>OY979662.1:12788029-14006150 GCA_963855955.1 Luperina nickerlii
TATCTGCAATCAAATTCTGATGATTTGAGTAAGGCACAAATCCGCCTCTCCAGTATATCTTTCTATTACGTTCAATCCAACTGACTTGCCGTTTTTCTGGTTTCGTCAAATCGTAAAATGGAAATGGTGGCTTAATTAAAAATACTTGAATTTTTGTATTGCATAATACAGCAATTTCTTTAATGATAAATTCATTTGTTTCTGTTTTAAAACCTTGAACATCTACAATGGCAGTCATGATAACCTGCGCACTATATTACTCAGAGGTTTATATTCCACCAGTCGATCGTTAATAATTAAACAATATCCAGTTGTGTTATCTGGTATTGGCAGTGAACATTCAATCTCCAGCCGCACATCTACAGGGCCTGTTTTCAAACTATCGTTTTGTCTTGAACAGTCTATGATAAAGAGAGGAGCCTTGTCCTTGAAACCGACCAAATCAAGCAACGGGTCTGCAGGATAGTTGTAATACGACTGACGAAATTTCACATACATTTCATATAATATATTGTATTTGTTCTCGGAAAAATTTAAGCTTAGAGGCTCGTAAGGATAATACTGTGAATTCAAAAATAGTGTTACGTTGGTAACTTCACAGTGATCAAACAGAGAACTGTCTTTGGTTTTATTATTTTTTCTGTTGGTTTGCAAGCAAAAAATTACATATCGAGGTTTCTCTAATTGCGATGCAGTCTTAACTGACCAAGAATGTTTTGTAGTTTTAGGGAGCAAAGGATACTCGTATAAATCCCAATTTCGAAACGCTATCTGAATAGGTTTATCTTTTTCCAAGTGTTTTAGTAGTGTCAGTCGTTCGCGGTCTGATACTTTTATATGTGGTACACGCCATTGCAATCTTTGTATATCTATTTGAAAATGCGCAATATCATCAGTCGCTATGATACTGTTTAAGTTAGAGTTACTTCTATTCAGAATAAGTTCATGTTTACAATTTATCATAATTTTATTGTAATCTTCCGCAAATCCTAATATCTTATTAAGAGGTACAATAGCACAAAAATTACCATCATTTTTTACTCCATTTATGTTCCAACCCCACAAGGCAGCAACTTTATTTTCTCCATCATTCATTGAAACGTATGACTTTATTGTGGTTGTTATTCCAGAATTTTTAACACGATCTATTTCAATACCATTTATTTCGTATCTGATATCTTGAAACAAAAACATAACAGGGTTGCTACTGAACGTAATATTTTTCTTAATCGGTTTTCCATCTTTGTCGAAGAACTTTGCTTGGCCCTCGACGTAAATTGAACTGGCTGACGGTAACACGTATATGTCTTGTTGGTGTATGGGAATTCTGATTTCATCGTTTTCTCTAAAGCTGTTAGTGTAGGGATTGTATGAGTGGACTTCATAGCTTTCAATCGAACTATCAAAGTGGGGTGATTCGGTAATTTGTAGTATATTCATACTTTAAAACCTAGAGCTTTAAGAAAATCTTTATTTGCTTCACTCAATTTCTTTACTTTTTTCTTACGTCTATGCACCTTAATGGTCGTAGATGGAATAAGACGTTTGATTTTCACTGAAGAGTTTTTATAATATACTATCATTTTGTTTTTCTTAAATGAAGGCGTAATTGAATATGTTCTTCACCAAATTCAATACAGTTACCAAGTTGATCAACAATTTTAACAGATATAGATGAAATTAGATTTTTGTTTACTGGAAAGTAAACAACGTTTTGCGGTATTTCTATGTACCGGTGACCTGGAGCGATATTAGATACAAATTCGTGAATAAAATGAGTTGGTAAGCCGTTGCAGTATGAACCGTGAACAAGATCACATTCGATTCTGATTACTGATAGATTGTTATTATTGATGGTCACATTTGGTCTAGAATTTAATACTGAAAAGTATAGCAAACCGCACTCGTATTGATCGGATAAATGTAGAGGTGGTTGAAAATACGAAACCAATTCAGATTTATTTCCAGAGATGGTAACCGTAGTAGACATGCTTTCATACTGAAGTCTTAAAGAAGATCCTGTTCATTTTATTCATTGACTACACCAAAAACTCTTTAAGAAATTCAAACATAGATGTCCACAATTAAAGGGGTGATCACGTTGTATATTTTCATAATTATATTGGACTTTAGGCCCTACGTATTTTATAAATTCCTTGGGAGGTTTCAGATTACCATAACTGTCGAAATACTCAATATAATCATTATATTTTGCATAGGCTACCCAATGAGAACCAGGGTTTTTAGAACTATCTAAATTAATAACTCCGCATTCTTTTACAAAAGGGCATTTAGGGAGCTCATCTCTCATAAAGACACCTCTAAAATAAGGAATACTATTTCCATATTTCAAAATGTCAAAGTTAGTTAAGGCTCGTTTGGGTAGCCGACATTTTAGTTTTTTTCTTTCGATACAAAAATTCCAAGCCCATCTCTATGCGGTTTAAGGTGTAATCCTTTCCCAATGCAAAGCGCTTCCATTTTTTCATTGTGTCTCTTCGATTCATCCAACAATTTTTTAGCCATCTTGAATTCGTTAATGGTTTTAGCAATACCAGCTGCACCACCTGCTAAAGCCCCTGCCGCTGATAATCCCGCAAAAATAGGAATTAACGGCAATATTCCACCAGTTTTTGGTATAGGAATAACACGAGGAAGTTTAATAGATGCATCATTAGCTAATTCTCTGGCAGCGGCGATAGCCAATTCTATAGCCATCTTTTTACTTCTTGGTTTTAATTTTTTAATGTGTCTCTTGGTTTTAGAAATAACGTTTTTTAATTTACTTTTTAACCCTTTTCCAGATGTATATTTTTGACAACACTTTGTACTACTAATACTACTTTTCAGACCAGAACCAGTTTTAATTTTTGTCGACATAGCCCTGCTTACTAAGCGTGCTGCAAATTTTTCACCTACACTCGCATCCGAAGCAACTACTCGTTCTTTCGCCATATTTAACAAAATTAAATCAGCTTCGTGTCGATCCTTTAAGTTTGATGATTTGTGATAGGCAATGTCGTGATCTTTGCAATATTCGTCTAATTTATTAATTCCGTTATCTCCTTGTATAAGCCTTTTAATTAATTTTGTACCAGGACCACAATAACTGTATCCTGGTAAGTGTAATTCAAAAGGTAAGTGATTTATAATCCAATTGAGAAGACTACTCTCTCCAATACACATTATAAGACTGATGAATCTGGATTGAGCACTTTATTAAAATACTTATAATTTGAATTGTCGTTAGTTAATGTTTTAATATTTATGATAATATATTTGATTTATCAATCCAACTATTTTCAGCTGAAGACAAACCTAGCCATTTAACTAAAATCCTGTTACCTTTTCTTCTAAGAATTTTCTCCACTAGATACACATTTGAATGTTTTGTTTTTTGAAGCTCTTGCGCATAAAATGCACCTAAAATAGGCTGACCTCTGATTGTATCTTCTATTAAGTAGGTGATAGGAGTTGTATTTTGTATCATTCGAATTTTAAATATTTCTGTAGACCAGTTGGGAGTGTAACCTTTTTCAAATGTTCCTTTGTACTTACTGATACGCACATAATCACCAATTTTATATTTGCTTTTAATATTATGATTTTTTACTAGCCTTGAATACCTTTCTAATATATATTTTTTATTAATGTTATCCACATTAGCGGGAACTTCATCAATTGTCCGATGATAAGTGTGATTGTATTTGTAAATAACATCATTGAGAGTGCTATCTATCCAATTGTAGCTGCCTCTTAAACTAAATTCCTTATAGAGTTTCGATTTCAATGTCCTGATAAATCGCTCAACTATTGAAGCCTTTTTTGTTGAGAAAGTTGAATAATGATTAATGTGATAAGTTTTCATAAGCTTCTGAAATTGATTATTGTAAAATTCTGTTCCATTATCCGTTTGCAGATTTTTAGGAACACGTCCTTTATCCAATAATTTCTTAAAAGAGCTACATACATCATCTTTGGTTTTACTTTTTAGAGGAAAAGTCCAAGCATATTTCGAGAATGTGTCAATAATAGCTAGAATAAATGTGTAATTTTTATTTTGCTTTGAAATTGATTGCATATCGATTAAGTCTGCTTGCCATAGGTCATCTATATCTTTCATAATAACACATCTTCGTGGAAAGTTCACTCTCGCATTTTTATGAATTTCATTTACCACGTCAGTTTTGCTCATGTTCACAATTCAGTACATTTGTTTTGAATCCGTCTATAATACTGAATGAAAATTTTATCATAGTGAGTATTTATTCTTTAATTATGCCAGCTTCTTTCAATTCTTCAACTATCGATAAAATTTCATTATCATGGTTTGTATTGCCAGCATCTCTGGAAGCAACTAATAATTTCAATCTGTCAACCAGTTCGTTAGGGTCATCCCAATATACCAAGTCAGTGTTATTTTTATATTTTTTTAGGGTTGGTAAGCTTCCTCCAGTGTGAAAATTTTCATTTAACGATTCGGAAAATAATGGTTTGATTACTTCACGATATTTTATTCCCTTATCGCCTCTTATTTGCCCATCAGGATTAAAATCTCTCTTATGAGCATTTGTATAATGCAGCATGTCCTTATAGACAAGTCTATCTTTGCTCGATATTAATTTTAAATCAGGTTTTCTTCGAAGTAAAAGTTCTTTCAAGCCAGGGGATAAATTATAGGATTTGTCACCAACTTTAATTAAAATGACACTGTCGTCATTCAAACTATCGATTTTAGAAAATGAGACTACTGAATTACCCATTAGCAATGTTTTGTTTACACTTCTTATTCCAAACGGTATATTTACACCATCATAAATATCATGGATATCACGGCCCTCTAGCGAAATTTCTAAATCATTCGGTATTTCTTTTGTAGGAGACTTTTTAAACACTTGTGCAGAATTCAGTTTTGGATCGTAGCAGTCTTCAAACTTTGTAGATGAACTAGTATTAATGTCATCCAATTCAATGTCGTCAGAATGTGGGGGTGATGTATTTTGTGAAAGCTTTATTTTTTCCTTTGATATATTCGAATCGACTAGTGCTTTAAGGGGATCTGTGACGGGTTTCAGCATTTTATCAAGTGACAAGTTCATAGAGTGTTCACGGTTCTTCATTTGTTTTATTTTATTATTTATGGAATCTACAGACTTCATTAATTCTATTTTAATATTCTTTTCCATGTTGTATTATAACAAGTGTCCTCAGCCAAAGAAGATATAATACTAAGTTAGATGTATATATTATTGATTTATATAATTACGCATTTTCGCTCAAAATTTAAAAAAACTATCTAAATTCTGTCTATACCTTCCCTTGTTTAATAAGGAATCTTTGCAAATACTAACAAAGTTATATGGCTCTCTCCAAACTGTATTACAAATATTCTTGAATTGATTCCAGGACATATCAGAACTAACATGCTCTTCATAAATATGTTTTAAGTTTACATCGTCTTGTTTAAATATTATAAGAAAGTTTGCATTATCACGCAGCAACTGTTTCGGAATTTTAGAATATGTTTGACATAAATAAAAGCAATCGATTTGTTTATGTCTACCCATAGAGAAGTAATTACGAATGTTTATTTGATTTTCACATGCCACATCATCGAAAATAAACACAGAATTTGTTAGTGCTTCATGCGGGGCTATGACTTCTTTATTATCATTAAATTCATGAAACTTAACTTGATGCACTCTCTTTATAACTTCTCGTAGGAACCTGTATTTTGGTTGAAAGTTAGTTTTCGAGTACAGATAAAGATTTTGAAATTTTAGACCATTCTCATGTAACAATAAACTAAGCACGACGTTTGTTTTTCCACAATTTGAAGGACCACATATAATACAACGAATCGTATTTGGTAACAAAATGCTATGCCTAATGTGGTTATCAGAGTCACCAAGATTTATATGATTAACATTAAGTGATGTGTGTTGTTTGATCAACTTCATTTTGATTATTAATTCAATTTTACCCATACATAGATATATAAAGCATAAGTATGATAAAAAACAAATGATTGAGATTAGTTTAAAGTTACGAGTATCATGTCAAAATAGGTATGTAAAACGAGCGTATTTTTCGGTATACCTACTTATAGTGCTTATCTATTTCATTTTTATACTTGCTGTAAATAATTAATAAGCTAGTATGGTATTTATATTTGTAGTTAGTGATACTAAATATTAATAAAATGAAGAACACTGTAAGGCCATAATAAGAATAGAAAGTCATGCATCGGTTATAAAAGTTTTATTCAGATATTACATAATTATTTAAATACGAAATTCAACACTGCCACTCACAAAATTAATAATGTATGCTATACTTATACCAATATTATAAACAAAGATTATAATAACATTATAATAATTTATTGATATAAAGATAATTATTTATATTTAGAAATTAGTTCACAAAATAAAGTTTCACAATGACCCAAAGGCAAAGTTTCAATTAGTTTCGTGTCTCTTATCATCATTTATTCTTATTCATTTATCTAAGTATAGCAATAGTGTCTTCTATAATAATGTAATCGAATTCTGCCTATTATTTGTTACATAATTTTACTATTACTAATCTTGAAATACTAAGATAATATCTTAATTACTATAAGAGAGTAATACAAAAGTGTATAAGTGAATAGGCATGTGTTATATTGGGGATAAATGCCTAGTTTTGTAATTAAGTACGATTTCAATAATAGTTACTTACAAATCGTCGTTGTGCGTGCAAAAGTCGCTATGTGTTTTTAGTGAACTTATTTGAGCTAAGTATATGAATTATAACATTTAGCGTGTTGATACGGAACTTCCGATGTATGAATATCACATAGCTACATTCCTTAACTCTTTAAATATTGCACTTATCACATAGCTGTTTATACAGTATATGTGTATTGAAATAACGATTAAAACTGCATAAAGAACCGAAAATAACTAAATAACACATAGCGGCTTTGCATGCGCAACGACGAAATGTTGCTGGGCACTTAACATACTCTTTTCGTGTAGCTATAATAAAATTAGACAAATGTTGTCAAGCATCTGTATTGTCAAAGGTTTGATTTTTGAGCGTGACAATTGCTTGGCGCCACCTATTCATTGGCGGAACTTTCTCTATTTCATCGCACCGGTATATTTTCAAATCAATATAGTGCGTTCCCGGCTTGTTTTCGTGGGTTTGGCGCGAATGACCGTTTGCAAGGCGTCGTGTTATATATGAAGTTAACGGTGTTTTACCAGTAACTGCAGGGACCGCTTTCTCGAAGTCCTCGCTATCGGTTCCAAACAGATCGTACACAGTGCACTTCTTCGGTGGGATGGGTTTGATAAACGGCTTCTATGAAGCTGATGGATGGGACGATACGACAGGTGTCGCGGAAGTGGACGGTACCGGACTTACTCTCGATGGTGACGACCACGACCCTCGTGCCGCTCCGTCATGCGAGTTGATACTTGCTTCCTTTTTACGCCCGTCATGCTTCTTTTTTCGAACCTGAGGTTCCTCGTCGACGTTGGAGGGAAAAAGGGTCTCGGCGTTTTCGTGCGACCTGAAATGGAGTGAAACAAATAAATAAATATTAATACAATCAAATAATGATTCATGCACATATCGTTGGTGAGGTCACTTGTCACCTGTACATTGTCGGTGTTATGTTGAGTACTAACATAGGTTAAGACTATTGTTACTAACCCAATGGATCTCTGTTATCTGAATATATAATAATAAATAAATAATATCCCACTTTGACATGTCAGGTAGGTACACTACTCTAATTAATTATTATTATTTTATTATTGTCTATCTATCTACACCTAATATTAAAATACATCTTTTTAGAATACTGACACATAGCCATCACAGAAATAATACTCTATTAAACCACAATACTATATCACGCTAGATTAGGGGGGGTCGAACCCCTTGGCCCATAGTTGTTGCTGCAACTATACATTGCTACTAAACTGCGATAGTAAAAATAAGTTAATATATATTTTATTAAAAAAGCTACTTACATTTTCCTTATTGCACGTTGATTCTTGATAAGTACTTGATGTTGATCTGGAGCACCTGGTAGCTGAAGTGATGCCCCTAATTCACTCTCCAATATTTAAATAGCCGGGATCCACGTGAAGTTTTTCCATATATGTAATGCACGCGTGATCCTAAAATCCTGACTCAGGACTTCTTCACGAGACAAATGCTTTGCAATCATAACCAAATCTACATTAATCTCAACCTTAAATTATGATATCTAAAGTGTATATTAATATTTGACTAGGTATAGTAACTACATTCCAAGTCTTACATACTAGTTAAATACCGCGACTTCGTTTATATAATATTTATTTTATTACAACATTAACATTATTATTTATTATTAATTTATTCTACACTAATATAACACAGTAAGAGAATTATCCGACTGTGTCAAGCAAAAGACAGTGATATTATCCGTGAACATTACCTTTCTTTTGGTGATTTAAAAAGTATAAGTTTGAGGAATAAGATAATAATAATAATAGAAGGCAAAACTAGGCGTAACAATAGTATGTTGATATTGCTATTTTGTTTTCATCCATCTCCTTATAAAATGAGGACTTACATTGCAAATTAGACATACTACTTACATGCAACGGTTTTGCTAGCCGCATCTTCTTAAGAAAAATGTATAAAAAAATTACAGTGAACAAACGTACAGTAGGTAGTGTTTATTTTATCAATACATATTTATAGTAAGCAATAAAATGTTTGGTGCCGTGATGTCTTGAGGTTTCAATTTCAATCCATCTCCATAAATAAAATAAGAACTTACATTGCAAATTAGACATACTACTTACATGCGATGATTTTGCTTGGCGAATCTTCTCAATAAAAATGTATGAAAAAAGTACAGTGAACGAACGTACAGTAGTGTATATTTTATCAATATATATTTATAGTAAACAATAAAATGTTTGGCGCCGTGATGTCTTGAGGTTTCAATTTACCACACCATTTTTGTCAGGAATATCAACATCTAACAAAAAATGTACGACTTTGAACTCTATACATTAAAATTAACGTATATAAATTGATAAATAATTTTAAAGTCGATCATTCAATTTCTGCTCCTGCTGAGTCCTGAGTCCTGACTGGGTAAAAAACGGTACCTACCTTTGCGTAATGTCGGTGAGTGTTAATATTTTCTTAAACTTTAACAATATATTGTCCAACAATTAAAATATTACATTATTTTTATCTACAAATAAAATGTATTAATTGATTGATTATTGTAAACGGGTCAAACATACATAATAAGTCCTCGACATCAGAGTTTTCTATTCCTGATACAACACGAATTTAATTGCATTCTGTATTTTTATTTTAAGGACTCCGAAAACGACCTCTTCAACTTCGTTCCTATGAATACTGCGGTAGGAAAGAAATACGAAAACCAACTGAATCTGGAGGGCCCCGGCAGCAAACAGCTCAAGAGATGTTCAACAGCTGCATTCACCTCTTTAAAAAAACTTACGCGTGGTGCTAAAGTGATCAGGATCGAAGTTTATGATGTAGAAAATTTTCCTGATACCATAAGTTCGCTATGTAATTGTGATGCCGAATTGTGCGTGCAGCATGTAGTTAAAAACATATTCATGGATGATATTTATAAATCGGTTAAAGAAATTGCCGTAAAAGTATCAAATAATATGTCGTAAAATAAATCATAATCCTTATTCAATGATAAAGTATTTTTATTTTAACCTTTCACATAAGCACCCACATTCAATAGTTCTTTTATGTCACGAAGTGACATCATGTGACTTTTAAATCTTTGAGGGTAAGGTTAAAAGTCGAATAATTCACGTCGCTTCGTGAGATTAAAGAACTCTACCTACATTATAAAACACGTATAAAAGTTAGTTGATATAGGTATGCACTCTCTAATACAAATAGGTATCAATACTTCATCTACATAACTGAGACAGCGACGCAGTGACGTATATCAGAAATCCGATATAAGACGACATCGGAGAATGTGTGAGCGCAATCAGCTATCAGAATTTTAATGTGCTGAATGGATGAAACGATAAATGAGAAAAAATTGCGGGTTTCCAGATCTTTCTAATGTGCTGATTGAATGAGTGAAAATTGCGGGTTTGCAGGTCTTATCTGGTCTGGAAACCAAGAGTAACCATGGAGTTTCTTGCCGGCTCTTCTCACTAGGAAACGACCAATTGGAACCGTGCACCTAGCTTCTGACGTTTCGTAAGTGTCCATTTAGGTTAATGTGAAATAAAAATATTTTGATTTTGATAGATCAAGACCTCAATTTATTAAAGAAAAAAGATTTTTAAAATAAAACGAATACAAGTCTCATTTCAATAACTTGAATACAACATTCACTTTCAATAAAGGATTCTGAATACAACACTCATTTGAATAGAGGATTCTGAAAACAACACTCATTTTGAATAGAGGATTCTGAATGCAACCTTCACTTTGAATAGAGGATTCTGAATACAACATTCATTTGAATAGAGGATTCTGAATACAACACTCATTTTGAATAGAGGATTCTGAATGCAACCTTCACTTTGAATAGAGGATTCTGAATACAACATTCATTTGAATAGAGGATTCTGAATACAACACTCATTTTGAATAGAGGATTCTGAATACAACACTCATGAATGAATGAATGGTGAAAATTGCGGGTTTCCAGATCTTATGTGATCTGGAAACCCCAATTTTAACCTACTCATGTCCAACTAGATAATAATAATAACGTTTATTCATCAAAAGTAAGAATTCAATAGATAAGTGTAAGTAGGGAAAGTTTGGTGAGCCCACAGACATATAAAGAGGATGAGCCACAAACTAAGCGTCGCTTGTAGGTATATCTTGTGGCTCTGGAGTGCGAATTTAACAATGTTGTAATGGTTACCTTACAGTTTGAGGATATTATCATAAACAATAGATAAGAGTTCAAATAAAATAAAACATAATAGGTACCTATTTGTGCGATTCGATTCTGAATGCAAAATAAAAATAATTGTTAAGTAAGAAAGACCATAGACCACATCCCTAAACAAAGTTGAATTTAACGTGGTCTGAGCGCCAAGACTTGAAATGAAGTCAAAGAATGACGTCATGAAAGAAATAGAGTTGTACCTCCTTTCTTATACCTAGCTATTGAGTTACCTATTATGTGTTTGTTTCTATGATACTTGTAATTTATACTATAATACGTATAAGATAGCTTGATCTCTGCGACATAAGTCAAACTCACATTCCTAGGGTTGTCATGACATAAAAAATTGTCGATAGAAATTATCGACGTTTCTTACTATTATCGATGCTAATGTAACATTTAATTGGGTTTAATTTAATTACAAACGTTACTAAATTAAACGAATATTTGAATATAAAATACATTTATTCTTGTTGAAATCCATATCTGTTCAAATTCATATCGGAATCAGTTTCTGAATCGCTAGAACAATTAAGTATATACAAATGTAAGTAAATAATGTTATGATATTAAAATAAAATATACAATAAAATTAAAAAAATAATTAATTTTTATTTAAAGTTTAATTAAAGATAGATAGATAGATAGATAGAATACTCTTTATTATGTACACCATATAAATTACAGACATAAATATAGAAACTGTACAAAGGGTGACACAATGGGCGGTCTTATCGCTAAGAGCGATCTTTTAAAGACAACCTTAGGATGGATTTAAAAAGGGGAAGGACAGACAAATACTGTAGGTAGTCCGCCGGTTAAAATAAGTATATAAAGTTTAATAAATAAGTATATTAAGTTTTATTTAAAATATCGATAGTTTATAATCTGCGGTTACGTTGATTCATCGCCCATCACTAAGTAGGTCGGCATGCCCATAAAGTATGGCATTTACAGGTACTGTCTGTACTACTATGAAATTCATAACTTCTTAGGCGTGATTTTACTGACAGCTGTCCCAGAGATCAAGCTATCTTTTACGAAGTATAGTTTTTCTTACTAGGGATACTGATAAATGTGGAAATATTGAATCAGTTTTTATTTATAATGGTATAACTATAAATAAAACTTAACTTATCGCGCATATATGACGATACCCTCATCACTACTGTTTACTGTATATTTCGTTATACATTTATAGCTTGGCGCCTGGCGAGGCATCGCGTTCTGTGCTGTGTGCGGTGGCAGTGAAAAGGTTAATTACTTTTTTTTTTACCTAAAATGCTCTACTTCAGTCAACGTTTATTACCGTATCTAAGCGGCAGGATTTTTCAATGGTTCATAAAGTGTATTTTGAAATGGAAAATAAGAAGTAGCAGTGTACCTATCACAGCACTGTTTTCATACCCGTCAGGCAGGTCATTCTAAGTACAGTTTGTCCTGCGCGGGCCGTTGCTCTTTCTTTATAAGTACAGACGCCAGCACATCAAGCTACCCGAAACTGTCAAATTTTCCTAAACAACTTTGAACCTTATGCTTTAGCGATAAATCTGAAAACCTATTAAAGATATTTGTCAGATTGCAGTAGCTTGACGTGTCTGTACATTCTTTGTTATACGGTGAATGTAACTAAAGTCACAGATAACATAATACTCTACTTACAGTATATCTGAGATTAACACGTCTTTGTGAAGTTAGTTTTTTGTTTTGTTTAATTATCTGCGGTAATTAGGTATATATTATATTCAGTTTTAATAGGTTTGCGTATCTTTATATTTAAAATATTTATTCCTCAATGGTCATGATTGCACCTACCACTGTTTGTCTCTGCATCACCCAAAGGTTGACTGGTAGAAAATGCCTATGGCATTAAGTCCGCCTCTGTACATTTATGTGCTTGAAATATTAAATAAATAAATTATTAGAAATTACTTAACATGAGACAAATACACATATTTTCTTTCTTTCTTTCTAAATTCTTAACTTGGTATTGTACATATCTTACATACCAATATTATGTCTTCAGTATAGCGTTGAGATATCTTGAAGATAAAAGATATAGTGTTACTCCTAAATCGTACTGGAGTTTATTTGAAAAGTAGATTGAAGTCTTTCTTAACTTATTCTGTAAACCTGTGCCCACTTTTGCTTAATAAAAGTCTATTATCTTGAGGGTCGATATGGTTTAAACCAAGACAATAGCCAAGAATTTAGTTTTTGTCTCGAAGATATCTACAATAAATTTTTAAGACCTGGCACTTGGGTACCTATTGCAGACAGGATGGGTGTAAAAAAAATAACAGCGGGATTTATTTTAAAAAATTGTGTTTTGTGAAATAATGTAATAATAAACAAAATAAATTACGTAGTTCCTGCCTGAAATATAAAATAGTCTTTAGTAACATTTACAAAAAAAGTATGTACAAGTTAGTTTTAATTATAACAAGATTTTTTAAGGACATGTACAACTTCTAGCATTCAGAATGTCCTGTTAAGAGTTTTCACATTAAGTAAGTCGCTCAAACGATAGTAGCCAATGTGCGGCGAGCCCCATGGCGGTAGGTATTCCATTGTTGCGTAGGATTTGCACGGAGAGGCTGCGCTCGGCAGCAGCGTGGGTCCATTAGTCTAGATGCGTGTTTCTCCACTACATCACAAGTGTTACTATAACTAAGAGTTGATTGTACATACGATTAATAACGAAAATTTTAGAATTATTTCTTTTAATAGTAGTGTACACCAAACAACACTTTACTAAGCACACGCCAGCTAGTAGCCGAGCTGTGTGGATTATAATAACCTATGAGCAATTTTGAATCAAAAATATACCTTTTCAACACACTTGCTCGTAAAGTGGCTCTTAATGAACCGCTTTTAGGTCCATAATGCAGTGTATTAAAAACGCGTCCTTTTTACTTTATGGTACTGCACTAGTGGGGAACCAGCAATGCACAACACAGCAATGCACGGCACGAGAACGCACGACATTGGAATGAACGTGTTTTGAATTCCAATGACGTACATTGTCATGTCGCGCATTCTCGGCCCGGACCAAGAGTGTCCGGCTTGATAATGTACAGCACGGGAATTGGAATCAAAACAAACAGTGACGTCACAATAAAAAAGTAAAAAGCCATGTGAAACTAGGGATGAGATTTTGATTGATTAAGGATTGATTTTGATTGATTTTGTTTCATTTGACGTGTGGTTGACGTTCAATCAATTATTATTGAAGTAAATCTGTGAACTATTCGTTAAGAGGAAATACGGGCGGAACGACTTTTGAAAATTAGGTATTTGAAGAAACTATCGCTGTCGCTCTGCGAGCCCCCGCCCTCTAATGCGTGCGATAAGGACAACTGCAGATCCGACTGAATAGCCTAAGTAAAAAGTCACATTTTCGAGGTTTGGCTCTCGCCTATTTTCTTCACCAATATTGAACCAATTTAAAAGATATTTCATAAACTGGATAAGAAGGATATGTACTGTGCCGCTACATTATGGTTAACACCCCGACTCAGAGTACCCCGACTCGGATAGGTTAGGTTAGAAGGCTAAGGCGGGAGCGAAGCGTAGCGGAGCTCCCGCCTTAGCCTTCGTGGTTATTTTTTTTTAAACCACCCAGAAGTAGGAGCCCCGCGAAGCGGGGCTCCGTCGACCTATCTTACACTCTGAGTGCTTACCAAAATTTTATTAAACATGAGCAGCTGATTGCAGCTTATATAATTAATATGCTGTACAAAACTCTTTTTATAAAGACTTCTCTGCTTAAAAACTTATCAATCGCGCAATCAATCGTCTTTCGGAACAGCACTATCTAGCTCAATTACCTAGTATCCAAGTCCCAAAATTTCGAGTCACCTGATTGGCCAACCAATCGGCCAATCACGCGATGTCGCCAATTCATGTGTTGTACACTCTCGGGTCGGACCATCAAGGTACACCCCAGGAATTGGAGACATCGCGATGTCGCCAATTCTTGTGTTGTACATTCCTGTGTTGTACAATCCAGTGTCGTGCATTGCTGGTACGTGCATTACAGTAACGTGCATTATAGGGACTCCACTAGTGCGATAACGCCACAGATAACTATTAACTAGTCGGAGATGTGCGCTTTTTTAATCTCGTCAAAGAGTCTTTATGCCAAAAGGAATTCGCGGGTCATATTTCACTTTTTTTTAAATAGTTCCAAAATGAACTACAGTTGTAGCCCGCGAAATTCAATTTTTCTTACGCAGTCTACCACTGCGCTTTCACCGTAAATTGTCCGTGGTCCCTCCCGGAATCAAACGGAAAAGACTGACTGGCGTTCTATTATTGCGGATTCCCACTGATCTAATGTATGTTTCTCTATGCCAATAGTACTTTCTAATTCCATACTAACTAAACTATAATTTGACATACAACCATTATTTTGTGTTTATTATATTTTTATTAGCTATTTCTATAGGCTGTTTAGCGGTTTTGCCAGTGCCTTTATTTACACATGCGCGCGCATACCTAGCGCGGCGCGCGGAAAAACAAAGCGCACTATTCTCCATACAAGTTAATATTTAACGATAGAAAGTCTGTTTTTTCCTCGCAAGTGTGTTGAAAAACGTCGTATGAAACGCGTGTGCATTGATCATTACACACTCGGCTTCCTTCTCGCGCTCGCCTAATACCGCCTCGGGTATAATGATCAACATAGCACACATGTATCATAAAGTACTATTCTCAAATATTATTATTATAGATAATAAAATTAACTGTGTAAATATTTATATTTGATGCAAAGTGTGCAATGTGTGCATGTCACACAACATTATTTTTGACTCAAAATTCACTTACATATACGATAGGTTGCGGTATGTCCAACTATTCGTGCTAGTGTTTAAAGGCATCGCGCGCGCATTTGTTAAGGGGACTACATGACTTAAAGCGCGGTCACTGTCGGACTGCATAGAAAAGAAAGAGAAGCGCGATGACACAACGCTGGTTATTTATTGCAAAATATGAAGCAATACAAAATACAAAAAATCTATTGTTTGGACTAAAAAATTAAAACACTAGTGCTATTAAAACACTAGTGTCACATTATTCTACAAGCAACATACTAAATGTTGCTTGTAGAATAATCTGCCAAAAAATCACAATGATTGCATGTATATTAGTATGGTGTTTATTGTAAAAAGAAAGTTTTTAGAGGTGTCTTCACTATTTTTTTCTATCGTATCAAATTATTTGTATTATGTTTTCAACACACTATCTACCGAGCATATATCCTGAAGAATATCATATATTTTTCTGATTTTGTTTACTGTAGTCAATCATATACTTTTATTGCTTCTGTAGCAGCTGGCATCAACGACCTCGCGCTGTAAGCGCGGGCATTCAACTAATTTCGTGCCAAAAATTTTTTTTTTATGGCATCTCGTAGTTGACCTTGAGAGGTCGTGACTACTTAACCGGACTATCCTGTGGCTGCCTTGAGATAACTCAAAGCCTCCAGCCAGGGGCTTATATTAACTAAATATACTAAGCGACTACACGCTAAGGGCACCCCCTGTGGGGTACGAACCTCGGCTTAGGGCGTCGCTGGGGAGAGGGCAGCAAGTTGAGACAGGCTGGATCGATTTTTGATTGTTTAAGAACGATGGTGTCGGCTTTTCCTAATTGACTACTCTGAGAAGAAAGGCCGAAACAAACTCAGAGGTCACAGTCGGGAATTTAAATCTACAGGCTCAGCTGCGGCGCGGGCAAGTAAATGCCCCCCACCGACCCTTGGTCGATGTAGTCATCGACCAAGGGTCGGTGGGGGGCATTTACTTGCGGAAAACTTCGTGCCGCACGACTCGTGGTATTTATAGTTCGAGCATATCGACCCGCTCATCTGTGCTTGGCCAGTATATATTTGTGTAGTTCTGCTGTCCTACACCTATGCGCAAAACGAAATTGCATATAAATCCCAGCTCCTAAAATATAAGTTATGCAACCCGAATAGTCTTTTCTTATATCCCGACAACTGGTAAACTTGCGTTGTTTGCGTTTAGGTCCTATAATCCCCTTAATGACGTTAGCACGCATCCATGCATTGCGTGTGTGTGGTGCAGTTGGACAGCGCCTCTAATGTTCAATCACGGAAATTGATTGTAGAGCAGATTAGCACACACCCTGTAAGGTATTTATTTTGTAAGCCATTTCAAACGACTGACAAAGAACGATTTATGGGCTTTAACCGATTCGTTGCCAGCTTCATTTAGTTGAATTCTTTAGACAGGCCCCATAAGTAGATTGATGCCGCGCCGGGCGCGTAGAATGACGCTCCTTACGTGTAATAGGGTAGTTGACTAAGAAAATATATTTAGTCCATCAGTTAGATTACTAAAAAATATTGTATACGTATTTTTTCTTTTGTCTGGCAAACAAAAAATTACGAAGATACAGCGCTTGGAAATTTCGTATGACGTCACGCCGTGCTACAAATTTTAGCACGTTATTATGTCACAGCCCCCCACTCCTGAACTTTGATGTGATATATCTTTGTAATTTTTTATCTAATTGATAAAATAAAAAATACGTGTTCAATATTTTTTAATAATCTTACTGAGGGACTAAATCGAATCGATTTATTTTTACCCAGGCAACATCCCTATTGGCCTCATTGAAGGTTTATTCGTATTCCACCGCAAATTCTAAATTACATAATAGTTTAACGAATGATATTAAAATGTCAAAATCTATAAACATCTTTAAAGTTAAACTAAAAAAAAACTATTTAGCAGAAACAGTTTTATAAAATCTGTAACCTTATAATTGTAAGTGATATTGGATATAACTAATTTAAATAGTCATTCTTCTCGATGTTGTACCTTTATTAACTAATACGATTCTCCGTTTTGTTTCTCTTTTAAGTGAATTTTGTAAAATTCTTTAGAGAAATAAATTCTTGAAACCGAATTCTTGTTTATTTTAGGAGAAAAAAGTGTTTCTGTGTTCTACGGTTTATAATCCTCAATATGCTTTTATGGATGGCGTTTCGATTCCAAGGTAATATTATAAATAAATAACGAACAAATATAAATTGTATTGCAATATATTTGTATGTTTTGTAGTGTTAAATGTATTTTTTTTGCTACCTATGTATTTTCTGGTGTTCAATAAAGTACTTATATAAAAATAAATAATAATAAAATCCCAGAATTGTAAGCTTCAAACATAGGCAATCAAAAAAATATTATTATTTTATTATTATTAGGTTTTTATAAGAATACATTTTCTTTTGTAAAATGTACAGGTAGGTAAGTAACTAAGTACCTACTACCTACGTTAATTATTAGTGCCTTGCTTTCCTATAATTTAGATACATGCGAGATCTATAATAATGATAATAACTAAGACTGTGCTGATGCTGTGTATTTGTTTAGTTACTAACTAAACAAATACACAGCATCAGCAGTCTATATATATAAAAAAAAAACATTTTTCAGAGATCGCAAACATTGTTAAGGTTGACACGAACAGAAAGGTTTGTTCTATTTATTGTTAGCCTTCCCCGGCTAGCATGAAATATTTTAACACATATTTTACACCAGTAGGAAATAATCATCATGGAATGCATTAGGACGAAATTATAATAATCTAACACAAATGACAGCACCTTTAGTAAGGTAAGTACATATAAAAATGGCTTACTTTGCAATATAACTTGATTAAATCGGTAGAAGTAAGTGAAGTTTAAAAGTGGCTGAATATTAAAAAATCTATTAGCTGGTAGCTAAATATTCGTTGTAGTACCCAATACTTACTTCATTCAATATTGATTAAATCTGGCATAATGTTTATATTTTTAAAGAGCAGGGCCAACGTAAGTCTAGTAACCTAAATTATCACAATTTAGAATACAAAATAGTAGTTATACTTTACGATCTGTCTTTCCAGAGTTTTGACAAGCAGCGCGTGGCGATTTCTTATGATGCGTTTGGCCCTCAGTGGCAACGAATAGGTTAAGTTGACAGTCAATCTGCTTATCAATCAAAATCCGTCACTTTACAAAAGGGCTTTGAAGATGCCTGGCATACCTACCTGTCCACCATTGGTGATTTTTTTTTTAAATGGCGGCCACTCGTTATACCTATATAAGTCTATAGCTGACATCAATGTAAACAGAATGTTATTATCTCGGAAACGTGACACTTTACGGGGTTTGGTCTTATAATGTTTTCTTTTTGCATTGATGTCAGCAATCGATTTAGGTTTCGTGCGTGGCCTTGATTAAAACAAAAAACAAAAAGACGCGATAGTAGGTAGGTATGCCAGGCTCCATATAAAAATCTTCAATCCCCTTTGTAAACATTATGATGCAAGTTTACAATCAATTTTTCGCAATACGCAGGCGACGAATCGTTATGAAACAAAACGTTTACCTACAATTTATTTGTTAGGGGAATTTCATCTGATTCTATTATTCTCATTTGTAGCTAACATTATGCTCATACTTAAATTTAGCAAAAATATCATACAATTCAAATATCACTTGAAATATTCGTTATTTTTATTTCGAAACTTATTTCTTGCGTGTTTTACGACAATAAAACATATATACTATTTTTGTACCGTTAACTATATACATGTTATTTTAAACTTGTGAAGTAAGCACATGATAACTGTGTTACGGAGTTTAATAAGACACTGTCAAGTCTATCGTTTCTTATACCATTAAAGATGTACATTTGATTAAGTTAATCATAAAAAATTAAATAGTTACCGGTTGTTTAAGCCGAGCAATATTTAACCAGTAATGGTTGGTAATGCTACTCGTTTTTCATATCACATAATCTGGACACGAGTGGGAAGCGAACGATGCGCAGCTGATTCGCGTAGTCACAAACTATCGCGTCTTTCAACGGTAATATCTGCCGCACGAAGATACATCCGTCGCTTTGGCCTGAAACACAATACATAAGGTTGATACAATCTTCAGTTTTATCGAATATACAGATAACGAAACGATTATTTATCCGTCGAGTTCTCTCGCCAGATCAAAATCAATGTTTTCTATAAAACTACAGAGCATGCGGGGAAATAGGCTAGTTGAAAGTATCAAAAATGCCATTTATATTAATTACATTGCAAAAAGGTTGTAGGCTAAAAATCAACTTAATTTTGCAAATGATTTTAGAATAATTTATATTTTCGAAATATAATTGCGTAAAAGTGTGTCCTTTTTTTTTGAGGATGGGAAATCGTCAAATGACTCCTCCCGCTCTGGGTGGAGCGGTAGGGAGTGTCAGACTCTTACTGACTAAAACCCACCCGTGTTCCTTCCTTAGCCCTTTATGTTCCGGGCCAGCGGTAACCCTTTCGGACAATCCCGCTGAAAAAGTGTGTCCTTCACCACATAATCCTCACCTTTGAAAACTTCATGAAAATCAATTTTGAGAACGCCAATAATAATCACAAATAGTCATCAAGGACAAAAAAATTGTCGCATTATGATTCCGAAGTTAAAGCTATAGCTTGGTGAGGATTGTGTGGTGTGAAGGTCTCCACACAATCCTCACCTCTAGTGCAACTAAACGGCTGGGAGTATCGATTTGGTTTCAATCTACGAATAAGTAATAAGTCAGGAAATGTAACTGTTCTAAAAGAATGACCAAACAAAAGTCGTGTTCAAGTAGGCGGGGCTTAAAAGTCATGTCTAGCGCATCATCAGTCGGAGATTTTTCTTGCAAGCGAGCACACATCAAATCTTCGCGTACGTTTTCGTTTTTATCATTGTGAACTAAAGCCGTGAATCATTATGCCAGCATGTGTTGTGAAGTGGCAAAGGAGTCAAACAAGATTAAAATATCCAAGGATCACTTTTCGTTTTCACTAGTAAGAAGTAGCATAATTATATTCAAATGTACCCAAAAAAGAAATATGTTATCAAACCGAGATGGTCAATACTATGCAAAATGAAGTCAGTCAATTTTTTACCTAATTTAGAAGGGTTTTTTCTTCTTGATGAAATATTGGAAAGTAAATCCATAAAATTTAGTTTTTTTTATAACAGTAATCTATTTTGCTTATTTTGTAGGTATTAGTTTTTTACCGAATTGGATCGACATACTCTGCTGGTTTTCACAGGTATCCAGTTATAAGACTGGATGCCTGTGAAAACCAGCAAAGTATGTTCCATTCATTTTGACGAAAAATATATTTATAAATCATGCATTGCGAAGAAAGATTCTCTTTTAATGTCTTTTAGACAAAAACTTAATAAATTAACTATATTTAGAGTACCTACATTGGATTGTAAAAAGTAACTCAAAAAAGAAACAAATATATATTATAACAAAAACATTGTATAATAATATTGTTTTATTAGGTATTGCTTTGGTCTGGTCCGGTGCACTCTGTGCACTTATTGCATAACATTAAATCTTTAAAGTTACTTACTATGCCAGCTTTGTATATTTTCGAGACTGCTTTATTCGTGAAAAATAATTTACATCTTTTTAAAAAGATTTCCGATGTAAAAAGAACTCCAATGCGTTCTCAATACATACATCAATTGTGCGGTATAAAATGTAAAACTGCTTTGATGGAAAAGAGTTTTTTTGGTATGGCTTCAAAAATTTACAATGAAATACCTGATAATATAAAAAATCTGCCCCAATCAAAGTTTAAGAAAGCTCTCACCTCTTTTCTAATAGAAAAATGTTATTATACTGTCCCAGATTTTATAAATGATAATTTTTAATATTTTTTAGTTTGTTTTTGTGTTTTATTTTTCATTGTTTGTATTATTTCGTTTTTAAGTACTCTAGCTTTTTTTAATCCTATTTATTTTAACATTTGTATGCCTTCACGGCAAAGCATAGCGCTCAATTATAGTAACATAATTGAGCGCTATGCTTTGCCGTGATTTGCTCAATTATGTTACTATAAGACCTTTATGTAAATACCTATGTTTTACAAATAAAGATTCTGATTCTGAACATCGTCCACGTCGTATGAGTCAGCTGTTATAGCAGACATTGCAGCACACGCGCGAACCAATCCCGGCTTTCGTTCTGAATTTAAACCAATCACCAAGCATGTCTTCTTGTAACCTCGGAAGTGATCCGTATTTTAAATAATACGTCGTTTTGGTTTGAAGTAGGGCCACTTTTTGTGTGGAATTTGTTCTGAATTAGACTTCCTGACTTATTACTTATTCGCAGGTTTCAATTCCAAAAAATAGCCAAGAAATAATCGTAACGCTATGCCAAATCTCGAAAATAGTCATTAAGTGATTCCAGAGATACATATAATAATAATAATAAAAGACGGCACGGTTGACATCTGTCGGGCATGCCACCGGCCGGGAGAATCAATCAGGCATTTATTATCTCCGGGTGTTCTCGTCTAGCTAACGGAGAGTACTTGCATCGACACAACCTTGTAGCCAGGATAATCCATCAGCAACTTGCTCTGAAATACAGCCTTGTGGAATCGGAGGTGCCGTACTACAGGTACGTGCCAGACCCAGTTCTCGAAAATGGTAATATAACATTGTACTGGGATCGATGCATCATCACTGACAGGACTTTTGACTGATATAGTGTTGGTGGATCGATCAGAGCGGCGCGCAATGATTGTTGACATAACCGTCCTGCATGAGAACCTCGTGAAAGCCGAGAAAGATAAACAGATCAAGTATCTTGACTTGGCTCGCGAGGTTGTCGAAATGTGGATGTGGACTCAGCGATCATTGTGCCAATAGTCGTGACAGCCAATGGTTTAATAGCCAAGAGCCTCGACCAACACCTGAGGAGGCTCTTGTTGGGCAGCTGGATCAAGGGCTTGATCCAGAAAGCGGTACTTCTGGACACGGCCCGCATTGTTAGGTGGTTGCTCTCTCTGGAGCCCTGACCGCCGGTAGCTTGGACCCTGTTCCCGATACCGGTGGGTTACTATTTTTAATATTTTTAAATGTTTTTATATTTCTTTTTATATTAATATTTAAAAATATAATTTATATGTATTTAGTTCAATAAAAGAAAATAATAATAAATTAATTAAATTTCAGGTAAATAACACCCATTAAGCCATAAGGGTGCCTTGGTGAGGATTACGTGGTGAGCCTTTCTCGCCACAATCCTCACCTGATTACCGCGGTACGCTTACGTTTTTTAATTTGAATTTGGTGTCGAAAAATAGTCAAGAAATGTCGTCTCCAACCATGATAATTTCGATCTGGTTTACTATGTAGAATTATGTTAAATTTCCACGTGAACTTTTACATACATCTTTCGAGTCGAGTACAGTCGAGGACAAGATTATTAAGTAGATACGTATTTTTTGTGGTCATCTTATTTTTTGGTTGTATTAAAAACGGTATAATTGTTAGTTATGTAGCTATTTTAAGTATGTGTTATATACAACGTACCGCTGCAATGGCGACATTAATTTGACACACATACAAGGTTCCGCGTTTTCGAGATATTTTAATTTCATTAAACGTTATTATTTATTGATTCATTTTTCTAAAATAGCACCTTGGAGCAACCTGTAGCGCAGAGATGAAATTAAAACGGAAGAGAAATAAAAAGTAATTTATTAAAAAAATTAAACCGACTTCAAAAAGAAATTAACTCAAAATTATGAAATAACTTTAATTTGGAAGTCCTCTCTCACCATCGGCAGCAGCGGAAGACGCCGCTGAGAGGAAGAGGGTGAAGTACGCACCGTTGGTGGACCGGTATCATTTTGTGCCCATTGCCGTGAAGAACATGGGTGCTTGGGGCACTGAGGCCAGGAAGCTCATTAGTGAGATAGGGCACAAGATCCGTGACAAAACGGGTGACTCCTATGCCACAAAAAGTGAACATAGCAATAGTCATTTTTAATCTGTTAAAAACAGGGAAAGAAAATTGTACTGAATTTCATTCATCCTCTAGGGGGAGAATGTGATTTAAATTTGGAATACTTACCGAAATGTATACTGAACTACATCTGTGTTTACACCATTGAGTTTGTATATAAAGCATTATACATCTTTTTGAAAAAGGAATACGCATTTATTATGCAGTTATGATTATTAAATAAAATTACGAAAACCGACGAGGCCGTATGAGCTTGATGCCTTTGCTTTTCCGACAAAAAAATATTAGTCTAGGAATTTGCCGCGTTTTTGTTTTCTTCAAATACATAAACGTTAAGTTTATTTTAATTTATTTTTATAAATAAGTTAATGTTCTAAAATGCTTATCTCATATTATTATTGTGTTAATTTTTTCGCAAATGGTACGAAGAGTATTTTCCTCGGTGATAAAGCCGTCTTAGTCTTGGGTGAACTTAAATCCCTCGCTACACTCAGGACTCGTCTTAAAATCCCTCGCTTCGCTCGTGATTTAAGTTTTTAACACCCTCGCTACGCTCGGGAGTAAACCTCGAGTCCTTCGTTACGCTCGCGATTTAAATCGTCACCCGCGACAGAAGACACTGCTTTATCCCCTTGGTTAATAATCTACTAATATTATCTACTTTAAATATTATTGTATCCCCTGCAGCCGAAAATTGGCAGGCGGCGGGGCCAATGACCTGACCCGTTGCAGGGGGACCAGACACGGGGTCGTTTGGCGCCCATGTGCTGGTTTGGTTCCTGGGGTGGTCGCGGCGTGCTGTGTGTTCTGGTGCACCGGTGATGGGGAGTACTCCCCAGAGGAGGGTCCGGTAACGGACAGCCGCGGCGGGTTCACGGATGAGTGCTGACGCGTACCCGCGTTCCCGCCGTAAGCGGTAGAGGAGGACACCGTGGAGTTTTAGTGGGTTAGAGTCCCACATAACTGCACTATCTCCCCGTGGTAGTGAAGTACGCATGAGCATTTCTCCACTTTAAAAAAAAAGGTGAAATAATCTTACCTAGAAGTACTCGTCGTATGACGTCACCGCTGCTGAGGTCGTACGCGGTCAGTCCGCTGCGGTCGCCCATCACAAGCATTGTGTGCGTCAGCGGCAGCATGCGGCTCATGTAGTTGAGTCCCTACACACAGTAGCACTGTTCAATACTGCTTCATAAGATCTTGGGGCAGTCCCTATTTTCACTCTTTGTTTACTCTTTTATTTGTGTTTAAACAATCACACTTATTTTAAAGGAGAATGGACACCAATGGAAAGAGCTTTTCAAGAGGAACCATTTCTGCTATCACGACTTATGCCAATTGTTAGTCAGTTCGGAATTAATGATCTTCTTGAGCACCGAAGTTAAGGATTTTTTTTGGCGCCTAATATCCATAAATGGAAAGAGCTTTTCCAAGAGAACCTATGCTACTAACACGACTTTTGCCATTTGTAAGTCGATTCGGAGTTATTTCACCAGTTAGGTTTAAAGGCCTATTTACATATAAGCGATATCGCGTGTCACTCGTTAGAGATACTGGTCCAAAGCGACTAACCGAAAAAAGATGAACCAGTATCGCTACCGAGCGCGACAGCGATATCGCTTATATCTGAAGAGGCCTTTAAACGTAACTGACGAAGTGTGGGTGTACTACAGGTACAGTCACGAACAAAAATATATAATTACTATGAACAGCTTGCATATAATATCAAAAGGACAATTCTCGTACTTAAAGAACGTTCAAATTCTAGTTTGCGCGTGCTAAGTCCCCAATACCACGTACTCTGGCCGCACTTAATGATCTCTTGGACTCTAATCCAACAAACGATCTGTTTGCGGACGAATGGACGAAGATTTTGTCGGCATGTCAGAAGTACTGTGAGAGGGATGTATGAAAGTGTTGGTTAACTTTTTATTTGATTATATTTAATTTTTATGTGTACCCATGTGTAAACTGTCTTTAACTTCTGTAATTGGTTGTAAACCGTTTTAGTTAAAGAATAAATAAAATAAAAAATAAAAATAAACGACAACCAATGTCAAAAACTTGTTAAAAATGTATGTAAATTGATTGTATTTTTGACGGATTGCGACTGAGATTCGAATGCGAGCGTTCTTAAAAATACGTGAATTGCCCTTCTGATTGCATGATTCATCCATTAATATATGATGGCAAATATATGTGATAATTTATGGAAGGCATATACAAGTAGCAGCACAAAATATGTGACGTCGAAGGAACACCAAAACTATCTGGAGAGTTAGGGGACGGCAAAAATGTTTTGCGTGGATGTGACGCATGTTTCCCCCAACCCTTACTTATTTTTTTTCTTTGTTCTTTATTGCGTCATGTTTACCGCAAATAAATGTATTTTCTTTCTTTCTTTCAAAATATAGGATGCTGCACCGTCTTCAAAAATATGTGACACGAATGTGTCTTGCGTCATAAATATCTGCCTAATCAGTTAAATTCAGAAGTATGTGTATGTATCTAGTTATGATCGAAAATATATAAATCCAATCATCATTTCATGCAATCAGATATTGTTGCCAAGCTGTTCCTGTGCGTAGCCCCTTGGTGATTATAGGCGTGATGTTATGTAATGTCCCCACTCCATACCCGTACCTCTATGCTTGAATGATCAATTCATTGGAGAAAACTGACTGGTTGCAGCTTTCACTTTGTAAATAATGATGGTCTACATTGAGGGTTTTCGTGAAAATTTACGACACCAGTTGGCACCACTGTGACAAGGTCTTCCAATATAAAATATATGATGACGTTCATCATTCGATTCATTCATTCGTTCATCATTCAGTCATGACTAAAGAAAATATAGGCTCTTTGAGAGATGTCTGGACCTGACGTGACAGTGCTGCCACCTGGCGAACGTCATTTTAGAAAACCCTCATTCTAAATATTAATGGCCTTTGGGTGACTTTTAAGCCTTTTAATGAAGCCCATAGTGGTATCAATCAAGGCTATGTCAACTAATTTATTATTAGTAGAACTAACATTTCTTTTAACGGCGGCGTATAGTATCGAGGTATACAAAGGTGAAAAATCGAAAAACACAGATTTTTGTAACATGATGATGTGAGATCCATTTTTTGCGATACCGGTACTATTTCGTTGGAGAAGAGACCATAGGTTTACAGCATGATAACAACAATAGGTAGTTACTATGTGAATGGAGTTCAGCATATGTCCCTGGAATCGGTCCCAGATGCACAGGCGTTCGTCTGCGCCCGCGGAAACGACGTAGGAGGCGGTGTACGCGAGTGACGTCACCGCACCGTCGTGAGCCTGCATGCTGTACAGACAAGCTCCTGGAAACGTGATACAATAAACAAAATGTACGATTAAGTAAAAATTAAACTTAGCGTTAGCAGCTTGTTCAAACAAATTCCTCCAACACTTTTAGTTTGGGCGGCCAGTAATAGATAACTATTTCACTTATACCGCCGATGCAATTTCTTTGTTGTTTAATTTTAATTAAGTATGTAAAGGGGATTGAAGATTTTTATATGGAGCCTGGCATACCTCGGAATCGGAATATCTCGGAAGCGTGACACTTGACGGGGTTTAGTTTTTGTATGTGTTCTGTTTGCATTGATGTCAGCTATCGATTTATACAATGTGGAGGTGACAATACAAAAATAAATTAAGCTTCGTATACCTAATGACGTTCCCAGTCTGCATACAAAAATTCAATCAAATATATCCAATAGTTTAGTCACTGGACATTATTTTTAATTTTTAACATTTTCTACATGATGTATCTGTTAACAGGCCAGCACCGAGAAGTTAAGGGGGAAGCGCTAAGGTAGCCCGCGAAATTCAAATTTTCTTACGTTTTTGCAATTTGCTGGTCAGTATTAAGTTGTACGTCGATCAAAATATGATTCGCGGCCGTAACAAATATGTATTTACAGAATTATAATCATTAGAATCAGTAATACAACTTGTTAGGTTAGTATAATCCCAAAATGTCAAGATTTCATGAAATAGTAATTCTGTGGGATTACTTGGTCTTAGAGAGTTGTGTTTATGACTTTAATGATTATAATTCTGTAAGTACGGACGCCAGCACATCAACCTACCACAATCTGTCAGATTTCTTTAATAGATTTTCAACTTTATCGCTAAAGCATAAGGTTCAAAGTTGATTGGGAAAATCTGACAGATTGTGGTAGGTTGATGTGCTGGCGTCTGTACATATTTATTACGGCCGCGAATCATATATTAATCAACGTACAACTTAATACTGACCAGCAAATTGCAAAAAACGTAAAAAATATTGAATTTCGCGGGCTACCCTGGCGCTTTCGCCTTAAAGACATACACAACGTGTTGCCAGCTCGCTAGTTCAATAACCTTCGCCAAATTTATTCTTAAATTTTATTTCACGATGCGAACTAATGGTCCGGGAGCCACCAATCCTGAAAGCTCCGTGATCACGGATTCTAATATTTTTAATAAAAAATAAAAGTTAACGTTTAGACGAACAAGATTTGCTTGGTCGGCGTGGATTTGATTGGCCGGAAATATTTTAATTAAATTATTTATTATTAAATTTCCATAATTTTTTTTCCGTCATCACGGATTTTGATCAATCTTATATAGAATTTTGTGTGAAATTATGTTCAACAAGAAAAAATCCGGCCGACCAATGATTTTTAGCCGGAAAGGTCACGCATACCTATTTGAATGGTGTGATAAGGGGTAAAATTTATCCATTATCACGGAAACCTTTTTCTTTTTTTTTAATTCACGTGTTTTAATGTCGCATTTATAATTATCTTGGTATGCGTGCTTACAAACTGCCGAAAGTATCGCGCATACCAAATTTTATTGTGTGAGTGAGGATTATACTGTTATAGATTTCACTTACTTGATGACATTTCTTTTAGGGTCTTTCTTCTACCTCTGGTCTCTTCCTTAAGTTTTTAACTATTTATTATACTAATTAATATGGAAAAGAGGAAAAACAGGATTTTTTTTATTTGGGTTGATTATATAATAAATGAAGGTTGATACAGAAAATATGTTCAATTCAAGTTTATTAATCAATAATCATCTATATCATTATCATCAAAATTATCATTCCTCTCTTCTTCTGATTCTTCGCTTTCTTCCTCATTCTGTTGGCAACTTAATATTTCCTCAACCTTTAACGGTGGCGATGGGCCAATGTACCACAATGGTTCGAGTTTACTGGATTCATTTACTTGCCATCCACATTCAGTTGGATCGTATAATGTACAAATAGGTTCAGTAGCATTTTGCCACATTGCGTTTACAAAAATGGTGCGTAATATTTTTTGCGTTCAAGTTTTCCAGCATGGTGGAATATTATTTGAATTGAAATTTATCATACCTTTGTAAATTTTTTCTTTGTCGGTTGTACTTGCAAAAAATTTCAAGAATAATTCAAATCTTGCAATATTAACATCATTCTTTTTTACGTTATACATTTCATTTGTAAATCTTTGAACTAAATCTGTCTTTTCTTTATCATTTATGTCTTCCGGATTTGTTAAATGCTCGAACATGTTCTGATATTTTTCATTTTCTAACAGGAGGTTGTAGGCTTTAATTTTTCTTTTACGAACAAAAGCTGCTGTATAATCACAACCTGTAAAAGCATGGAAGCCCGGTAGAGCTCGACAGACTGATGAAACTAATATTGCAAGATTATATGCGTGACCTTTCCGGCTAAAAATCATTGGTCGGCCGGATTTTTTCTTGTTGAACATAATTTCACACAAAATTCTATATAAGATTGATCAAAATCCGTGATGACGGAAAAAAAATTATGGAAATTTAATAATAAATAATTTAATTAAAATATTTCCGGCCAATCAAATCCACGCCGACCAAGCAAATCTTGTTCGTCTAAACGTTAACTTTTATTTTTTATTAAAAATATTAGAATCCGTGATCACGGAGCTTTCAGGATTGGTGGCTCCCCGCCTATAATGCCTATTGTACCTTATGCTTGAGACAAATCATGCAAGCGGAAGTTAATACTTACTACAAATGTTGAATTTTTTACAAACCTGAAAAAAGGGTGTGCCCATTTTTTACAAACCTGCAATAAAAATTGTATAGGTCAGTCAGTGTGCACACCTTGTGCACACTGACTGACCTATACAATTTTTTTAAAGTTTCGGCCATTTATGTTTCGGGTAAATGACACCGCGCTATTGCCGCAATATTTAAATGATGTTCTTTTTTGTTTACACTTTTATCTATATATATTAAATGGTAAACTGACTGACTGACTGACTGGGTGATATATAAACGCACAGCCGAAACTAGGGATTAGGAATGTCAAATTTTGCACACGGCTTCCTTTTATAATGTAGGGAGCACTAAGAAGGGGTTTTTGGAAATTCAACCTTTAAGGGAGTGAAAAGGGGTGATTTTATTCCTTGAGTTAATAAACTTGAAACTTGGCACGAATATTTATCTAAGTAAATTATGAAGTTTAGCATTTTTTAATTTGTATGGAAGAATTTTAACGCGCGGTCTGATTAACTCCAAACTCAGTATTTAAACTTAAGACCAAAAATAAAGAATAATGTGTATCAGGGTTTTTCGAAAATGTACCCCTAACGGGGTGAAAAGGGGTAGATAATTTTACAGGGGGGATTTTACTGCGTGGCTCGATTAACTCGAAAATTGGAACTTATAATCTTTGGGTCAAGTAATGAACACATGCCAAACGATTTTTCGAAATCATATGTTCCGGGCCAGCGGTAAACCCTTTCGGACAATCCCGCTGACCCGGCAGGGTTCGGCCCTAACGGGTCCCTTCAGTTGATGCTGACATCTCTTTCAGGCGCGCGTGGAACACGTACGCGCCGTCCGGCACGGGCCTGGTCCTGATCGGACGGTGAGCTACCCATTACTCTCCGCCCGCAAGCCCGCGCCTACGGTGGCCGGGAGTCGTCACGCGGCTCACGACGCCCAGAGTGTCTCCCGCGGCGGCTAGGACGTGAGGCTCTGCCCCTCAACCATCCCGCCACCTTCTTTGCTAGCATGAATGCTTCGCACTCACTTCGTGCTCACTACGCACACGCATCGAGCGCGTTACTCGTAATCAATCACATCGCTGGAAACACATTCACTAATCGCCAGTATGATAAGGCCTTAAGTTTGCAAATTCGTGTAAGTAAACCTACCAGTATGTAAGTCCCATACGCAGAGCAAGCCGTCTTGTGACCCGCTGCCGGCAATAGTAGGGGTCGCGTGGTCGATGAAACAGCTGGTGATGGGGCCACAGTGACCGTGCAGCGTGAACAGCTGGTTCAGGTCAGCGCTGGAAAACACCTGACAAGCACGAACGTCGAACACATTACTGATTACCAGAAGTCTATTCAAACTAATTGACGTAAGTGGACTTAAGGCCACTTTCACTTGGTGGCACGTACTCCTTCAATGTCAATATGACCAGTATTAATTTTTAAGCAGTGCTGTTTTTAGGGATTTCATGAATTGTAATAAGAGTAGGTACTAATATTTCGGAATTACAAATACGCTTTCAACTGGTTACATTGGATACTAATACTCGTATCGATAAATAATCATCACAATGATCCTGTCATATTCTATTTTATTTCGGCGTAACAAAGCCGGGGACTGATAAAAGTGTAGCGAAGAAGAGACAACAACGAGACAATACCCTAATAGCTAGCGCTTTGCAAATTTTACTATCAACTTAAATTGTTCTTACTTATAATTATGTAAATTATAACTTTATTTTTTTGTCCGTCGTAAGAGATGACACGCTCATTATGCATTATGCAAGAAATGACACGGCTCATTTACGTAGAGTGAACATTGCATTTCCGTGACTGTACATGCTAGTTTTGATTTTCAAAAAGTAGCGAAGCTACAACAAAATACAGGAGAAATCACTTGTGAAGGACAATATGTTACAATAAGTGATATTGAAGTACCTTAAGCACATGGTCCTGAGCGCCGGTGACGATGCGGCCGCCTTCGGAGTGCATCTCAGTGATGGGCTGCTGATGCGGTCGACATTGCGCTATCCTCACGCAAACCACCTCTATAACCATCACTGTTTGTTAGCGGGCACTTGTTATACCATACCTATTATATCTGCAGGAAACAGTGTTGCTGTGTGACGAATACATCTATTAACACCACATGGGTATGTCTTCTAGAGGGCTTCATCATCATCATCATTATTGTTCAGCCGAAAGACCGTCCGCTGCTGGACATAGGTCTCTGCCATAGATAAGCAATTATCCGGTCTTCATCGGAGATTAATTCAATCGATTTACTAGCAAACTATGTCATGAATGTAAGGCCCATATCTCACCGCCGGCGATTAGCGAGAAGCGAGTAAAAACAGAGTTGTCGCCGATGGTGTGAACCGTCGGCGATCAACTATTAATATAATTATGTATATCTTTTATGACACTGGTCCTACGTTTCTTGAGCAAGAGAATAGTCGATAGCTAGTCTCTTCTCGTTGCCGGTGAGAGAGGTGTCTAAGAGCTTACCTTCTCCTTCGCTGTAATCAGTCTCATAGGAGAAGCTCATTCTGGCGCGCATGGCCTCGGCGTCCGGTGTGTGTGCTGCTCGCAGCGAGCCGGCGGAGCCCGTGCGTTTGTGCGCTGAACCATAACATTATACGGTTACTGTGGTAAAATCATGCCTGCAGGATAACAGCAATGTTGGCAGAGGTGATTAAACTCAATTTAAGGTTCAACTACAAAGTTTAAAAAAAAATATAAACCATAAAGTAATTCATTAAACTTTAGTTAGTTAATAAAGTAGAAGTCGTTTTTTTTTGGAATAGTAAAATACTAATCCAATTTGTAAAGGTGCAACAAGATTGCAATATTTTCGGTCGATATTGGTCGATCGGAAATCGGTTTACTATTTAAAACCAGATGGGTCCGGAATAGCAGAAACTAAACTTTATGTGAAGGCAAAAGTATAAGGGTACACCAAAGAAACGATGGATGGACTGTGTGAAAGATGATATGGCAAGAAAGGAAGTGACTACTAAATGATTAATGGAGAAGTATGGAAGAGAAAGTCAAGTTGCGCCGAACCCAAATAAATTGCGATAAGGGCAGGAGAATCATTACAGTCGTTTAAATTGTAAGTGCAGTTTATAAGTGAGGAGAGCACTGACTGCGTCGATGCGCCGTGCTGAACTGCCAGTCGACGTGTGCGCCCGAAGCGGCGTTGTAGGCGTCGAGGCGCAGTAGCGTGAGGTGTCCCGCCAGAGACGCCACGCACACGCGCCGCGCTCCCGCCAACGCGCGCACCTGCGTCGCGCCGCGTCCGCCTCGCGCCTCCGCGCTCCACCACACGCACTGCAACACAAGACACATAATAATAAAGCCTATTTATTCCTTTATTAATAATTAGTATTACAGTAAATAATAAATAAAATGATGAAATTAATTAACGTTTTCCTTTTGGGCCTGGCACATGGTGGTTCTTTTACTCCACTTTATGTTTTCTGAGCGTGCTATGTGCCCCATTCACATTTCCACTTCAGTTTCTGAGAGTGTTGTACAATTCGCAAGAAGACAAGAGTGATGGACGCCCGTCCATCACTCTTGTCTTCTTGCGAATTGTAGTGCTTTTTTTGTCGTTTTGATGTTCAATATGCTTCTTTCCATAGCGCGCTGGCATGTATTTTATTTCTATTTTTTTTTTTGTTGAAGTTTCATTTTTGGCAGGCGTATGTAAGACATGGTAGTATACATGAGTTCATAACTCTCTCTCTTCTGTTTTTCAGATGTAGTGGCAGTTTTATTTTTAGGACTTCTTTGTGACTCTAGAAATTATTCCATGTCATGGACACTCGCCTATTGATTTCGTTTTCGTTTTTTGAGGGTTTGAAAGATGCTTGTTTTCCCAGGTACGTATGTCTTCTACGTATTCAAGAACTGATGCATTTACTGTTTGTTATGTGATACTTAAGGTTGTTTGTAACCTTCATTTAGTTTATATTTAATTGTAGGCGTTTCGTGGGCTATTGAGTCAAAAGCTTTCGTGTAGTCGATACAAGCAAGTCATAGAGGCTGTCGATTCTAGATGAATATTTCAGTAACCTGGTCTTATGTGTAGATGAGATTTATGATCAATAGTGCTAAACCATTGCGAAAACCGCCTTGTTCTTCAGGTTGGTATTTATGTGTTTTTCAAGACATGATGTAAAGTTTGCATAGCTGCATGCTGGTAGCTGGTTTATAGGGCAGTAGATCTGTCTGATCTCCTTTCTTGTACAAGAGAATAATGTTTGGAACTACCATCATTTTGGGACTCGACGTTCTTTTAAGAATCTATTGAATAAATCTGTAAGAGGCGTAGCTAGAGGGAATTTACCTAGTTTCAAAGCCTCGTTGGTTATACTGTCTGGCACCGGATTTTCTGTTTTCAGTTTCTCTATTTTTTTAATAATTTCTATTACGGTGAAATTTTCAACGTCGCGTCGTCGTTACTATTGTTTGAACGTCACAGAGTTTCTTATAGAATTCCGTAGATATATTTACAATATCTGACCTTATTTGAGTGCCCTTCTTTTTCGTACTTACTCGTGGTATCCAAGTTTTATTTTTGTTTAATTGTAAGTTTTCTAAAGGCTCCCAATGTTGCTGAGGTTTTTTCAACTACTTGGCTTCCATACCCGTGGTCTCTCGTAAGGTTCTTGTTCGTTGTCTTAATGATTGTGAACGTTCTTTTTACCCGACTGCGTCAGAAGGAGGTTTATTTGTCTTCAACGCTTTGCGGTCTTTTATGTTGAAGCTCTGAACGTCGTAGGATTGTAGAGCTGTAGTTTCTTCTAGTATTTTGCACTCTGTTCGAAGACTCAAGGTACCCCGTATGAGTCTGTGATCTGAGGGAAACATGTTGTTATTCACCACATCAAAGATAATAAGTTGTAGTCAGTTGTTACTTAAAATAAAGTCGATTTGATTCTTCGTCTTTTTGTTGGGTTTCCAAGTCCACTAGTTTTTTCTTTCTTACCGAATATTGTGTTTATTATTTTCAGTTTGTTCTTTAATGCGAATTGGAGTAAAGTAACTTTCTTTTACCATAGCAATAGGTTCCCAGTATCATCAGTCCTCCTCATTTCTATCTTGCAGTTGAAGTCGCCCATCAGAATAAGGTTATGTTTGTGCTTTTTGTAGTGTTTCATAAAAACTTTTTTTTTCTTGATCTGTTGAATCCAGATTAGGTGAAACTCAACCTTAAATTTCAGGACAAAAAACGTTCCATTATTCAAGCATATGTGCTTGAATAATGGAACAATTTTTTGTCCTCAAATTTAAGGTTGAGTGGTGGTGGTGGTGGTGGTGGTGGTGGTTTTGTGGTTGGTGGTTGGGTGTTGGTTGGTATTAATTTCAACTGGACGAACAGCAAATTGATCCAATAAGAGTTCCGTTTTTTCGTTGTGATGTATGGAACCCTGAATATATAATTAACTAAAACGAACTTCTAACAGGAAAAGAGCTGTACGTACGAGGTCAAAAACTCCTACGTCACATTGTACATCACGTCTGCGGAGTTTCACTAGCTAATTTAATTTGACCCTGTAAAGAGCAAACTTTGACTTTCCCTCAAGCTAAGTACAGTAGCGTTTCATACCAAAATGAAACTAATTCTAGACGACAGAATGTAATGCATTAATCACCGCACAAATGGATAAAACGGAACATAGTGCCTCACAATATCTTGGGAGGAATAGTTTATCTAATTCAATCAGTCTAAGGTCTATGTTAAATAAAAGTAATACTTTACCATGAGCTTCCCTGAGCTGGCTTCCCAAAACTCGAGTCGTCCGTCAGCACAACCCAATATAATGAGATCGTTACAAAAGTCCATACACCACACAGGAGATTCTTTGATCGCCTTCCCTCTCCAGTCTAAATTACTCACTATCACTTCCCTACTGTCCTCCTTATCTGTGGGTCCATTGTCACTTATTGTCAACTTATCATTACACTTACTAGGTACACTATTTACAGAATTTTCACTTGAATTAAATACGAATATGTCTTCATCACAATTATCACTATTCGTAACACTTTTGTTTAGTAAATCTTGATTACTTATATTTAAATTACTAGTATCCACATTTTCTTTAGCCTCGTAACAATTATATAAAACGTCTTGTTGGTCGCCGCAGTATAAGTTTCTGAAATATCATAATTCTGTTATTTTGGGAGTTTTCATATTTTTTATAACCCTAAACAAAGCATCGTGCCGCCAGATTACTTTTTTCTATAACTTATTGGGCAGTTAGCCGAAGCACTATAGACGCAATTTATAATAAAGTGAATATTTTAAAGTTCTAATTAATGTAGGCGGTGTAACATAGCCCACAGTTTGTGGTCACTGTTTCTAGGTAAAGGCATATCACACACCCGACTGGTCGATCATCATTGGACCACGCATTCCATTGATAAAAAAAAAATTCGATCAGGATTGACTAATCTCAATTTTTATCGACCAATGTCGATCGATTGAATGTGGTAACACCATTAGGCAAATTCTTCAAAACGTAAGCAGGCCAAGTGTAGTTTTGGTAAGTATAGTAGTGACAACTAACAATTCAAATAAAGTGAATAAATGTGAAATAAAGTGTTTTTTTTTATATTTCGTGTTGAGCCCATAGTGAAAGTTGGTCATATTATTGAGCTGAAAAGATTGTCCAGATCTTGTTTCGACTTTATAAAAGCGGCAGAAACAGATTAAATGCTAGCGCTAGTGTCAAGATTACCTGTAATTTTTTGCGAAATCATATTTGGTGGTTTCGGCGGTGGAGAGGTGGCGCGGTGAGTCGCGCGGTCGCACCGCCCGGAACCGCAGTCCGCTCAGATAACTGCTCAACCCTTTGCGGAGTCTGTGCACGTTCTGGTAAAATATTTAAATTGTTAGATTTGCCCTCACCGTACTTAGGTCACGCAATAGTGTCGACACTGAGAAGAGTGAGCTCACACATCTCGCATGAAATGATAGATACGAGTTTCAGTATTAAGGAGCGAGACAATACTATTCAAATGTCAGAGTCAACAAAACGGAAACGTGACGATTTAAATCATACGATTTACGAAACATATCTACAAAATGGCAGCGGAAAATGGCGGCGTAGTATTGTATGGATGAGTATGACACATGTCACACGTATCGGCTCAAATTCTTTCCAGTTTACACCATGAAATTGATGCCGGGTACCGGGATCTGAAAGTTTAAGGAGTTTCCGGCACCCCGAAATATATAAATAAAAACAATGCTTGTTATCATTTACTAAGTTAATCCATCTAAATTAAAAACCATTGCTATTACAGTACCCGGCGATAAATATTGCACATCGACCTATTCGATCCTATCGATTTTATACAAAGAATAAAAATAATTATCAAAAGAAGCAAATCATAATTGTTTTAACAGCTCCTAATAGATACCAGACTGTTTGTATTTCGTGCGACAGAGATCTCTACGAGGCCGAAATTAGCGGATTGTCTCTTTCCTAAGGTCGATGTGCAATATTTATCGCCGGGTACTGTACTCGTTTATTTAGCTGCATCAGTGTAATTAGCAGACTCCTTAATTTAATTCTATCTTATAAAGAAATCAGGACTACTTACCTCGTTCGTCGGAGATGTTTCAGGACTGTGATTAACTAAAAGCAAAATAAAAGCATCTTTAAAACATAAAAATATCCTATTCGATCTATTAAGTATTATAATTGGTTACACAATCTCAGATTACAACTTATTTATATTGCCAATTAATCAACTTTCTACTTAAGCGTTATTATTTCATCAACTTAGACTACACAAAGTTCATTTTCGACAGTTGGTAATAAAAAGAGCACAAAAAAGTCTGTTGCAATGGAATTTGCAGAGATTCTGATTTAAAAAATAGAGACTAAAATAATTATAAATGAGGACCGTACCTTCACTTGCCTCGTATGCTAAACTACTTTTCTTTGAAACCTTTTCATACAGGTCGTTTTGCAGCTTGAAGAAGCTGAAAGAAATAAACATGTACGTTAATTTTTTTTGCAATAGTTTGGGATTGGAACTTTTGGATTTATGATAGGATTAGGTATAGAGTGTTAAGTGATTTAATAATATTGGAACCAGTGTTTTTAGACAATTTTACAACGCCTTTTAAGCACTTAAGAGCGTTTACGGCGTACGGCATTTCATACAAACTTTCAAGCCCTTGTTTTTCGAAATGAATAAACCGATTTTAATGAAACTTCATACGCATAAGCAGGATACAAAGGTCTAAAAAGTTACTTAAGAACGTTTGTAAGGAAACCTATTAACGTACTTTGTTAGAGCTTTGGCTTAGACATGTTCCCGTAGAGACGGGAACATGTCTAAGCCAAAGCTCTAACAAGTATCAAACCACAGGTGCAAGATAGAGATCTTGCACCTGTGGTTTGATACTTGTGCGATAATGACAGGAATAACGCTTAGCCTAAGTACGTGCTAAGTAGAGTATTAACTCTACTTAGCACGAACAAGAACAAGCAAGCAAGAACAGCAAGAACAAGCAAGAACTGATATCTATTAAGATATCAGTTCTTGTTCGTGGCCCAAGGGGGTCTTTTGCATTCCACTAATCTGTGAGCTAGTTCTACTTAGCTTTAACGACAGCTGCAATCCTGCGACAACTGCTTAAAATAGATAGATACAAAAGGTAGGCGCCGTACAAAAATGAAAAACACACGTATAGACTATGCGTCTAACTAATAACTGGCGGCCCGTGACAATTTTAAAACTGCTATGACAGCCAAATTTGCGCTCAGGGCTAATTGCGCGGCCACGAAAATTATAGGAACCGGCGTCGCTGCTGGAGCGGCAATTCCCTGCTCTGTGGTACCCATATATTTAGTGACAACAGTTTTAAAACGCAGGATAAGTGAAGACACTCACGCGCCGCGGTCGATGTTTGTGATGATCTCCCCGTTCTGGGAGTCCCATACTTTGATGTTGCCTTGCAGACAAGAACTGACGACCTTCTCGCCGTCGGTGACCAAACACTCCACCTCCTGACTGTGGCCCGCCACCACTAATGGCACAGCTTCCATCACCAACTGGAAAACGCAACGATCATCCATAATTGCGCCTAGTTCAACTAAAACAAGGAGCAGTGGTGGCTTAGTGGTAATGGCCGCAAATTTATTTATTTAGTTGTAGGTCGTGAGTTCGAACCCAGGCGGGCACTTTACTTTATGTATTTAATTTCATCACCACTGCTCTGAAAACGGTGAGGAAATCGGCATGTCCTAGAACCAAAAATTCGTAGACATGTGACCGTACCAGGTCCACGTGGTGGAATATGGCCCACTCCCCCTTACACAGAGGCCTGTGTCCCAGCAGTGGGAACATTAGGCTGGATATGCAAAACTAACCAAACCACATGTAAATTTCTTCCATTTTCAGAAGTAATTGTATGATTATGATTTTGGATAGTTAACGATGACTATTTTATCTCTAATATATAAAATTCTCGTGTCACAGTGTTTGTAACAAAACTCCACCAAAACCGCTTGACCGATTCTTATGAAATTTTGTGTGTATATTCAGTAGGTCTGAGAGTAGGACGTAAACTATTTTTCATACCCTTTAGTATTAAGCACCCTTTTTATTTAAGGGTATAAAAAATAGTCCACTCCAAATTTGTTTTTTGTACAAAATTTTTTATATAATTTTTTTATGACTAGGCATTAAAAAATACACTCTCGGCGGTCGATAATTGATCAGTTACCACTCGATATTCCCGCCAGGCGTCTACCAGTGTCACTTCTCAACCCGTAAACAGCACAGAGTATGGATGAGAACGAAGCCGGTCTCCTGTCTTTCTCACAGATACGCTTACTCTCTCTCACTAAAGTTTAGTGCCTAAACCGTTTTCGGTCAGTATTATTGATTGTGCGTCGCCGCGTCGATCGTAGCAGTGACGCTTATACTTATCATTTTACGCGTTCTCAGTGCAACTCTCTTATTAAGTATATACGTAGATTGATATATCTTTTCTTAGTATTTTTTTCTTTTCTTGTAGGGTAGGGTAGGAGAAGGGTAGGGGTAGGGTAGGGTAGGAGTAGTATAGGGGTAGGGTAGGAGTAGTGTAGGGGTAGGGTAGAAGTAGGGTAGGGTAGGGTAGGTAAGCAACAGTGATACCCAAGTAAAAAATAATATTGGTATTGTGGATTTTGCACTGGATTGTGCAAAGTCTATGTTGTTATGAAAACATTTTCTGCGCGAAGTGGCAGTAGGAAAAAATTCCCGCCGTAAACATTTGTGAAACATAAAACCTCCTTTTGGCGCAGAAGAGGCTAAGTTCTGTACAAAAAATGTAGAGCATTGTCGGCTTCACCGATTAAAAAATGGGGATCTATATAAATCGGTGCCAAAGACGAAAGTTTATTAAGTTCCTCTTTTGTAACTTTTATACTACTCTTTTGTAACTTTTATACTTAGCCAAGTTACGATATAAACTTTAGACTTTCTTTCAACATAGCACCCATTTAGATCTCAATTCTTTTATCAGCGAAGCCGACAATCCCAAACATTGTGATCCATCACAATCACAACCTTCACTCATCCCCGCCATAAAAAGAAGGCTAGTCATGAGAACCACGGAACAGATAATAAGGTTGGAATGGTAATGTGGGCGGGGCAAGCGCGCCACAGTTATGATTCGAAAATCATAACTCGACCGATTCATTTATTCACCGCGTTCAGTGCGCTTCGGAATACTTCGGAGAACAGAACTCTGCTTAATAATGCCGTGTTGTGCAATTATAACATGTAAGACAAAAAGTCAGACCTCAAGTATAAAGCGAGGAGGTATATCTTTCCATCGTTAAGTCCAAAATAACACTTAATTACAATATTATTTGTCAAAAACATAAAAATATACTAATCATTATGAAATACCAAACATTAACAACATTATTGCAACAATTTACAAAAAATATACATTGCCCACTGTGTACTCGCTCAATCAACACAATGACCAAGTACGCGTATAGAATTCTCGACTATATTTACGTTTGACAAAGATAATTTTTGGATTATTTTATATTTAAAAAAATGTTGGTGACAAAAATTATGCGTCACTTTGTTGGGAGTGCAATATTCAAAAACATAATTTATCATCAAATTGGCCAATATCCTACAGCAAACCACGTCACAGACCTCACCAAAGCAATTATTGAAAAATATATTAACTTGAAGTTACACTTTGTTTTGAAAAATTCGTTCGCAATTAATAGCAAGCGCCAATTACTTAATAAATATGTTTTATTCCAAGGACAGTGATTATTTGTAATTAATCAAAGTAAAATAAAATTATTTCTTAATATATTTCTTAATATTTATTTAATGTTTCATTTTTCCCCATAAATTCATCAGATAATTTATCGACAAAGAATATCGGCTTTGTCAAGCACTAGCGTGTATGAAAATTTTTATTGCATTTATGCGTGTTTGAGTGTCTATACCTACGGGAGCTTATTGTTAGTGGGCGAACGAATATCTGCCCTGAGATTTATGTGTGCGTGATTTGGTTGTGTGCGAAATATTTGTAAACATAGTATTGCGTATGTGTAGAAATTAAAATAGTGGGAGTCAAGCGGCGACACTGGTCCTAGTACAAAATTGCAGCGAGGGCCTTTCCAACCTTATTATCTGTTCCGTGATGAGAACACTATCCGTATGAAATATTTCAATATTTAAATTATATCCAGCGCAGCCGAATATTTGAGCGCAATCTTCTCGTCTCAACAGAGCGACGGCGACTGATTTATGAAACAGACGTATGGCTCAACCTCGTATCACGCGTGACAAAAGACAGCGTATCTCGCGGATTAAAAAAGTAGTAAGCGCCAAATGATTTTTATTGGATTATCTTTTAAAAAATCGTCAGGGTCAGCTCTAGGTTATATATCAGTTATTATTTATCTAATTTATTGTTCAGTAATATGCACCAAAATAGAATGCGAACCAAAAAAGTTGAAAATTTGAGGTAACTTTGTGATGGTTTTCTATCGAGAAAATTTTATCGTACTATGTTTTCGTCAGGGTCGACCTTTACATTAATTATAATGAAGTTTCCTGCCATATATGTACTTGTTTCCATTTTGAACATGATTTACTACTGTTTAAATCTAATCAAAGATTGAAGATTTTGCATTGGGCCTGCTCTTTAATACATTCTGTAAATAATGGTGAAAATCGCATCAAAATCCGTTGCGTGGTTTGGAAGAACAACGCGGTCACACAGACAGGCACAGAAAGCGACTTTATATTTATATTATGTATAGATGATGGATCCGCAGGTGGCGTTCTATCGTTTCTATCCTCGTGGGAAGGTGTAAGTTTATGTATGTATATGTAGATAATCTGGAGACCAGGTTGTATATGAGTTATAACTATGCTAAAACGTGTATTTACTGTGCAACACTTGATGTTAAAACTATTTAGCGTTATATTGAAGTCTTCTATAAACGTCATCGGTGACATCTAGCGTCAGCGTGATCTTTTAAAAGCAGAATCCCAGAGTTTAACTTCGTAAGGCTCACCACATAATTAACATAATAATATACTGCACTGTGCTATATTTATCTAATCTGCGTCTCATGAAAACGAGAAACAAATAAAAACGGGTTGCAATGCGATTTGTTCCACACAAATCGCATTGCAACCCGTTTTTATTTGTTTGTTTAAAATACAAGAGGGATCGTATGATGTGTGCTTATCCGCTCCCACCCGCTGTGTTTTACGTCTATTTCGCTTGTACCAGTACGTGCACACAAGCATGTGGCATCATATCACATTGACGCAATTGAGTGCTTTCTAGCACAGCATACCTCGCGTAGTTCAAAGTTTTATGCAAAACAAAATTATTATATGAAAAAGTTAGCTTAGCTAAGAACGATAAAAGATAGCTTATAGTTTATGAGACGAGATCGCGATACATGTCGGGAGCCCTTGCAGTCGTCGAATACGTTAGAAACTTTGCCTAATACGCTGTGCGTTAACTGTAGTGAATCCAAACATGTTTTAGTATACCTGTACTGCGGGTTGCTTCGCGACGATCTTCCTGTACTCGTCGTCGTCACTCCACGACGCTCGCCATTCTGCATAGTGGCGAGAACACACGCATCTGCAAAACATTGGTTCGACTCTGTATTCATAGTAGTTATGAGCAAAGTTGTTTTTTTTTTCAAACTATAAAGTCCATATTTGCATGTAATCCTAATTAATATTATGGAAAATTGGTATAAATAATTTTTAAGTCAAGTTATAACAACAACCCAGACAATTTCTCAAAATTCCACCTCAGATTAGATAAAGTTTATATGAAAAATATTATTCATTTGGTTAATAAACTTGAAACTTGGCAATATTTGGCTCAGTAAATAAAAAGATTGTCACTTTTAGTTTAAAAAACCCCTCACAGAAAATTTAGGGGGTGACAAAGTTGATAGGTTACAAAAATATGTAACCCGCTGTCGGATTAACTCAAAACTCGGTACTACTAAAACAAAAAAAAGTAGGTATGTGATTTAGGGTTTTTCAAAAATCGACTTCTACCAAGGTGGAAAAGGGTAATAAAGTTTAAGGGGTGGATTCTAATGCTTGCTTCCATTAACTCGAAAATGGGTATGGGTCTTTGAGTCAAATTATGAACACATCGCAAACGATTTTTCATGGGGGTGAAAAGCGGGGTTATAGTTTATTTGAAAAATCTAATCCCTTCGATTTATAAACTTAAAAATTGGCCCGAATATTTATTTATCTATAAATGATAAGATCATAAACATGCATTTTCGAAACTTTTAGAGGAAAGTACGAATTTCACGCGGACGAAGTCGCGGGCAGAAGCTAGTTAATATTATAAATGCGAAAGTGAGTTTATTTGTTACGCTTTCACGTTAAAACGGCAGAAAGAAATTGGATGAAAATTGACACACAGATAGACCATGTCCATAAGGCCATGGGAATACCATGGGAAGACCATGGGATACATAAGGACATAGGCCACTTTGGAAGACGATGGGATACATAAGGACATGGCTACTTTTTATCCTGGATCCCAGTCGAAGTCGCAGGGTAACAGCTAGCAAAATTTATGTTCTGCGGAATGCGGTCGGGAGAATGTTTGCTGCGCTTGCGAAAACATAAGTTTGGCATATAAATTACCTGTAAAGTACCACCATCATGTATGCGATGACGGCGACGCTTATAGTGCAGAGGATGGCTAGCAGAAGAATTTCCATCGGCGTTGTCGGGTATATGGGCAGGTCCGAGCCTTTTCCCCATTGATGAGGGGTGCCTTTACCCTCTGTTGCCTCGAAATCTGTTCCGAGAGATAAAAAAGCTTTATTTTACACCAAAATTATAACAGCTATTATAAAAAAAAACTACAACGTTCCGCGCAGATAAAGATAAGTTCACAGTAACGAAAGTGGCCTATGTATCAAGAGAGTTGATATGTATAGGCATTCAAAATATATTCGTCACCTTATGGGCTATTTTTATCTTCTCATTGGACGATAGAACCTACTTTACCGACTCAGCAATATATGTTGCATTGTAATGTATATACCGCAGAATAAATAAAACGAAAAGAAGATGGCTAAATGTTTCAGCAATCTTCTTCAAATGTCAGACCGAATTATAAATGTGACACTGATGGATTCTCAAGAATAAAGGAGAATGGACAACGAAGTATGGGTTTCGGCCCTGAAGCCCAATAGCCATAAGATAAATACCAATAGAGCTTTTAAAGGAGAACCTGACGCGCCTACATTATTTACCATACAGAAAAAGCTTATGAGAACTCTAGTTAACATAGATGAAACTGACAGTTATAAGCCTAGGGTACTGAAGATTATTGAGTGAAAACTTATCTTTATTTTTCTGTTTCCTTATCTTTTCGACTCGTGAAACTTTTTTATCTGTAAACTACAGAATATAACAATTCCAAAAATAAAACAATATTTGCTGCACATTCATGTTGATGCCTATGCAGGCGCCCATTGTCGAACTGGTCATGTCCTTTGTACGCAAATATCCCGAATTATACACTAAAAGAGAAGACATACAGAATAGATTTACTCTAAGACAGAGAAACAGGCTAAACATTTCATCATCACGACTTAAAATGCATTCATCAAGTATTGTCAATAAGTATATCAATCAAAGTAATGTCAATAAAAATATATAATAAACTACCGGAACACCTTAAGAATATAAATAAATATAATATGTTTAGTAATAAATTAAAGCTATTTCTAATAAACAAAAGCTACTATAATATAAATGAATATATGAATGATAAACTATGACTGGAATTGCAATACAATTTAAATATTTAAACATTTACCTAATACATTCACGCATAAAAATAAACAATAAATATTTTATAATTATATAATTTAGTATTCATGTCCTAAATGCTATTATTTAATTTTAATTAGTTTATACTGCAAGTTACCATCCCTACCTAGTTGCTATTCCACCAATTCGCACTAAGCGTTTTCAAATGTCCTTTAAAATGCGCACAGCAAAAGAGTGGAACTCTCTACCTGCGTTTGTGTTTCCGAGTGCATACAACCCGAATCTCTTCAAAGTAAGAGTGAACAGGCTTTTCTGGGTGAGCTCACTCCATCGTAGACTTTGTCTCTGTCATCTCTGACCTAGACTAGAGTCAAGAGCAAACCCATTTCAAACAAAAAAAAAAAAAATCCTCTTTTTTATGTTGCTGTGCCCTTACAGGGTCCATATAAGTGTATCTTAGCTTTAAGCCTTTATTCACATTATGGTATGCAAATAAATGGAATTGAAATTGAACCTTTCCTATAAACACGACTTTTGCCAATTGTTAGTCTGTTCGGAGAGTTAATGTTTTCGATAATACTTTAATTACTCACATTTAGAGCGCTAAGAACTCGAAATGTGAGTAATTCCTCACTGACTAACAACTGAAAGAAGTCGTCATATCATCACGAAATATTCCTCTTGAAGATATCTTTGCATTGGAATATAATTATCTTAACGCTATTGTCGGGTGCGGCAGGGTTAACGCTCTATTTGGCCGACCGACTCTTAAAAACAGTGTTCTTAAAACGACATCTAGGAGGCCAATGATTTAAAATGTCCGTTTATAGGTATAAACGATGATGTTCGCAAGGCACAGAATTAATGAAAGGTAATAAATTGAAGAAATACCAGAATTTCAATAATACTTAATTATTAACATTTAGAGCTCTGTAGCTCCTTACGTCCTAACAATCAAGAGAAGTCGTCAAAATACAAAATATTCTACTTAATGAGAACTTTCCATTGGTACCTATATATGTATCTTAACGCTAATGGGATTCAAGGCAGATTCGCCCGATCTCCTTTAAACAAAATATATATATATATATTTCATAAAATGGTCAGGCCATTAAAAAGGTGAGGCCAGAAAAATGGTTAGGCCAGTAAAAAAATCTGATATCTACGACATGGGTCAAAGGTGTATGCTGTATTGACCTTTGTTATCAAGTAATTAAATATAGTTTTCTCTGCAATAGGTTCAAAAGTTTTGAACCTGCAGCACTGAGAATACAATATTCAAAAAGTATGCTTTTGAATCAAAAGATATGTATCCTGACAAAGATAGGTATAAAAGACTTGACTGTACATCAGAATTGTAACAGCTGATATAGACAACTATAACGGCTCACATCATTTCATTAGGATGGCAGTTTATGCGCAGGTAAGGCAATGACAGCACCGAAAGTGGCTTATGAATCAAGAGAGTTCATAGTGGGATGTTATGTACCCGGCAGCATATCGATGGGGTCAAGCGCAGCGGCTAACGCCTGCCACCGCAGCGGCGGCGGGTCGCGCTCGTCCGGGTTACGCACGCCGGCCGCCAGCTCGGGTGCCACGCGCTGACTGAACAGCAGCGGCGGCAGCACGGCTACGTGCCGCCCCGCCACCGACTCGTTGTAGTGCGAAAGGATCGCCGACCAGTGGTGGGACGACAATCTGGATATTGCCATGTAAACATTCAAAATAGAAAATAAATATATTATACATGCACTTGCACAACCGTGCACCTAGCTTCTGACGTTTCAGTCAGAAGCTAGGTGCACGGTTCCAATATTGATCGTTTTCTATGGATAAGAGCCGACATGAACTTCACGGTTACACTTTTAAAAGTAATTGGCTTTTACAATATTTTTAAATTAAAGGGAGGACAGTATAGGCCTGTCAACATTGCTACACTATGGCCCACTTTTACCATTGATCACTAAATAATGTATAACACTTAGTACTGAACTTATTTGATACATCGTTCTGTCTCTGATAGCGTTTATGGAGAGAGAAAATAGAGGAATAGAGGTCTTTTCACTAAACAAAATAACGATAATCTAAGAAGATTAGTTGATTACATTAAAATTTATGAATACTTTGTCATTTTAACGTCAATGAAATGCAATAAGATGTTTATCCTATCCCGGACAGTAAGAAAAGCTAATTAAAACGTTAAACGTGTAGAGGCGGAAAATGCTAAAAAGGGCTATTGCCACAAATAGTTCGAAGGTTTCTGTGGTAAGTATTGCTTTTAATATGAGAAATGTTTAAGCATCACGGTTCCGTTAAGACTCATTTTTATGAAGTTACAATCTAACAAGACTCGATTTCAATTTTAAATGAATAGTAAGAATAGCAATAGCAAGGTTTGTTAAACAAATCTGACAATGGCAAAATATTAAAAAAAAATAGTAAATATGTTTAGTGTGTTGATATTAATAAATTCTCACCTCGACCAGGGCCGTGAGTGTGGTGAATGTTTTAACATTATGGTGTCATTTGCATCCACTACAGTTTTTTCGGCGTCAATGTCTAATAGTGGCGGGAACACGAGTGGATTTCTTTCGCTATTGTTGTAAAACAAGAACGTGGATTGTTTTTGCTCGTGTTTCTCATAATTCTTTCTATTAACTTCGGCTTCAATTTTTTCTATGTTGCTTATGAAATAATCCACAACACCGGAGTTGTACACTATCATAGATACCCACACGAGCATCCATACCATAAATGCTCGCTGAAAGAAGCGCGTCCTCGCCCACATGTTCACCAAGCGGATGCGCTTCGGTACTCTGAGGTCGTGATGACCCGGACTAGAGTTTCTCTTGGCCACGACGTCTGTCGGGCTGTTGTGTGCCAGGCCGTTCAACCTTGGATGAGATTTTGACTTTGTCATCCTCTGTGGTGAAAAACTATTTTCTTCCACGTAGTTCTTACTATATCTCCAGTTAAGGGCGTTATTGGCATTAAAGTATTCCTTCAGGTGTAACTTATTGTTTTGTTCTTTAAAATATTCCATACGGCGGACATCGACTCCCAGTATTGTAGCAAAAAATGCCATTTGAATAAAATAGTCTGATATTAAACTGACTATCATGAATATTGAGAACTCTTGGATAAATGGAACGAAAGTAAAGAAGCTCACAGTAAGTATCGTTATTTCTGTTAGTAAGTTCTTGGTGATGGACCAGCCTTCTTTGCTGAGTCCCTGAGCGAGTCGGATCTTCACATCGAGCCGGGAATCAGTGGATGTAACGCTCTTGGTGAGGACTAAAACATTTTCCAGTCCAACAATGATTACTAGGTAGGGGAAAATTTCTTTGCCTTGTAAACTCAGAGAAAATCCGAAATAAAGACAAATACCCATTGACATGGCAAGACTTCCGCCAATTGTAAGAACGGCACATGCAGCCAGACCTAGTTTGGATCTAATAAATTCAATTTTTCTCACAGAAAAATATACATAAAGAAATAGTCCCACAAATGTTATAGTCAAAGGGACAAGTTCACGATAGTTAAACTGTCCTGGATAATAAACTAGCGTGAATTCGTTAACATGTGTATATGGCATCTCTTGATATAGTGGGTACATTTCCGTTAGCTTCTTCGTTAGAGATTGGATAAATCTGAAACAAGATAATACAAAATAAAATAGATTTTTAAGGTATTTTTAAAGCAAGTTGCTGATAAAGCTTTATGAATCTGTATTTCGAAAAACTGTTAGGGGCAATAGTTACGCTGTTTTTCGATAGAGTTGTGACCTAGGGTGAGTTTATTTTTCTCAATATTTTACTTGCCTTTGGTCTGGCTGTTGGTAGAATATTGTAATAGCATACTGTAGCACTCGTGGTCTGGCTCTTAGGGGATACCTTTTGATGCCAGTTTCTCGGAGCTGCATACCAAAAGCCATTTCCGCTATTGATGCTTTAGCTTTCTGAAGATTCTGAAAACGGTAAGAAACTTAACTGTAAGAGCTTTTTTGATATCTATTTGACCTTGAAATTTGAATTGTCTGTAATTGTTTAAAATATCTAAATACTTTTTACATTTAAAACTTGCTGTGCTAGCGACTAAGTACTAAATTAAATAGTGGGTTACCAATAGAGATGTAAAGGATAGCAGTTTAGCCGGATACCGGATATTCGGCCAACCTTGGAGCCGGATAGCCGGATGTTCGGCTGCCGAATACCCGGCGGAACATTGCATTATCTTAAGTCAATGTGAATTGATCGCAACTGTGACCCTTATTCTTGGTGGGCCGCTAATGCCAAACAATACCAAAGGAGAGGTCAAAAGTGGTATAATATTCCGAAGATTTTTAAACGCTAATGTGATAATGTAATAAGGTATCTTATTAGAAAGATAATTTGTTTCAAAACAAAAAAGTTACTAAAAAGATATTACTGTTAACCCAAAAACAACTAATCGCTTGGAAACATTTAAAACTAAACTCTTGAGTAAATTACCACTTTTGTTCACTCGATGACCCTAATCAACAATATAATAATTTTTTATTATGTATTACACACAATTTGATAACACATTAATTCCAAAGACATTGTCGGTTAATAGTAACGCTTCCTTCAGTGACTGGGCCACCATGGGTATAAATAAAAGTAGAAAACGACTTTATGAATTATATGAAGAACGGATTTGTATAAACACTGCTGAATTTAATTTATATGTTAAGAATGATTCTGAAATATTTAAAAACTTTGTAGTATTGCCAAGTCACTTTAATTGAGTTCAAAAATTAAAAATAGTAGTAAAATTATTAAAATGACTTGGAATGTCATTAATAGCGAAACGGGAAGGTCATGCACCCGAAGTAGTGACTGCACCTTTGCTATTGATGACAATATAATTTAATCAGATTCTCAAGTCGCCGCGGCCTTTGAAATATTCTTTGCAGATTCCCGTATCAACTACTAAATCTCTAAACTCATCACCCACTGCTGGAGTGTCTTTACTTAAATAAAACGTTTCAGTTTCAGTTTCTGCTTCTGAATTTCACTTCCAATATGTAATCTGTAAAGATACATATAAATAAAATCTTTCACACGTTAAATATTAAAAAGACCGCAGATCTTAGGGGGTAATTCTGTGAATGTTGTTAAGTCGATTATAAACATTGTAGCACCTACTTTAGCTGTTATATTTAATAATTGTATTGACCGTGGTGAGTTTCCTGATCTAATGAAAAACAGTAAAATAATACCGTTGATTAAATCGGGTAGTACATCAGACCCTGCTAATTATAGATCTATTTGAGTACTACCTACCTTTAGTAAAATTTTTGAAAAACTTATTTTAAATCAAATGCAAAGATTTTTTAATAAAAATAAATTACTGCTTAGCAAACAATTCGGTTTTACAATGGGTCGTTCGACTACCGATGCAGGAGTTGAAATTTTAGGACATATTTATAATGCATGGGAGGACAAATGCGATGCTTTGGGCGTCTTTTGCGATTTATCCAAGGCATTCGATTGTGTTCTTCATGAAACATTAATCAGGAAACTGCACCACTACGGAACCGGGAACGCCTCTGGATCTTCTTATTTAAGTGATAGGATTCAGAGAGTTGATGTTAGCTGAAAAAGGATACCCAGAGCTGTAGTAAGAATGGGGATCCCCCAGGGCTCAATGCTCGGCCCATTTTTATTTATTATTTATATAAATGACTTGCCTTACCTCTTAAGGGATAAACATGATATAGTGTTGTTTGAAGATGACACTTCACTTTTATTTAAACTCAAACAGTCAGCAGCTGGTTACTGACAATGTAAATAACGCGGTTGCAAAAGTAGTTAACTGGTTTAATATCAATACTTTACTTCTTAACGAAAAAAAAAAACGAAATGTATCATGTTTATGATACCCCACGTTAGACAAGTAGAAACTAGTGTTCTCATTAAGGATGAAGAGTTGAAACCCGAAGATATCACAGTATTCTTAGGCATAACGTTGGATGCCAAGCTTCAATGGAACCCCAATATAGATAAATTCTCAAAAAAGCTTAGCTCTGCAGCATACGGCGTTACGAAAATTCGTGATTTAACTGATTTAGAGACAGCCCGTATAGGTTACTTTAGTTATTTTCATAGTGTGATGTCGTACGGTATTCTGTTGTGGGGAAATGCCGTCGATATTCAGACAATTTTTATTTTACAAAAAAGGGAAAATAGTTTCATTTATAAATTAAGTCCCAGACACTCCCTCAAAGACAAACTGAAAGAGATTAATATAATGACTGTGCCTTCTCAGTACATTTATGATAATATTTTGTATGCATATAAAAATATTAATCTGTTTAAAAAATACACTGATATCCATAACATAAATACTCGGAACAAACACAAATTTGTTGTTCCAAACTCAAACCATTTATTTCAGTTGAACCATTAACAGGCACTTTTGAATTGTCAAGAAGTCGGTCAGTCAGAAAATATGAAGCTAGTTGCCCATTCCAAAGCGTAGGTACCTATGGCGAAGAACGGGCAAGAAACTCCATGGACACTCTTTTTAAATTATATTTTACAAAAATATTAGTTACATCATTACTTTTGAATAAATGACTGCCATCTCTGACATTATACCAATCATCACGACATTCGAATCAACCATGACCCCCCCTTTGTGTGACTGCATATAACATCCCGGTCAAGCAATATCTCAGGATCTTCTCAACCAATTAAGATAAAGCATAATTATTTAGGTTGTCAAGCTAGATGGATAGCTTTTTACCCGACTGCGCCAGAAGGAGGGTTATGTTTTTCGAGTGTATGTATATTTGTTTGGCACGCTCTATATCCTAAACTGCTTGATGGATTTCAGCTTGAGAGGTGCCGTTAGATTCGTCTTAGTTGTGAGAGTGACACTGGGTATAACAAAAAAAAGTGGCCGTTTTTTGGCGCCTTATTGTCTTATTTTTTCTCAAAACCTATCGAGTGTGGTATCAAAATAAAAGGCTTTAAAAGGTGATTATAAAAATATTTACAACTTATATGGTTAAAAGTAATTTGAAGAGACAAATCGTAAAAAAGACATACCAAGAACTACATCATCTGCGAAATCTTTCACATTTGTAAACTAAAAAGCTGGAAATAAAAAAAGTAATTACAAAAAATAAAAAAACCCCGACTGCAGTACAACCATAAGTTAAAAAAACTGAAAAGCTAAAAACAAGCCCATTTTAAATTAAATTAAATTTGGAAGCAGGACTCATACCATTATTATTATACATATTTCCAAATTCAAATGGGTCCCGCCTGCTTCCAATTTTTATTTAATTTAAAATGGGCTTGTTTTTAGCTTTTCAGTTTTTTGGTATTTATTTTTTTAAATTACTTTTTTTTTCTGAAATGTCGGGACCATTTTCTGAGTTAAATTTTTGTCTGATTTACACACAGCCCGACGACAGAGCCGGTGGCCTTACTTAAAAAGAATCACGTCGACGAGTTACCGCGCGTGCTACCCGGTTTCATTTTGGTATGACGATGACATGTGCTTAATTCGCTCAGTTGTTCGGCGTCATTCAAGATGTATTGACGTGCTAGTGTCTTTTTTGTTTGGACTATGTTGCTCATCTGCGCCAACTTGCAACGACGCATGTTTTGCCGGGCCTAAAGTTCGACTTTTAATTGTATTCAGTAACTTGAGAGTTCAAAGAAAAATAATGTTACTATACTAAAACTAATAGCATTGGGCTAGTGAACGATTTTGCGTAAAGAACCAATGATAAAAATGGTTTCATTTAAATACAACTTTTAAATATTCGTATGTAAGATATGGAATTAAGAATAATTGTTAAAAGTAATTTCCTTTTTTTATTTTCTTCTAATAGTAACAAAATAAATATCATGTTATTTTACTTTTGTCATTTTATTTCATCTGGCAACCCTAGACGTAGATAGACGTCATTCATGACGTTTTATCTCATTCGGCTTCTTACTTTTGGCCTGAGTGCACGAATGTTTTCCTTTCTGCCACTGCGCTTTTGCCGTTTGATTAATAACACACAAATAATTATGTATAGGTATAGTGAAAGTATTCAATAATTTCGATCTGAACCAGATGTTGAATGCGAATCAGAACCTCGATTGGAAAGCAAATGTGTGGCCAAAGAAGCTGAAATGTTGGGAATCACCTCGCGAACTGTTTATGCAACAAGCCTGATCCACCAAAATGCCCCAAACACCTGGCCCGTTTTTATTATTATAATAAATTTGTCATTCAAAGATAAATACAGTAGAACCCGTTTAAGACGATCACGCTTAATACGATTTCTCGCATAATACGCCACTTTACGCCAGTCCCTGCACCTTGAGACATATTTTCATACATTTCTTAACGCTTAATACGATCGTCATCCCGTTTAATACGCCCAAGCCCGAGCCAGAAGAACCCGAGATACAGCAGGGTTTTCCTGGATATTCCTCCATTGATGACGATGTAGCACCGTACGAAATTCAATCAATTGAAGAACTTATTGAGAATGTGAATAACACACAAAACGAGGCCCCAAGTGACAATGACGAAGAAGAAGATCCAACTGTCAAACCAAAATAAGTGATAAAAAAGTAAAGTAAATAATGTAATTATAATTACACTACGTATTTAATATAATTTATAAATGTATAATTTAATACCTATATACCAAAATTAGAACATAATACATAATAATATGTAGTACGATTTATTTTCCCTATCCCGCATAATACGCTTTCTCGCTTAAGACGCGTTTTTGGTAGGGTCCCTGAGAAATCGTCTTAATCGGGTTTTACTGTATGTCGATTTTACTTTCTCTGCTATACGAAGGATTGTGCACCAATATTTTTACAGAAATGAACATCCCACCATCTCTTAAAGGTTAGTTATAATTACCATTCTTTATCATAAATTGCACTGTTGTATTCTAGTCCTGACAACGTGTTAGAATGATGTATTAAAATTAAACGCAAGTGCTGATTTTGGCCCTCGATTATCGCGTCGTAGACATTATCTCCATGTCTAATATGTCAAAAAAAATGGCGAATGGCGGTTGAAAAATAATATTATTTAATCATTTGTTACCAAGCCTACGTTCATCAACAGTGTAGTTCACCCTAACTGAATCCGTTTGTCAGTGCGAGCGGGATAGAGTGATACATGGCGCGGGGAAGTGGGCACAAAATATGAATTTCAGCGGAACTATTTCATTCGCTTATTATCCGTTGTTGCTCAACAATAAAGTCACGTGATAGCGTGGAAAGCACTGACATAGGTCCGCAGTCTAAGAGCGTCGATGCGCGACTGAGGTAGGCCCGCGAGTGGTTGAGTTCGCGCATTTCGTGGATATTTAGACATGTTAATTATTTTAATCATTTTATCAAGACAAACTCTGCGAATTGCACTAAACAATCTTACTACCTTTTCCTTTATATAAAAAATAAGAAAAATGCGTTTGCTTTGGGATTTTTTCTATCCAGCAAAGTTAATCTAATCGTGTTATTAAAAGCGACTGCATGTCCACCAGATCCTTAAATAAGACATATATTTTATTCAGATTTTTATAATACTATTTTTTATGTTTCCCATGGATTCTCAAAACATTAAGTATAGCATTAAGTATTAAACATATAGTATTAAGTAAGCGCGGTCTCCGTCGAATCATACTGTCTTAATCAAACAATATCGCAGGGAAGGGCGATACATCTACTATCAAGATGAAATCTGGGTCAATGAAGGTAGCTTAGTACCGCTGCATAACACTTTTACGTCCTATGATTTGTATAATAACCAAACATTTATTGCAAAATTCATTTTTTCAGGTCATACTGCAAAAAAGGTATGGACCGATGAAAGTGTACAATATTCTCGACAATCATTTCTGGAAGGCCTTACAACGGGACTCAAAAATCCTACTGGCAAAGGTAAAATATTAATGATTTCACATATAGGCGGAGACCAAGGCTTTCCGGAGGGCCGTCCTCCAGAAAGCCATGGCCTCCTCATTTTTGAAGCTAAGAAAGGAAGTGGGGACTACCACGACGAAATTAATGCCTAATGTTTTGAAGAGTGGTTTGGGGCTATCTTACCTAAATTGTGGCCCAACTCGGTTGTGGTTATATACAATACCCCTTACCACTCGCGAAAAAATTAAACAATATCAAAGATGTCCTGGAAGAAAAAATAAATTCAAGAGTGTCTGAATAATAAAAATATTTCATACGAAGAAGACATGGTGAAGGCAACTAACAAAAATCAAAATCAAGTATTAGAAATATATGCAGTTGACGAGATGGCAGCACAACAAGGCATTGCTAAGACTGTCCCCTTACCACTGCGAACACAACCCAATAGAATTAGTTTGGGCACAGGTAAAGGAGCATAATAAATCGCAAGAAATAATAAAACATTTAAGATGAAAGAAGTTAAAAAAAATATTTGTAGGAGTTGTAATGTGACCCCTTCGTCATAGAAGGCTTGCGTATCTCACGTATTAGAAGTCTTCTACTTCTAATACGTGAGATACGCAAGCCTTCTATGATGTGTCGTATAGACCAAGTTATTGATAACACTTGTAACTATAGTATTGTTACATTTATTATAAAGGGATACCTTTATAATAAATGTAACAATATGATACAAGCGACGTTGAAATTTCTGATTCAGATGAATAAACAATGCACTCAGGATGGAAGTCAGGCATTGTTTAAATTAAAACAGGTTTCTGTTCTGACTCGTTTCGGAGAATTTCTTTATTTGCATAAGAAGGTCTATCATGCGGTCATGTCACTTATCTATTTATCAGTATTTATTTATTTATTGTTTAGTTTTGCAATGTTATATACTCAATATCACGCTTTTTATACATAGGTACCTATTCGTTACTGTTTTTATGTGGCACAAATTTATTTATTTAATTATGCATACACATTACACACATCACGATGCAGTATAAAACTGATTTACATCCGTCACCTCACACACCAGGTCCAGTTGAAAACCAGCGTCAGGCACCAGTTGCCTGGCATTTTTGCTGAACTGGGCCTTTTTGGCGCAGCCGTGAGGCATACTTTCCTGCTAATTTCTTACATCGGACTTTGCACTTTTTATTTTTATCTTATTTTTTATCTGATGTACGACTAATATCTAACTATCTGGTGTATTGTGTGTCTCTTAGTCTGTGCTAAATAAATGTATTTTCTTTCTTTTTTTCACTCTAAGTTGTTTTATTTTAAATTACCTTACTACTGAGAAACAAAATATACGATACGGGTATGTATAACAAATTCAATCGTGTTTTTAAGGCAAGTTATTACATTTAAAATAAAAAGTTTTCATTTAAGTACATTATTTAAGTTTCGTTTATTCTTACATCAACTCACTATCTTTTCATTTTTGTCAAAATCTGGTAATCCTTCAACTGTCAGGTTACTGAATACAATTAAAAGTCGAACTTTAAGAATAGTAATTTTACAAAATGTAACATTTTCGCAGTCCTTATATAAAATATAAGGCGTTCAATATAATATAGTCATTGAGTTAGTCGAGTCATGTCGTCAACAAGGTCTTGATGCAGAGCAGTAACTCGTCACCGCGTTGTTTCCGCTCTCGGCAATTTGTCTACAATCATCGCTTAGCTGAGGATCGCCTTGAGAAGATTGCTAGTAATTGCAGTGTTATATATAATAGAATAAGTTCAGATCTGTTAAGAGACAACCCCTTGAGAAACACTCTCTAGCTTTTACCCGCGGCTTTGCTCCCGTAGTCTAGCCCACAGGAATCGTGCATTTTCCGGGATAAGAACTCATTCTTCGGCAAATAAGTAGCAAAAAATCACATCGATCCGGACATGCGTCTCTGCGTGGAAGAAAGACAAACTGAAACACATACTTTGGCATTTACAATAATAGCTAGATGTACCTGGTAGTTGTAAACTGTGTTAATGATGTTGGCATCGAGTGAGAATGTCTGCAGGTTCTGCTGCCACAGGTTGGCAGGCGACAGCAGTAAGCAGCTGTATTCCGGTAGCACTCGCTCCGTGCTAGCCTTACTGTCTCTCCGCTTGATGCCTCCGATTTGGTAGCAATGCTGAAGTAGCGTACTTTTCCTGAAACAAACGATAATTTATATAACTAGCGACCCGGCCCTGCTTCGCACGGGTGCGATCTACTCTACCGATGAGGCGACATATCAGAACGTCTAGATTTCTGAGCCATATCTATAGTGAGTTAAATATTGATGAATTGTACACATCAACACAAACAGCCTGTAACGTTCCCACTGCTGGGACACAATCCTCCTCTCAGTGCGAGGGAGTGGGCCGTAATCTACCACGCGGGCCCAGTGCGGATTGGTAGATGTCACATATTTTCGAATTTTTGGTTCTAGGATATGCCGGTTTCCTCATGATGTTTTCCTTCACGGTTTTGAGAGCAGTGGTGATGGAATAATTTACACAAAGTAGAGCGCCTGTCTGGGTTCCAACCTACCACCTACAACTCGTAAGTGGCGGCCGTTACCACCATTATACACATAGTGTTCCGGAATAAAGTCTCTAAGTGAAAACCGCATCAAACACCTTTGTGAAGCCGGCTCTTGTACTAGGAGTTCCTGTATCACAAGAGCCAGATCTTAATTTACAGGGACTATGCATAGAAGCCCGTTAGTAAAAAAATAAATAAATTACAGTTATGAACAGAAATGTCTATGGTAGCTATGGTAACTATTAGAGATAGAAAGTTTGATTCGAGCTTTTCAAACAAAACTGTAGATATTTATAGAAAAAGTATGTTGAAAGGATAGCGTAATGCATGATGCATGCCACTTGACTGTAGTCAGGGCATTTGAAAGTCAAGATTGTGAATATGCAACAACTTAACACCTGTTCGCAATTAAGTATGTATTAACAGATAGGGATCAGTATTTTTTTTGCACTATATTCGACATCAACAATACAGTAAAAGCAGTAATTGACAATATTAGCTGTTTAATTAGATTTAAAAAAATATGTAGAAAAGCAAGGAAAGAAAACCCGCAAACTGTAGTTTTTGTATGATTTAGCATAGATCAGAACTTATTTATAAAATGCCAGCACAGAGATGTGACATATAGTATATATTAGAAAACTGAGGTTTCTGTACGATTTAACGAAGACGCGAGCTATGCAAGTTACAGTTCATAACCAAGAACTGAAGTTTCTGATTACTCTTACAATCTATGTTTAATACGCCAGCTATGCATCAAATAGGCACTAGTTCATAACCAAGAACTGAAGTTTCTGATTACTCTTACAATCTATGTTTAATACGCCAGCTATGCATCAAATAGGCACTAGTTCATAACCAAGAACTGAAGTTTCTGATTACTCTTACAATCTATGTTTAATACGCCAACTATGCATCAAATAGGCACTTCTTTATTATTAGAAAATTGAGGATTCCGCATTAGTTTACAAAGACACCAGCTATGCAAGTTCATAACCGAAAACTGAAGTTTTTGATGACTACGAAGATGAGAATGACTCATTCTATCAATGTTTAATACGCCAGCGATGCAACAAATACTTAGTTCATAACAGAAAACTTAAGTTTCTGGGTAGCTTTACAAAGACACCAACTATGCAAGTTTTTGATGACTACGAAGGTGAGAATGGCTCATACATACAATCTATGTTTAACACGCCAGCTATGCAAGAAATACTTCTTTCTTATCAGAAAACAGAATTGTATGAATGATTTTACGAAGACACCAGCTATGCAAGTAACGGTTCATAACTGAAAACTGAAGTTTCTGATGAATACAAAGATGAAAATGACACATAAAATCTATGGTTAATATGCCAGCTATGCAACAAATACTTAGTTGAGACTGTATGAAGATGAGGGTGACTCAGCAACCTATAATTTTTTATATGCTTGACAATTTTTCGGCGCAATAGCATATGTAGAGAAATTGCAGATGCAATAAGTATTATGTAGTTAAGTGTAAATAATACGTACTTTTTCTGATGCTATCTTTCTAAATAACAGCATTTTATTGAGCTTGTGACTCACATACAAAGAGCTGGTAGGTAAGTAATTGGTGTGGTTAAAAAGCATAATTGTGTTTTAATAGACATCAGCTTTTGTAAAAAAGTTAATAATTTTAGGATAAACGCACTAAGTTAACAATTAATCTGAATTTCTCGAATGGAAACAGGGGAGTAGCATATAACTGAGAACAGTCACAGAACAGTGGAGCCAGCAGCAGCAGCAGTGTCTTCAATATTTTTTTATAAAATTATTGACTTTTAACTGAACACCCATTAATAACACTAACATCTGACCTTACCCAAGAAGCGTTAAAAACAGGTTTCATAAGCAAATGCATCATGTAATCTGAAGACATGTCATTATGCAGGTTATGGCTGACTAACAGTATCAAACATCTCATCATCAACAAACTCTTTCGCAAATTCATTAGTAGTCAATGCAGATTTTATGAATGTACATCTATTTGCATAAGATTCAGTAAAAAAAGGGAAATATGATGTGTGTGATAAGAATAGTGCTATATTGATACATTATACTAAATTGAGAATTCCATAATATTGGAGTGTTCCATTGTGTAGGGTACTTTCATGCTATAAAATAGTAACTAATCCAGTAGCACCAGTCACACATAGCATAAATTTTAAACAATGATTAATTTTCAGTGTCAAACATGATTACTTGAACAAATAAAAAGCACTACTGTCACACTGTTGTCAACTTAAAGAGAGCAACTAAATTCATTCTTCCATAGAAAAATCTGGCATGCCGTGTCTGGCATTACCCTTTGCATATCTGTCTAAATACAATATGTATAGATAGGTAAGCCGTTATTTGAACTATTTGATAAGTGTGGTAAAGACTTACGTTTCTGGATCTTCATGGTTCCTTATAGTTTCCAGCAATCGAAACACTTCTTGTAAAGGAGCCCTGAATGCATCCCACATCTTTAGATTGTTATTCCATGGAGAGACACCTGAAGAAAAGTACTATTGGAATGCATTTCATTACATAAAATAAAAAAGGAATGCTTTTAAACAATTCAAACACTAAAACGTGTTTTATCAGCGACAATCATTGTCAAAAACTTGTCAAAAATGTAGGGAAATTAGAGGTACTTTTGACAGAGTGATACAGACCAGACCATGAACGTTCTTAAAATTATGAGACATGTAATGTGGCTAGATAACAAATAGATAAGCTCTGAGTTGGAATACCTCTGCAACTAAGCATTGGAGTACCTAAGCATTGGTTTATGTAACAAAAGTAAATCTTTTAAATCCTTCCCCTTTTTAAATCCATCCTAAGGTTGTCTTTAAAAGATCACTCTTAGCGATAAGACCGCCCATTGTGTCACCCTTTGTACAGTTTCTATATTTATGTCTGTAATTTATAATATGGTGTACATAATAAAGAGTATTCTATTCTATTCTTTTAAAACTATTGTTATACATAAGGATTTAGGGGAAACATTGTGACTATTGCTTGATGTAATAATAATGCACTCACATTATATTGAAACTACTTTAGTAGGTAAGCCCATCTGACAAACAAGTTTATTGTTAAAACTAAAGTACTTACTTAATTTAATTTGTCTAAGATATGTATTTATCTTTAATCTTTATTTGTTTGTTACTTAGTGACTATTAAACTATTACCTATTTTCATAATTATTTGCTGCACATATAGAAGAGGTTTGTCCTTCGCCCAAATATAAGGAAGTTTCTGTGTTTCATTGTACAGGATATCTAAATGTGAAGGTGTTTCTGTAAAATGTATGAATAATTAACATTAGCATTTGAAATGTTTATAGTAATGATTGAATATTTCATAAATTATATCATCAAGTAGTTACCTTGTAAACATTTTTTTTTACTGCATTCTGGACTTGTGAAGTCATAGATATCAACACCATGGAGTGGCAAAGTTACTACAGTTGGTATGTTCCCAGGGAGAGGCACATTTAGAAGAGGATAACTGAAAATAAATACAAGTGAGCAAATCATCTATTATGGACCATTTAATAATAGTTAACGTGAAAATAACCACTTACCAACATAGTAACAATACAGATAATGCTAATGTGATGGCTGTAATGGGATAAGACGAACAAAATAGTCCGTAAGTGTAATAAATCTGAGCCACCCTCTCGGGCAGAGTAGATCCTGCCATTGTTGACAGTCAATAACTCGTTTGATGTGCGGGAAATTCCGTTTACTAATCTCAAGACACCATCGCACGAGCATTCACGTCACTTGCGAATTTCAAAACGTTGTTTATACACGGTTATGTTACCAGAGGCGCATTTGGTGCGGTCGATCGCGTGTGGCTGGGCTGTAGTGATAGTTACGAATACTATGGTATTTTGCATCATGCACGAGCATGCCGCTATGTACACTATACACTCTTTACCAATTATTAATATGAGCACCGATTACATCAACCAAAGCAACCACCACGCAATTTTGACATTTGACAGCTCTTTAGCCACTTTGACATATTTCAATATTTGACAGTGACTCATTTTTTTTTAATGGCCTGGTTGCTGAGACCTTTTAGCTAAGTCTTTATTTGACAGTGACTCACTAATAACACCACAGGTAAGAAAAGCAGTTCGGATATTCGTCCAGTAGTAAATATTTCGTCATACAGGATGGCCCGTGAAACGATGACGTGCAAAGAAATTTTCTAGAAGCCTCTCTACAAGGACTTTCCGAAACACCCCAAGGCAGTGCATGAAAAATGGATTATTACTGATTGAACTTCAAGCGGAAATTGTTTTTGCCTTACCTTATGTTCAAATACCAATTTTAAAAATAACTGTTCAAAAAAAAATGACAGATTCCAAATTCAAATGTAATATCTTTCTTATTTTTATTTATTGCCAGACTGTGTATAGCTTCTTATTTTCTTATAAAATTCTCGTGTCACAGTGTTTGTAACAAAACTCCTCCGAAACGGCTTGACCGATTCTTATGACAATTTGTGTGTATATTCAGTAGGTCTCAGAATAGGACGTAAACTATTTTTCATAATCCTAAGTAATAAGGGTGGTCCACCCCAACATTTTATTTTTATGTTTTGGACAAAAAAAATATAGTAATTTTTTATGATTCGGCATTAAATAGTAGATTGTTGCATCGAGCGCAAAGTATACATGAGAGTTATGTTAAATTAACACGAGTGCATTAATTAAGACTCACTTTAGTAAGGTGCGTAATCTACTTTTCTTTCAACTACCAATCTACCTACCGTGATAAAATATACCTACTCAAAATAAAAACTCAAGTTAATGAAAACAAAGTTTTCCTAAGCTTTTAAATATTTATCCCGCAACTTTTGCGGCAAAAGGTTAATAACAATTTCATTTGCAGCTGTTTTTATACTTTCTGGAGTTGCATTCATGTCGCTATCGCTGTTTCCATTTTTAATCTTTTCTTACTAAATATGAAGTATCAGAGTTATACAATGTACGGACGCCAGCACATCAACCTACCACAATCTGTCAGATTTCTTCAATAGATTTTAAACTTTATCGCTAAAGCATAAGGTTCAAAGTTGATTGGGAAAATCTGACAGATTGTGGTAGGTTGATGTGCTGGCGTCTGTACAAAATGCGCGTTTTTTTTTTTTTTTCACAGAGTCGGTTTTATTCAGCCTATTATTATTTTCAGCCAGTATCTTTTTGATCTAATGCATACATTTTATATTAAACTTAATGGGAGACATTAAACCTCTGTGGTAAGTTTATATCTTAATAAAAAATAAAAAAAACAGTGCATTAATGAAAAACTGTGCAACCAAGAGATTTCATACAACATTTCTGCACTATTTTGGTTCTAAGCAAAACTATTAACTTGAACGAGTAAAGACCTATGACAATGTGCGAATAGTAGGGGAGGCGAGTAGGCCGTCTGGTGACTGCCTACTGCCGCGCGTTTTTGTATGAAAATTCTGTTTTTTGTTAGGTATGATAATTTAGTGAGTTTCTTAATTGTGGGACACACACACTAAAATGTAATTGACAGGCGGTGATTTATCGAGGTTGGCACTGCTTGTATATGCCTTTATGCAATGCACGCCACTGCACCCTAATTGCGTTAGCACACTATCAATCCCAATCTGAATTATGTTAAAGGATACTGCTGCTCCATTGCTTCAAATGTTCAATAAATTTGTCTGCTCAGCAACGTAAATAATGCAATGAATATTGTTGAATTCTCAAAATGGAAGCCATGTGAAGTAATGATGAAGTCTTACTGGTCCGGCTGAATTTTTTGACCAGAATCATGAGCAGGATAAGTAAGATCATGATGGAAAGGTTCGCAATATGTTTGGTGTAGGTGCTAATGAAACCAAGGACACATTGGCTCTTCTAGATATGCAGGTAGGTAGGTACCTACCTACGTAAAGAGAATAAAAAAATAGACAGACAAGATAGTTGGTCCAAAGTTGTAACCAAATGGAAATTATGAAACATAAATAAACAACCCAGGCTAATTAACTTTCAAACGAGATTCGCAGAATAACAGCACATAAAGTTAGTTGTGCAGTGCGCCGTCGCCAGTCGCTACCGTCTGTAAGTAGGTACGGCGGCGGCGGCATCATCTCTAGCTTATTGAAACTACGACCAAAAAACTTTTGATTATAGCTCTATTAAAAACATTCGTTAATAATAATAATAATAACCCCATCGCCATATCTCTACGTTGACGTCGTGGTGGGGCTTGCGCGCTCCGAACTCTAGGCCTGTGCCGGAAGAGTTTACTTTGTCGGAACAGGTCTAAGGTGAGGAGCCAGACCAAGAGAGATACAGAAACCCGCAGGGCAGCATGTGGCGAGCTGTTGGGTAGTAGCGAGCCCACGGACCCTATCTCCTGGGAGAAGTCTAGTTCCTCACCTCTGGCTTGCCTTTATATTGGCCGGCTGGAGTGAACAATGACGAGGAACAGAGCTCCCACCTCAGTCTTGCCTGTATTGGCCGGCTTGAGTGGAGATTCGCAAGAGCAAACATGCTCGGAGGAAGGAAGTATTCCAGTAAGATGCTGGTAGGGATCTTGACCGTACTTCCGGGATTGTCCTGATAGCCGTGGAATACCTCTCCACTCCTCATAAGCACCTCAGGACATGTTGCCCCCTTGTTGCTACGTCACTATGTGCTAGCGACCGTGACCCCTGCCATTTTATCCGTGTATATATAAAACATTGGTCAGGCAGGGGTCATAGTTCTTCCATAGTTCTTGGTATCCTGCAATAGCCTTTCACCAACCGGGGGTTATCCTTGGGTGCACTTGCATAGTGCATACAGGGATAATCGTCGATTGGTGCCGCATTTCATTAAAATTTACAAAGGGGCCTCTGCGAGTTGGCTTCGGCCCCTCGTACGCCTTCCAAAGGACCGGGACCCCATGGTCCCGAGATATGTAAAATAAATAATAATAATAATCATTTTATTATCAGGCAACTAAGGCCCATAGATAAAAATCAAAATAATAATAATAATTAAGTGAATAAGTGTAGTGTTAGTGTAGTGGTGGTGTGGTGTTGGTAGTGTAGTGTAGTGTTTTAGTTAATAATTATGCTATATTTTTAAGCAAAACTACGGTATTGATCCCACCTAAAAACTTTTTATATAAGTATAATTATGGCACTTGCATGCTAGAACCCGATAAGGACCCAATTTAGGTAGGTACTAATCAGCTTTAAGATGGGATTTTTGATGTGCATAACTCCAGCTTCCTCATATGTGATAGAATAATTCTACCTATGCCAATATTTAAGGCATAATACCTGCAATCAAAGTTCCCAGTCTTAATTTATATAGCTGCCACAAAAACATCGTTAATATGAGTCGTTTAGTGCGTTAGCTGGAGTGACGTCACCCCAGCTTCCTCATTCATTATAGCCAAACCAGTGAGGTTAGGGTTTTGGAATATAGTCAGAAAAATAAGACATAATAGCTGCACAAGGAAGGAAAGAACTGAAGATAATACTTAAAAAGTGTTGAAACTACGATCAAAAAACGTGTGTGTAAGCTAGAGTGACGTCACCCCAGAGCCTGCTCATGTCATATCTTCCAAACGAAAGAAGATACAATTATGTATTATAGCTCAAAAAATAAGGCATAATAGCTGCCATTGGCAGCAACATTTTCAAATCTCTGGTCAAAATACTCTATGAGTTATTAAACCGATAAATGTGTGTTAGCTGAAGTGACGTCACCTCAGCTGCTCATGTCATATCTTCCAAACGAAAGAAGATATCATTATGTATTATAGCTCAAAAATCAAGGCATAATAGCTGCCATTGGCAGCAACATTTTCAAATCTCTGGTCAAAATACTCTATGAGTTATTAAACCGATAAATGTGTGTAAGCTGGAGTGACGTCACCCCAGCTGCTCATGTCATATCTTCCAAACGAAAAAAGATATGATTATGTATTATAGCTCAAAAATTAAGGCATAATAGCTGCCACTGGCAGCAAAATTTTCAAATCTTTAGGCCTTGTGGTTTCCTCGTAATAAGCAAAAAAAACAGTTTCCACGCCAAAAACAATTATTGCTTCGGGATTTTCGTGTGAAAAACTAAAATAATCGGCATTCTCGACTTATTTGCCAAAAATTTAAATAAATATGAGTTTATGGAAACATAACTTTAATTCCTACATAAAGTTTACGCTACAATTTCAAACATTTTTATAACTTTTTCAATAGTGCTAGTCACTCTGAAATCAACTTAATTACTATTAAAATAAAGTTGATGTATGTTTAGCTTGAAACAACATCAATTTGAAACATAAACAATGTCTAGACCTTCCTATAGGTATAAATAGAGAAACCTGATTGTTAAGCTTAGGTTCTAGCCCAAGCATTGGGTGAAAGGAACTTCTGAAACTATAGTCGCGTAAAACACGTGACGAGCTTTTGGTAAGGATGAACTATTCGTGTTATCAAATCCTGTAAAGAAAAATGTTATGTGGCACTTATCTAAATCAGTAACACTCACTCAAAAATGGCATTATCTGAATCAGTAACACTCACTTCAAAATAAATTATAAAAGAAGCAAAGGCGATTAATTTTTTAAAATTGGATATCTTATGGTGCAACCACGGACACTGGCGGTGTGTGGCGACTAGGGTCTGCGCTTCATCTATCTTCTTGGCACCTCTTGCCAAGCAATGGAAATACTTATAAGTACCTAAACTTTATAATTATAACCCCTAAGTGGGCAAGTACTTATTACATAACTTTTGCCCTACTCGGAAATGAACTTCCAGCAATCACACAGACAGCATGGCAGCCATTAAGGCTCGTACACACAAGCGCGACGCGACGCGCGACACAAAGGCACCGCTCGTTGCGCGACTTGCGGTGCCTTTGTGTCGCGTGTCGCGTCGCGCCTGTGTGTACGAGCCTTTATGTTGATCTGATTCTATGTTTTAAAGAAGGTTGGTAAAGTCAGCAACAAAATTCAATTAACACTGAAAGTTTTACATATAATTTAAATGGGCACAAAATTATTTTATCTTCAACTTAAATGTAGGTTACTAATACAGGAATTAAAGTTTCTTTTTTAATTTTACTTGTAGGTATTTCGATTTTCGCTTTTTATTTTTTGAAGTTTTATTGAAATGTGTCCAATAATCATTATTTAAAAACTGAACTGTTATTGGACTTTCGTTGGTAACTCCATAAATGCCTGTTTGACATTATGCGATCTCGGAAGTTATTTATGGTAATAAAACCTGTGTAAAATGTGCAGCAAATAAAGAAAATCTAACAAACTTCAGAAATTTATCTTCAGAAATCTTATAAACTTCAGAAATTTTGTGAACCCTTCTGTTGAACGTATATCCCGGGCATAGTATAAAGAGGGGAAGTAGGCTATCTCCGGCCCAATCCGCGATATAATTGCCTACTGTCTCAGGGTTGTCACTAAATTTTAATTCAGTGCCTATAAATTGGCAAGGGTCGGGAAGTTGTATTTTTTACTTGTATTGTCTGGGTAAGTACAGGGTTTGTGAGGTCGGTTTTCCCTAAACGATGATCAAAACTTTCACTATGAAAGAAAGAGCGACGGGCCAGCAGACGGGCGGCGCGGAACGGTGATGAGCACGAGAAAACGGTGGGTTACTGATAGTACTGCCTTCGAACTTTGCTCTATTTATCTGATTCACAATTAGTCAATTACTTTTTTAATTACGATTTTATAACTGTAAGTAGCTATATATACTTAGTTACTATACCTACAATACTGAGAAATCAGCATGACTATACGTAAACAAAGCAATAGTGGCAAATCAATTGACAGATCAAAAGTACCTAATGCATTCTAGTGGGAAAGTAGGTCTACCTACTTTCTTTGTCTGATATAAAACTAGTACTTACAACAAAAACTAAGTAAGTAGGTATCTCATCATCAAGTAAAAATTATATGCTAGAATAAGTGACTTACTTACCTTTCCTGTTCAATAGGTAATCTGAACAGAGACAATTGTGGAATTGATGCATTATTAAGACATCCAAACACACAGCAATACGTTCTCCTGCGATTATCAAACATTTTTCATTCATTTAGCGGTGTCGAAAAGCCGTGACGCGCGAATTTCATGCTGTGTTAGCCCCGACTAGCGCACTGAGAAACGGGTCGAAATTTTGTTAAGTGTGCGTGCGGCGACGCATAGATACGATGACGCACACATACAAGCCGCGCGCGGTGCGTTTGTATGAAGATAACTTACTTCCCCTCTTTATACTATGTCCCGGGCGTCCGAGCGCATCACTTGTTTGTTCGGGAAACGCAATCCGCGCGGCGCGGTGCGAGTGCCTGCCGCCTGCCTGCCGTCATCGCGTCCCGCGCCACAGCCAGCCACAGCCACAGTCACTCGCCGGCCGCCGACACTCCGCCAGTCGACGTCTGCACGGTGCATCGCATCCAGCCGCTCGCTCACACAGCGGCACACCGTACCGCGACAAGCATTACATACTCACTTTTCAACTTTAATTTTCAACAATGAGGCCCATAACTTTTTTTAAGTTTTTACTTCTCTTTAACTTTTTAAACTTTACTTTATCTAAAAACTGCCCTTCTAAATGTCAATGCTTCCGGAGCAAAGTTGCGTGCTTACACCAAGACCTGTTCACCGTTCCGAAGCCGCCCTGCGACACTCGCAGTTTGTAAGTATTACATTATTCTTAAGTTTATCAACTTTTGTTGCCTGCTCGTTTATAAATAGCGTGTTGTTACCATGGCTTTATAAATAAGTGTGAGATTCATAGCAGCGGCCGCGAGCGGGCGATCGCGAAATGTTATTGTTGCGAAAGCGTCTGTTTCAGCCGAGGTTTATTTTTATTAAAAGCTCTCATTTGAAACTAAATTCCAAAGACACGCTTAGCGATTAGTTTTAAGTCCATTATTATAAAACATCAGTTGCATCTGTGTTTGTAGCCGCGATAAGAAAGACTCAAGGACATTCTCCAGAAGCTTTAATCGCAATCACAACTTTCTGAAACTCTTGGAAAGTGACTATAGTTGCATCAGATACCCATTACCAACTACCTAACCTACCATCGCCATTGTGAGCTATAACTCTTTCTACGCCTATGATACTTACCGAAAAGAAGATAATATAATCGGACAAAGTACGTCTAGTAAGGTAGGTATATTGTACCTAGTACTTAATCTTTGTACAGATTCCATAATTAAAAAGTAGGTAGGTATGTCTGCTTAGACCTAATTAGTCAAAGCTTTTTCAGAGATTGCAAATTTTAGGTTATCCGCTACGTTCCAAGAAATAAATCAGTCAAGTGTTTGTTGAATTCCAGTACAGGAAGCACACTAATTAGGCGTTGAGACTTGAGTTATGAGCAACAACGGTCGTATAGAAGACAGGCGTTTACGCGGTTTCGAATTGACATATATTTGTACCAATACCTGTGACAATACCTACGATAAAATATAAAGATTTATTGTTAGCAATTTAGCAAAGAACGAAATGTGTCGGAATTTGAAATAGCCTAAGTATTAGCTACTTACCTCGTTTAAAATTGTTTCAGAGATTATTTTTGTTTATAAAAAAGGAACAATGTGGAGACCAGAAGGACAATTCTCGTAATTTAGAACGTTCAAAATCGAGTCACACTCTCATCTCGGCGACAAACAAATGTCAATAACTTGTCAAAAAGTTGGGTAATTAGAGGTGTTTTTGACAGGTTGTGACTCAGGTCAGACTGTGAATGTTCTTAAGATTACGAGAATTGCCCTCTGATATCAGAAATGCAGTCGCTCTATGTAAAATACTGCTATTCTGCTGCATCTTGTTACACTGGAAGCCGAAATCAACATAGGTACATACATAGTTGGGAAAAGGTTAGGTAATATGTAGTTAGATTGTTTTTATTGAGTATTCATTTGCCTTTGGTTTGGCAGCAATTTAGCTAAATTTGTTTAGGTTGGAACCAAACTAGAAGAGTTCTTTAACAGACCATGACAAAATTTATAATGAAACTAGTAATAAACAGAATAATAAAATCCTTCAAGAATTTCTGGAGCTGAAGGAAAACACAATAGGATTGAGAATCTCCTAATTACTGAAACTCGTTCAAAATTGGTAAGAATTATTCTGTAGGTACAAAGTTGTTTAGTTCGTTGTATATCTAAAATCTGAAATCAAATGTTGAAATTGACACTCAAATCATTTCCGACGGATAATTCTCATACATAAGGTCAAAGTTAACAAACAATTTTAAATAAGTTTTATCAGGCGTGAACGACGAGAAAGTGATGTCATTGTAATCATTTCTATTATCTACGTGTTGATTAATGCCTTTGCTACAGTAGCCACTTTGTAAAGCCAAGTTTGCTTAACAACCATAATATACAAACATAATGAAACACTATTTAATAGCTAATTACGGCCGTAGAAAAATTATAGGTACCTATTATACTCTCCGATGGCCGGTTGTGCCCGCGGCTCCACTCGTTTGTACTAATACATAAACTAGGTACCAAAACTTAACCTGAGAATATAACACTACCTAGTATAGACGCTGCGCGTATCAGCCTCGTAAACTTTGCGTAGCAGTCTCGTAAACTTTGCGTAGCAGTCTCGTAAACTTTGCGTAGCAGTCTCGTAAACTTTGCGTAGCAGTCTCGTAGACTGCGTAGCAGTTTCATAGACTATGAGTAGCAGATTCGTAGACGTTGCGAAAAATTTCGCATGCACGCGACGACGGAGAGCGGGATTGATTACCACTGATTATCCACTGAGATGATAAAATAGAGGTTAGTTCTACATTTAACTCCGAAATAAAATTATTAAAAAATATGAACACTACTCAAACAAAACAGTACTTACTTACGGCGAATTTAATAAGTACACAATTTTGAAACAAATTAAACGAATCTAGCACGAGTTATAATAGCCACCGAAATGAAACTATTTTTGTCCCCATATTACTGAAATGATAAACTTACTTTTTTGGTGGGAAACCGCAAGACGTTGGGACCGGTGCGTTCGCGCCGAGCGCTTGAACAGGACTGATCCAAAGTGAGAAAAGGTGAGAGCGGCGTAACAATAACAACGCAATGTTGACATGGCTATTCTACTAAAACTTACTGTCCTTTGAAATGATAACTTTTTTCCAGACAAAAGTTGACTGCCTGTGAAATCCATGGGAAAGAAGATAAACAAACAAAAATAGTTTTATTTGATCGAATTGTATTATAATTAAATGATAACAAAATCGATCTAAATCCTGGATATTACAATTGTATTTGCAGGGGAAGGTATTTTATGAGCGGAATTGGGTTCAGGACAGGCCACCGTGATGATAAAATAACACTTTGTAAATTTTTTTTTTGGTAAATTAGAGCGTAGAATTAATGATTTTTTTTTTGTCAAGATAGCGAAGTAGGTACTTACGTTGTTGAGAAAAAAACATATAAAATAAAAAATCAGCACATTGCACTACTTACCGTTCTCAGGTTTGCCGTGTATTTTTTTTGCTTGGCAATTCACCCTAATATGCAGCGATTTGGAAATAGAATACTAGGATTCCATCAATATGAAAATTATTTCAGGTGAAGCCAGGTGCTCAGTTGTCAAGTAACTAAAAAAAATTTTGGTCTATCAAATATATTTGCTTGTCATGTCAAAAATATGAATTTCGTTTAAAAAACATTAATGAGTCATTATTTAGAAAAAAACCGGCCAAGAGCGTGTCGGGCCACGCTTAGTGTAGGGTTCCGTAGTTTCCCGTCCGTCACAATAAGTGTTCCCACTTATAAGTTTAAAAGTGGGTATCCATTATGTTCGCGCTCCTGCAACTGCTTCCGGTAGTGGGTACGTGCGCGAACACGGAGCGTGCATCATTGCACGCTCCGTGGCAGGCGCTCCGACTCGTGACGGTTTTCAGCGCGAACACAAAGGGATACGTTCAGGATAATAAAATATGTAAACGAAGTTAAAAAAATGCTTGCATATACGATTATACTACAAACTTAGTCCAGAAATTATTTTGTACAACTTTTTGTCTTTTTTGTACAAAAACTGTTGTTTCCATCAAGTTCAAAATAATTTTCCTAGAAAGTCCTTATAAAGTTCTACTTTGCAGATTTTTTTCATATTTTTTAAACTTATGGTTCAAAAGTTAGAGGGGGGGACACACATTGTTTTTTACTTTTGGAGCGATTATTTCCGAAATTATTGACATTATCAAAAAATGATTTTAGTAAACCCCTATTCATTTTTAAATACCTTTCCAACAATATATCACACGTTAGGGTTGAAATTAAAAAAAAAAATCACTTCCCACTTTACATATAGGGGGGCTACCCTAATAAAACATTTTTTTCCAATTTTTATTTTACCACTTTGTCGGCGTGATTGATATACATATTGGTACCAAATTTCAGCGTTCTAGTGCTAACGGTCACAGAGATTAAGCGAGGACGGACAGACGGACAGACAGACATGGCGAAACTATAAGGGTTCCTAGTTTACTACGGAACCCTAAAAATGGTTTTAACCGCAGAGGTAACTCTGCAGTATGTTCTAGTCTAGCACTTCGTCCGCGTGGTTTGAATTTAATAAGCAAAACTAAATTAATGTTTCACAAAATTAAAAACATACAAAATTATGTGGACGTACCGATCAATTAAAAAGAAAATGATAATAATGTAGGATTGCAATATATGAGTAAGGTGAAAAGACGTAGATACTGTGGGAATTCGTGACCGCGTGGACAAGTTATACACAGAAGTAAGTTGTAAATAAGTAACGATTAATTTATTACGATATCAAGTAACTAAAGCTAGCAGTTACCTATATCCTCCGTCAGCGACGGTGCACCAACGTGTTCGCCAATTTTTTCTTTATTTGGATAGGGGAGGCTCGCTGTAGGTACGTTCTTTTTCCCGACATCCTCGCAACGCCCATGCAAAATCATGTTCCGTTTAAAAATACAAAATCCGTGGCTTTTGCAGCAGTCGTTGGTACTTACACATTATTTTTCCTCTGCGCAAAACTAAACAAAATAGATTTTGTTGTTGAGAAACTAGGAATTAATGAACAGTCTGGTTTGCTTCAAGCTAAAGAGTAATTTTAACAGTGTAAGCACTGGCCGTGCGTGATTGCCAACAAACAAGTTCAGTAATTGTTTATAGGTATCGATTTCTCAGAATTCAAGTCAAGACTGGCTGCAATCATTATGTATTTTTGATAGAAAATGGGCCATTGTACCTCAAATATTTACGTTACGTATAATTATAAGATAAAATAGGTTACGATAGTCGTATTATTTTTAATCAACTTCAAATAAGAAGTTTCTTATTCGGCCCTTATGTACATATGTATGTCCGCGATTTTCTCAAAAACAAATGAACCAATTTTGATGTTTCTTTCATTAACGTGATGTACATAATTTCAGGAAGGTTTAGTATAATACATTAGGTAATTATTCTTATGTACGAAGTTATATGCATAAATGTACTGCATTTTCGGCATTTCTATGCGAATTTTGATCATTCTTTTAGTCGGTGTCTTCAATTCTTCAATGCACTAAGGTACAAATGCAGCCAAGCGGTGCCAAGCTAAGGCTTGGCACCGCTTGGCTGCATTTGTATATCTATGTATTGTTTTTAATGGATAAGGTACCTATACCTCAAAGGTGGTCTCATTAAAAGACAATTCTTGAAATTGGCAACTTTTTGTTTTCTCGTGGCAATCAACCAAATCTTGTTTTTCTATTACAGAATTGTGAAAAAAATAACTTTATTTTCGGAAGTCGCTGACGTTGGTTCCGCATTTTAATTTTTTGACACCAACTTCTGAAATTAAAGTTATTTTTTACTTTTTAGTGTTTTTTTGGAAGTCGGTTGTTTTTTCTTTTTGTAAAAAATATTGTTTATTCGTAATTTCTGTGAGTTATTCAATATTTTCAACTCTAATTGTGAGTGGAGCCCACGATTGGTCTTGCCTCTTGAAATATAGCAAGCTCCGCTGTGCTAGTAATATTTAAGAAGAGCTTTATATTCGCATTTAATGTAAGATCAATACACTTGACTTACCACATAGAGCAGTGGTGGCCCAGTTGTAATGCTTTACTTTGAGTATAAAAATTTAACACCACTGCTCTCAAAACGGTGAAGGAAAACATAGTGAGGAACCCGACATATCCTAGAACCAAACATTTGAAGACATGTGACATGTACTACCAACCCTCACTCTGGGCCATCGAGGTAGCTTATAGCCCACTCCCTCTCGAAGAGAGGAGGCCTTTGTCCCAGCAGTGGGAACATTATAGGCTGATTATACTGGAGCTAAAATATGCAATATACTTACTCACTTTGGCTTTTCTTTTTTTATTTTATAAATACTTGTAGGTACATAATCTAAATATATATTTTAGTCTTAGTTTGTATACCTATTGTAATGAAGGTTTGTCAAAATAAAATTTCCTTAGGTACCTTTGTTTCAAAGTGTTGCTGAAACTGACTCCCCCTTATTATAAAACGAAGTTTTTCTTTAGATCAGGTTTAAACCACCAAGCCAGTTATTGTATTTAATTAAGAACCTGACTGAAGAAATGCAGTTCTTTGTAAAAAAATTACAGCTAAGCACGTTATCGGTGCTAAGTTGTCATTTTTGTTTGATTCGAAATAAAGTTCGAAATACTAGCCAGTATTTCGAACTTTATTTCGAATCAAACAAAGGTTTTTAGGCTAGAACTAAAGTTAGATTTCGTTTTGTAATATGACGGATTGAGTTTTAATTAAAGTTGTAGTTTTTTCAAATATTCGGACATGGTGGATATAAGTAGGTACCTACCTCTTGTACTTGTATTATCAAGTTGATACGTATTCCGCAATATACGTGGAAATAGGAAACCTTTCCTCTCCACTTTTACTGCGTACCGGAGTTCAAAAGAAAATATAAGCAAATAAAAAGACTTGGTTACGTAGCTCGTAGGTAGGTTCTTCAGCGGACGTGGTATACAATTTTTCTGAAATAAAAGATCAGTAACAAAATACATATACCTACACTTTTTATACTTTTTATATTAATAACCGAGTTTCGAATTCATTTTGAAATTACCCTTTAAAATGAATTAGAAGCTCAGTTGATTAACAGTTGATTAACAGTTGATTAACTACAAAAACCTGTTGATATTTGATATGATTCTGGAATTATCGTGGGTGTTTTCTTTATTTCCAAATAACCGGATATTTTGCAACCGCCCTAGGATTTTTGCAGAAACTACAAAAACCTGTTGATATTTGATATGATTCTGGAATTATCGTGGGTGTTTTCTTTATTTCCAAATAACCGGATATTTTGCAACCGCCCTAGGATTTTTGCAGAGCTGATATTTTCGATTGCCCTACGACATTTATAACCCTGCAATATCTATCTATGCGTCTGTTTGGTGAAACTTTACTCGAGTCCTCTTGATTTAGTTGGATTGATCTCCTGACAATTAGTCCAGGCTAACGTTAAGTACCAAGGTACAGATATACCTAATTGGTTAGCTCTACAGTGATATCAGCTGGCTCTATGGACCATAACTTAGGTGCGCCGGACGCACCCAGTATGTACCACAATGAAGTCAAAAATAGCGTTGCCATTGACATGAATAATTTATGGATGAATTAATCCGTTTATTACATCATACCTTGGTGTGGCCAACTATGGAGCACCTATTTAGTTCGATTACATGATGACTTACGTACTAACAACTACAATAAGTAAATAGGTAATTAAGTAAGTTGACTGATTTCTTTTCTGATAAAGCGAAGTCGGGCTTCAGTTTTAAAATCGTTATCTGTAGGTAACTATATTTGCTCCAGGTCTACGTTCCCAATGGATGATATTTTGTCATCCCATAATTGATGAGTATACCTACTGGCTGGCTCTAGTTCAGTGGTTCAGTACCGATTATAATTGAATTTCATGCGTTACACGTTGATCCTGACAATGTAAATTGAATTAGGTACCTACTCCTTGTGACATGACTCTGTTCGTGTCGTGATTCAAGCATAGTAATAAATAGGTAGGTATCTATTGTTTAATATAAGCTTAATATAGATTCCTCTCCGAATCGTCTTAATTATACCTAAGATCACTTCGACTGTTTTTTTTATCGAATTGTAAATACTATCTAGGTCACTTTTTAATGGTGAGTCAAAGAATCAGAGTAAAAACCTGTAAGAACGGAAAATCTAAATTAAGCTCAGATAAAAAAGTCAGCTGCACTTTGAACAGTCCGTAGGGCTGCATTTTTGTCCCATCAGTATTGAATCATAGAGAGAGGCAAAAACTGGGTAGAAGGGTAATTACTGTAAGACGATTTTTTTAGACACATCGTGGGTGTGGGCATCATATGGGTGCGACTCCGACCGCGTTATCACAAGTATCAAGGGGCTTAGCAGTTCAGGAGATCAAACAATATTTATTAACACATAGAGTGACGATGGTACTGTCGTCTCATTTTTATATTTTCAATAGATAACGAGCATCGTGCTTATCAAAGGGCACGTGGCGACACAGTATCTAAGTACCTACTTATGGAAATACAGTCATTCGTTCTTCGTTTGAAGTCAAATAAGTGACAAAAGTATTGTAGATTTTTGTGAAGCAGCATCTTCTTATCATGACGTTAACAGGTAATTAAATTGATTATTGGAAGAAAAGTCAGTTGCTGAAATATATGTACCTACCGAATCCAATCGAACCCTATAAATTTTCATGATATATGATATAAATTTTCGAATCATAATTTTAAATTGTGCCATGTAAATTGAAACGAATAAGTGTATATCACCAGGCTTCATGCTTGTAATATGCAACAATGATAGTATACGATACTCTTCAAATTTGTTATGTACTTTCCCTTATTTGCGCTCTCAGCGGAAGTTTTAGCCTTTTCTCTGGTGTAATACCCCTGATTTATTTGTCGTTGGTGTAGAACCAGTTAATAAGCGCTGCTTCTGGCCCTTTTCCCGGGTATTAAACTATTCACATGGCTTGCGTACTGTCTCTTTTACCAGCCGCATTGAACCCGTGGAGCTCCAGGCCAGCAAATCTATTCTGGTCCGCAACATATGACCGTCGTATCACCATGCACTTCGAGGTTGCGGTTCATCAGGATCGACTAGGCGTACAACGCTTTGGGATTGCGGTTCATCAGTATCGACTTGTTACTTTAAACTGTTACCTAGGTACCTACGCTTAACTATTATGTAGACTAGCTGCGCCACCCGGGGTTTACCCGCTTAAATGTCAATCCCGTGGGAATGTCGGGATAAAAAATAGCCTATATGTTAATCCAGGGTGTCAGCTACCCCCATACAAAATTTTATCAAAATTGGTTCAGCCGTTTGAGCGTGAAGAAGTAACAAATATATAAACACACACACACACTCACAAACTTTCGCCTTTATAATATTACTGTGATAGTATTAGTACCTACAGGGTTAACATTTTTACACTAGTTGATTTTTAACCAGGATAGGAGAACTAGGTTTCATCTTTATAAGACAATATTATTCATTCAAAAGTTTACGTTATTTAGTGATCACGAACTAAAACCGATTGCAATCGTTTTAATGAAATGCGGCACTAACCGACGATTATCCCTGTATGCACTATGCAAGTGCACCCAAGGATAACCCCCGTTTGGTGTAGGTCTATTGCATGATATGGAAAACTAAAAAGTTGGACTATGGATTTGGGTGGCTAAAGTGGACTGATTACCAAGAACTATGGAAGAACTATGACCCCTGCCTGATCAATGTTTTATATATACACGGATAAAATGGCAGTGGGTGACTTGCATACACTAACGAAAACGGTCGGCCGGAAATGGTCGCTAGCACGTAGTGACGTAGCGACACAGTGTGGTAGCGACAAGGGGAAAACATGTCCTGAGGTGCTTATAAAGAGTGAAGAGGTATTCCACGGCTATCAGGACAATCCCGGAAGTACGGTCAAGATCCCTACCAGCATCTTACTGGAATACTTCCTTTCTTCAAGTACGTTGCTCTTGCGAATCTCCACTCAAGCCGGCCAATAAAAGCAAGAATGAGGTGGGAGCTCTGTTCCTCGCCATTGTTCACTCCAGCCGACCATTAAAGGCAAAGCAGAGGTGAGGAACAAGACTTCTCCCGGGAGAAAGAGTCCGTGGGGTCGCTACTGCTCAACAGCTCGTCACATGCTGCCCTGCGGGATTCTGTATCCTTCTTGGTCTGGGTCCTCACTTATGTAATAAACCGTAATTTCAGAATATTAATTTAGACAGAGCAAATTAATTACAAGGGTCTTTACTTAGTAGCAATGTATGATTTGTGTTTTTAACGTAACCCAGTATCACAACACCTATTCGGAATTAAACCACAACTATTTAAAAGGCAATGTAACACTATCGATTATTTTCATCAAAAGCCCGAAAACTTAGGACGAATCCATTTAACCATAGATTTCCGAGAGATATGCCTTCACTGCATATTTGTTCAAGTTCAAGTGTTGTTTGTAGGTACTTACCTACCACCAGATTTTAATTATACAAAATTCATATATGTAATTTATTTAGATAAAGCCTTGTGCTTAAATAATTATTACAAGGTTCACATTGTGGAAAGCAATTAACCGGTACCTATACCTATTCCAACAATTGGAACCAACATTAAAAAAAAAAACGAACTCCTGACCCAAAAACGCAAATTGCATGTCAGTTAGAGTTGGCTGACAAATACGTACGGCCGGTATTAACAAGTGCATTCATCGCGCCTTCCATTCAATGCAATATCTACTCGTCAAACGTACATTCATCGAATCACTTGGCTGCATCCTCATAAAGTCATATAATGAAGGTTCAATCCCGGTCTTTTCAATGTTCCTAATAAAAATTTTGTTTTTAAAGCGTTGTATGTGGTAGATGCATTCTTCAAATAAGTACATATTATTTACAGAGATAATCAGCATTGCCACGTTGAATGACAAAAGGCTTTTTTCCATCATTGAAACAAAGATGGAACATTCTGTCTCTCTCTCTCTAGTTTTTTGATCATCCTCAGTGTAAGCTGGTTACGAATATCCAAATAGGAGGTACGAGATAAGTGCCCGTGTGGAGCCCTGGTTTGGAGGCCTTAAATTATTGATACACCTACAGGCAAGACCGGTTAAGTAGCCGACAACCTTCTAGGTTGACTTGCGAGATGCCATTTATAACAAAAAAGGTGCATGTGTGGTGCAGGTTTTGTTTTGTTTAATGCGAGATATGTCCCACGAAGGCAGACTGATGTGCCATATTTTAGGTACAGACGCCAGCACATCAAGCTACCCGAAACTGTCAAATTTTCCCAATCAACTTGGAACCTTATGCTTTAGCGATAAAGTTGAAAATCTATAAAATAAATTTGATAGATTGTAGTTGCTTGATGTGCTGGCATCTGTACGAAATAATAATAAAAAAAAATATAGATGCCACTTATTTCTTTGATGCGTTACACAACACTAGTCATTATATTTTCTAGATAACTAAGTCTCCAGAGCCACTTATTAGGTAGGTAGGTATATTAAATTTCTATTATCAGAGAACAAAATTTTTTCCTCTGAAACAAGCTCAAGCTTTATTACACTGCCGCACTAATATCATTTAGCGGGCATCTAATCAGTACCAGGAAAATAAAATTGCACTTCCTTTGACCTAATTTGCTGTGAGCCTGTGTAGATAACCTACGGAGGGTGGAGCCGTAATATAATATATGCTAAGCCCACAGTTACATGAAAATAACCTTTAATAATAGCTGAAAACGTGGCAAAGCAGAACAAGTAGGTACTTATTTAGGTAGGTACTTGAGAAAACTTCAAAACAAATTGCAAGTCGGGCCGCTCCAAACTGCAAGTAAGACAAGTTTGAAAGGGCCAGGCGCTAAGTATTTAGTCTGATTTATTTACTATTCTGAAGCTACAAATAAGGTAACAAGGAAATAATTACATTCTTGGAACAAACAGCGGGTAATTGCGTCACACACCTAACACTAGGAATGACTTTCAATTTGACAGTTCAACAACATTCATTGTTACGTTATTGAGCAGACAAATTTTTAGAACATAATATGAAGAATTGGATTAGTAATATCCTACAAAAGGATTCCGATGGTGATTGATAGTGTTTTATGCAATTAGGGTGCTGGGTGAAATGCAAACTTTTAATTACCTACGAGTTAAGGGGGTCGTTTGTTTTTTTTTGAGGATGGGAAATCATCAAATGATTCATCCGGGCCCGCTCTGGGTGGAGCGGAAGGGCGTGTCAGACTCTTACTGACTAAAACCCACCCGTGTTCCTTCCTTAGCCCTTTATGTTCCCATTCGGACAATCCCGCTGACCCGGCTGGCTTCGGCCCTGACGGGTCCCTTCAGTTGCTGCTGACATCTCTTTGAGGCGCGCGTGGAACACGTACGCGCCGTCCGGCACGGGCCTGTCCTAATCGGACAGTGAGCTACCCATTACTATCCGCCCGCAGGCCCGCGTCTACGGAGACCTTGGTAGAACATGTTATATTTTTATGGTGTCCCAAATAAAACGAATTATTCGATATTATATTATTATTATTATTTATTAACGAAACATTTATTCGGATGGCAACAAATTATCGGTATCAGAATTCTGAATCTGAATTCCCGAACATATTTATATTTGTGTGCGTTTTGTTGCTAAAGTTAATGTAAGTATTTGTTTCTGCGGCCCTCCAATCTATTTAGATCTGGTTTGGGCAGCCCTGTTTTAGAGTATGAAGTATTCTAACTTTGATTCATTTGATTTGAGGTTTCTACATTGGTTATTAACTTAAAAAGAAAGCGTTTTTAAACTCGCTCTAATTTACTAAGTAGACATCTTAGGTAGGGTTCCATACTTGACTTCCATACTCCACACACTACGAACGATGCAGTTAAAAACTGGTATTGTAATGTTTGGATCCCTAAATTCCCTGAGCTGTCGCGCTACCAAACCCGACGCAAAGACGCGAGGCTTCTGAGCTATAATCATCTAAATAGTGTCTAAACTTGAGTTGGCAATCCATAATTACACCTAAGTCGAGAATCCAAGACACCTCTTCCAGGGATAGGTACACTTAAATGCGTTAATTTCGTTAGTGGGGTGTCTTTTTTCTTGTAAATTTAATATGCTTCTATTTATTTCGATACACCAGCAATTCATCGATTTCAGTTTGCAATTTTACTGAGTCTTCAGCACAGTTTACTGATCGTTTAGATTTCATGTTTTACAAAAGCTGAAGCTTACTAAAAAGGCTTTGAACTTTATTATTTGGTATTTCTCTTCTCTCTTGCTTTATTTACCAACACGCTATTCGGAACTTCGGAAAACAAAAGCATTGCACTCGGAGGTCATGGTCTTTGAGGCTGGGGGTAAAAGTCCAGACGCAGTACCACCTGTATAGTAATACAGGCGGTACTGCGTCTGGACTTTATGGTATACCTTTGCAGACAGTATACAGGTTTAAGTATCTTGGTCATATATGGACTCCTAACATAAAAGACGATGATGATATTGAACGGGAGCGGAGAGCGTTGTCGGTTAGAGCGAACATGATGGCACGCAGGTCTGCACGATGCTAACTTCCTGTTAAAATCACGCTCTTTCGAGCCTACTGTACTGCTTTTTACACGTGCAGCCTGTGGGCTAGATATACGCGAAGATCGTACAGCGCTCTTCGCGTTCAATATAACAATGCGTTTAGGATACTAGTGGGGCTGCCCCGTTTCTGTAGTGCGTCAGGGATGTTCGCAGATGCGCATGTAGATTGCTTTTACGCAACTTTTTTTTGCTTTTGCGTAAAAGGTGCGCTTCCCTGGTGCGCAGGGTGTGGGGCGGCTACAACAGTGTCTTAAACATGGTTGCGAGTCGCCTTGACTGTATTTACGTGGGTCACTGTTGTGCCGTCTCTCATGGGATGTCGCAACGGTGACCAACCGTTATTTCTTATGTTTTTGTTTAGTGTTATTACTAACTAATAGGTACCTATAGTCGTAAGTTTTATTGGAAAAAAATAATAATCTAAGTAGGTACAGTATAAATACAACTCAAGTTTAGATATGTTGGTATATCAATCAGGTAGACTATAGAATAGAATATGTGCCATATTAAACATTGTGCTATTTATTTCTCCTGATCCATGGGTGCTTTAAATTAACAGACTCTTGCCAAAACAAGTAAGTACGTACTTCAGTACGAATGTAGTAAGTAAGTACTTCTTATGTCCTAGAAATACTTAGTTTGTATGTGAAACTTTGTACAAAAAGTGAGAAATGATGTGCAAAAAAAAATGGCGCTTCGTCGTTCTTTGTAAGAATTGTAAGACGGATTGATGAATGAAACACTGGCCCACTTAGCATCAATTTGAGCTTTTTGTGGCTAAAGCTAGAATAATACGCCATTATAAACATTAAGTATATACCTAAGTAGTCGACTTCACCGGCATTACCGATAACAGCATGAAACTAAAATGGAACGAGTCAATGTGAGATGCACTCGGCGCGCGGCGCCCTTGTTCCGTTTATACGAGTAATGTGTTGCGACTCGCAATGTAACTTTAAGTCTCGCATATCCCGCCGCGCCGCCCGCCCGCGTCGATGTGAATCGCTGGATGTTTGCTTTATCTTGATGTTACTTATATTTCTGACATCGAAGGCTGCTCTGCCTTGCACATACATAGCTGTTTTGTAGCATCGCATTCGCATCTTCAGGCGTTTGTTGTTTTGTGCTAAAAAAGCGCGCATCACTGATATCTACTCTTTGAGTTAATACTTAAAAACCTTAACATTTCTTTAGCATATAAGTAAATGCAACACATTTACTTATATAGGGTGTCTCAATAAGAGTGCACTTTTTCATTTTAAAATAAAAGCATGTATTTTATGAGAGAGTTGTGATATTTTTATTGGATTGTAAAGAAGATATGTTCCTACATGTTGATTAGTTATTCTGTGCATAAATGCAGGATTGAAACCCGTTTCGATTTTGTATTTGTTAATAAGGCGAATTTAGTTTTAGTAGTCGACTGAAATTTCAGTAAACTATCAAAGACGTTTACTTGATATAAAACGAATGATATGAAATCAATGGGTCCGGGGTTTTATAGCATAATTTTTTATGTCAAAATATTATTTTGCATAATAGCGGATAGCATAAACCTCATTCCGCAGATAATCATTTAGCATTATATATCAAACATTCAAAACTCATAATTTAGTAAGTCAGAATCATCTTTAGGCATAAATTTCATATCCATTAATTAAAAACACACTAGGTGAAAAAAGTGAAAAATAACTTTAATCTCGGAAGTCGGTGTCGTTGGGTCCGCATTTTCATCTTATGACACCGACTTCCGAAATTAAAGTTATTTTTCACTTTGTAGTGTTATTTTTTTTTTGTAAAAAAGTTTTTTTATCACTTTTTAGTTGTACCTACCTACGCCACACAAATTCATATAACAACTACTTACTTGATAAGTGAATATATAAGTGAATTATGACAGGAAGCTATTGAACATATCTAGATGCGTACCCCTTTAGAGGGTACAGGCGTGATGTTATGTTGTGTGATTGCGTATATAAACAATGCTTATACGATGGCAACAATCGCGGTTGATTTGCTGACTTTTATTGAAGAGTTCCGTGGTGTGTCTCTGAAACTCATCATCAGATCTTTACGAAATTTAAATGGGATCATTTCGGAACAAACCTCTTTCGAACAAAAAAAAAACAGTGGCACTCCGGGAGTGCCGACAGAAGTGAAAACTTGAACAATTACGTGTGTATTTTGTGAATCGTCTTATAAACAAAACACGCGAGGTACCGGCTACGGCCTGTCTGCCAGTCTTACGAATTTTCGATCAGCGGTGCTATTCTGTAAAAATCTCACCGTGAAAACTTAGGTGAAGTGAGCGTGGATTGAGCTGTCAATAGGGTCAATTCCTAGCAAAAACAAACTCACTTCACCAAAGTTTTCACGGTGACATTTTTCAGAATCGACCGGCTGGTCACATGTCCTGACGCGAGTTTAACATTTTTACCCATTACAAAAAAAGTGTACAAAGCCGCTAAAGAAGTTTACACTTCAAAAATTATTTTGCAAATCCGTCTCGGAGTTATGCCCGAACATACATAACAAATATATATATATATAAACATTCGAATAGAGAACCTCCTCCTTTTTTGAAGTCAGTTAAAAATGATATAACATTAACAACATAACATCACGTCTGTAATCCCCGGGTTTGGCAGAGGTACATTCACAATTCGTCATTTATGATTTCAACTAATTATAGTTATTAACAATACAAAGATGTTTTACTCTTGTCGTCATCAAGGCTTTGCGAGCAACAGAAAAGGGCTGAGTGCCGCCTTGCCCGCCCGGCCCGGACCTGTCATGTCCGTCTGCTACTTTAGCTTTGCCATGGTTTGTACTGGAAGTGAAACATGCAAGCGCAGAGGCGAGTGTTTGAAACTAGCAACGTTGTTCTTTTGTTTGTCAGCTCTTTATATGTGTACCTACTAGCGTTGAAAATGACATGTAAAATACATGTATCTTTCAAACGCCCCTGTATTTTTCAATAAAATACAGAAACTTTCCTTGCGTCGCAAGTTTTTTTACATGTATTTTAAGGTGTATTTTTCGCATTAATATATTATAATATTGAAATGGTATTTTGAGGGTAAATATAAGTATACCTAGTGATATTGAGAATAGTACAGACGCCAGCACATCAAGCTACCCGAAACTGTCAAATTTTTCCAATCAACTTTGAATCATATAATATAGTGATAAAGTTGAAAATCTATTAAAAAATTTAACAGTTTGTCGTAGCTTGATGTGCTGGCGTCTGTACATAAAACTTGTATTTTTAATCGTTCGTATTTCGGGTAAAATCGAATACCCGGTGTGGTTTTGAGATTTTTAAAGTTTTGGAGCGGAAGGTACCTATGTACTTTATTATGATATAGTAGCGTGTACAAAATATTAATTTATAAATAAACTAGCAGAAGCCCAGCCGCGTAAATAAATACCAATAATAATAATTATCAAACTTTGATTGAATTTGATGGTAATTATTTATTAATTAAAGAATTAATAAATAAGTACTTACCATCAACTTTTCTCTCTTAGTCTTGCTTGTGTTAAAAAAGTGTAATATTTTATTGTTACAGAAAACTACATAGTCATTATAATTATTTGTCGAGATTCAGTCCAGTACCTGATAAAAAGAGAAATGGGCAAAATAAAGGCTCCTGCAAACAGGCGCGACACGCGACGCGAATCGCGCGCTACACAAAGGCACCGCTCGTAGCGCGACTTGCGGTGCCTTTGTGTCGCGTGTCGCGTCGCGCCTGTGTGTACGAGCCTTAACACATATGTGTAGTGAGCACTGTGTAGAAATTAATACTTTGAAATGGAAACAAAATGCGCAACTATATAAAAAAGAACCAGGCTCGTCTTCATCAATTTTGATTCTCTTTCCTAACTTTTATGCCGGAGAGTAAAATACCTGATGGTGAATTTTTTTATATAATGTCATATAATATGAATCAATATAAATACATATAAAAAACCTATTAGATTTAGGTACATATAATAAATTTTCTTCAGTAATTTTTATTTACTTTACACTTACAATATTTATTTAAGTTTCTCACAATCATAATGTTAGCCTGGCGGTGGCGGTGAGGCGGCGCACAAAGATTATTTTCCCTTTGATTGTTAAATATGAAAAATCAGTGTGAAACAAGTATTAAACGTTTAAGATTGTATTTTTTAGACGAACGTGAAATTTGTTTATTTCGAAAATTACATGTATTATACAGGAGAGATACAAAGTTTCGAAAAAACAAAATTTATGTTTCGCTATTTTCAACGCTATAGTAGGTACCTACCTTATTTTTCATTTATAATGTTGTATTAAAATTTTATTTAGGTACGAGCCGAGTGCTCGATTGGCTTTCCCATCGGCGACAATGACGAACTTCCATAAAGACTTTCACCCCCTATTTATGTTCAGGCCCTGTGTTTTTAGTCAGTAAATGAATGAATAAGTACCTAGACCTAGATACCAGCTACTTTCGTTGATAATAAACATACCATTAAAACTATAAAATATCGAGAAAAAGCGGTGTTATATGATTTCGTGTTATCAACCTTTTTGTCATCTATACTCCCGTCAAAAAAGTGAAGTTAAAACGCCCACTTGCCCTATGGATGACAAGAGGAACACAGATGACAATGCGACGTAGGGAGTTTCGTAAATTTAAAAGGGATCCTATATGAGAACTGGACACTATTTAAAGCTGCAAGAATAGGTGTAATCAGGCGATATGTAATGCTAAACGCCGCCACATTCTAGATACTATCAATTCTTCCTCTATTTGGAAATTTCTTGGAACTCTTAGTATCGGCTAACAGCTACATTTTGACCTTCTTAATTTAATTGACTTGCACAATCTCAACCGTAATAGTACCTAATAACAGCGCGCCTCCCATCAAATGTTTCAGTCTAGAACTCTTGACTGAAATACATATTTGATTGCAGGCGCGCGGTGAACAACGGTTATTTTAAGCTTAAATGGCTTTTTGATGTTGTACCAATAAAGCTATTAATAGGTGTGATACTTCCTGGCCGCGCCACAGAGGAAAATTAAAGAAACACGTTTCTAGATAAATTGTACCCTTTATGAACTTTAGGGTGCATGTAGTGAAAAAAATTGTACCTCAACGAATTATGAAATATAATAAAGTTTTGGTGGCGCGGCTGGGAAAAAACTATGAGGCGTACCCGGACATAGTGTACACTAAAGAATTGTACCAAAATTGTTCTTTTCCGTACACTATAAAGAGATTCGAAAATGTTATTACTTTAGAAATTATAGCCTTGTGTTGGTGGCGCGGCCAGGAAGTATACTTCCCAGCCACGCCACCAAAACTTCATTATATTTCATAATTAATTCGTTGATGTACAATTTTTTTCACTACATTTACGCTAAAGTACATAAAGGGTAAAATTTATCTAGAAACGTGTTTCTTTAATTTTCCACTGTGGCGCGGCCAGGAAGTATCACACATTAATAACTCTCTCTACGTGTTTCCAACATGTCCTTTATAAATCTATCGTTAAAATGCAATTAAAATGGTTTATAACGTATGGCCAACAAGTTTATAACCCACTGACCTGTATTATATAAGTACGCTGGACTGCATATTATTGATGACAGAATAAAGACATTTGATTTTCGTAATTTTGGCGCTGATAGCAGCGTGAAGGTACCGTGGAACTAATATTAGAGATGGAATATATCCTACAATAAAAAAATACTTTTATGAACTTTATCGATCGTTATAACCACTGAGAGTAATTTATTACTTAAGAGAAAAATATCGGATCACTCCCAGTTATTTTTATGCTTCATTTTTATGTAATAGAATAATTGCTCTATAAAGGTTAACTGAAAATTCATTAGGGTGCGGTCAGATCGCAAGCTATAAACTAGTGAATACTGTCCTAGAAAAGTTATAGCGCATGACGGTCAGATCAGTGAGCTTTAAATATGAAGGATAGGCTTAAAACTTAGTCTAAAAACTACTATGGTTGAACTAATATCTCCTGGCTCAACTACTGTAGTTTTACGAATTGAACCATGTAAACAAAAAAGCATCAAACAGCGTCCATACACATTCAATCAAATTCATTCAAATTGAATGTAAAAAGTGAACCGTATAACATTACCTTACCATGTAGTAATTACTAGCGGAAAGGAGAGTGATTCCATTTTCATTATTGGGTATTTGGATAGCGTGCATACTAATGGAAAAAAAAACACTAAAAATAACAAAGTCAAAGTCAAATAATTTATTTCAAATAGGTAGGTATACATTAAAGGAACTTTTGATCGTCAAAAAATACAATAAAATAGAATTGATTCTAGTCTTCCAAAAGGTAGTGTTAGTTAGATCAGTCCGCAGTGAAATTTTTACTACAAAGATGATAATTAGATTTAGGACTCCAATTTTCCATTTTCATCTTTTTCAGTCCTGCTTAGTTGAGTTGGAGGGAAATGTAAAATTAAGTATTTAATTAAAGTAAAAATTAGTAAAGTATTGTAGATGGCAAGTTTTATTTCAATGTTAGGTCTTTACTTCGGAAACAAGTACATTACATATAATACTAGCTACCGCCCGCGGCTTCGCTAAAACTATCTTATGTCCTTCCCCGGGATGCAATATATCTCTCTGCCAAATTTTATCGAAATCTGTTCAGTGGTTTAGGCGTGATACAGACAGACAGAGTTACTTTCGAATTTATAATATTAGTATGGATTTATCTTTTGAAATTAGAAACTAGTATTTGCTAATTTGTTTTAGCTAATCAAATTGCAGAAATTTCTGGCGACAGTAAATTTCTATTTGAAAGACGTAAATTTAAAATTATTAACTGTCTGAAGAAAATTATCGACACATTATCGACATGGAACATTTACAACCCTATTCAAATTATTGTATTCAATACATGTGAAAACTGAGACCTAATTACACTTAAATATGATGAGATTAATTAAAACATTTATTCTAAAGAAGATTAATGAAAACATTTATTCTAAATATAAACTAGTATTAAAAATTCTCACACAAGCAATCGAAACAATTATGATCATGAAATTCACTTACTTATGAAAGGTTAATCCGCTGCCTTTTTGACAGCGAGTTTTACAAAATGCGCATGCTTTCATAATAAAAATGTTCTAAATATCACGTAAGTAGTAAACACAAAATACACAAAAAAGTAGTTTTCTACGTTTTAGACCTAAATCGTTAGTTCAGTATGTATCGTTAGTGTATGATAGAGGTCAGTGTCCACTGCTATTAGGTATAATGTTTTCGTACCTATATGAAAAGTGGAATATTTTAATAGATTGGCAACACCAACATGTCCAGCAAAGAGGCGCGTTACCAATCTCATTGTAAAGACGCCAGCACATCAAGCTACTACAATCTATCAAATTTCTTTAATAGATTTTCAACTTTATCGCTAAAGTCTACGGTTCAAAATTGATTGGAAAAATTTGACAGTTTCGGGTAGCTTGATATGCTGGCGTCTGTACCATATCCATATGACATCATAATATTCACGAGGCAACTGTACTCAAGAGTCCCGGAGACGGTGAGTGCTCTCGAACACGGATGCTAAATAAAAAGAAAATCTCTGAACAGAACAGGTTTCATATTATTACCAGATTTATATTTTGCTCTTTTTCCAAATGTTTTACGGGACGTTTTGCTTGTTATATTCCTGTTTGCGCTCCTATAACTAAGGTACTAGGTAGATACTATAGCCGTGACGATCAATATTATTCTGTAATGTAGGTATACGGTCTTACGGACATCTATGCCGAACACAGCTGTGGCCGAACCATCATTAACAACAGTAAACGGCCTCTATCACTTTTGAAATAGTTTAGCCTCTATGATCGTGTATCCTTGCCGAAGGAACCTGTTTTAATAAATCGCGGTGTGTCGTTGGTGTAGTATATTCAAGAAATATTTTTGCAGTGTCTAAACCAATTAAATCAAAACGGAAATCTATGCTAAAAACTAATCCTCGCACATTTTGTATAGAATAGGTACTTACTAGAAAAGTTGAATTTTCAACAATCTGTCTAAATTATGAATTTATGAAATTCAGAGTCAAATGTGTCTGTATTGTACGGCGTCAGCGTCTAATATGTAATGCGATACACGCTCATTTGACATACCCACATGCCAGTGATACCTGCGAATACCTGACCTTTAAGGAGACAAAGGAAAGGAATGTATGTCTGATTATTTAAGCTACATGGTAACAGATTCTTACGTTGATTTTACTAGGTGAGCTTTAGGTGCACTTTCGTTCCTTACATGCGTATGGCATGCATGCTATATCATACATGGGCTTTACCTACGTCTTACACTTCTCTATTCTGGTAATTAAATTGAATGATATAATTGCTATACATTACATCGGTATTGTACAGCAATTATATCATAAATCATAGTATCAAAGTACCTCGGTATATGTACTTAATGTGGGTTGTTGCGGTTTTAGCTCAAATCAAATTGTAAACTCTGCAAGCCTTTGTCTAGTTTTCTATAACTCGACAGGCGAAACGACTGTCGGAGAACGCTCAGAATCCGTCAAAACTAGTTTAAAGGTTCCTTGAAAACAATTTCCGATACAACATCAAAATTGAGCGATGGTGACGTAATATTTGTATCTTATTTTTCTCTTGTATCGGCACAAACTGCATGAAAAATAGCTCATGCTGCGGTTACAATATTAGTAGTGTACAATGACACTTATGACGTAATCCACCAACTGTTTGTATTTGTGCAGGGATCTGCGGTTCAACAAGATTACCAACATCGAACCAGGCGTCCTGTCGCACCTACACTCTCTGCGCTCCCTGCTCCTCAACGACAACCGCCTGCAAGAGCTGCGCTCCGGCATCTTCCACGGCCTGCGTAGGCTCAAGTACCTCTATCTGTACCGGAACCGCATCCAGCAAATTGAACAAGATGCCTTCCAGGAACTTGTGCATCTCGAACAACTGTAAGTAGATACTGGCGAGGTCTATTTAGTAAAAATGACACCGTGAAAACTTAGGTGAAGTGAGTTTGAAATGAGCTGATATACCACCTGATTGTAGGAAACACAACTGACAGCTCACCTAACCTAAGTTTTCACGTTGTTTTTTACAGAATATAATAAGGGCTGTTATTAAAAATTACAGATAAGTACCATGTTTATACTTTCGCGGAGTCAAGGAACATTACATGGTACAAAGACCTTTGCGAGGTATAATGACTAATGATAATAAGAAATATGATACTTACAGATTGGCTCGGCTAATCGAGAGCACGTGTACGCGTTCTTACAATGTAGCCTACTACCTACTAAATTTGAGATATACCTACCTAAATTTGAGATATATAGAATATTAATATACCACATTGAACGGTTAGCCTCCAGTAAAATGTTGTCGATGGTTTAAAATTATAAATACTGGCGCATCGTTTAGAAACTATCGATATTCATCTTTTTCTAACTTTCGACAGTCGCTGTCGACAACTTTGCGGTCCCGGTTATTATACATATATTCAGAACTAGGTACGAACAAGTTGCATTTGTCCATGTAAAAGTTCTGAACGAAATGTTAATTTGCTTTTACAATGAATATCAACATAATTAGCCTTACAAACCAATAAGCTGACGATTTTTTTCCGACCAGCGAGCAGCGGGGTAATTGCGTAGGTACCTAAGACACTATCAGTAGCCATCGCTTTCTTTTTGACAGTTCAACAAAATTCATTGCGTTATTTACGTTATTATGCAAACACATTTTTCGATGAAGCAGTGGATTAGCAATATCCTTTAAAATTATTCAGATTGAGATTGATAGTGTTTTACGCAATTAGGGCGCCGAAGGTGTAATAATGGTTTTGCTTGTAACTTTAGTAAAAAGACACAGCGGTGCTATTCTGTAAAAATCTCACCGTGAAAACTTAGGTGAAGTGAGCGTGGAGTGAGCTGTCAATAGTGTCAATTCCTAGCAAAAACAAACTCGCTGCACCTAAGTTTTCCCGCCGGTGAGATTTTTACAGAATCGAGCGGCAGGTATCTACAATGTGTAATTTGGAGCTCTTTTCTTTATCGTTTTTTGCCAAATAAATTATTATTTTTGATTCCAAGTATCCGGTAGGTACACACAAGATAACTTAAGTCCCGGCCCCTAACATGAGATAAGATAAAAGGTACTCGGGTGTTTACACGATTTGGTAGTCTTTTTTTGACCTAAATTAAACCCAAGAATATTTTGAGCAGCGGTGCTATTCTTAAAACTTAGGTGAAGTGAGCGTGGAGTGAGCTGTCAATAGTGTCAATTCCTAGCAAAAACAAACTCACTTCACCTAAGTTTTCACGGTGAGATTTTTACGGAATCGACCGGCAGAATAATAAAATGGTATATATGCTCTGTTTGATTTTGCCATCGACTGTCAAACAGTAAAAACAAATTTCAATATTTGCACGTCGTGTATGACTGATGTATATGAATACCTACTGTGCAAAGAAAAACTTGACTAAAACGCAAAATACTTATCAACCAACCAAAATAACATTCGACTCGGTTGAGAATTGCCGGAAATAATCAAAATATCTCTGAGAGTCCTCCTTCGGCTCAAATTCAAATTATAAAAGCTATTTTCTCAAAATACGTTCTACTTTTTAGGTTCGAAAAAAAAAATGACTTGATACGAATGTTACTGTGAATGAATTATGAATTGTAAAGAGTGAAGGTTTAATTATGTTATTTGTGAGTTTGTATAATAAAATCTGTTAACTTTTATTAGCAGTCGTTATCGTTATAATGAACGCTACTATACAAGTGTATCAATGGCGCCTGACTTGTTTATTATATAAATACTACGATATGATATATGGATCATGTAATTGATTGACATTATTTGTAATAGTCTTATTATTTAAATCTTCTTAATTTAATTAATTGGTCACGCATATTGTGGCTATAATTATATGGGTACCTACTTCCGCTACTTATGATATGATTCGTTTGAATCAAAATTCTGTTCATACAATGTAAGAGACTGTTGCACCTATCTCCAGCATTCAGTTAAGTTATTTATAAGCAGGCGATATCGTGTAGCATCAAAGGTACACATTCCAATGAGGAGAACACAAATTGCTGTCGAGTGAGTTATGAATCCAACAGTTTCCAGAAACGGCAAGTCTATAAGCAAGTATTTAGCGTTAACATGAAAAAATTCTTGAGATGTTCATTTAAGGAAGTCGTGTTAACTGATATTCGTTTCACGAATACAATATAAGTAACGTCTAGTAATTGTCTGTGAGACACACAAGAAGTGGTAATGTAATAGCGATATGTACGAACTATTACATAATAATGTAAGTGTTTGAATGACCCTGCAAGATTGTTTACCCAGAAAATGATGTCATTGTTTTATACTTAGCTTAGAGTGTGTGCACTGGAGGAAAACAGGATACCTACTGAAACGTGACAAAGGCGCTCCAGTTATTGTTCCACTGAGTAATAAATAACAGCCAAGAACTAAAAATACTTCAGTCTAAAATGACACTTTTTCATTTTATTTTATTCTGTTTACTTATTAGTTATTACTCACAAAGAATTACAATTTAAGGCGATAAAGTTGATAAACTAGAAAAACAAATTTGTTACTAAGGAAATAGGAACAATAGTTTCCAATGACAGTTGAGATGATTGCATTGCCATGTATTCTAGTCAGTTTGAAAGCAGTCTGGCAAGATATGAATGTCATCTAGATGTCTGTCTCGGGCGGAATTAGACACGGCTGCATCTGAGATCTGGGGGCTTAAAAAGGCCACTTTAGCAGAATCATAAAAGGATAACATTATGAATCGTAATATAGCGAAGACAGTCCGTGTTTTTCTTTTTTTCACTGCACTACGTAGGTACAATCAAAGAGTTTGGGATTGGATTTGGATTGGATGGATTGATATTTTAGCACAGACAAAAAAGAATAACTGAAAAATCCTTCACCAATGGGCTTTGATACGATTAACTTCACAGTTAACTGTCCATTATGGTTCATAATGTTATCCTTTTATGATTCTGCCAAAGTGGCATTTTTAGGCCCCCTGATACCTGCAGGGTGCACATGGCCGCTATTTTCTAGCTAGAGCTTATTTCTTGATTCAACTATAGAGCTGTAAACAGGGTTATTTGTAAAACATTAACAACCTCTTATGAGGTCATTGTACTCATCATTATGAACAACTTTTACTATGGTATCAAACCTGAAATCGCAGCTGTTCCCTACATTTTGGCGAGTTATACGAACTTAAATGTAGGGAACAGCTGATTTTTTTTCGCAAAACATACCTACATAAGCAACACATATCGTTGGATATGTGTTGCATTATAACATTTTACAACATACACACATATCAAGAAAGGCATGATTTACGTACCATACGACCATCAATATTGAACTTACAATAAAAATAAGACCCGGAAAAAGCAATACTGAAATAATCCATCTAATGGGATTATCTACTGACATGACTAGGTATAGGGATGAAACTGTTTTGAAAATCATGAAATGAACAAGACTTAAGAGAATCAGAATACTAGAACGAGAATGAGAAAGAGGAAGATGGAAACGACCTATCTCTAATAAATTGCTGTCATAATTCAGAGTTCATGGGTTACATGATATCAAGTAAATGAAAACGCCTATTTTAAGGCTCCTGGAAACAGGCGCGACGCGCGACGCGAATCGCGCGCGGCACAAAAGCACCGTTCATTGCGCGACTTGCGATGCCTTCGTGTCGCGCGCGAATTTATCGCGTGTCGCGTCTGTTTGAAGGAGCTTTTACTCCACCTTAAGAGGAAATGCGGGTGGTCGTTTCTCCATAGAAACGCTCTCGCCTGTTTCTGGTTAATGACAGCAATGATTTTTACAGAATAATAAATATTAACTACTTGAATGTCCTTAAGTTTCCTTTTTGATGATACATTATTTTTATAAGCACTAGAACCCTGAAAAAATGCTGATTTAAACCGCTGTCAACAGTGTCAACAGAGGCCTAGTGAACAAATTTGACAACTATTAAAGAAAAAAGAAAACATAGGAACACAGTAAATATCCTTCTTAATCAGTTTATGAAATATCTTTTAAATTGGTCCACTATTGGAGGATAAAATAGTCGAGAATCAAACCTCGAATTACGACTTTTCACTTAGGATTTTTTTCAAAAGTCTCTCCGACCGCATAATAAAAGTATCGTTACCGCAATGTATAAGTATCTCGAGAACGACAGGTCTTAGTCTTAGTTGAATCTTGTGAAGGATTTATTGTGCAGAATTTAGTAAGGTATAAACTTGTGATATGCAGAGATTTATGTTAAGATAAAACTTTACGAGATTTTTCCAATACACTGACTTTCGGGAACTTTGACAGCATTTTTTTCGCAACTATTGTCGCAATAGACTTTTCAGATAGTATTTCTGTTAGTCTGTTACCAAAATTAAGGTAATCCCGGTTTAAAATTCTTCACTAGGATTTTTTCCTGGGCTTTATGTGTAGGAACACACACACACGTCCGCAGTATTTTGTCTAGTGACAAAAAGTGTGCTAAAATATAAGTGAGTAGAGATACGAGTACTTAGCTTTCAGTCTTCGCTATCCATAATTTAGATTATTCAGTAAGCATCGGCAATTTAGAACCAAATAAATTCAGTTGGCTTCAGCAATTTCGAAACGGAATACCTATAAGTGACCAAACTATACAACTGTTGAACATTTTTTGAAATGGTGTACATTTCTAAAATACAGGCAAAAAAATCTGCCAACGATAATAAAATAGGGTTTCCTTTGTTGTGTGCTATACCTAATTAAACATACTTAATTTTTTTCCGGAATCAGAAATGCCACCGAATTCCTTCATTCAGGCTAGATTGAATAACTGCGCTATAATAATTGCTCTTTGAAAATAATGAACTCTGCTGCGATCAACTGATATGTTATTTTATTACGGTACAGCATACTAATTGCATAACAAATTGAATCCTTGCTCTTGCCCATTCGCTCATACCTATGTATGGAGTAGTTCAGCTTGAAAAGCTTGTCTGGTAAAGCTCGTACTTATACAACTTAGATAATAGATATCTCTGCTCGTTACAGTAATACCGTGCACTCATATAGCCTACCAACAAAAAGAGTGATGTCATATGACGTTTCAAGTGATTTGGAACCATGCACAGTGCAGATTTCTGTCACCCTGACCTGACTGGCTTGCAGTGCAAAACGATACCGTTCGGGTCCAGCTTCATAGTGAAAACTCTGGTTAAGGTTTGGGAGAAGAACTAACCCCAATGGGCCAGCTTATCGCATACTCGTATATAAATGTAACAGTGCCCCATTTTCCTCATTTGAATCTCACAACTGGCGCGATAACCTTAAGTCAAAGTCAAATCATTTATTTCAAATAGGCACATTAAAGGCACTTTTGAACGTCAAAAATTACAATAAAATAGAATAATTTAATTAATTGTTTATCTTAGAAATAAATTAATTCTAGGACAATTAGGCTACTTTTGTCCTGATGCAATTTTATTCTCCACTTGTTTGTTCACTTTCTGTAGTTTGACTTTGTACGGTATGGCTTGTACACTGTTGGCTCGGTTGGTGGAAATTAAACTGCAGACTTTGACACTGTTATGTTTATTAGAACGCGCGTTATAGTTAGTACACAGTTTATATTACTCACATAGTCTTTACACGGCTATACATATAATGGTCACACGGTTTATAACATTAGGCAGTAGGAGTTATAGAGCACTGATGAAGAACTATAGTTGCCGCCGGATAAGAAAAAAATAAAGCTTATTGACCCGACTTGTACTAAAAAGTCCGCAAAACTTCGTTAGAGATCGCTCGTCATTCAAAACAGTCGCTAACAATGCATCGGTCGAGTTTCATAATACCCAACACTTATCCCAACGGCATAAGTAAGAAATAATTTAAGTAAATTTGAATAATGATTGTGATATTTTTTTAACTTTCAAATATACATATTCAAACAATGAAATATGTCAGTGCTATTGTTTATGTATTTAAAAAATAATTTTCGTGGTGTGTTTTTTTTTTCAAGATTACTTATGTTTTCAACTTATATTTTAATATAAGAACATGCCATAATTGGATTTATTTATTTAGCTTCAACTTAGATTCATAGAAGTATACAAGTAATTAAGATAACCGAATCTTAAAGTTCTTACCAGAAAATTAGATTTTTTGGGTTATGCCCTCATTCTCGGCGCTGTGTGTGACGTCAGAGCGAGTCAGGGGCGCATTACCTGTTCGCCATTTTGTAATTATTATGTACTTAACGCATCCTTCGTCTCGATTGTCATTCCAAATCTGATTTGCGTGTAGGGTTGACTGAGCGTACTCCATACTCGGAAAGTTTTCACGAATATTTGTTGTTATTTTGTTACTGTTAATATTGTTTTAGTGTTTTGTTTTTGTTAGTTTGATACTGTTTTGTTTTATTTTTGTTATTGTTAATGAGTGAAGAAGTGAGAATGGATCCACCAACAACCCAAAAAAGGCGACGACAGAGAATCGTTGAACCTCAAGCAGATTGGTTAAATTATTTTTAATGTATACCTATGAATTAATTGACTAATGACATTTTTTGCTTAAATGAAGACTCCAAACCCAAAATTGTTTGTATGTAACTTTTGGACACAATAAACGTATTATTTCCGTATTCTTTATTATTACATGTTATTATTATTATTATTTGAAATAAATGATTTGACTTTGAATTTTGTTTAAGAGTTTTATTGAGTAAGTACCTTCCAAAATAAATACGACTGAATATGGTTTTGGTCAAAAGGTTTGTAACTCATTCCTAGTGAACGCGTCAAGGACGCCCCTTACCGCGATACGTTTGTTATGATCGTGTTAGCGACACTTCCTTTACATTTTTTTCGTATCGTTTTGAAATATTGGAATACATTGGTAGACGGGTGTTAACGACTTTTATTTTTTTCTTATCCGGCGGCAACTATAGTCACTGTAAAGACGGACGGTGGACCACGGTGGAAGTACTTAATGAAAATACCATTTTCTACTGTCCAAGGTAGCGAGTACTAAAGTCTACTCAGCCTACTGTCTTGTACTAGATCTGAATAGGAACTGACTATATTTGAACAAGCAAGGCCCTTTTGTATGCCCCAGTGGCGTTAGTTTCTACCTATAATTTCCCACGCTTTGGGCCTCACAACAGTATCTACTCGCTACTCGTAAATAAATATTGTTTATTAGAAATTATCGTAAACACATTTGGTGCGGATAACAATGTCGGCACAAAACTGTAAACTAAGTACAATCTATTAAAAAGGTTTCTAAAGAAATGCGTATTTCTATGAATGGTGTGTTTTTCTTTTATTAATTGCGCTACGTAAGTATAATCAAAGAGATTGGGATTGGATTTGGATTGGATTGATTGGTATTTTAGCACAGACAAAAAAAAGAACTGAAAAATCCTTCGTCAATGGGATTTGATACGATTAACTTAACAGTTAACTGTCCATTATGATTCATAATATTATCCTTTTATGATTCTGCCAAAGTGGCCTTTTCAGGCCCCCAGACCTAAAGAAAGAATACATTACGTAGATAACTAAAACTACATTCTTACTATACCTACCAATCCTACCATTATTAGCGAGTGTCTTCTTAACAAACTTCCCGTATCTTGATTTGTTACTTGTTTGTTTTATCCGTTTGTAAACATGTAGATAATTGTTTGGGTTGGCCGTGCAAAGCTTTACGCTTTAGGTACTTATCAAAGCGATCGCTACCCGATCCACGAACTCAGAATATGATCGCTATGCCGCGCCGCACGATGTCCATCCTAAAGTCATCGTCCACACAATTGATTAAGTTCAGATTGCCCGGGCACAATGCCAATACTGAGTACTACAGAGATTTTATGTCTTGACAGTAATGCTGGTAACGTCTTGCAATACCGTAATGTATTGCTGCTTCGGTTATTATAAATATCCGTCGTTAAAGTATTTATGAATTTGTTGATGTTTAGTAGCGGATGGTGGAATGAAAACTTATTGAAAATGCTTTTAATATCAGATGAAAAAAACCGGGCAAGAGCGAGTCGGACTCGCGCACCGAGGGTTCCGTACCATCATAAATGTTTTTAAATGTTCATCGGCGAGGCCTATATTCGTCAGAGAATTTTTTCAGCGCCACCTCTTGACCGATAATTCAAATTCAAATTATTTTATTAGTCACAATTTGTACAGGAATAGAGTAGACTGTGACCCCCAAACTAGGCATTTGCCTGTATCTTGGGAGTCAGTGTTGGGACATTTTCAAATTTAAGTGGTACATAGTGCATAGTGATTGTTGCAAGACAGGAAAAGAGAAACTAAAATTCAACTAATCTAAAATCATATTAAAATAAACAATAAAGTAGCGTGAGATCAAGCTAAGCAAAATAAAATCAGTAGTGTGAGATCAATGAAATAGCGATTATTGCAAGACAGGAAAACAAAAACTAAAATATAAAATTTAACTAAACTAAAATCAATTACATTAAAATAATTTTAATGTAACTTTTGTTGATGATTTCTGAAAAAGTGTGCTCTTTAGAGACTGTTTTATTTTTCCTGTAATCTTTACATAAACTTCTATCATATAGAATAATTTTAGATTTTTCTCTTTGCAAACTTCGGAGATAAGGGGGGGGGGGTATTTTTATACATTTTGCATCAAAAGTCGAAAATTATGCGGCCTAAAAAAATGTTTGAGAATGTGCAAATTGCGCACTTTCATATGATATCCATGCCCTAGTAGCCCCACTTCGAATATTTTTCAGAGCCCCTTTCAGTCCCTGTTGCAAAAAATATACGTATATTTTTATTTATTTCTTATTTGCGAAGTAGTTGGGCCAACGTCATTTGAGATATCCAGCTATGACAGACGTCTGTTTGTCGGAACTGAGCCCTTATGGTGAGACTCAGTCTGTCTGTCTAGACAGACTGTCTCACCATAAGGGTTCCGTTTTACCACTTTGCTCCGGAACCCTAAAAATAGACCACTAATTAGTGAACACACAACTGAGTGCTCCAAGTTTTTTTGAATTATGGACCCATAAACTATCACACTACTACTGAACTATCTATACTCTATGTACATCTATTTAGATAAATAAAATTGAAGTGTCTGTAATGTCAAAAAACAGCTTTTTACTAAATACATAATTTAAAGTATATATACGGTACTTATAACAAAAAAAACTATTTTAAAAATGTTTATATGTCCGTCTGTTTGTTCCAGCTAATTTTCGAAAGGGCTGGACTCATTTTGACGGGACTTTCACTGGCAGATAGCTGATGTTATATGGTGCAGCTTAGGTTACTTTTATTTAAGAAAAATATATTAGGGTTCCGCGCAAAAAAATTAAATCTATTTCCGACATGCACGCGAACGAAGTAGAGGGTACATTACAAATGTAGCTTTCAGGAGCTGACTGATTAGTTTTTTTTAGATATTAGGCGATAGTTTATGTTCTCCTCTCGTACATTGCTCATGTGTAGGTATCTAATAAATTCATGATAGGTATCGGTATTACATACTTGTTGCGGTGGTTTACAGTTTACGACTGTGATAAATGAGCACGTTAGTTAAATCTCTACCTATTCATCGTAGCTGCTGTCGTTGGAAGCTGAAACTACTAATCACAGAACACTAACATATTTAGGCATACCTATACCTCCATCTATTTACACACCAATAGCAGTGGCCTCTAATCTATAGAATAGAATACTCTTTATTATGTACATGTGTTGTGTCTAATTAATTAGTTACGCATGGCTCGGTCTTGCATGTGCTATTGAATATCATAATGTATTAGTCCAGCGGCCACATTCCATGTAACGTCCAGTACGTTACAACTTACAATGTACATAGGTACAGTCACGAGCATAAGTATGTTATACTTGGCGTTATTCAAAGACGATTTTCTCCTTTAGTTTTGAATGAAATTGTATTAAGGTTTGTGTAAAGTGTCGTATTTCAACGTTGCAAACGTTATTTCACGAAAAAATCGCATTGAAAGTTGCCAAGTATTGACATATTAGTGCTCGTGACTGTACGCTAGAAGCATGCTTTTCTGCGGTGGGATATAATGCTTATCCCACCTGAGTAATGATTTGTTGGAATAGAGTCATGGCTTAATTACGAATGCTTCGGCAACCAGTGTTGGGGCTCCTTTAAAACCATTGCTTTCAACTCGAAATCGAAATCAATGCTGACTTTATGCCTGCCATGCTCTCTATGTATAACGCGGTAATCCCTCCAAGCTTCTCCCCCCAAAAAGCGATCTACTCTTTGACTTTTGCCAGAAACAAAACAAACTCAACTAGTCTCTGCCGCATTTCATGAAAATATGTTCGGTAAAAAAAAATAAAAAAGCTGTGTAAAGTGAAAACGTACTCAACAGCCACTGACAGCCAGACGAATTGAGTTATATGTATAGTGCTTTAACGTGGCTACACGTCTGGTCAGATATTAATGGAATTGCATATGATAAAACATAATTATAGCCATTACGTGTTTATGTTGTCGTGGCATTGTACATGTACCTACATTGTAAAGATCATCAGTGTCATCAAGTGGACGAGAGGATTATAGTAACCGAGAGAACACCATCGCACATGCGGCGATGATTCAGTCATAGTTACCTACTTCCCTCCCTACGAAATATAAATAGAATTAGAGTTACCTATCGACTTTGATATAACCGTTAGGCGGGTCAGTTCGCCAAATTGCAGCTAATCAAATGTCCCAATTATTGCCGATCGAGTCAATTTCGATATAAATAAGTAATCCCAAAGCATTGACAAAGTCCCACACCGAGCTAATTTCGCAATAGTGGTTACATTTCGATCATAAACTGAATTTAACGCTAATACGGGGTAACTCGACAGCCATGATTCCAGTTATGACTACCTACTTGAATCTAGTTGAAACCGACAGTAGGTGGTGGTTTGAGGTGCCATATTATAGATGTCAGATGCAAGAAATAAGAATTATCTACTTATGTAGGCAGATAGGTTTGTATACTGCCTATGTTTAGGTACCTACTGCACATTGAGAAGCAAGTAAAGCTCCTTTCCTGTTGAACATAATGTTGATTGAGAATAACTTTTATTTCGGAAGTCGGTGGCAAAAAACCAAAATACAAAACCGATAAAGTAATGTCTTAATGGCGCGGGTGCTATTTTGAATCCCGAACGCAACGAAGGATTCTAGGGCTCCTGAGCGTAGCGAGGAAGCTCAGGAGTAATACTAGACTCCTGAGTGCAGTTAGGGATTCAAACTCGCCCAAGACGAAGACACCTTTATCCCCGAGGATAATACCTACTCTACTTTTCACACCATCGACGAGTATGGTATACTCGTCGATGATTAGAATCAAAGTATTTATTAAAATTACAATTACAGATAATAGACCTATTCAAATCTGTTAGTGTTTATATTAGAGGGGCGTAGAGTTTGGTACTTTTCGATAATTCTTACGTATTCTCCACGGACTACGAATAACCGTTCTTTCTTTGATCTTGTATCTGGCAAATTTACCAGCATCAAATTTGAATGCTTTTCGATATTTTAGATTTGAATATTTACGAGTTCATTTCCACGACAAGCGCCATTCACTCCAAAAATCAATACCACCTGTGACAAAAATAGGCAGGTAGGTTAGTTTTTAAGCAAGAAGGTACGTTACGTAATATCTTTTTTAATTTTTATGTATTACAAGCTTTGATTATATAATGTCATTACAAGTTATAAGCTTTCTTAGATTTGACTGACACACTCGTGTGTGTCAGTCAAATATAAGAAAGTTAATTATTTTTAATCATATAGATACAATTCAACTTTACGAAGGTTTACAATAATAATAATAATAATTACCCCACCGCTGTATCTCTACGTTGACGTCGTGGTGGGGCTTGCGTGCTTCAATGAGCCCTAGGTTTGTGCCGGTAGAATTGACAATGCCGAGATAAATCTAGGGTGAGGAGCCGGACCAAGAGAGATACCATCCAAGCCAAGGTTGCACATGCCGAGGGCTGCATGGCTAGGGGAGAGGTTAGTCGTTAGTGTGCCAACTCTGGATAGTAGGGGATCTCCAGTTTTATTTACCCTTGCCACAGTGAACGCAGGGCTCTGCTGTGGTCGACTTTTTTAGTCCCTAGCTTCTCGTGGGAATAGTATGATAACAAGATCAAAAACAAAAAAACTAATTCAGGCAAATAAGCCTTCAGCAGGTGATGAAATATCACCAGTTTCATCATCATCCTCTCCGAGGTCCATATTTTCATCAATCGTATCATCACCACCTTCATATTTATCAAACTCATCAAGATCATCATCATCATCGTCACCAATGTCAGTAGACGTTGTGTCGGAGGCTACTACTGCCATGAACCCGTCACCCGCTACTGTCAAATCCAATACGCGTAAAAAATGGAGCGAAGACATGAACCAATTCATTTGGCGTACTTATTTAACTATCACCAATCTAGATACGGAAACAAATTCATATCTTACATCATTGCACCAACAATTCATTAGCAGATTTCCTCAAATGAATGTCTCGAAGCAAAGAGTAGGAGATCAACGAAGAGCAATAGTTCATAAAAAATTACTTTCGGCAACCACACTTGAGGAAATTAGATTAGAAGTAAGCAGAGAACTACAAACAGACACCACTAACTTAGATACACACATTAAGACACAGTTGCAGTTAAATACAGATCAGAGCAATACACATTTACAATCGGAACCTAAAAGTAGAATGAGATGGTCAAACGAAATGAACGAAACTCTAATAAAATGCTATTACATTACTACGAAAATGGAAACAGACATGACTGTCTGGAGGAAAAAATTAAGAGAAATGTTCATTGAATTCTATCCACAATTGTCACATTTATCTGAGCAGAGAATATCAGACCAAAAAAGAGTCGTCCTAAATAACAGAATGATATCAGATGCACGGCTTCAAGACCTAAAAACATATGCAGAGAATACACTAAGCCAAACATCCATAAGTAACAACACCGAAAATGCATACGTTAACCAATCACATACACAAGAATTCGAAGTAGAAAATGAGCCCAATTTCTTGAATAGCATTGACTCTGAACTGTTGACAAACAATATTATAAACACAGAGCATAATACCTCAAATGTAGAAATAAGTCAGGAAAGAATTCAAGAACTGGAAGAAACATTCTCTCACACACTACAACATTTCACAAACATTCATCCCACAAAAAGAAATTACATACCTAAACAAAAACCATCAAAAAAATTGGCACAAATAGTATGCTACATTAATAACGTCATCCTACCAAAATATGCCAACGCAGATACAGATTTCGAAACCCTTCAAACAGTTATATATAGTGCTGCTTGGACAGCTGCTAGAACGAATGGAAGTAAACTTTTACAGGTCACCTCTGATAATCCGGCTTACATTAATCTACCACAAATTAAGAAACCTAAATGGCAGAGAAGGTTAGAATTGAGAGTTAAAGACTTAAGAACAAAAATCGGCAGACTAACAGCGTACATGCAAGGAAACAGAGGTTGGAAGCTTGTAAGAGAGGTACACACAATTTTAGAAAAGTATAAAATACACTCAACTCATGAAGAACCGAATACACAACTCACACACTTTTTAGACACGCTTAAACAGAAACTTACTCTTGTAAACAGTAGATTAAACAGATATAATAAATGCACACTTCGGAAAACTCAAAACAATAAGTTTAAAAATAACGAAAAGCAGTTTTATCGAACATTAAAACAATCCACAACAAACCAAACAGTACCCAGCGAAAGTGAAAATAACACTAACCAGAGTTTACCATCAATAGATGAACTTCGACAATTTTGGTCAAGAATTTGGGAGAGGCCAATATGTCACAACACAGAAGCTGAGTGGATTAAAATAGAGACAGAAAACCATAGGCACACTGAACAAATGGAGTTCGAGGATATTCCAATAGAAACTTTTCATAACGTCCTTCAAAAACTACACAACTGGAAAGCACCAGGTTCAGACAACATTCACAATTTTTGGTATAAAAAATTTACCCACATTCACCCATGCCTCTATAATTACATCAACACCTTCATTAAAAATCCAAGTATGATGCCTTCATACATAGCGGAAGGAATTACGTTTATGATACCAAAAGACAGCAGTGACAGCACAAACCCGGCAAAGTACAGACCAATAACATGCCTACAAACAATATATAAAATAATAACCTCGTGCATCACTCATAGCATTTATCAACATCTTGAAACAAACACAATATTATGCGAAGAACAAAAAGGCTGCCGAAAGTTTAGTCAAGGCTGCAAAGAACAACTTACAATAGATTCCGTTATACTTAAGCAGGTCCAACAGAAAAAAAGAGATCTATACACCATGTATATAGACTATAAAAAAGCATACGATTCGGTACCACACACGTGGTTACTCGAAGTTTTAAAAATATATAAGATAAATCCTTTAATTGTAACCTTTTTAAATAACACCATGACTCAATGGACAACTCGTTTACATCTTAAATCACCTTCAGGTATAGCTGAAACTGAACCTATAAAAATCCAAAGAGGAATATTCCAAGGAGACTCACTTAGCCCATTATGGTTCTGTCTAGCCTTAAATCCCTTATCCAACAAATTAAATACACTAAAGCCAGGATACATCTTACCATTTAATGACACTACAGATGACTTACAGACTGACAGACAAAACTGTAAAATTAACCACCTACTTTATATGGACGACATAAAATTGTACGCTTCTACACAAGACGACTTAAATAAACTCGCAGAAACCACAGACCAATTTTCAAATGACATTAGAATGGAATTTGGTATCGATAAGTGTAAGATCAACTCAGTCAGGGCAGGCCAAACTTACGAACATTCATACACCATACAGACAGGTGAAATCATAGACTCTTTAAATGAAAACGAAACATATAAATATTTAGGATACATTCAAGCTCAGCAAATTAAACATAAAGAAATCAAAAATAAACTTACTCACCAATTTAAACATAGGCTTAAATCCATCTTTAATACTCAATTGCATTCCAGACATACAGTTAAAGCTATTAATACCTTTGCAATTCCCGTTCTTACATACTCCTTTGGTATATTAAGCTGGACCAAAACAGAACTAAAAAACCTACAACGCGCTATTAACACCACTTTGACCAAAAACAGGAAACACCACCCTCGATCTTGCGTACAGCGACTAACACTGCCTAGGAAAGAGGGAGGACGAGGCATAATAGATATTACGAACCTACACAATAAACAAATAAGTACCTTAAGAACATATTTTAACACAAAAAGTACCAACTCTACTCTACACAAAGCAATTGTTCATAATGACAAAAAACTAACACCGTTAAATATGTTTGACAAAACTACACAAAGTAACGAGAAACAGACTGACCGACAGACTAAAATATCGGAGTGGACCCAAAAGTCACTCCATGGACGACATCGCCATGACCTGTGCCAACCCAACGTCGATAAATTAGCGTCGAACGAATGGCTCAGGCGTGGAGATCTTTTCCCTGAGACTGAAGGGTTCATGACAGCAATCCAAGACCAAGTAATCGAGACTCGCAACTACCAAAAGCATATTATGCGAATCCCCATTTCAACAGATATTTGCAGGCGATGTCATAGTTCTTCTGAAACTATCCAACATATTACTGGAGCATGTAGAGCAATTGTTCAGACTGACTATAAGCACAGGCATGATCAAATAGCCAATATAATCCATCAAAAACTTGCTATAAAATATAAATTAATAACTACACCTCCAGTACCTTACTACAAATATAATCCTGAAATAGTTCTTGAAAACACAACACACAAGCTATACTTTGATCGAGCCATCCTCACAGACAGAACAACTCATTACAATAGGCCAGACATAACTTTACTGGACAAAATTAATAAAACTGCGCAAATTATCGACATAGCAGTACCAAACACACACAACCTACAAAACACTATTGCAGAAAAGCTGTCAAAATATACAGACTTAAAAATTGAAATAAGCCGAATGTGGCGATTAGGCAGCGTTGCCATAATCCCAGTAGTAGTCTCAACCACGGGTGTTATTCCCAAACAACTGCACCAATCTTTAAAAACGTTAGACTTATCTCCTTCCACCTACCAAACTTTACAGAAAGCTGCTATTCTCAACACTTGCAGAATTGTCCGAAAATTCCTTCAGAATGACAATGAAGCCCAAATATCACACCTACAAACATCACCAACAACACAAAGTCTAAACATATCACCACATCATAATATTTTATCATCTATCGCTTAGGGTAGCACTTGGCTTAGGCCCGTGTTATCCTATAAAACCGGCAAATCAATGCTGAGATACAAAAATGTATACCAACAAATAATAATTATAATAAATAATAAACATCACATCAGTAGATCGCACACAAGCGAAGCTGTGAAAACTTTTAATTTCTTAGGATGATGTCATTCTGATTTCCTTTTTAAAAATGCCAGTAATTTGGTGTATGTACTAATTTGTATATTATGTTTGATGCATACCTATTGTTGACCTGAGCATCGAATAGATGCAAGATAGGCTACTTGGCTTCTTTGTAAATGATAAATGCTGGAAGTAGACTGCCCTTAGTAGTTTTTCATTTGTAAAAATCGTCGTAGGCTTTCGATTCCATGGACTTTTCTGGGAGTAGATTTTTGGCAATGCCAATGACTTCGGATTTAATGTACTCCGGAGTAAAATCATAGTGATTTGCGTCACTCGACATTTTTGTGAGAATTTGTACTTTAGGTAATTTGTTGTAAAGCAAAGCAATTTTCAGTATGAATTCGCGCGTTTTTTTGTGTTAAGGCCAGGATAGTCCGCGAAAATCAATTTTTTTAAAGTCATCAACACAACTCTCTAAGACCACGTAACCCCAAAGAATGACGATTTCATGAAATAGTTATTCTTTGGGGTTACGTGGTCTTAGAGAGTTGTGTTGATGACTTTAATGATTATAATTCTATAAATACATATTTGTTACGGCCGCGAATCATATCCTTGTTTACAAAGTGTGCTTATAATATGAGTTTTAAATTTTCTTTAATTTAATTGCAATACCTATGTCACAAGGTATTTTGTTGTAGCATTTAACACCCGTACCCCATAAAAGATGTATGTACTTTAGATAATCTGAAAAAGGTTGATCTAATTTATCTTTATTTCTAGTATTAAAATTATGTCTATCATTTGTTTTATTAAAAAGATGTAGATTTTTTCTATTAAAGAAATTTGACAGATTGTAGTACTGATGTGCTGGTGTTTCTACCTACTACCTATCGTAAATGTTCGTATGCGATTTCTTATTTATGTTCCAATTTCAAATCACATTAATGACCAGATGAAATTCAGTACAATATTATTGCTCTGCTAGACCCCAGGTCTTGAATGACTTATTTTAGGTTAGGTTTGCATGACATATAATTTGACATTGTCAAGCAGGTGAGGTCTAGGTGGTGTGAAAAATTCATATGGTACCGCCGCGCGAGCTTTCCCTACCAAATGAAAAAAGAATTTTCAAAATCGGTACACAGTTTATGAAAATATAGCACCTTCTCCTTTTTCGAAAACGGTTGAAAATAAATAAAAAGTTGGGGTAGTTGAAACAGATCCGGGGTCACTGAAGGTGACTAACAGAAGTTACCTAAATGACCAAAAATATAACGGAGGTATGTATCTCTCGTTATCATGAGCCATATTTTAAATGGTGTGGGCATACTATGGGTAGTTATTGCGCAATAGAAAAACAATTTGCAGTTCAAATCAGATTATAATTTACGAAAAAATTAATCACACTAGCGAATCACACATTGTACATACACAACTCAACGATACGGAACGCGAGACAGTTTCTGACATGTTGTCCGTATGATGTCCAATGTCCAAGAGATGAAGAGACCCACTCCGCCTCGCTGCTCGCTCTCCTCGACTCCCAAGAACTCGGGCTAGAGTCTGTCGAACGCCACCAGATGGCGCTGGCGTCCCGATCAGTCAAACGAATGACTCCGACGAATGACTCCGACAAATATACATAACGACGGCGAAGTGCCAATAACTCCTAACTGACAAAGTAAAAAATTTACACATACTGGATAAAAACGTTCAAAAATAGACACGTTGTTTTAGTTGGGAGGTAATATGTATTTCCACATTTTAATTTAATGTTGTTGTAATAAAAATACACTTTGCGATTTCACTAAAACATTCGAATAACGCCTTTAAATTCAAAACGAAAAAAAAGTGAATTTCTCAAAAAAAAAATCAGTTAGGAGGTATTGGTACTTCGCCGTCGATAAGTATATTTTTTTTAAAACATGTTGAGTAGACCCAAATAGATTGGAATAAGGGCAGGAAAAAGATGACGAACATGATTGTCACTAATAGGTATAAACAAAAGACTAGGTACCTACTTAATAAGTTACCAACTTACAAAAGCTTCACCGATTAAGAATAAGATTTTTAAATAAAGTTCAATGCCCAATTGTTCTTAATTTATCACTCAATGGACAATGATATATTATGCAATTTAAAAACTACTATAATAATATTGATTTACGTCGCGATCGGTACGTACATGAATACCGAGTGCTTGCAGTCGTTGTTTAAGTGCTTACAATTTCATAATGGGTGGACATATTGTAATAAAGTTGTATTAAGACGCAGACGGCCATCATCTGTTACTGTCGTTACAGAATATAATGGTAAATTATTACTATACCTAGCTTTGGCCCGCGACTTCGCCCGCATGATTGTCGGTATAATTACCGACAATCATGCGGGATAATTCCCACGGGAATTTACTAATCTAATCTAACTATGCTGTATTGTCCCACTGCAGGGAAAAGTCCTCCCTCTCCCTTTTCCACACAATTCTGTCTTTTGCGAGTCCAGTCCAGTCCAGCCAGTCCTCACGGTAGGAGTTAAGCTCGTCCCGATTGGGTCCCACTAAACGCACGACGCCATCGCGGCAGGCCAAGACGAAGATGGTAATTTACCACCTGGATAAAAAAGTATCCTACGTCACAACCCAGGACATGGCCTATCCGTATGCCTTTCATCTATTTCCGTTCAGCCGTTATGGAATAAAAAGGTTGTTACCTTTTTACAGAACATATTCGACAAACAGACTATATTAAGGGTTACACAAAAATATCAATATTAAATACATGTGAATTTCAAAAACATTTACTATTACCCTATTTTACACCCTTGGAGGATGATTTTACAAAAACCAAATAGTAAGAAATAAAGAATTACCTGTTTCAGCGTAGAGATTAAAATGTATGCTTTTGCATACATTTGAATCTCGCTCACTTAAATGCTGGGAAACACATATAAACTTTCAGCCCCTCTATCACCCCCCTTTAAGATTATTTTTGAGACAAATAGCCTAGTCCTTTCTCAGGATGCCATCAGATAGATGGCCTTGCCGAATTTTATCAAAAATCGTTGTGGTTTAGGCGTGAAAAGATAACATACAGACAGACAGAGTTACTTTCGAATTTACAATATAGTATACCTAATGTAGCATAGTAGTATTGATGTCATTATTAGACCAACCTTTCTTAAGGTTAAATGTTAAGATTATCAGTATTCAATCCTGCAGTGGGGGAAACTTGCTGTCACCTAGCAGTATGACGGACGGAGACTTGTTGCTCTTTCCTATGCGGCTGTTGCTGGGGAGGTTTTTGGCGCTACCTCTTCTCAGCACCATGAATAGTGGACGGCGTTTTCGTGTCTTTTTAGCTTTTGACGTTCAAAATTTATTTGATTTATGATATTATGATCATGGCATTTTCTCCATTCTCTAGTCGTTTTAATGATCACGGGGATTATCTAAGATCAGTAGGTGTTGATTCGTTTATTAATTAAGGCTCTTTCAAACAAGCGCGACACGCGATAAAATCGCGCGCGTCGCGCCTGTTTGCAAGGGCCTTTAGTTACAAGCTGATAAGGTTGATCTGTGAGATAAAAGAGCTTGCCTCAGTTAAAAGGCTTAGACCATGACCCTTCTTCATGCAGTAAGTAGGTATCTGATACACTCGTATCTTATGACGTCAGTTTTGCTCAGTGATTATTTCGCGGAGGTCAGATGGCAATTGTTTCGTCTCACATGCTGATATTCTGATTAAGTTGGACGATGACCCCGACTTTTTCAATGATAAGCTGGGCTGTTGTCGGTGCTTCACCTCCTACTACTGTATCATCATCAACATCATCATTTTAGCCGAAAGACGTCCACTCAGCGTGGCCAGAATGTTACTTTTGTAACATTTTACGTTACTTTTGACCCTCTCATGTTACCTCCATGTTACACGCCTCAAAATGTTACTTTTATGTTACTTTTAAGACTTAATAAAAAATATTTCTCAGCAAACAAAAAATAAACATGAAACGGTACGCATACAAGAAAGGTTTCGTTCGTCATGTTGGCGTTCTTGATTTTGTGACCAAATTCTGACGCGACGACCGACAGCGCGAAAATCTTTCACTTCGTTTGTCGTATCGCATATTCATTCACTCACACGCGTGAATTTCTAAATGACTCATCCCGCTTACTTGGGCGAGTGAGCGACGGCCTAGTAGTGGCATCCGTGTTGGTTCAGTTCCAGTTTGTTAATATTACGATTCTTTCGAAGCCTACTAAGGGGACAGCTTTTTTTATGTAATAAAGTGCCATAATATGTTATTATTAGTGTCGTTTTCCACAAAAAATAAGGTAATGTTACTTTTCTCGTGAAAATGTTACTTTTTGAGCTCTCTCATGTTATATTTGACTATCTGTCACTGGCAACACTGCGTCCACTACTGGACTAAAGTACCAAGCGTAGCCACATTAAACGGTCCTGTGCTGCTCGCATCAGATCCTTAGACTCTTCATAATATCGATGATTCCAATTATAAGAGTTTTTACCGGAATTCGGCCACATGATAGCGTTATATTCTCTACAATGAATACTTAGCCATTCTTAGACTTCCTTGTAAGGCCGTAAAATTTATCTTTGATCTTAGTACCTAATGTATCTACGTATCTAATTCATCCTCGGCTGACTTTTCAATTTATTATTCTATAACTGTCCATCGTTATATTATTACCTAATTAAAAGTGTGCCATGTTCTCAAAATTGTGTATCATTGTTTCTTTTCTCCTTTTCTTTTTGTCGAGCGTTTTCATTTGATTCCACTTACATGACTAGGACAACGCTAGTGGTACCTACAAATACCCAATCATGCCTAAAACCCTTCAGAGACAAGCACCACTCGGGAGCATTGACGTTAATAGGATTAAACAACTTGCTCAACTGATTGCTATAATTAATTGACTTTAGAGATCGCTCTATTGATTAAAGCGGACTCAATACTAATCTGAGCTGGATTACTTAACTGAAGTTATTAGTTACGTCGCTTCCTTGGGATCATGAACTCTAATAAGATATAAATAGGAGATTGTTCAATGGGCTGCTTTGTCACTAACACGAGAAAATAGTACGTACATAAAAAAGGGTATTTATTATATTATTTGCATTACTGAAGGCTAACTGCAGGCAATAGTAACACAATCAGCCTATATTGTTCCCAATGCTGACTGTGCTGAGACAAAGGCCTTCTTTCTTCGAGAGGGAATGAGCTGTAATTTAACACGCGGGCATAGTGCGGATTGGTAGATGACACATGTCTTCGAACTTTTCGGTTCTAGGACAAACTGGTTTCCTTCACCGTAAAGAGCAGTGTGGGCTGGCCTAGTGGTAACGGCCCCGATGAGTTGTAGGTCGTAGGTTCGAACCCAGGCAGGCCTGCTTTACTTTGTGTAAATAATTTTACCACCACTGGCGACTGCTGACAAAACGGTCCATAGCGCTCTATGGAGCGCCTGTATGGGCGGACAATTTGACGGCCCGCAATATTGCAATATTGAGAAGACCACAGATAGCAATGGCCGTCAGGGTAATAAAAGGATACCGTACAGTCTCCTTCGAGGCTGCGAGCCTCTTGGCCGGATCACCACCCGGGATGTTGACGCCAAAATCCTAGTGTCACTATATCGGGGGCGCCGGGACGCGTCGGAGCGGGGCGAGCATTTGATGCCTCGTCATGTCAAGGTGTACAGGGCTCAGTGCCGCCAGACCCTAGTGGTGGAATGGGAACAGCGACTTGCGCAACCCAGCGCAGGGCACGCCAATATAGCGTAGCGGCGGTAAGCGTTGTGAGGCAGTGGCTGGAGAGACGGCATGGCGCCCTTTCTATCCGGCTAGCACTGGTATTGTCCGGATATGGGTGCTTCGGAAAGTACCGTAAGCGTTCAAAAGTATCTGGGCACCTTGCGTGTCGTATTGCTGTAATCACGCAGTACAATGTACATCTGTGTGTAAAAAACACGGTAGTCACGGTACACACACCAAATACTCGTCGCACCACACGAAACAAAAAAAATATATATTCCGTCTCTTTTGTTTGACACGGTCATGCATACCCTTGCTAAAATTCAAACTATTATAACATGTGCTCATAGCAGTAATTGTCAAGCGGTGGTCTGTGATGCGACTGGCTTAGGTTCGAATCTCACGAAACGCAATGCGGTTATTTTGCAATATTTATTTGTTTTGCCATAAAGTTAACAAACCGCTACATTTATTTGTTATAATTAGATGTGAAATAAATCTCAAGAAACTTGTAAGCATTTTGTATTATTTTGACGTAATAATATGAAATGTTTTAAATTTTTAAATGGATTTATTTCACCATAAACATTATGCTTCGATCATGGTAGTAGTAAGCAATAAATAAGAATATTAGTTTAGACTCTATTTAAAATGTAAAACAACTACTTACAAAATAAGTGATTTTAAGTTTGTTTACATAAAGTATTTCACATTTTATTTGGCTTTATTAAATACTAGCAGCGCCCCGCGGTTTCACCCGCATAAGTGTCAAATATTGGGATAAAAACTATCCTATGTCCTTCCTCGGGACTTAACCTATCTCTATACCAAATTTCATCTAAATCGGTTCAGCGGTTTACGTGTGAAAAGGTAACATGCAGACAGACAGACAGGCAGATAGAGTTACTTTCGGATTTATAATATTAGTATGGATATGTAGGTTATTGAGGTAAGGCTTAAGTATGCTTAAGGCTTAAGTATTCATTTTTTTTACTGCGAGTATAATAATATTACCTACTAAAATAATGTAAACATTTTCGGTTCATCTACAATAAAAACGACGTCTTCGATGATGCAACTGCAAGCCTTCAGCATGGAGTGCACGGCGTACGGTTGATAAAGATGTGTTGAATGACTCAGCAAAATGTCGCGTTAATTTGAAACCATTTGTTTCATATTCATTCATTCACCATGAGTCGTCGCTGTTCTTCTTTACTAAGCGCGGCGCCTTCCACTTCGCGCTCGATTTGCAAGGCTAGCCTCTTCCTCGTATCGTTTAACCCAAAGACTCACAGTATTTCTCTAGAACAAAGAATAGAATACTGTTAGACATCTATAAGCAAAATACTAAAATTGTTTACTATTTTTACTATTAATTATTACTTAACACTTTGACGACTACGGAAAAAAAAACATTACTCATCATTCACTAATCTAAATAAATTATCTTTAAAATGATTTATATTTTTCTTTTCTTATTATTAAACCTCATAATGGATTTAAAACTTTATTTAATAAGGCATCTTCTGAGTAAAACGATTAACTGTTACTATGCTTTTGATTTATGTTTAGTAAATTAGGAAATATTTAATTTAAATGATACGCTCACGCCTCACACTTAGTCCGGTTTCATTCGCTATTTGGGTTTTGTTATAGGTATCCAATTTTATGCAGCGCAATAATATTAATATTTGCCCTCGCTTCAATATTTATATTTGACTGCATTTTGAAAATAATAACTACAACACCGCTTTAAACACCTCGTCACTAACCAACTAGATATACCTATCCACGAACCAACAACGTTCAGTCGTAACGAACAGCATAATCTGTCTACCTCACAGAAATCGAAATATCGGTCCATGGTCGGAAGTGAGAGCGCGTGAGACGCCGTCGCCTCCATCTGCGAGGAAGTGATGGTTGTGAAGGAGGCGGCGGAAATGGAGAGGGTACTTCCAATCCGTAGCAGACGCACCGGGCGCCGGAGGACGCGAAACTATCTCCGGCCGCCTTAGGGTGAGGCCTGCAGGCAACAGACTTGGGGAGTTTATTGCCTAACAGAGCGTAAAAAATGCTAATACCCTTTGCTCCCACCTATAGATACAAGAGTGGTTTTTTAACTTTGGTTACACTGAAAACAAAGGCCAGAAACCGTCTCAATGTGGAACACGACTGAAGATGCGCTGTAAGCGAAACTAAACCTAACATAAAAAAACTTGTGAATGCAAAACAATACCACATCACACAAACTATTTTTACTTAATTCATTGTTTATTGATAAAATTTTAAGCTCGGGGTAAATCAGTTTTCCTAATAGATCCAGGGGTAACAATATTGAAAAGGTTAGGAACCACTGCTCTAGAGTCTAAATGGCAGCCGTATGCGGCCGCTGAGGGTGATGGGGTTCGGATGGGTTCATGCGGGCCAACACCTGGCCGGGGGAGCGTGACGAAATGCGCAAGCACTCCAGCACCCTGGCTAAAGGTAGCAGCAGAACACCGTATGGTTTTAGTCAGTAAGAGTCCGACAGACCCTGTCCACCCACCCCAGGGTAGTGGACATCCATGAGGATTTCCAAAAGATAAAAAAGTACCTACTGAGGTACCTAGAAATCCAAGTGAACGGTACAACTATACCAGTATCATACGAGAACCTACGAGTGGGTTGAAGAACTTTCATAAAGGCACTTTATCTTGCTTCCTCTATTTGTTCGCGTATTAAAATAAACTCTTGAGAGAGCATCGCAATTGCAGCAGCAGGTATGTAGGTACTTACTTAGATTCTTTGAAATAAAATTAAATCCCTGGCCAGCTTGGAGAGCTTCGTATTACAGGTTCATACTAGCGCTTTCAAAGGAATAACTGAACTACTTACATATCCATAGCCGCGACTTCGTGCGATTGTTAAAAACAACAAACTTAACGTAATCACAAGATTTGTTTATTTAATTTGAATTATTCTCGCTAACTTCGAGCTTTATCATTTCAAAAGTCGCCACCCTGTTGTGTGATTAAGTGACAGCTGATGGTGATGACCATCAACTGTCACTTAATACAACTACACCTCACCAGTTATCAGCCAAATAAATAGCCATTCCAACTTATAAATAATTTTATATTAATTTTACTTATCTAATTTTGACAAATTTTGTTTCATTTCATTTAATTTCTTCAAATAAGTGATTTAGGTAACCTAATTTTAGGATTGTATGACATGTTCACATGTGTAAGTACTAATATTGACTAATAACTTGTATGTGTGGTGCAAACTGTTAATATAAGTTGGTTAATAATAAATAAATATATAAACAGTCACCTCCTTTCAAGCAGAGCCCGGTATCAGCACCCTAAATGCGTAACACACTATCAATCACAATTTGAATAATTTGGTAGGATATTCCTAATCCATTGCTTCATATGTTCACAAAATTTGTCTGCTCAACAACGTTAATAACGCAATGAATTTCGCTGAACTATTCAAAATGAAAACTATTGCTACTGTTAGTGTGTTAGCCAGCTGAACACAAATCGTTTTGCGAGGACGTCAGTAGTCTGTTGTAAGTACTTTTGTATAAGGCTACATCACTGACCTCTATTAAACAAGTACGCTGGAATAAATATACTATACGAAATTACAGTTGCTTTTTATGCCGATTCAAAGCGCCCCGCTCGAGGTTCTCAGGAACTAAAATTCAAATAAATAAAGGTAATAAATAGGTAATACGGGCTGGTGTCCGCAACTCCGCGTATTTTGCGTACGGAAACATAAAAGCCCCCGCCAAGTCGAGCAAAAAGCGGCACGGCGGCGGCGGCCGTACCATCCTTTTCTCGAATCAGCCAGTCGATTCTGTAAAAATCTTACCGTGAAAACGTAGGTGAAGTGAGTTTGTTTTTGCTAGGAATTGACACTATTGACAGCTCACTCCACGCTCACTTCACCTATGTTTTCACGGTGAGATTTTTACAGAATAGCACCGCTGTTCAGGCCATTATCAACCCCCCCCTATAACTTGGTTGTGGATAAAACTAGAAGCCTGAATTTTCAGTAACCAAGCAGGCATTGTATAAACACAGTATATTTCAAATTTCATTAAATTTGAACCAGTAGTTTAAGAATTATAACTAGTAAAAGTTTCTTAATTTTGTCACTCACTGACTGACTGACCGATCATTACAACTCTAAGGCACTTCTAGCAGATATAGAAGCTTCAAATTTAGAATACAATTTGTGTTTAGAGTGAATCAAGGAAAAATTAAAATATTTTACAATGTCGGTCAACTTTTCTGTATCTAGAAAAGTTGACCGAAATTGTAAAAATATTTTAATTTTACCAACTGCATAAATAACTTTGTAATCCCATATAAATATATAGGATTACAAAGTTACATTTGCAGTGGATGAATCAGTGTACCTGTATATTAATTATGTATAAAAAACACTGGCACTCCGGTAGTGCCGACAGAAGTGAAAACTTGAACAATTACGAGTGTATTTTGTGAATCGTCTTATAAACAAAACACGCGTGTTAAGGTGTGTTCCTTATTTTATAGGGTTTTTTGCAAATCAGGTATGATGACCAAAGTGACTGGTTTATTCTTCTCGTGAAAGGAATTTATTCAGATTTACAAATAAGCTCGTCGTCAGTTATATATCCGTGGTTCAGCGCCATCTCGTCGTTGTTGGATGAACTACGTAGTTAGTACGCGAGGCCCTCGTAGTTCTTCCCGATGTGCATAGATGGCGCTGTCCTCAACAACGCACGTCTTACGTTTTACGTCTGACGTCAGTACGCGAGGCTCTCGTAGTTCTTCCCGATGTGCATAGATGGCGCTGTCCTCAACAACGCGCGTCTTACGTTTTACGTCTGACGTTTTACGTCTTACGAATTTTCGATCAGGGTCACGTGACCTGACGCGAATTTAGAAGTTTTTACCCATTCCAAAAAAAGTACACAGCGCCGCTAAAGAAGTTTTCACTTCAATAATATAATGGAATTATGTGTAGATAGGTACCTAGATATAATTATGTTCAAAGGTAACTTGTAAAATGGTCAACGGATTATGTTCAAAAAAAAGGTAAAAATGGACCGGAAAGGAAAAAAAGTAGGACTATCTACAAAAAGAAGTGAGATGCCATCAAAAACATAACTTGATAAAAAAAACCAAGTCTCGCAACTCAGTTCTTCTACCGTAAAAAGTTGTGAGATCCATGTAATACCAAGACGGTTGATTTATTCAGTCCCTACTTAAGGGACCTTCTGTTAAGTTATTACGTAATTAGCTAACCTAACAACATCTTATAGTGACCATATCAATTTTAAAAATATTTTATGTTTAAATAAATACATAAACTTGGAGATAAATAGATAAACTTCAAATATTTTACTAATTAAATACGTTGTGCATTTCATGGAGATCAAAATTGCCCTTTACAGCATATCATTAAAATGAATATCTTGGCGGGGCTGTACGAAGTTCGCCGGGTCAGCTAGTTATAATTAAGTGCCAATCAGTTTTTTCCATCCAATCAGTTTTTCAACCCGCACAAGCAGATAGATGTGTTTAGTGGTTTTACAATTAAAATAAATCAATTCTCTTTTTCAGGTATTTGCACATTAACGAAATTCATCAGATCGATCCGCATACGTTTTCAAACCTGCCGCGTTTGGAGCGTCTGTAAGTATTCAGATTAGCAATTATTTGCATATTAAATGTTTCTGCATACATGCCACCTATTTTTGGTAAGACTATGCAGACATATTGAATGCCCACGAAACAAATTAATTTCAGATACTTGCACAACAACCATATAAAGAACATTCCATCAGGATCATTCTCGGGCATGCCTAATCTACGCAAGTTACGATTAGACAGCAATGCTCTAGTATGCGATTGCTCCATGTTGTGGCTCGTGAAGATGATGGCCCAACATCACGAGATGTACATCGATGCAACATGTTACCAGCCCACTAAAGTAACCGGGATGCCTCTCTCTATTATGGCAGAACAGGACTTCGATTGTAGTGGGTATCCTTAGCATTAATGATTTGTATTTGTGTGGTGTTTTAATTGCTAGTTCTAAATTTTACCACATATTTTTAGAAATCCCTGAAATCCAGAAGGATCCCGAAGACATCAGTGTGAATTTCGGAGAAGCAGCTATGTTTACATGCGTGGTGACCGGCGACCCAACCCCGGATATAGTCTGGTTAAGAGATTCTAACGAGATTCCCATCGACGGCACGCGTTACGAGGTTATGGACAACGGCACACTTATGCTGCATGACATCAACGAGTCCGACACCGGATACTTCGAGTGCATGGCTAAAAACCAAGTTGGCGAAGTGCACTCCAAACCTGCTAGAATGACAGTTCAAAACAAACCGAATGAAAATGGTAACTGTTCAAATACCAGTTTGTTTATTAACTGAAATGTTTATTAGTGTCTAATATTTTTTACTCTTGTTTTAGGCCCTCCCGTATTGGCATTACTGCCACAAAAACAATTTGCGAAGCTTAACCAGCAGTCGATCAACTTTGATTGTGTCGCTAATGGCCACCCGAAACCACATATTGCTTGGCTTTTTAATGGCCAAAGGATTTTATTAAATGAACGTACATCAATACGTCATAACGGGTCCATTTTTATTGCCAATATTCAAGAATCTGATGCTGGAAAGTACACTTGTTTAGCTGAAAATATCAACGGAAAAGTTAATGCTACTGCAGCCCTTGAAGTTATGGGTAAGTCTTTTTTTAGTGATTGTTTAAATTGTCTTTTTTAACTACCGTCAGATGCAAGGTTATAGGCGACTTTAGTGTTGTACTTATTCAGGATTCGAAAAACAAGTATATAATATATATCTAGGTCAGTAGAGTAGTAAAAAACATAATGTCTGCTCTGACAAAAACTTCTAAAATTGTGGGTATAGTCCTAACTCTCTCTCCAGTATTTTTACTATATTAGGTGACTAATATAATTTTTTTAAACTCACGTATCCTTTATTTATTTTGTTTTAGTCTCGCCTTCATTTGTCGTCGAGCCACAGAACAAAACAGTAAGAGTTGGAGTTGTCGTCGAATTCATATGTACTGCTAAAGGAACGCCAAAACCGCTTATTAATTGGTTTAGAAACACACTTGTGCTGCCTTCTTCCGAAAATATAATTTTGAGCAACGATAATCAAAATTTGACCATTCTGTCAGTCACATCAGAGGACGACGGCATTTATCACTGCAAAGCTGAAAATGCAGAAGGATCTGTCGAAGGGTCAGCCTATTTAACGGTTGAGAATTTCGAAGTTGTTCGACCACGTATTGTTTTGAAACCAGAAGACACAGATGCTTTCAAAGAATCATCCGTTCAATTGCCGTGTGAAGTAGAAAGTGAGCCTCCTGCTACAGTAGAGTGGAGAAAAGATGGTTCCTACCTAGATGCAAACCTAAAACATTCAATTACGATCATTGGAAGTTTAATTATCCATAATTTAACTGTAAGAGATACTGGTAGGTATGAATGTTCAGTTTTTAACGAGTACGGACGAGACACTGCGTCGGCTTACTTGACCGTAAAAGACCGTGTTATACCCGGTGATGAATATGTTAACATTGCTCTCACTGAAGCAACAAGAGACGTTGATTTAGCTATCGAAAGGACTATGGACGAGTTATTCAATAACAACAACACAGGTAAATCAGACATCCATCAGCTGTTCCGAATTAGTAGTTTCCCCAATGCACCAGCTAGGGAAGTCGCCCGCGCGGCCGAAATTTATGAAAGGACATTAGACAAAGTTAGGGGTTTTATACAAACAGGCCACAAAGTAACCTCGACGGAACCATTCTTTTACCAAAACGTATTATCAAATAAACATCTTGAAGTTATTGCACGTTTATCGGGTTGTGTCGCTCACAGAGACAATAAAGACTGTTCTGATATGTGTTATCATAGCAAGTATCGCAGTTACGATGGTAGTTGTAATAATTTTGCACATCCTACGTGGGGATCATCACTTAGTGGATTCAGAAGAATTCTTTACCCTATATATGAAAATGGTTTCAGTCAACCGGTAGGTTGGAACAAAGACATCAAATATAACGGATTTACGTTACCAAGCGCCCGGCTAGTCTCCACTTCAATCATAACGACTACAGATATATCTGAAGATCTACAGTTGTCTCACATGGTCATGCAATGGGGTCAGTGGCTAGATCACGATTTAGATCATGCTTTACCATCAGTAAGTTCACAGACTTGGGATGGCATAGATTGCAAAAAAACATGTGACTATGCAGCACCATGCTTCCCTATTGATGTGCCATCTAATGATCCTCGAGTTACCAACCGTCGCTGTATCGACTTCGTTAGAACCAGTGCAGTATGTGGATCTGGAATGACGTCTGTTCTTTTTGGATCACTACAGCCTAGAGAACAAATCAATCAATTAACTTCGTTCATCGATGCGTCGCAAGTTTATGGTTTCGAAAGAGCTGTAGCTGAGGATTTACGTGATTTAACCAATGAAAACGGATTATTGAGAGTAGGTGTCACTTTTCCAGGTAGAAAACCATTACTGCCAACTGTAGGCGTCAATGGAATGGATTGCAGACGCAATTTGGACGAAAGTAACCGCAATTGCTTTGTAGCAGGTGACATCAGGGCTAACGAACAAATAGTTTTGGCAGCCATGCATACCATTTGGATGCGGGAACATAATCGAATCGCTATTCAACTGAAAGTTTTAAATTCATTTTGGGACGGAGATCGAGTTTACCATGAAGCAAGAAAGGTAGTAGGGGCTCAAATTCAAATCATAACTTACGAGCACTGGCTTCCACTTGTCTTAGGAAAGGAAGGATACCAACAAGTAGGCCAGTACAAGGGATATGACCCAAACTTGAACCCATCAATTTCTAACGTTTTCGCCACCGCCGCCTTGAGATTTGGACATTCCATGATTAATCCACTTTTGCACCGTTATGATGAAAACTTTGAAACAATTCGGGAAGGGCATCTTTTGCTTCGACATGCATTCTTCTCACCATGGAGGCTTGTTGATGAAGGAGGAGTAGATCCTTTGCTAAGAGGAATGTTCACGACACCGGCGAAACTAAAGACACCTACGCAAAATCTGAACTCGGAACTTACTGAAAAGCTTTTCTACAGCGCTCATGCTGTTGCTCTCGATTTGGCCGCCATCAACATCCAAAGAAGCCGTGATCATGGTATTCCACCGTACACAAAATGGCGCCAGTTTTGTAACATGACTGAGGTAAACGATTTTGATGACCTGGCTGGCGAAATAAGCGATGAAACCATACGTGAGAAATTGAAGGAGCTTTATGGATCAGTACACAACATCGACGTATGGGTGGGAGGTATTCTCGAGAATCAAGTAGAAGGTGGAAAAGTCGGACCATTATTCAGATGTTTGTTAGTGGAACAGTTCAAACGCCTGCGAGATGGAGATCGATTCTGGTATGAAAACCCATCCATGTTTAAACCGGATCAATTGCGACAACTGAAAGAGACGAGCTTGGCACGAATCCTCTGCGACAACGGTGACAATATCGATACCATTGGAGAAAATGTGTTTCTGCTTCCAGAGGTTCAAGATGGTCTGAGTTCCTGTGAGGACTTGCCTGTCATGGATTTACGTTTCTGGGCTGACTGCGAGAGTTGCGGCGGTGATAACGAAGGATTGGAGCGTGCAAAGCGCCGAGCTCGTCGGGACGCTGACGACTACGACGATAAAATTGATGGAGAGCGCCTGAACAACCTGGAGGAATCGCATCACGACATTGAGAGCACTATCGCATCTTTGAAAAAACGGATTGAATACCTGGAGGAAACTTGCAAAATGGAATAAATATGGCATGTCAGACGGTCATTTTGAAAATATTTTGAAGATTTTTGAAATCTATGTGTATTCTATATTCTCTAAATACCTATAATGTTTCTACGTATCCTTTTACATGATAAGCTTTAATCCTATCTATGTGGTCCAACTAATTAAGATTACTTTTAACTTTTTCATTTTCTATATTAATTTGATTCCCTGTTTTATAATTATTACTTATACCTACTATACTACCTATTGTTCAAGTTATGTTATTGCTTATTAATTATACCTACATTTTACAATGTCTATATTTTATTGTATTCATTGATTAATTTTACCATTATCATAATATTATAGATTTTTACCTAAACATTTAAATTTTAATGGTTGATTGAAGTAGGTAAATGAAAGCTTATTCACTATGGTATGATAAAATAATTGTAATCTTTAGCAAGTATAGTCACGTTATACTAGAAATAAGAAGTGTTTAATTTGTTATATTGTAAATGTTATTAATTGCCAAGTTCTATCAACTTAAGTTACTTAATTCTTAAATTATTTCTCTTGATGGTAGCCGAATAGCATGAGAAATATTTACTTCGGTACTAGGTAACTTTGGGAACATAGACGTAATTATGCTTTTAAAGTTTCTTTATAAGCTTATTTCTCGTATTTCATGTTCGTGAATGTTTAGTAGGATTAAGTTGCGTATTTTGTTAAAATAAATTATTTTAATTACTTTTATTACAGATGATTGCAATTATCGTTTTTTTTTTGTAAGTCACGCACACAATAAATAAGTAAGTATATTAGGTTTCTAATTCCAATAATAATGCATTGCAAATATCCGTTTTACGAAAATATATAAACCGATCATATTCTTTAAGAACAATATTATGTCTCTAGGGTTAATATTTATTGGAACTTCTAGTAAATTATTAATAGCTTATGTGCAAGTAATTAATTAAGGTAATATGATAAGAATGAATAACCTGTGATGGGGGTCCAGTCATCCAGAGAGTATCGTGTCATTTTCGGTATCTGAATTATTAAGATAGTACTCAATAAGTAAGTAAGTAATACCTATTATTATTATTATCTCAGTAAGCAATACCTACCTATGGAAGTAACTACCTACTCGTCATCGTCTGCCTAGCCTTTTCCCAACTGTGTTGAGGCCTGCTTCCAGCCTAGCCGGATGTAAACTGTTTTTGAATGTTACGAAAATGACTTGTAATTTTTATTTCCTTCTTTACGAGTTATTCATTCTTAAACATGTCCAGAATAGGGTTATTCTTAATAACTCTCTAGCCGAAGTTTTAGGTGGCGGTCGGTGCTTACCTAGTCAGTGCACAGGCACTGACTGGGCACTGGGCTTAGCACGTAGGCGCAATTATCCGCATCTGCACCGCCATTACGATCGCCCAAAGAAATTTATTAGATAGTTGGATCACCTGCGCACTGTCATTCGAGGCATTCAGCAACGAATATCAATCAAAATAGTAAGGTCAAGCTATCGACTCTTGGACAGGCCACCTTATGTCTAACGAAAACAGCGTAGAATATTTTACGGGATGATAGTAAATATACTGAGGCTTATTAATAACTTTTGCAGTGGGACCGACTCAGTAATAAAGAAAAAATCTGCTGTTTCATACATTTGGATCGCGTAGGTAATAAGTATTGCATTTGTGTATGGAACAGCTGATTTTGTTTTCTATATCACAGAGTTGGTCCCATAGCAAAAGTCTAATAATAATATTAGACTAAAGAGTCGTTAATATACCTTAGCAACTATTGAATATTCACCCCTTCCTTAGGTTTATTTAAACTGCTTTCGTTAGACAACAGCATTACAGAATAATTAGCGTATTCATACATACGGTACCTACCTACCACAAGTACCCGTATACGTACCTCCAAACTTTCGAGGGGTAGGACGGCCTAAAAATTTGCTGTGACTAAAAATGGCTAATCAATACTTATTGAGAATAACCCGTTCAGACATTAGGAAACGTAGTGAGTAGTCTTACCTAGTTGTTGAAAGATACTTTTAAAGTATTTAAGATTCAAAAACTACATAAAATTATGTAAATTAGTATTTATCACAATATACCTAAGATGAATGGGATGATCGGGTAAAGGTGCCTGGAGACTGAGTAGGTAGGTCAATCAGCAATGTGATGTCAGCAGTGCCTTGCAGGTTTCCTCGGGTGCAATTATGTATTTACTAAACTTTGATTTTTTATTTGCTAGACCAAAATGACAGCTACAGTTTAAACTAAATTATTTAAGTTCAGTGCATTTTTTTCTTTCTATTTCATTAACAAAAGTACAGAAAATAAATTTTAGCTTAGTCCTATCAAATTAATCAGCGCCTGACACTACTCCATACAAGTTTAGACGTGATTAAAAACTTTCCTACTAAATTACGACGATTTACGTCAGGCGCTGATTAATTTGACAGGTCTAAACTAAAATTTATCTTCTGTCCTTTTCTTAGTGAAATGGAAAGAAAAAGATGCACTGTACTTTAATTTAGTTTAGTTTGTGAACAACAGAATCGGCACCATTGTATACTAAATAATGTCATGTTGACAAAAAAAGGTCAATCGCAGCTGGCATTTTAGTCTAGGAAATTTAAAAAATCTGAGTTTACAAAGATATAGGAAACTAGTCGAAAAAAATTGGGCACCTTTATAATGGCATAAATTATTTAGGCATAAAACCTATTAGCACTCCCGTAAAACGGAGCTTACATTCAAAGAGAGAGAGTAATCATTGCGGGCTTAATATAAATTTTGAAGCTGTATTCCACATTTCAATTCTGTATCAATCAATATTCTGTGTGTGAAATAAATCTGAAAAAGTAAATGTGGTTTTATTTAAAAATCCTGACTCAATACCCTCAGTTCCCTACAATAATGATGACATCTAATGAAAATAAAATGTGATATTTTGTATTGTTTTCCCAGGCACTAAGTGCAGGACATTATATAGCTCCTTTTGTATAGCACTATCAGCTTTTAAGGTTTGTCTAATTTACTAGGGATCTAGTAATATTATTAGGTACTGAAAATGAAATGTTATATTTGCTACTATGTTTTGTATTTCTAATTAAAAATACAATAAAATATAACTATAAATTTCATGATTGTACTAGATGCAATATTTCACTGAGACTTGTAAGTTTTTATACATAAGTAACTATTTTACATGCAATATATTAAATTCCTATGTACTTGGTGTGTCTGCCGGTTGCGAGTAGCTGATTCTTATCCTTGTTCTTTACTAAGACTTCTAGGAAAGCAATCTTCTTTCCCAGCTTTCTTGTGATTGCTTCAACTTCAATTTTGTCGCCTTCTCTGGCAGCGCTCATATAACTGGAATTTGAATAGAAGAAACCATTAAATATTTTTAGTTAAAAACAGTTAATATTATTTTACCAATCTAGATACTCTGAAGAGTCAGATTTTTTTTTAAAATAATATTTTATTTATTTTTACTACAAGACATAAACATCAGTGTAGCCCTGGCTCTTGTGTGATGAGAGCCAGACCTCTCAAATATTTTTGTAAGTGGGGATATTATAATTATTGCTGCTTACAGTAGCAGACAAAGTTATTTTTTTAAATAAGCGTGGTAACTCACCTCACACTTATTTCTACAGAGATTCCTCTAGTATCAACATTTTCATTAGTAGTCAGTGCGTAGGTGGAGACGGCATCCACCAGGTGTGCGATGAACCCACCGTGGAGAGTACCTCGTTGGTTCAGGTGCTCGGGCCCAACTGTGAACTCCGTTGTCATTCTTCCATTTTCACAGCCTATGACTCTCAACTAAAATATGGAGAAAAGCAAACAAATTAGATAGGATCGTAAACTTTGTTATTATATTTAGTACATTAAAAATACATTTAGATACTTTTAGTGAGGTATGAGGACCAGGGTGTAGTTCAGTCATCCCTATAGAAAAGGGAGAATCCTCCGACCAGACGGGTGTTTTTCTGGTGGGCAACTGCCCAACGATTGATGTTGGGATGTTGTATAATTGCTAGATGCGCGGAAAACTCTGTGCGGGATGCGGGACTTTGTGTAATGTCAACATGATGAGGAGTTTGCATGTGGCAATGTACAAGCTACTACCTATATTGAAAATAAAACTAACAGTATGTATATTTATGGATTTGTTGTTCATGAAAGGTCATTTCCCTGTACCTACACAGAGATGAAATCCATATTCCAAGAATGGCGACTGTAACAACATGACCATTCATTGCAGCATAATACAAATGTGGTTCAAGTTTTTCATTACCTACATATTTGCTGTTAGATTTCCCCTATCCGATCATCCACAACACGTAGCTCTATTTGTAAAGTAACTACTGATGTGATGAATCAGTTCAAATGAAAATGCTACAAAAATTGCTGTGTTTTGGACCAATTGACTCATGTCTAAATGTCTATAAATAAACCTTAATCTAAGAGGCATTAGAAGATTCTCAAAAAGAAAGAGCTTGGCCTCTTAGTAAGTAACAGTAAAAAATATTTGTGTTGCAGAGCATTAGAAATTTTAGAGCACACACTAACTGCGCACAAGCATTGTAGGTTACACAAACAACAGTAACTTGTGTGCTGTACACTGTACAAATAAACTGGCCTAATTCACCTTATCAAATTTATTCAAATGTTCTAAAAATAATGATGCTACCTGTGTAATAAGATTACGAAACACTGAATTCTTTACCTTACGAAGATTTTGATCAAAGCTCTTAGTGGTGGCAATGGCTTTTGTAAAAAGCTCAGCAATTTGTGCTCCTTTGGTACACATTTTGCTGAATATAACTAATAACTATGTCACGGATTTCATGGAATTTACTGCTTTATTTACATTTCTAGATTTTTGATACCAGCTGATCATGACATTAACATTAATTTGACATTGGTCACACTGTGTTGCAAGTTGAGAGAATCTAAATAAATATTTTTTCACTATGGCATTCTTGAAGAATATAAAAAGAGGTGAAGGCATAAAGGTACGTACGCACACGTATCAAACCGGAAAGGCATCGGCACCGTATCAACTCGAGCCGTTCAGTGTTCTTTGTATGAAACTCCCTACTGCAACGTACGGACGCCAGCACATCAACCTACCACAATCTGTCAGATTTCTTTAATAGATTTTCAACTTTATCGCTAAAGCTTAAGGTTCAAAGTTGATTAGGAAAATCTGACAGTTAGGTGTAGCTTGATGTGCTGGCGTCTGTACACTAATCGAAATCGTAACGTAATCGCCTCGCCTCGGGACAAGCTCACGAACCGTGGTGCGGAGCGTTACGGCTCATCGTCCCCGCGCTTACGGCTCGTCGACCTCGCGCTTACGTCTCTCCGTACCCAAGCTTACGTCTCTTTGTCCACCCTTGCCCCTCTCACTCCTCCGGCCTGCCTGCTGCATCATCAACCAGCGGTCGGCGAACGGTAAGCGCGGCGGCGTCGCCTAGCCGTTTAGCCGAGTCGACGTATCGGACCTTCTGATCCGCTTTGGTCACATGCTTTTTTTTTTTGGGGATGGGAGTTCTTCACATGACCCGTCCCGCTCTGGGTGGAGCGGGAGTGTCAGACTTTTACTGACTAAAACCCACCCGTGTTCTTTCCTTAGCCCTTTATGTTCCGGGCCAGCAGTATGCCTTTCGGACAATCCCGCTGACCCGGAAGACTTCGGTCCTGACGGGCCCCTTCGTTGATGCTGACATCTCTTTGAGGCGCACGTGGAACACGTACGCGCCGTCCGGCACGGGCTTGGTCCTGATCGGACGGTGAGCTATCCATTATTCTCCATCCGCAGGCCCGCGCCTACGGTGGCCGTTGGCCGCTCTCCCTATCCTCTGCGGCCGTAAATTGGCGGTGCCCACACACGGGGTCGTCTGGCGCCTATGTGCTGGTTTGGTCCCTGGGGTGGTCACGGCGTGCTATGTGTTCACCAGCGCCGGTGATGGGGAGTACTCCCCAGAGGAGGGTCCGGTGACGGACAGCCGCGGCGAGTTCATGGATCGCGGCCGGCCAATAACACAACAGCGACCATCGCGCCACCGCACGGATTTCAATATAGGTACATTATAGTTCCTAAAGAAATCCGTGCGGTGGCGCGATGGTCGCTGTTGTGTTATTGGCCGGCCGTAGCGACCGCATCGAGTGCTCTGTTCGGCGCGGCGGCGAGCGTGGCGCCGGGGGCAAAGCCCTAGATCCCGCGCGCAGCGGCGGCGGTCGGATATATGTTATGTATTGCAGCTACAAGTGCTAACGCGTGCCCGTGTTCCCGCTGTAAGCGGCAGAGGAGGACACCGTGGAGAAGTGACCGTTAGAGTCCCACATAACTGCTCTATCCCCACGTGGTAGTGCAGAATGCATGAGCATTTCTCCACGTTAAAAAAAAAGGTTGACAAGCAGTCGCGGTGATAGGGATTTGGTTAACATTAGCTGGTTTTGAGTCGTTGACAGGATTGCTACAAAAGACTGACTCTTTTGTTTGTCATTGGTAATTTCCGACAAAGATGACGACCTTGTTCTGTTGAATAAACCAGGGTGAAATATTTGTTGCGTGAGATTTTCATTTGAACTCATTATGGTAGAGATTTAAATTATTATAATATTGGGTGGATCGAAAAGTTTTGAAAAGTAAAAGGAAACTTTCTTATTAGTTCAAAGATATTTTGTTTGAATCACTAATTATTTTAGTTCACAAACAGTTTTGACAATACAAAGTTCACTTTAACTATGGTTCTGAGCAATAAACTTGTAATTTAACGCATAAAATCACTGAATAACCAACAGCGTATCTACGCGTGTTGACAGCTCGCGTACCTTTCTACTTAAAATTAACTATCGATTGAAAAATCAGCCCTTATTATAATAAATCAATAGGTAAAATCTAAAATTACGCAGGTACCACAATGTATTTTTTTAATGTTCCCAAAACAGCGGAAGCTATTCAGGAATAGTAAAAAGGCCCTATCTAACTCGTTTTAAAATTTTTTGGTAGATATTAATATAAAAGATAGGCTTTTCAACAATGAGTAGGTACACTGTTCCTTTATAATTTGTACGTTACGTTACGTTAAGTCTAAGCGCCTCATCACTTAGGTACAGAAAAGCACGGCATGCACTACATTATGCTCAGATTAACACAATCGATCGATCGATTTGTATCGATTTACATAGGAAGTTGTGACGAGTGTGTGTGTAGTGTAGTGAGTGTGTGAAAGTAACTTGTTAGTATTTTTAACCGACGGCACAGATATTATGCCAACGGAAAATTTTCATCAATTGTGGAACGAATCTGATATTTTCATTTGATAGCGGAAGCGTTGGTCCCGAAATTTATTAAGTTTGCTTTGGTAGTTACCTATTCTAGTAAGTATATTTATTACCAAAAATAAGATCAACGTGGACAACGATAAACAATAACTGGTTAACAATAACTTAACTGTCAGAAACAGACAAAAACTGACCAAGTGCGAGTCGGACTCGCACACGAAGGGTTCCGTACCACAAGGCAAAAACGCCGACAAAAACACGTTTGATGTATGGGAGCCCCCTTAAATATTTATTTTATTCTGTTAGTATTTGTTGTTATAGCGGCAACGGAAATACATAATCTGTGAATATTTCAACTGTCTATCACGGTTCATGAGATACAGCCTGGTGACAGACAGACAGACAGACGGACAGTGGAGTCTTAGTAATAGGGTCCCGTTTTTACCCTTTGGGTACAGCCGATCGATTCTGTGAAAATCTCACCGTGAAATTAAACTTAGGTCATGTGAGTTTGTTTTTCTAGGAATTGACTCTATTGACAGCTCACTCCACGCGCACTTCACCTAAGTTTTCACGGTGAGATGGTTACAGAATCGAACTGCAGAACCCTAAAAATCATGAAGATACCTCTAAAAACTTTCTTTTTACAATAAAAACATAAATAATTTATCATCAGTAAAATATATGCAAACGCTTCTTTTCCCAGTGCTGCTGTGATTGTATTGTTACGACGACATAATAGCCTAGCTTTTTATTAATTTTTCATTTTTCGATGTAAGTCCTACTATCAGCTATGCAGATATATTTAGATCCATATAGATTGGTAATATTAAACTCATCAATCTCAATTCCAAATTCATACAAAACAAACTGGCATGCGCTCGCCTACGAACGCATCCTCAGACGTCTTTAGATACACCAACGGGAAAAAAGCCCTTGCCATGAAATATAAATTTAGTGTTCACACAAATATAATAGAAAGAAACCTGCAATGAGTTACGATTTATAAAATAGTGCATTGCTTTCAGATAATATTTTGTGAACGAGTCGCTTTTCAAGATTTTTTCTTTTCACACAGTAAAGTATTAGCTACTTTTTCATTCCTGTCGACCGCAAAAGCGAAACGTGGACGCCCACCGACGTTGTATAGTAGCAATGAAGAATATGATCATTGGAATTATTTTTATGCGGCAAGGAAAGGGATCGGGGAAAAGCTTTTTTTATAAAGAAAAGCTATTGTGGCGTTGGCTTGCGCATAAGCTCGTGGCTCGTGGAAGCTTAAGTCGGAACACGTGACATAAATTAAAAATAGAAATATATATCTATTTGCCAGGAAATACATTTAGCCACAGTTATAATATGGTCTTGCACGTCCATTATAATAAAGGACATTATTCATTTCGAACCCAAAAATTAAAGTACCAACAAGAAAAAAAAAAGTAAGTAGGTACTGTTTTCTTATGGGAAATAACACCTTGAGCATTTTTACTAGGTATTACATCATAGATCTACAATAAACGATATGAATCAATAACTGTTTGCGTCTTTAAACGAATGTCCGGAAATACTGTTAGCAGAAATATGATTTTTGGTACCTACTTTCAAATAGCAGCAGAAGGTTAATTGCAGATCTATGTTGTAATGGTTAAAACATGTTCGAGAAAAATCTCGAACTCTTTTATTCAATTAAAATTTAATAAAATGTATATAAGTAGGTAGGTAATATTATTCATAAAAATACAAGCAAAAAAAAAAGTTAAATCTGTACATTAAATAAAGAAATCTTCAAATTAAAGTTTGTTATTTTTTAAATGCTGTGCTTAAAACACTTGTTTTAAAAATAGTAGATTATTTGCCAAGGGAGCAAACAACTATTTTGAAGGTCACTCGAGCTTAAAATAGTGTTGCTCGCGAGGTGGACACTCTACTTTTTATCACCCTTTATGAAAAAATAAGTAAGTTCAACTTATGAATAAGAATAGTACCTACATTTATTTATTTACATACAATTTTGAGTAAACTGTCACGAACGAAGGCAGAATGCTTTTCGTGCGTTTTTTATTTTTTCACAAACTTTTCTTTTAGTTGGCTCGCGCGCGTTAACTTTTCCATATATCCTGTCACTTGTTCATACAATGTTCGTGATTGATCTCTTTGGTGATAAACTTTTATTAACAATATTCCGATATTCAGACTATTTTTGTTTTGCAGAAGCGTGCTGTTCGATCAATTTATAAATTAAGTCCGAGACACACTCTCAGAGACAAATTTAAAGAGATTAATGTAATGACTGTGCCTTCTCAGTATATTTATGAAAATCTTTTATATGCCCATAAAAATATAAAATTGTTCAATAAATACAGTGATATCCATAATATAAATACTAGAAACAAACACAAATTTGTTGTACCTGCAACAAGGCTCAAGAAAATAGGTGGCTCGTTCAGATGCCAATGTATACGCTTTTATAATAAACTACCAAGCCACGTTCAAGATCTTAGCCTTAATAAATTTAAATTATTAATTAAACGTAAGTTGTGCAAGAAAGCCTTTTATACTGTTAAAGATTATATTGAGGATAAAAAGGCTTGGGATTGAGCTGCTTCCAATTGCATTTTGAGTGTTTTTGTTGTTCTTTTGTTGTTTATTTTTTATATAATATACACATTGACATTAATATTTTTTTTTTAAACAATGACATTTGCCTACTTTGTAAAGTATTACATTATTTTAATTTTTGTGAATATGAAGACGATGTGGGTCATTTATTTTATATTTTTTATTATTCTCTCCATGGTCTGGCAGTTTAAGTAATTTTTGTGGCCTACCCAAATGTCCTTTCTTTGGTATTGTTCGTCGGATCGTTGAGCTCCTTAAGTCTTGAGTTGAGCTGCACGATTTCTGACAAATGCGTGCACTGACTGGACAGGTCCTCTCAATCTGTGTGGTTCTTTCCTCAAAAGACCATCTCAGACATCGACCTACATGGTCTTCATATAACCTGACCAAGATTATGTCTGGACTTTAAAAGAGACTATGACCTCTGAGTTTGTTTCGGCCTTTCTTCTCAGAGTAGTCAGATAGGAAACGCCGACCTCATCTAGTTTAAAAAATATGATTGACGTGTAAAAGTGTTTGTACAAACCTACTTACAAAAAAAAAAGAAATATCCGCATTCCATATTCAAATCACTTTTAGTCCCAAGGGATTAAAGAGCTATTTTAGGCCCTGTTTACGAAGAATACACTAGCTCGTGATAAAATAGTAGATTGTTGCATCGAGCGCAAAGTGAGTTATTAATGCACGAGAGTTATGTTGGTGCCCGAGCGCATGCAAGGGCACTAAATTAACACGAGTGCATTAATTACTCACTTTAGCAAGGTGCGTAATCTAGTTTTCTTTCAATTACTAATCTACCTACCGTGATAAAATATACCTACTCAAAATAAAAACTCAAGTTAATAAAACAAAGTTTTTCTAAGCTTTTAAATATTTATCCCGCGACTTTTGCGGCAAAAAGTAATAAACAATTTCATTTGCAGCTGTTTTTATACTTTCTGGAGTTGCATTCATATCGCTATTACTATTTCCATTTTTATAATATTGTCTTACTAATATGAAGTATCAAAGTTTTACAATGGTACAAAATGAGCGCCATTTTTTTTTTTCACCACGTCTGTTTTATTCAGCCGATTTTTATTTTTACACATATTAGGAGAAATTAAACCTCTGTGATAAAATATTTTTAGCATTTTCAATATCAAATAGCAGCGAGGGGGCAGGGGGGGGGGGTTAATTGGAGACTTTCGTTGTAATAGTAAAAACGTTCAAGATGTTTTTTCCCATACGAAAACAATACCTATTGAATTTTTTGGTATAAAATGTTCGACACTTGAATGACGTCCTTCCCAAAATCTCAAGATAATATTTAAATATTTTAAAAGCTAGCATTCTAAAAATATAGTAAAAAAAGTCAAATAAATAATTGAAAAACCAATCAACACAGCTCACATGAAAATGTTAATAAGAGAATTTAAGATCACTTAGATACATTGATTCTGAAATATAAAGCTGGAAAGATCTCGACTGATGAAGTCTACGCTCCGCCCAGCACCCATCCAGGTCCAAAACCCCGAGAGCTTTCAGCTCGAACTTCAGAATCGTTTCGAATGCCTATAGAGAGCTCCGTGGACGATTATAACGATGGGTTCGTGGAGACTGTCCATACGGTCGGGTCTAAGATCTACAAAACCCGTCGTACAAATTAAAAAAAGAAGCTCTCTGATCCTACTTTACGGCTCATGAAGGAGAGGCGCGAGATAATCCTGCCGGTCGATTCTGTAAAAATCTCACCGTGAAAACTTAGGTGAAGTGAGTTTGTTTTTGCTAGGAATTGACACTATTGACAGCTCACTCCACGCTCACTTCACCTAAGTTTTCACGGTGAGATTTTTACAGAATAGCACCGCTGCAGTCTTTAGATGATGCGCTAAATTACAGGCAACTCAATAGATGGATCTCTAAGTCCTTGAAAAGGGATCTTCACCGCTTCAATACAGACCGTATTTAGGACGCGATAGAGCGAAATAAAGGCTCCAAGGTCTTTGCTAGTGATCTGTCTATTAGGCAGAGCCAGCTTACGAAACCGTAGACTGATGATGGCAGGATCGTATCCGCCAAACCTGAGCTGTTGAAAGAGATCGAGAGGTTCTATGGACAGTTATACACGTCAACAAGTAACCCCGTTACGAATCTGGCAAACGATCCAAGAGCTAGATTGACCTGACACTATACCGAAAACATCCCGGACGTCAGCCTGTATGAGATTAGGATGGCTCTGAAGCAGCTCAAAACAACAAGGCGATGGGTGATGCCGAAATTACGGCCGAGCTCCTTAAGGCCCTTCAGAAGCTGTGTGGTTCCGTCATACTCGAGGGTAAAACATCACAGGCATGGAACAGACAGAGGTGTGGTGATATTTTTCTTTAAGAAGGGCGACAATGCCCGTCTTAAGAATTATAGGCCCATCTCACTTCTGAGCCATATCTACAAGCTGTTTTCAAGAGTCATCACGAACCGTCTCGCGCGCAGGTTTGACGACTTCCAGCCTCTCGAACAAGCCGGATTCCGTAAAGGCTTTAGCACCGTAGACCACATACATACATACGCTGCGACAGGTTATACAGAAGACCGAAGAGTATAACCTGCCTCTCTGCTTAGCGTTTGTGGACTACGAGAAAGCCTTTCATTCGATCGAGATATGGGCTGTACTGCAGTCTCTTCAACGGTGCCAGATCGACTATCGGTACATCGAGATGCTGAAGTGTTTGTACGAAAACTTAACTTAACTTCGAGACAGAGGTCAATCGTCGAATCCAACTCGGCTGGGCAGCGTTCGGGAAGCTACGCAATATCTTCTCGTCCCACATACCTCAGTGTCTCAAGACGAAAGTCTTTGACCAGTTCGTGTTGCCAGTGATGACTTATGGCACTGAAACGTGGCTCACAATGGGCTTTATAAGAAGGCTATAAGTCACCCAAAGAGCAATGGAGAGGGCTATGCTTGGCGTTTCCCTGCGTGATCGAATCAGGAATGAGGAGATCCGCAGGAGAACCAAGGCAACTGACATAGCCCGAAAAATTGCCAAACTTAAGTAGCAGTGGGCAGGGCACATTGCTCGCAGAACAGATGGCCGATGAGGCCGAAAGGTTCTGAAGTGGTGACCGCGTACAGGAAGACGTAGCGTTGGAAGGCCTCCCACAAGGTGGTCCGACGACCTTGTGAAGGTCGCAGAAACCCGTTGGATGCGAGAAGCACAGAACCGCTCGAAGTGGAGGTGCTTGGGGGAGGCCTATGTCCAGCAGTAGACGTCTTTCGGCTGAAATGATGATGAGATACATTAAAGAAAAACTTTCAGACAAGACTAAAAATATACAAAAATGCCAAAGAAAGAAAGTATAACAATAGATATCATTTACAACAAGTGAGAAACAATTTTATAGAAAGCTTATAACGATACCACCAACAATCCTAAAAAAAATCAGTGGAAACTCGAACTCTGGGAAGAAATCTCAAAGGATTGGAAAGGAAAATGCTAAACTTATTGCCAAAAAATAATTCGATTAGGTAGCTTTCGTCTTTAGCAATAGACTGCTACAGAGGCTTAGTTAATAAATAACTGGCCTACATCGCAATTTTTATGTAATATCAAACATGACGACCGATGACAATGTCGTCATCTCCAAACCACGTAAGAGATAAACTAAATAATACACACGTTGATGTATCTATGGAAGATCTGTGCACTAACCAAAAAGGACTGCCCTCAATTCCCAAAAACAGGTTAGGGTCATGTCATGTCTCAATCGAACAAAAGTGTGTCATTACAGGTGCACACGTAGTTCAGTGTGTGTCACGGCGACACGCAGCGATTACATAAATCATACATAATCGACCGGTGACGTACCCAATGATACTTGCTATCGATAAATTAAGGGACGCGCGACATGTCAAAACCGAAACGGGCAGCAGTCGACGTGAATCGAGAACACGACAACACGTGAATCTTGCACGTACTCAGATAACAGTACTATACCTAACCTACGCGTAAATTAAGCGACGGTGCACGGATCGTTCTACTGCGCCCCAGGAATGCATTCCACTGCGATCCAAAATAAAATAAGTAGAGTCAGCATAAGAGACAAACCATAAGTTGTTTGTTATACACAAATATAAAAATCGGTAGTATTTTTTGGGTGTTATTTAAGGCAGCTTCTTTAAAATGAATAAAGAATTCTAAAGAATTAATAGGTCAGCGACGAACTTTTAGCGTCAAAAAATTGCTTTTCAAGCGACCATCACTTCATCACTACATATAGTATAAAACAAAGTCGCTTTCTCTGTCCCTATGTCCCTTTGTATGCTTAAATCTTTGAAACTACGCAACGGATTTTGATGCGGTTTTTTTAATAGATAGAGTGATTCAAGAGGAAGGTTTATATGTATAATAACATCCATTAAATAGTGGAGAAGTACTGTTATTTTTGAGGTTTCTAATGTGATGTCGTAAATATAGGCTACTTTTTATCTCAATATTCCCACGGGGTCGAAACTTATGCGGGTGAAACCGCGGGGCGCAGCTAGTAAATTATAAAACAAACTGCTGTTAATATGACGCAGCATGGTGATAATTCTTAAGCAACTAAATTTGTGATAAGTAGATATGTCTACGCTTTGCCAGCTTCTAATAAGTGTATCAACTGCATCTATAAAATAATTTGAACGTACTTTAATTTCATATAGTCTAACTAGTATACCTATATTTTTATATTTTAGCATAAGTAATTGATGGGTGAATCTACTATAATCGAACATAAAATTACCTTATTATTGTCATCAAATAATGTTCATTGAAAGCTCTAATTTCATGTAGTCAACTAACTATTTATTGTAACCTAACCTCAAAACACTTTAAAGATGCTTCTGCATCATCTCCGGCGCTGCGGCAAAGGATAGGCACCCATGCCTATGCTTTGTTACAGAGGGCGGGGGTTGCTCTCCATTTGCGCCTCCAGTTCTTATTCACACTCTAGGGGAAGCAGCCAAAAGACTACTAGAAGTCGGGGGTGCCCCGATTCGGTTTTGGAACAGATTCAACCTATTCGAACTATTAAGTGTCCCCCAGTGGTGAACAACGAGAATAATTTTTAAAACTTGTTTCGCTGTCCCTCAGTGGTGGCCAAACAAGTGGGAAACATCGGGAATAAACGGTAATTGATGACTTGACTATTATACCTACTGCTAATTTTCATGAAAAAAAGAACATGATTTATTAATTTAGTCGTTGAATAAAAAAGTTTGATGGCTTTTGTTGGCTAATTTTGAGGCTGGAATTTGATTTTATTAGCAGACAGATGTTGAATCTCTAAATTATATAAAGTAGCCCACTTACAACATTTTATCGGTAGCTCTGAGTCATATTAATTTACGTTCGTAAATTGACGCTGGTTTTTTAATAATCTGTTGGAATAGTAAAGATGTTGAATTAATAAAACATAACATACGGCTGTCCGCAAGGCTCAATAAAATTATTAGCTCATTACTATTTCTAATTTACATAATTAATAACATTGATAAAATAGGGCTAACAGGACACCTAACGTTATACGCGGATGACACTTGCCTTTTTTATTTCGATAAATCGTAACAAAACATTATAACAGATGCTCAAAAGGACCTTGACCTACTCAACGAATTGTTTAAATATAACTTACTTAAACTAATTATTATTAACACGTCAAAAACATCATTTATGATTTTCTCAAAAATAAGCCTTTACCGGAGTTTTCACCTCTTAGGGCGTTTGTGCACTACAAGGAATTTTACCGTCCGGCAGTCCGATTTTTTACGGTCCCATTTGGCACGACATAATGAAAAAATAAAATCGGACTGCCGGACAGTAAAATTCCTTGTAGTGCACAAACGCCCTTACGATTAATGGAGAAATAGTCAAACGGTCTAATCACGAAAAATACGTCGGTCTGTGAGTAGATGACAAACTTTCTTGGAAACAGCACATCGATCACGTCAAAATAACTATTAGGAGTGTTACGAAAAGTTACAAAATGTGTCCCGAAAAAAGTTCGTCTAATTATATATAACTCTGTAGTAAAATCAAACCTTGAATACCGAATCGAAGTGTGGGGATCTGCCGCTAAATCTAATCTAAACTCACTTCAGCGAATACAAAACAAAATTATCAAAGTACTATTTCACTATCACTATCTATATCCAACCAAAAAATTATACCAAAAAACTAAACTACAAAATCTCACACAACTATACACATATTACACATGCATTCTTATAAAAAAAATCACCACGAATTACGTACAATCAAACTTACAACAACATAAAAAAGCAATAACATACAACACAAGAAGCAAAAACAAATTTCAACTAATGACTGAACGTGCACGGACTAATTATGAAAAAAAAAACAATATTGGTTGAAGGGGCACAGCTGTTTAATGATTTACCGGAGGATTTAAAGAGTTGTGATAGTATAAACAGATTACTATTTAAGAAAAACTTAAGAAACATGTATGTACCTACCCTGAAAAGTCGACAACGCCCCAGAGGCAATAATATGATATTATTATTTATCATTTAGATATAAACACTTTGTATCTCATTTTAAGTGAACTATGTTACCTAATATAATTGAAGCTGTTCTATTAACTCGTTGCCTACATTAAAAAATAAAACGTTATGTTGCAGGTGCTAAAGAAAACGTTTGTTGCTGCACTTATAATTTCCCGTATCTTTTTACTGTGGAATCATCTCGTGTGTCAAAAATGCTCAAGGCCATTTCGCGCTTTATGGCCCTAGTGTGGAATTGCAATAAGCTAACTGAATATGTACAACTTAATACAGTTTTATCCTGTAATGTTTTTTTTCCGTTGTTTTTACTTTATTTTTAAGAAAAAAAATATTATCAGATGTGACGTTGTGATTATGACTGAATAAACATATTTGATAAGCATTTATTTTTTGCTAACTCTACTCAACTTCTTGGAGCGCAGTGGAATCAATGTATGCACATTAAAATTATGAGAAAAATGGGTTTTGGAGCGCAGTAGAACAACCCCGGTGCACGCAGTCACGCACCTTTATATTGTGTGAGCCTCAGAGTAATTCGATTACACTGACGAATTTGCCAAATACCCGAAGTGCCAAAATGTGGCTTACATAGTTCGCCAACCAAATGACCGCTCTGGCGGTAAAGGTATGGGTCATTGAACTTGTTAATCAAATCTATAATGGAATCTGTTTGGAAAGAAAACACCAAGTACGGTTTAATTGATTACCTACTTGTAACGAGACATAATAGGAGGTAATCATACAATAATACTTTCTTTTTATTCCCGCTACAGTTCGCCCATTCATGTTCAACAAGTGATTGAGAAACAAAGAGTTCTTTCTTATTAGTGACAAATAAGATTAGTTGATGCTGTAAGTGACCAAAAGCGTCTCACTAGATAGAAGTAAGTGTGTCGAAATAGAAAACCTCATGTTTATTGTTTAGGTACACTAATTAGGCGATATTTTTATAAATAGTTTCTCCTCGATATTTTCTGTACCTTTTCCGAACGAATAGGTACCTACTCATCCAGAAAACTCGCGTGCATCTCAAAAGCTATTGATATCTTATTCCTAGGAAAAGTAAGGAAAAATTTGCATTCAATACATTTTATTCAGTGCCCTGGGTTACCGAATTAAGTAATTTCTTTTTCATATCCCGTTGAAAAAGTAGAGTTTTAAGACTTTCAAACACATATACTTGCTTAAAAGGATTCACTTTTAGTGGAAATTAAGATTATTTACTTAACTAGAGTTTCTTATTTGGACTAAACTAAAAAACCCGTTCTTGTTTTAGTTCTTTTTTTTAAGTGGCACTCAACGTTTTTAAAAACAATGACCGAACACACAACGGCTTTGGAAAATGAGTAAATTGGTACTTTCGCGCAAAAATCGGAGACAGCAAATATGAATCTTCTACATCTTTAACGTCGACTTAAAGAATAACGACCTAAAAAGCCGGTCATAAAAATACAACAATCACGTCAGTACGCGCTATATATACCTATATGCGCCTGCGTTATCCGGTGTTGCGCAACAGTGCGCTAAACTGCGCTAAAGGCGAATAAGGTGGGTGGCAGTACTGCCATCATGCCAGTGCGGTAGGACGCGATCGCTCTGAGAAAGTCATTCGACCCGTTTTGCTGGGGAACCTCTTCCGTGACTTCCGTGTTTGTAAGGCTCGGAGCACACACGATGTTTTAATAGTTACGACTGTTGATTCAGTCGCTTTAGTTGCTTGTCGGCTGATCTCTAGTGGAATGTCGCTTCTACTTCTGCTATTGGTCGAGGTAGTTCAAAGGCACCAAGACGGGGTTCAACGTTCAAACGTGGCGATGTGTTCGAATCTACTCTCTTGTATGTGAACTTCGAGACGCAAAATGTTGCTGTTACTTAATACTTAGTCGCCAATCGCTGTCGCTGGGTAACGCGTATGTTTTAGGCCTATTAAGACGGTCCGACCTGTGCGCGTAGATAGCTTGGCCTCAGTTCCTGTACCAAGCACTTCCTGCTGCAGAATGGATCGAAAACTTGTCCCACTCGTAAGTGTGAAACGACACGACTGCTCTTTAACAGCTTTCAAAGGGCTGTTACTGATCTGAATGGAATAAAAATACCTTTACAAGAGGCGATAACTCGATAAGGAAGCCGAGTGTATCAATGCACACATGCATACGTGACGTACGCTTGCGAAGAACCTTGTACCTACAAAACAAAAAAGCCATTGTGCATATATAATAAAGCCAATCTGTTTTAAAAATAAAAAATCCGGGCATGAACAAGTTTTTTAAGGTTCTATGCAAATATGCTTAGGTAGGTACAGGTTATGCATTACCGGTATACGCGTAAAATATAAAGTGCTAACTCATTGTGTGGTTGCAAAACATGCACACATTATATAAATTATGGCGTTTGACAGTTTGCATTCATTTGCACCTAGATATGTAATGTATTTATATAGACTTGTATGTAGGTACACTGCAGGCAGGTCGGTGAAACTCCTGTTGCTTGCATTTTGCATAATCTCACAATTTGTTGGTTACACCACGTGGATAGGTAGCTCATAATATGATACATGAAGTATTATTACTTGATTACATAATGCGTCAACACATAACGGCTGCCGAATGACAATGAAAAACTGATTTACTTATAAAAGTAGGTAAAATTTCTGTTATAAGTAAATTATAGGGGAAGCTATATCTGCATCTATCACTGACCTCTATCACACAACATAGGTATGTATAATACAGGTCAGTGACATCTATGCATATTATTAATTAAAGCCGCTTTTATTTTTTAACTGTGTGACCGCGTTGTTCTTCTGAATTACGCAACGGATATTGATGCGGTTTATACCATCATTCAGACCATTTATTTGTGTGAAAATACAATCATCTTGGTGTTTTTTCAAGTCGTAAAAACCGAGGGGCGGTTATTTTATTATCAGTGCCCTACATACATATATTAGTTTTTATTAGAACTGCGAGTTCGTTACCCATTCGCAAGAAGTTATTTGGAACAATTCTCCGAAGGAAGCTGTATGATGGAAATAGCTGCTCGCCAAACTGGGAGTAGATCCTATTATATACATAAACGCCTACTTCTTCGGGGAAATGCATTAGGCAGATTTTTATGGACTGACGTCATATTCTGTTTGAGCTTTCATGGAATGTCATGCAATGGAACGTGTATGCAATTATTTGTCAATTTGCTCCCGATAATTAATATAGTACATAAGTACCCGGTAGCTTTGTGCCCGGACTGACACCTATTAGTGAGTGGGTATTGTCCTGCAATCCTGATTGCTGAAGAAATTTAATTATTGCCAGTAATTAACGGCAGACCGCTTCATTAAATACTAAATTACGAGTCAAAGGTTATTCATTAATAAATTCACGCAGCTGTTGATTATTATCAGTAGGTAAACGTATCTAGTGTCAGTAACAGTATTAGTAAACCTCACGAATTTTATCAATTGTTTTTAAACTGATATTCCTACCAAATATTATATATAAATTAATTAGCATCAGCATGATATCAGCCTTTAATGTACTCACTGCTGGGAAACAGGCCTCCTCTCGGTGAGAGGGAGTGGGCCGTAATCCACCACGCGGGAACAGTGCGGGTTGGTAGATGTCACAAATGTCTTCGAATTAATGGTTCTAGGACATGCCAGTTTCCTCACGATGCTTTCTTTCACCGTTTTGAGAGCAGAAGTGATGTAATAATTTACACAAAGTAAAGCGCATTACTGGGTTCGAACCTACGACCTACAACTCGTAAGTCGCGGCCGTTACCAGGGCCACCACTGCTCATAAATTAATTAAATATTATATATTATTCAAAGTCAAAGACAAATAATTTATTTCAAATAGGCACATTAAAGGCACTTTTGAACGTCAAAACTTACAGTAAAATTGAATTGATTCTAGTCGCCCCTTCCAAAAGGTAGTTTTCGTATGGAGAGGAATGGGCAAGAAACTCCACCGTTACTCTTTTAAAATGTTTTACAAGGTTTTGTATACGTATAATATATAATTATATGTGAAGACGATGCACATAGAATAAAAGAAGTCTACCCCAAAAAAAAACAAAGAATTAAAAATGAAGCGATTACAGGTAAATCAATTATGTGATAGATACATGGTGCTCACATATTTACAAATTATTTACAAATATTGGAAAAGTAGATGATTTTTCTAGAATTTTAACAAGTGTGTGAGTCACTGTAGTCACAGACTGTAAAAAACAATGTCATAAAAATTTAAAAAATATAAATTAAATTAGGATCCAGTTTGATTTTGTATAGACACTAGATTGTCCTATGGAGCATTATTTTGCATGAGCATATTATTTTGCTTGTTAAAATAACTTGTAAGTATGTAGAGTAGAATCAACACTCCATGGCAATTAAGCTGTTGATCTTAGATACATATATATACTTATATAGCTGCTGTAAGTTGAACGATATCCAATGCTCCTTCGACCATAATTATTCCTAAAACTGTTTTTGATGACGTACACACTAATTTGGTGTTGATTTACCTAGCACATCACCTTGCTGCTCTCACTCACGCTTTGTGGTATTAATCCTTATGTGCGGACGCGCAATTAGGCCCGCTTGCACAACAAATCACTAAATGCGGTTAGCGCTATACATAATGGGGTTTATTTATAAACGTTGCGTCTTAACTTTAACAGACGTTTAAACGTCTAAAAATAAATGTATGGTTAAACAGTTGCTAATCGCTACTTACGTTTATAAATAAAGGGGTATTGTATTTAAGGCATCATTCTGTATCAGTTGTCTTCTTCAATTCCTTCAACGGTAGTTGAGCGAAACGACGTACTTTTGGTGTTCTCTGCAAATTTTATTTAAAAAAAACCGGGCAAGAGCGAGTCGGACTCACGCACCGAGGGTTTCGTACGTTCAATAAGTATGTTTTAAATTTTTATGGGCAAGGCCTATATTCGTCAGAGAATTTTAACACTGCACGCTGCGGTGTAGAATATTGCAGTTTTAGGTCAGTGCCATCTCTTGATCGATAAACATTTTAAAAACATTTTAAAAGGTCAGTGCCATCTCTTGATCGATAAACATTTTAAAAGAGTAACGGTGGAGTTTCTTGCCCATTCTTCTGCATACGAAAACTACCTTTTGGAAGGGGCGACTAGAATCAATTCAATTTTACTGTAAGTTTTGACGTTCAAAAGTGCCTTTAATTTGAAATAAATGATTTGACTTTGACTTTGATAGTGGAAGTAATGTAACTATTGTTGATGATTTCTGAAAAAGTGTGCTATTTAGAGACTTCGTTTTTTTTCCTGTAATCTTTACATAAACTTCTATCAGATAGAAGAATTTCAGATTTTGCTCTTTGCAAACTTCGGAGATATTTTTTTTACATGTTTCATCAAAAGTCGAAAACTATGTGGCATAAAAAAAAACGAAAAAATGTTTGAGAATTTCCTGCTGAGAATTAACTGCGCTCTTTCATATGATACCCCACATGCCTTAGTAGCCCCACTTCGAATTTTTCAGACCCCTTTCAGTCCCTGTTGCAAAAAATATACATGTACTTACTTTTATTTCGTTTTTTATTTCGTATTTATTTATTTCGTTTTATGCTCCAAGGGACCTTAGGCCTTAGACCTACTACACAAATATTTACGTTTCACGGCCTACTACCAACCCACAACTTGGACGTTCGTCCGGCTTGACCAATGACCATGTCACAGTATAAGTAATAAAGTAAGCAGTAGTAGTACGTCTCGGCAGTACCCTTGAAATAATTACCTGCGGCCGCTCAGTAGATGAACACGCACTAGGTTTGCCCACAGACTATGTTGTAGATTCTTACAAACACTTTAAAGTCTTGTCAGTGAGGCAAATTTTTGTTTAATTCACTGTTCATAAGAAGCACTACTCCTTAATATTTATCCCTTTTAATATTTCATCCTATCTCAGGAAACCGCAGAAAATACTCTGTCTGCTATACTACTAAAGGTCTAAGAACGAGCTTTTCTCAACGATTTTATATTTTCTTCACTTAAATAATAAAATAAATTGTACTACCACGATACCTATATCACATAGGTACCAACAAAGGCTTGTAAGAGTGCGCTAGTTGAATGGCTCCATAACTTAGATTACAAAGCAACTGAGGAATTACCAACTCATCCAAAATAGTCTGTTCCGCTAATTTTCATACACAATAGATCACGCGTTTTTCCACTTCTCTTTTGTTTTATTGTTTTTAATCTGTGAGTTATTATTTATATTAATGTTACGCCCTATTCCTTTACTCTCATCCTTTGAATGTACTTTAACAGAGGTTTATGGCTATTTCTGGCGGTAACCAATACGAGAACACTACCTTTTGTAGATATCGCCTTGAAGGTCAAAATCTTTGTATATCCAAAGTCGCCATAACGATCAAAAATAAATCAGAATCAAAAGTCATTTATTCAAATTAGGCTGAGAATCAGCTCTTTTTGAATGTCAAAATTATATATAACAGTCCCCCAAAACGCCCGCCCTTCACCATTTCCTCGATGGGAAGGAAAAGTGGCGCAACAAACTCCCCAGCAGATCCTGGAATAGGTCCGCCTGGATTGAGTCATCGGAATCTCAAAAAATCTCATCAGATTTCTCTTGCGCTTATCCATCTAAAACAAACAAACTAATGACATACAATTTTCATACAATACATTTTTTTTTGTTTGTTAGCCTGTTCTGTCCCACTGCTGGGCAAAGGCCTTCCCCATTTTCTTCCACCTTTCCTTATGCTGTGCCTTCTCCGTCCAGCCGGCTAGGAACGAGTCTAAATCGTCACGCCAGCGTTTCTTAGGCCTGCCTCGGTGACGACCCCCGACTTCAGGCACCCACTGTATGACGACTTTGGCCCATCTGTCTGGATACATTCTATAAGTGTGACCAGCCCAGTCGCACTACAGCCTTGCAGACTTGCCGTCAACATCGGGGATACCTGTCTTAGAACGTATTGTGGTGTTGCGAATTTGGTCGGTGAGTTTAACGCTCCATCGTTTTTTGTGCAGACCTTGAGTTTAGACTTCTGAGCCTCTGTCAAAGACCAAGTCTGGCCGCCATAGAATTAGGATAGGCAGGATACACATGTCGACGTGCTTACGTTTTAGTGAAATAGGAAGGTCGCCAATACAGTTATAATTGAATTAGTTTACAACCTAGTGATAATAAGATTAGCATAATCTAAATACTTATGATATTTATTTGTCTGCAAATATTACGATTCGCCACTCCCGCGTTGATGGAACGTGCGCACCTCGCTATCGTGACACTGCTGCTCTGAGTGCATTGAGTGCAGTAGGGACGCAAGAGGCCCAGGGAACACGGCGTGCGTATGTGTGTACGTGTAGTGTCGCCGCACATTACTGCACAGCACATTTTTGAAACGGTTAAAATCAAAGTTCACGTGACAGTAAAGTTTTGAGTTTTCGATATGTTGTGACACAACAATACTATATAACGAATTTTTGCTTGACCTGCCATAAATAATATTCTGTTTTTGAACGTCGCCGCGTCGTCATACGTTGTGCCGTATCAAAATCTCAAATCATGACGTACAATTTCGTTCTCTCCTCGAAAGTGTTAATATGATGCCATTGTTTGTGATGAAAATAAATACCGACAAAAACAGGGTATAAAAGATAAAAGGAGTAGAAGCCTGTGGTACAGATGTTTTATTTTTTCACAAAAGAAATCGTCAAATAGTATACAAATTCATCTTAGACACCCTTCTTTAAGCGAGTAAATGATCAATGCATTCGTAACAAAATACAGTCCTTTGATTGAAGCCATCGGTAGGCTTCAATCAAAGCATTGAATGTAAAAAAACCGGCCAAGTGCGAGTCGGACTCGCGCACCGAGGGTTCCGTACAAACCTGCAAGGTTTACAAAGTTCGTTCATTACGAAAATCGAGTCATAACTATGGTATTTTTATTGCATATGAATTTCAACTTGATAGCTCTACGCGTTCATGAGGAAAAAAGTAATAAGTTTATATTTATTAAAAAATAAATATATATTTTGTAATGTAACTAAAAATTTAAGGTTTTCGGAATTTTTCCTTTATGTGTGCTATAAAACGTTGCTTCATGCCAAATTTCAAGATTCTAGGTCGACTGGAAGTACCCTTTAGGTTTTGATTCCCTTGCGAGTACTTGCGAGTTTCAAAATATGCAGCTTAAATTGCTGTTTCTTTTGATTGCGTTGACATAGAAGTTTGATTTTGTTACAGCTTAAAGGTATTATAGACCTGAGTATTTGGTATGAATTTCAATTTAATACCTCTACGCGTTTATGAGGAAATGGGTAGTAAGTTTAAAATTATTAAAAAAATATATATTATGTGATGTAACTAAAAATTTATGGTTTTCGTAATTTTTCCTTTATCTATGCTATAAGACGTTGCTTCGTACCAAATTTCAAGATTCTGAGTTCACGGGAAGCACCCTGTAGGTTTTGATTCCCTTGCAAGTGTCGAAAATTTGCGGCATAAACGGCTGTATCTTTTGATTGCGTTGGTTTAGAAGTTTGATTTTTTCACAGCTTCAAGGGACAGTAGACCTGAGTAATTGATATAAATTTCAGCTTCATACCTCCACGCGTTCCTGAGAAAAAGGGTCTTGACAGACGGACGGACGGACGGACAGACGGACAACAAAGTGATCCTATAAGGGTTCCGTTTTTTCCTTTTGAGGTACGGAACCACCCTAAAAAGAGATTTATGTTTTATTTTTTGTGAAAAAAAAAACATTCTGTGTCATAGGCTTCTACACCTTTCATAGGTACCTGTTTTTGTCCAGACTGCAAAAAAAGTCAGCCGATATATTTGAATTTGAATCTTTAAACGATTGACAGAAACAAAGCATCTCTGGTTCTGGTACAAGCGGGCCTTAATGTACAGACGCCAGCACATCAAGCTACCCGAAACTGTCAAATTTTCCCAATTAACTTTGAACCTTATGCTTTAGATAAAGTTGAAAATCTATTAAACAAATTTGACAGATTGTAGTAGCTTAATGTGCTGGCGTATGTACCTACATAGTGTAACTGATTACCACAGCCTCGTTGATCTAAGTCTAGAGGTCAGGAGCGCGGCAACCAAGCGTATCGTCCTAGCTTTGATTCCCAGGATGATAACGGACGGTAGCGCTCCGAAATTAAAATTATGCCATACAATTAACTTCTAAAACCTAGCTACACCGGCGAAACGAGGCAAAATTGTATATTGAGCTTTTTTATTGTTTTACTTAACTAAAGACATCAACGCACAAAGGGTTAAAACAATGTTTTTTTTTATAGTGCTCCCCGGAAGAGTAGGTAAAGGATGCGAGAATAAAAAATTGTAAATTTATATTTATTATCCTACATATAACTTAGGTACTTCCAAAGGATACTCGTCATCACAGTTGAAGTTTTGGACCCAATTACTACTTGAAACAGCCTGATACCGTCAAGCTATGCTGTGGGAAAAATAATGAAACATAAATAAATAAAAATCTTTATTGCAGACCACATGCCACATCCATAAAAACTCAATTTTAAAAATAACAAGTTACCAATAAAACGACGTAATTCACATTACGTAAAATCTTGCATTTCTTCACGAAAAAAAATACATTAACGCGGCTATTTCCAACTACCAATATAAGTACATAATTATTTCAGTCCACCACAAAATCAAACACCATTTTGACACGAAACATCAATTTTACAGTAATTATATTACGGCCGTCAATAACTTATATGTGATGTACTTTTACATAGATACTCGTTGATCAAGTTTGCATACATAACCTGCATTTTCCACTCTTACCCGAGAGTTTTAAAAAGTGGTTTAATTGTATAATCATTCACGAGATTCATTATTCGGATAATACACGTACACGTAATACAACTGATGTGTTACAAATTTCTCTATGCGTATTGGATAACATGTTTTGGCCGAGCGAGCGTGTTTCGACTGATAACGTCGACCTGGCTCAATCAAACAGGCTCAAACACTATTTTTGGATAGATGTATATCCAAAAATAGTGTTTGAGCCTGTTTGCTGTATTGCAACACAGTGCAGTTCTGTCAATGTGGGCTTTATGCAATAGCGTTATTAATCCTCACGCCTATGGCATACACATTGGATTCAGACGAACGAGAAATTTTTGCTTTCTTTTAACTAAGTACTATTAGTTAGTTTTACTTCTAGATAATAAATTACCTAAATATAAACGAATCAATAACTCTCGAACTGAGGAAGTTTTACGTTATCCCTTCAAAAAAATAAGTAAATAAGCAGAATAAGGAAGCGACAAAACCATTTATAATTATTAAATACTAATAACGGAAGCACGCTCGGATCACTTTTTAACACTCTTTTTAAGGTTCCGTAATCAACAAGGAACCCTTATAGTTTCGCCATGTCCGTCTGTCCGTCCGCAGCTTAGCTCAGATGCTCTTAGTGAAAGCGTGAAGCTATCTTTGGCATGGATACACATATTGATCACGCCGACAAAGTGGTAAAATAAACACTTGAAAAAAAAATTTTAAGGTACACGTAAAGTGGGGATGTTTTTATTTTCTCGTCTACCCTATGGTGTGGGGTATTATATAAAGGAAAACTATCACAGCTAAGTAGGCTTTACAAGTTTACGAGTGATAGTCGACTAACTTACATTTGCAGTTTCAATGTAAGGGAGAACATGATTTTTAACTACAATGTTAAGTTTGTTCTTGGGATAAATTCAATCCAACTACGGAACGCTTCATTGTGCGTACTCCGAGACGCACTCGGTCGGTTTTTTTTTATTATTACCTTCACTTGTAACTAACAATGGAATAAAATCATGGAAGTCAATTTTAGCCGACTTCTAATTGTCGTATCTAATTTGTGATATGACCTCGTAAGTGCAGGCTTCGTCTGATTGTTGTTTAAGAAATTGTATTTCCCGCTTCTTGTAAGAGTTCTCTAATCCCTCATACAACGGTCTTGAGATTGATTTTGCATTAGCGCACTATTCGTCGAAAATCAAGAAAAGTTGTATCTAAGGACGATTAAAAGATTAAATAAAAAAAGATTAAAGTTTTTACCTGCGTAATATAATAAAAAACCGGTCCAGAGCGAGTCGGACTCGCGCTCCGAGGGTTCCGTACCATCATAATATTATGTTTTTGAATTTTCATCGGCGAGGACTATATAGTCCACTTAACAAAGCAGTTGTAGAGTGTGTGAGCTAGGCCCTAAGCGATTTCTTCAGAAAGTTGTTCAGGGTGCTTAGGGAGTAAACATTCTAAAAGTCCCCGCGTCTAGAAGGTGAGCCGGAGTGGGGGGGGATAAAAGTTCCCACTTTTGAGGTTTTCGCTAATGTATATATATATATAATAATAATTTCGTTAATATCTTTAAAACGGTGTGTCGTAGAGAAAAAATATCTTCTACGTAATGAAAGCTAATACAATTTTGTACAACTTTTGGCTTACACACTTTTTCGAATTCTTACCCATTTTCGAACCACACGTTCCGGAAAAGTGATTTTTTTTTTTGAGAAAACGGCGTAAGGGGTAAGAGGCCTATCTGTTAATCCAGGTCCTAATCTATCTACCTACCAAATTTCATCCAAATCCGTTCACTAGCCGCTGAGTTATCGAAACTTTTATCTATGTACTAGCAGCACCCCGCGGATTCACCCGCATAAGTTTCCCGTAGGAATACCTATCGGGATAAAGACTACAAACCTTTGTCCTTTCCCGAGACTCAAACGATCTCTATAACAAATTTCATCTACATACATACAGGTAAATTTTTGCTCGTGTTCCTTTGTCGATCTTTGTCCTTTCACGAGACTCAAACTATCTCTATAACAAATTTCATCTACATACATACAGGTAAATTTTTGCTCGTGTTCCTTTGTCGACTAACACTATGCTACGAACACGCTGCGACGCTACGAGAATGCTAATTTGCAAAGGATAGTAGGTTTATAACCTACTTATTTTGAAAGATATTCATAGAGTTACATAATACTCGTAAAACATGATCCCTTATTATATTGCTAGCAGTCACAAGATGATTACTGAAACAGGAATGGCACAAACGGAGCGATGAAACTGAGTGCAGGGTGGTCGGTTGTGGAAACTGGACGGACACAGCTGCCTGCTGCCAAAATGAAACGTGTCTCTCCACTAATATTTTTTTGCAGATTACCTTCATCAACTGAAAAATAAAAGAACCTTTTATACTGTCCATCGGCGCCGCCGACCCTGGCCCAGACATATGGCGAGATGACCTGGACGCGAGGGCTGGTTCAAGGTGGCGCAGGAAAAGAGTTCTTGGAAGGATTTGGGGGAAGCCTTTGCCCAACAGTGGGACAGTGTGGCCTAACAAAAAAAACTCGATGTTTTCAGAATAGTTTATTTTAATAATACGAGTATAATGATAAGTCAATGACTAACAACGCCGTATCTACTTTGATTCTCATTCTTATTGTATTGTTTTTTAGAAATGAACAAAATTTTTTTTTGTCTTAATTAAAAAAATAAATGTACGGTACATTTATTTATGTAACCGATAGTGATAACAATTGATAACTTACTTTTAGAACGAGATATTCATAGCTCCTATTAGATTATGTAAGCGCTAGAGAGAATTTGGCCTACAGAAGAGTAGTGCTTTTCTGTTATTTGTAGTAGTTTTCTGTGTTGTGAGCAGCAAGCGACCAAACTCAGCTCGAAGAGATACAATTTTTGTCGCCGGAAGATGCGCTGACTGGAAAAAGTGTTTTGAAAACTGATTCAGACGCATGAAACTTTGTATAGAGGCTAGTGGAGAGTACTTTGAAAAGATTTAATAAAAAATATTTACCTAGAGAACATATTTTATTTTTATTTACGCAAAACTTTCTGAGTGTCCCACGTATAACAATCTACTACATATTTCATTTCTCATACTCGGAAAGTAGTGTTTGTTTGATCCGAATAGCCGGTGGAAGACGCTGCTTCCCAAAAAGAAAAAGAAGCTTCGGGAAAGACTCATATAATTAATTCCCTCTTTAGGGCGGGAATGAATTTTAAAAATAGAACTAAATTTTGTTAGGTAGTCAGCTACGAAATTTTTTACATCATTAAGAAAAATTCTACGGTCTTGTGAGTGTATTATACAGCCAGTGTGAATTCAAAAATACCTATAAAGGCCATAGCACACGTTAACGTTTAAAATTAAAAAAGACTATAGTATTATTTGGCGGGATACTAACTCTGTAAGCTGTAATGCTATTCTATAAAAATCTCACCATGAAAACTTAGGTGAAGTCAGCTTAAAGTGAGCTGTCATTCTACCTGATTCTAAGGATTGACACCATTGACAGCTCACTTCACCTAAGTTTTCACGGTGAGATTTCTACAGAATAGCACTGCTGTACCGAAATTCAAAAACTTAGTTTTATAGACTGATCTATAAACATACTCGTAAAACAAAGTCGGGTTAGTTACACCATTTTATAAGTCAAGAACGGCTGGACCGATTTTGATGTTCTTTGATTTGCTGTATTTGTCTCCGCCCCGAATAGCAGAATAACTATTGAACGCTTCAGACTTGCCAACAGCAGCTGATGTCACTGTACGGATTTTGATAAACTTTGATGAGTTCTAACCAAACAGGCTTTAATTATAGGCGTTGAATCGGAATTCCCATACACAGACCTCTGTGGGTGTGGCGGATCTACCTACATTTTTTTAAGTTTGCAACTCAAATGACATGATACATGATTCGACTAAATGGCGAGCGCTAAGTAGCTTGTACACGTGATTACGTGTACATAACCAATAACCATCCTTAGAAGACAAGTTGGGAGAGATGATTTGACTATAAATATATTCATGTGTTCATCTAAGCTGAGACACAGGCCTCTCGGTGAGAGCGAGTGGGCGTAATCCACTACGCGGCCCCAGCCAGTGCAGGTTGGTGTAAAAAATAGGCATTTTACTATTAATACGCACAGCATACCTCAGCGTAATACGTCAGCTCCGTTTCTATAATTTATAGCATGACAGCATCAAAATCAACAACTTTTACTATGGGTCCTACTCTGAAATAACAAAAAAAATCTGCTGTTCCATACAAAAGTACAATGCCATGCCACCAGACTTTGCCATTCACCGAAATCTGGCAGCTCAGTAGATACGGGATAGTAATGTACTACGAGTCCAATATGCACGTTATCGGGGAAAACCATCCAGTTATTCGTCCCGAATTTGAAAAGGCTGCCAATGTTATTAGGTAGGTACCAATCAAGCGTAGTTTTTGCTCCTAAACACTTTTATCCCGAACTGACTTGTGTTTACTGCATGGGACTCGAACCATCATATTATTAATAGTACTCCTACCCTGCCATACTCGAACGCCTGCCCACGTACTGGAAAAGCGAAACCCTAGACTCTGAACTTTCGATCAGGACCTTCATTAGCGATCCTACAATAGGATAGAACCCTGTACTGGTATTGATTGTCTTGATACTTTATTTTTTATCAGAGTTAGTGCAATCTTTAATGATGCATCTGATATCGGAGATCTGGAATGAATCTAGCAAAAAGGAATTTAAAAAAAATCTCATTACATAAAGTAACCTCACCGTGTAGGTATATATCCGTTTGCTCTCCAGTCAAGCAACGGGTAACTATCTATTCATTTGGCGATCGTGACACGTGAGGACATTTCACGCTAGTTTTATTAAGTATTATTCACCGCCGCCTATCTGCAATACCAAAAGTATCGCTTACCTGTTATCAGTCAGTTTCAAAACTGACAATCTCGTCTACCTATGTTTACCCCGGCACCCAAAGACTTCAAACCGGAACAGTGACACGACATTTCAGCCAAATGTGATGGGCACTGTTGACAGCGTTGCAACTTTTTGATGTCCTATGATTTTCCCCTTCTTTTTTATATGCAAGCAGGTACATAATTATTATTATTGTTATTTCAGGACTATAGCTTACATATTATGTAAATACTAACTTCTATCTGTGATTTCGTATGCGTGGAAGTCGTAACACACCACCATATAGTAAAATACAGTAGCGAAGGATCAATTTTTGTAATATGTAGGTAGGTAAGCCGGAGTAGATATCTTAAATATGATATTATATATTATTAGAATAGTGCCTGTGCCATTTTTCAAAGGGAAGCCGGTAGGAACCGAGTTGTATGGAACCTTCGGCACTGCTAAAATAACGGCCACATTTTTATAAAACTTCTCAGTATACTACATTTGTGATTTTGGTCTCAGCAGCCAAAATATAATGAGACTCAACTTGTGACGCGGGTAAGCGACGTATAGGTATTTTTCCATGTGAGAAGCAGCTCGTCCTGAGGTCGACACCCACAGCCTTCAGAAGCAATTTTATAATTATTATTATGTATTACTTACCTATTTAATGGAATGATAGCAGAACTCCCCCGGACGAGCTCCTTTACAAATATAAATATAAAACTGCTTTCCAGTCTTGTGTATAAAATATGGTAAAACAGTATAATACTTGCATACACAGTTCATTCAGCTATGGGAAATCTTAATGATATTTCCAACGATATTTCCGCAAAATCAGTTTGTGTCATGAAACCAGCATGGAACATGCAACAAGTATTGTAAGGATGACATTCTCATCGTGTGCTGCAATAGGAAATCGTGAATTATCACCCGCATGACAATTTACAACGAAAGTTTTTGTAAAATAGAAGACGTGTCTCGTCATGCATTCAATTACTGAAAATGGAAATACTGAAAATGAACCTTAAATTATTTGTTCTGTCATAAAGGATCACAAATTAGTCGTACCTCATGAGTACCTACCTCGTAACGTTACAGAATGAATGTTTTCTTTAGCATCGGTTACGAGTTCCAACTAAAATAATTTTCATGCTCTATGATTAAATGGAAATACATAATATCCGATCTTACTTTGAGTCCCTGTTCCAGTAAAAAGGTTATTTAGTCGAGAACTCAGGAAGGAAATCGTTTCATTCGGAAGACCATGTGTACCTACTTTTCTTCGTGGAAGCATTTAAGAAGCTTATTTCCTCGATATGTATATTCGGCTAGATATAATGTAGGTAAATTTTATATAATTCTACGTAAAAGGATGTTTTCTAGGTTCGCGAGGCTGTGGGTCGCAAGGAGCCGTCCCACGCACCCCGGGCCCCGGTGTGAGCGGGCGGCGGCGGGCGCCTCGCGGGGTGGAATCGGTGAAAGTGAGCGCGCCCCACCGCACCGCTGCGCGTTGGGGTGCACTCCGTCTTATATAAAGAGAGACTCAAGGTGAACAAATAGAGTAATAACAGATCCGACGTCTTAGCTAGTGGAACAGCCGTTCCCCGCCTCATCATGAGAGGGACCTGGAGCCAAGTGGTCAGTGTTCAATCATTCAAAATATCCTCGGGAATTATAAATTAGTTATATTTTTTTCTTTGCTTTATAAATTGGTAAAGTGATATTAATTCGGTTGAAAGTGCTAGTGATAACGCGATTAAATATGACAATTAAACATTAAAGTAAATATTTTGAAGTAGGTACTTCTTCAAGAAAAAATCAAAGTGATACTTAACTCAATTTTTTTTAAAGTAAATCTTTTCTTACTTAGTAAGAAAAGTAAGTAAAGTAATTAAGTTAGGATCTAACTTAGTTACTGCGGTAACATAGTAGTACAGAACATTTTAGGCCGAAAAAGAAAACAAAAAAAAGGTTTTCGGTTTGTCGGTACGTTTTTCATTAGCAAAAGTAAATTAAATACAGTGTCGGCTTTAAATCGTTATAATTACCCATTTAAACTTAAATCATGTGAAACTTTATACTTTTCTGAAAAACAATTATTTTTTCTGCATTTTCTCAGTGGTTGTTACTTATGATTTTCTCTGAATAAATGAATTTAAAGTATTAATTTGTTTCGACCAGAGCCAAAAAAAAAAAAAATCGGTTGAAAACGAAAATTGCCCAGATTGGATATTTCGGCCGAAAACGAAATCCATTCGGACTCTACATTGCAGTGACAGTTTCAAAAGTTTAGTTATAATTAGGCATTACCTAATTATAACTTCGCTTTGAGTGGAAGTTAAATCTAAAGTGTTAATAAATTTTATGACACTGACAACTACTCCGAAGTTTACTTCGCAAATAGCTTACCAACTAGTAGTTAAGATAAGTATTGACAAGCTTATCAAGCAAAATTTGCATTCATAGGGTTCCGTACCTCAAAAGGAAAAACGGTACCCTTATAAGATCACTTCTTTATCTCTCTGTCTGTCCGTCTGTCAAGACCCTTTTTCACAGGAACGCGTGGAGTTATAAAGTTGAAATTAATATCAAATACTCAGGGCTGCAATCCCTTGAAACAGTGAAAAAATCAAACTTTTAAGTGAACGCAATCAAAAGATACGGGCATTTATGTTCCGGAATCAAAACCTATAGGGTACTTCCCGTTGACCTAGAATCATGATATTTTGCAACTATCAATTTCATGTAGCATAAGTAAAGGAATAAATCCAAAAATACGTATATTTTTAGTTACATACCTACAGATTTGTACGGAACCCTCGGTGCGCGAGTCCGACCCGCACTTGATCGGTTTTTTTTAAATTTACTGTTTAATTATACACTCAAGTGATAATTGTCAAATATTACGTGTACATTTGTTTGCTCGGACTGTTTGTCTTTTTTGCTTATGTGTTAAAACTTTTAGCGAGAAACAGAGGACACTAGACCACTTAATAATTATTTAATTTGCGAGGTACCTAGTGATGATGAACCACCTTGCCTGTGTGGAACTCGCATCTTGTCAGGTGTACATCAATTTGCGAGGCACCTAGTGACGATGAGCCACCTTGCCTGTGTGGAACTCGCTTCTTGTCAGGTGTACATCAATGCATCCGTCTCGGTATCACTGCTCGTGACAATAGCTTGCACTTTTTATTGATGCGTCGAGATTTTTCAATTATGATTGCAACTTCTCTCTATTGTTGTTTTGGTACTACAATGAGCGGCAAATCTCTCTAGAACATTGAAATAATGGCGATGAACTCGACTGGATTGCATAATGTGTTCTTCCGTTTTGTAGGCGTTAGTCGGGTCACGATCTGCGATCTCGTTTTGGTAATGATTATAAAAACTACACTCTCCGCCGTAACAAAGGCTAAAAATAACTGCTGCATTCACAATAAGGAGTCTTGCGCAATTTCCCGCACAAATACGGAAACAACGAAAATGTTAAAGCCCCATGCCTTAAATTATCGCCTTAGCTTTTCTCGTAAACTTTATTTATTTTTGGTTACTTGATATGATAATTAAATAGCTTTATGGATAATTAAATTGATAGGGTGTGAAGGATCATTAAAAACGAGATGTTAAACTGGAAATAACTAGGAATATAATATGCTGGGTTTAAACCTTTTTTTTTATTTCTAGAGAAATTTTCATTGCCAGATATTATTTTAGATAATTTTCCAATTTAACGCGATACTTACTTCTTTAATGGACGTCCAATTATAGAATTCTTATGACCTTTTATTGCAACGAGGTTTGAGTAACCATAGGTATTATGGTTGTTGTCACCGGACGACGATGCCGATTGCCTCTCCAATCACTTGTGTAACTGTTGCATACGTAATGCCGGCCAAATGTATTGTATTATTATATTAGTTAGCCGTATGTGTGAACTATGCTAATGCACCAGATGTATGTACTTACATTAACTTTCTCAACTTATTTTCACTGTCCTTTACGTAACCTTATTCCGGACACGCTAAAATTAATATGGCATTTTATGTGGGTGTAGTAGCTCTCTAAAACCTTACGCTGCAGATTAACGTTTCTGATACCATATAAAAACATATGCGTAAAGAGGAAACATTAAGTAATTTGATATAATTTATTATAAGTATTTTCATTAAATCTTACATCACTCCGTGAGTTGCAGTTCGGGGTGACCTAGTAGCCAAAGTCCATACATGGCATACTTTAGTGTTCTCAAAACATCGATTTCTTACATAACCATTGAACTTGGTGGATCCGGGTTGTTCATAAACAGGTTTTATATACAACGGGTGCCCTAAATTGGTATTACATTAATGATAATTAATATGCGTAATTTAATATTGTTCTTCATATGGGAAGTAATGAGACGACAGAGGCTTGTGTTTTTATGATTTTTTTCGCAACTCGATTTTCCAGTAGCATTAACTGTTCTAGAAAGCATGTACAAGATGCTCACTGGCAGGCGGCTAGCCGCTAGTTCAACGTTTGCTTCCTAGATCCGCTCGACCTGCGAATTAGCCGGAGCGTGTTCTAATGGCCCCCACCTTACTTAGACAAGTCGTCTTATGCTCACTTTCCTTTTGTGAATCACATATAAAGCGAGCTGACGTAATAATTTGTGGTCCGAATTAATTTAACTATATTTATTTATATTATTAAGGACAAAAATAAAGGTCAGTTATATTGTGGTTTATATATATATGTTCCGACCACAACTCTTCTTATCTTGCAATGGATGCAATGGTCATTGTTATAAAAAGCTATGCGACATTCTTTTTTTTAAATTGTTGTCTAAATAAATATGAAATTATTATGTTTATGTCTGTGCGTTTTCTAGAAAGCTTTGCGTCTATTTGTATCGATCTAATTTTAACGAATTTTTTCTTTGTTTCAGATTACCCTAGCGGTAATTTTACAAATCGCTCTAGTTTCGGGAAAGGCATTTTTACAACAAAATCAACAAACACAGCTACAGGTGGAAGAGAATCAGCACACAGCTCAGAAGCGTGTCGGCTACGACTATCCCTCGCCGCCACATGACCTCATCAACCCGTTCCAAGACCATGACGATCTGTACGCGCACGACGGACACCACGACGTGATCGAGCACCACGAGGAGCATGACTACGGCGACGATGACCACCACGACCACCACGACCACCTCGAGGACCACGCAGTCCACGAGGATCACCACGTGGAGGAGCACCATGACGAGCATCATGCTCACCATCATCCTGACCCTGGCTACTGGAAGAAGAAGCTCATTTGGAAACCTGGGTGGAAGAAAATTTGGAAGCCGGCCAAGAAACAAATCTGGAATCCATCCTGGAAAAAGATATGGAAGCCCGTGTGGAAACATACTAAACGAGCTGTCTGGAAAGAAACTAAAGTTCCTGACTGGAAAAAAATCTACAAACCTGAATGGAAACCAATAAAGGTTCCAGCTTGGAAAGACATAAAAGTTCCCGATTGGAAAAAAATTACCGTTCCAGTGTACAAGGACATCGTGGTACCGGGTTGGAAGGAAATACAGGTTCCAGCATGGAAGAAAGTCTGGGTTCCCGAATGGGTTAAAGTCGGCGTCCCTGGCGAAAAGTATTTAGGAAAAGATCATGATGGTTGGGAATACACATCTCACGATCTGTGGAAGAAAAAGTTAGTTTGGAAACCTCTTTGGAAGAAATACTGGAAGCCAGCTAAAAAGCAAATCTGGATCCCAGACAAGAAGTTGGTATGGAAGGACCAATGGAAGCAAATCTGGAAAACAGAAAAGAAGCAAATATGGGTCGATGACAAAAAGTTGGTCTGGAAGGAAGCTTGGCAGCAAATCTGGAAGCCATCAAAGAAATTGATTTGGGTGCCTGACAAGAAATTGGAATGGAAGGAAGCGTGGAAGAAGATATGGGTGCCAGGATGGAAAAAGATCTGGGTTCCAGGTGTGAAGAAAATCTGGAGGCCCGTATGGATATCTGAATGGTTCCCCTCCCCTGATCATCACGAGCACCACCATGAGTCCCACCACGAGTCCCACGGCTGGGACAGGACCGACATCACCGACCACAATACAGCAGAAAGCCAGAAAGTATCTGCAGTAGCGGCACCGAAACAAGCGTCGCAGGAAAAAGAACAAAAGGGAACACGGAAGTCATGGCTATTCCCCGAATAAATTTTTAATATACTTAACCAAATTAAAAGCTCTGTGTAGCTGTTCATCATAGATAGATCCGGCAATCGGATTAAAAGTGCTTGTCTAGAAAGCTTTATAATGCCATATGAAAGTGAAGACTGTCAGCAGCTACCACACGCGTCGCGAAGGATAGTGGACGGAGCGGAGCACAGGAGCAATCACATCATGGCTTCTCATCTAGGTAATGACATTTGTTTAACATTTTGGATTGCCATGCGAAAACTGTGAGTCAGCGATGCGATTGTTTCTAGGCCCGTCAATACAAATTCTAACAAAAGTTCACAGTAGACTTCAAATGTTTAATAATGTTATTTATAATAGATATATCTAAGCTTTAAAGTGTTTGTGTAATATTTGTTGTCGTAGATCGTAGGAATGCTGAGAGCTTGTTGTCTCTACCTACCCACTGATGCTAGGTGTTTTTTTGTTGATTAGCTAATTAATGTTACGTTTTATTGTAGGTCTTTAGATGTAAGTTTAGCGGAACCAATGAAATAAAATAAATGTTATGTAATATTCAAGTATGTTCTGGTTTTACTTACAAAACCTTTGAGACTAAGGTGTGGATACACATATCTAGGTTTACATTACCGTAAGACAATGGTAAAAGCAATAATACTCGTCCTTTTTTCGTATACCTACCTACACTATAATTAGATGGGGGAGATCCCGTTACTGTAACACAATAAGCCTACGAGTATAATGTTCCCACTGCTGGGACATAGACCTTCTCTCTTCGAGAGGGAGTGGGTCCAGTAGATACGGGTTGGTAGAACTCACCTGGCTTCGAATTTTTGGTTCTAGGACATACCGGGGTTTCCTCACGATGTTTTCCTTCACCGTCTTTGAGAACAGATTCCGTTGCTATACCTAATTATAGGGAAATAATACAAATGAGAGTAAATAACAGCTCAGATTGTCACAATTCTTCCTGTGTTTTGAATGATCCGCATTTATTTTCATCTAAATTACAAAAGTAATTAAATAAAAAACTAAAAAAGCAGGCGGGACCCATTTGATTTTGAAAATATAAAAATGGAATGGGTCCCGCCTGCTTCCAACTTTTATTTAATTTAAAATGGGCTTGTTTTTAGTTTTTCAGTTTTTTAAACTTAAGTTTTTTTACTGCTGTCGGGTTTTTTTAGTTTTTTTAATTCCTTTTGTTTTATTTGCAGCTTTTTAGTTTACAAATGTGAATTATTTTTACCCGACTACGCCAGACCGAGGGTTATGTTTTTCGAGTGTATTTATGTATGTTTAAGATAAGATAAGATCTATTTATTTGCTCAAACATGTGTATACATACAAGAATATAAATTCATGCAGGATAACATAAAAAAGAAAGGATCAGTCATGTTTGCCACCTAGTATGGCGTGCAAATATTATGAATTATTAATTTGAAGTCAAAAACATTAATTTTATGTGAATTAGTAAACAACAAAATAAATAATAAACATCTATATTAGAAAAATAGATAAAAATGCATCAAAATCTATGTCAATATCAATTCTTCTGTCAGAAATTCATTAATATTATAGTAAGCTTTGTCAATTAGATATGATTTTAGTTGATTTCTCAAATGTAAATTATTTAGCTCCTTCCAACTTTTGGGTAACTTATTATAAATAATGGGAGCCATGCAAAAAACACTTTTGCGCATAAGTGCCGTCCTACTCCTATGCAGACAGAGCTGACTTTGATCACGCCTGTTTCTTGGAAACTTACCTATTTTTTTTATTTCGTGTTTTTTACGATTGGTCACTTCGAATTACTTTTTATATATTTTTGTAATCACCTATTAAAGTCCTTCATTTTGATACCCCACTTGGTAGGTTATGGGAAAAAAAAATTTTTAAAGACTATATGGTGCCAAAATCGGCCATTTTAATTTTTTTTCAATTTTGATTTGATTTGACCCAATGTCACTCTCACAACTAAGACGAATCTAACGGCACCTCTCTCCTCTCTCGTTTAGGGTGCAGAGCGTGCCGAAGAAATATACCTTACATACATACCTACGTACACTCGAAAAACATAACCATCCTTCTGGCCCAGTTGGGTAAAAAACGCATCGATCGTAGCGGCGGGCGCGGTGTTTCGACGCGCGCCCGCATGTCACTTTGCATTGTGGCGCGAAATTGAAATGTACCTACTCTAGCTTATTACTTTGCGTATTAGTAGATTCATCTCACGACCCCAACCCCCCCCCCCTTATATACGTTTATGGGGAAATTAGAGGTATTTTTGACAAACTGAGACTGTTAACGTTCTTAATATTACGAGAATTGCCCCTCAGGATGAGCAGTGACCTTTCAACATGGTTTTTTTTAAGGTTAACACTACGATCAATGTTAAATAAGTATTTTAATGCCAATCGCTAAGTGCCTAACCTTCACTTGAAGCGGTGGTCAAAGCTAGCCTCCTAGATTTTTCAGCGGTCAGCACCACAGCAATGGCGTGAGACTACGGTCATGAGCACCTGCTCAGTTTTAAGGGTAAGTAGGAATGTAAGCTGGTAGGTCTCTCAGTAGGTACTTACAACATTATGCACAATATTATACCTGAACAGTGATACACAGCCTCGAGTCTGAGGGCTGTGGCTGGCTGTGTGTGGCTGGAAATCTGACAAAAAGCAAACCTCGAATTCTGTAAGACTGAATTGCCAACAAGCAAAATCGTGCTTCTTCTCTGTATAGAAATAGGCCTTCGCCCTGTAGGATGTAGATTTATTTATATTTACATATAGGTACTTTATTGTACACCACAAAAATACATAACAAAAAACCCTGCTTCTCGCGCAGTCGGGTAACTAGATCGCTTTATCGCTTTCTGCGATCTCTTCCAGCCAACCTTGGAATGGACAGTGATTTGCCTGGACATAAAATATTGTCTTTAGTGCAATAATAAGTTAACAATACTGAAAAAATTATATGTATATACTAAAAAATACATAAATATTATACATATCCTAAATAATAGATACATACATACTAAATATGTATGAAAAAAAATAAAGACTATAGATAATCTGGTGGCACGGCAGTGCCCCCGCCAAGACGAGCCAAGTGAAGCGCAAGAGCAATACTTACCTTTTCTCGAAGCGCTTCGTCGTTTTTTGAACCCTCATAACTTGGGTTTGGATTACATCAGATAAACAAAATTCTTGGGAAATTATGTCAATAGTTGACTTAGTAAACGTATAAAGTTTCAGTTGCATAGCTCTTATATACTTTAGATCTTATTGATATCTATTAAACCCCGATTTCGTCACTGACTCACTGATGATCACCAAAATTCCGGTACTTCCTGAAGTCCTAGAAATCTGAAATTTGGTATGTAAACTAACCATAAAAAAATTCTAAAACTTGGAACTTTTGCCCCCTGTTGAAATGAATTGAAACAACACTAAATAGTTATTGAGCATGGTATATTAAACGTGAGTGTTAGAAGAAGGTGGCAACACTGTTAATAAAGTGCTCTGTGGTAGCTAGAATAAAGAGGGCGAAAATAAAGGACGCAGGTTCTTGTAATTCTTAAATGATTTTTATTTTAATCACCAAGCAAAATAACATGGTGGCAGCGGAAAAGTCTTTACAGTGGAAAGTCATAGTAGTGTTTGCATAAAATCGTCGTGATACAAAGGTATTGCATGCTGGCTTGCCACGTGCTAGTCAAGACTCGCTCGACCGTAATTCTAGGGAATGGGCGAAGTAAAAAAAGGGCACCATGGAAGGTCAAATTAAGATTATAAAGCCAATCGATCTCAGCAACTCGGACACTGTAGCAACATGGGCAAAATGGAAGCAGATTTTTGAAAATTTTTCAATTGCCATGAAGTATGACAAGGAGAGCAAAGACAGAAAAATTGCTATTTTACTGCACTTCATGGGCGAGCAATGCTTGGATGTCTATAACGCCTTCTCTGAAGAAGAAAGACAGACTTATGAATCAGTCCTAGCAGCATTTGACAAGTATTTTATACCAAAGAAAAATTTGGCTATTGAAAGACACAAATTTTTTAGTCTACAGCAAGGAGAAGAATCCTTGGACGTATTTTTGACTAAGTTAAAGAAGTTAGCTGCTAGTTGTGAATTTAAGGAGCTAAAAGACTCACTAATAAGAGACATATTCATATGCAATTTGAATAAAAAATACACTCAAATAAGACAAAGACATCTAGCGGAAAATGATATAGAACTAGATAGATTGATTGCTATATATAAATCAGTGGAGATGTCATACAATAACACCTCATACTTGGAAGGTGGGGATGTAGAAATTGCAGCAGTTCAGAAGTTTTCCAAGTCCAAAACACAAAAATGTACACGCTGCGGGCAAGTACACAAGTTTACATGTCCGGCAAAAGGAAAACAGTGTCACAAATGTAAGAAAATTGGACATTTTGCACAACTGTGTAAAACACAAATAAATACAATTGAAGCAGTCAATTGTGAAGACACAGGTAACCTGTTTTTAGTATCCAATAATAGTGACTCCAACAATGACTTGTTTCTGGGTGTCTTATATACTGAACAGTGTCACATTAATCACATAGATATGAAAGATTGGCTCATAGATTTAATAATAAATGAACAAAATGTAACATTCTTAATAGATACTGGTGCTAGAGCTAATTGTTTGTCTTATGATTTATTTCATAAATTAAAATTATGTGATAATGATCTAAAAAGTTGTTCAGCTAATTTAGTAGCATATGGAGGTAATAAAATACCAGTCAAAGGTTGCTGTACTTTGAAATGTCATAAAGATAATCAACAATATGATATTCAATTTATTGTAGTTAACATACCATGTCAGTCAGTCTTAGGTGCAAATACATGTACTGAATTAGGTATTGTTAAAAGAATACATACAATAAATAATAGTGACAAACAACAACCAATCTTACAACAATTATTAAATGAAAATCAAAACGTTTTTCAGGGCCTGGGGTGTCTGCCAGGCAAGTGTCACCTGACTGTGAGATCTGATGCACAACCATCAATAGATGCACAGCGCAAAGTACCATAATGCACTTCAAGCAAGACTGAAGGAGGAATTGGATCGGATGACAGGACTAGGAGTGATTGAACCAGTCTCCAAACCAACTAGTTGGGTTAGCTCAATTGTTATTGTTGAAAAATCAAATAAACAGTTAAGGATTTGTTTGGATCCTCGAAACTTGAATAAGGCCATCCAAAGGTCTCATTATCCGTTACCTTCTCTAGAAGATATTAGATGTAGACTAAATGGAGCCAAAATATATTCACATTTGGATGCCTATTCAGGATTTTGGATGATCCCATTAGACTCTGATAGCTCTGATTTATGTACATTTAACACTCCTTATGGAAGATATAAATATTTGCGTCTACCGTATGGTCTAAATTGTTCCAGTGAAATTTTTAGCAAAAAACTCATTGAATCATTCTCTGATATACCAAATGTAATCATTTATGTTGATGACTTGCTCATTTATGGATTAGATGAGAAATCTCATAATGAAACATTGAAAAAAGTATTAGAAAGGGCAGAATCTATTAATTTGAAATTCAACAAAGACAAATGTATAATTGGAAAAACAAAAATAAAATTTTTAGGTCATGTGTTTAGTCCTGAAGGAATGTCACCAGACTATGATAGGATAAAAGCTATCTGTGAAATGCCTAAACCAGATTGTCAAAAAAGCTTGCAAAGATTTCTAGGAGTGATTAACTACCTAGGCAGTTACATTAAAAATTTATCTTCAGAAACAGAAGTATTAAGAAACCTTCTTAAAAAAGACTCACAATGGTTATGGGATGAGAACCATGACAAAGCTTTACAAAATTTGAAAAATTCTTTAACATCAGCTCCAGTTTTACGTCACTATGATAATAAAAAGCCAGTGACTCTGAGTGTTGATTCTTCACAGTCAGCTTTAGGTGCAGTATTACTGCAGTCAGGTCAGCCTATAGCTTATGCTTCCAAAACATTAACTGATTGTCAAAAAAGATATGCCCAGATTGAAAAAGAATTGTTTGCTATTTTATTTGGCTGTCAAAAATTTCATCACTATATTTATGGTCACAAAGTCAAAGTAGAGACTGACCATAAGCCTTTAGTCGCCTTATTCAATAAGTCATTAAGTCAAGTACCCAACAGATTACAAAGGATGATGTTAGCCCTGCAGCTATATGATATAGAAGTCACATACATACCAGGCACAAAATTATACATTCCTGATACACTATCTAGAGCTGCTCTATCAGAATCTATGGAACATGCTATTGATAAAGAAATAGCCATACATGCAAACTTATTCGTAACAGCACTGTCTATATCAGAGTCAAAACTAGAAACAATTAAAGAAGCAACTAATAAGGATGTATGTTTGCAATTACTGATGAAATATTTTAATGAAGGGTGGCCTGTTCACAAAAATAAAACAGACTCACTTGTAAGATCTTATTGGAATTATAGGTCGGAAATTCATGTTATTGATGGAATAGTCTTCAAAAATAATAGTATAATAGTTCCAATGTCAATGCGTAAAGATATGTTACATCAGATTCATGCTAGCCATTCAGGTATATCTAGGAGCAAAATTCTTGCAAGAAATGTCATATTCTGGCCATGTATGAACAAAGAAATTGAACAAATGGTAGAGAATTGTCAAATTTGTTTAAAATATAGACCAGCCAATACAAAAGAACCATTACTGTTGGCAGAAGATCCATCTCTTCCTTGGGAAAAGATAGGCGCTGATTTATTGCAGTTTAATAATAAAAAATATTTAGTCATTGTTGACTACTACTCTAAGTACATTGAACTTGCTCAACTAAACAATGATTCGACGGCAAAAAATGTAATATTACAATTTAAATCAATATTTGCACGACATGGAATCCCTTTGAGATTGTATACAGATAATGGACCACCATTTGAATCAAAAGAATTTAAATGTTTTTGTCAAGAATGGGACATAGATCATGTCACTTCTAGTCCCAATTTTCCACAGTCAAATGGACAAGCAGAGTCAGCAGTTAAAATTGTTAAAAATATATTGCAAAAAGCATATGATGAAAATAAAGACCCATATCTGGCTTTGTTGCATTATAGGTGTAATGATAAAGAGTACATGAAATCTCCATCTGAACTATTAATGTCTAGAAAACTGAGATATAACTTACCCATGTCGAAAAAGTTGCTAAAGCCTAAAGTTATAAAATTTGAAGGGCAAAAGGAAAGGATTAATAAGCATAAACAAAAATATAAGTATTACTATGATAAAGGTGCCAGGAATCTACCTGCACTAAATCAAGGTGATAATATCATGTTTAAGAAAATGCCTGACAGTAGTTGGGAGCCTGGTGTAATTAAAGAAGTTCTAAAAAACTGCCCAAGGTCATATTTGGTAGAAGCTGACAATGGAAAGGTATATCGTAGAAATCGTAGTCACATATTACATGTCAAGTCTAGAAATGTTGATTTATTGCCTAAGGCTTCTACAAGGGCTCTGCTAAATAAAAGGCACCAAATATTAAAACAAGATCAATCTTTAACTGCACCAATATCATTATCAAGTATGTATGTCAGAATGTGTCTTCCTAAACCAAGTTGTGAGTGTGATATTCAAGATACAAGTATTAGACATGATCAATCCATGTCAAATGTACAAACAGATAGTCAAGAGTCTTTGTCAAAAATAGAATTAAATAGTCATGAGTCTTTGTCAAATGTAGAAGTATTGGAGAGTAGCTCGGTTCATGAAATAGTCTTGTCATCTGAAGAATCCTCCATGGCTGGGGAATTTGAGGATGCTGAATCTGAAGAAACATCCATGACTGGTGCATATAGATATGTTGGATCAGATGAAACCTCTAGATCTGTAGATGAGGATGCTGGACCACAGTCAGATGATATTTTGCTGGAAGATAGTCCTGTTTATGTAACTAGAGTTGGTCGTAAAGTATATAGACCTAAGAGATATGATGAATAAAATGTGTATTATCTAGATACTCAAATGTTGAATCATGACATACTGGGACTAGGCTAAAAAATGATAATTTAGATTGTTTTGTTTAATTCTAAATTATATTAAAAGTGCACTAAAATTGTTTTGATTAATCAAGGTTATAATAAATTCAAGTTTAGTCACTTTTAGAAGTGTAAACTTAAAGATAAGTTTTTTTTTTTAATTTTATTTTATTCTATAGTTTTTCTTTTAAGTTTTTTAGAAGTGTATTCAAACTAGTATTAGTTTTTAAATTTTAATAAATTCAATTTATGTTTAGTTATTCTTAAGATTGTAAACCTAGGATAAGTTTTTCTATTTTAATTAAGTTACCTACCTACTTTATAACACTTGTGAAGGAGGATGTTAGAAGAAGGTGGCAACACTGTTAATAAAGTGCTCTGTGGTAGCTAGAATAAAGAGGGCGAAAATAAAGGACGCAGGTTCTTGTAATTCTTAAATGATTTTTATTTTAATCACCAAGCAAAATAACAGTGAGGAGCACACCATGACAGGACATATTTCATAGGAGTGTCAGATACGAAAAAGAAAACTATATATTAACAAAGCATTAAAAAGTTTGCATTCCAACTTTTATTCCAACACCCCCCAACCCCTTAAACTAGGGGATAGAAGTTTGTATGAGACTTCCGCAAAATTTTGATGCCTAGAGGTATGAAAGTTGATATAGGGACTCCTCATTATAAATAACAAAGTACATATTTCAGGATATTTCATAAATAATCTCGAAAACAAAAAGGTTTTTTTATATGTATCTTACAAGAAAACTTTTTTACAAAAAAAAACACGAAAAAGTGAAAAATAACTTTAATTTCGGAAGTCGGTGTCAAAAAACGAAAATGCGGAACCAACGACACCGACTTCCGAAATTAAAGTTATTTTTCACTTTGTAGTGTTTTTTTTTTGGAAGCCGGTGGTTTTATTTTTGTAAAAAGTCTTTACGTTTTAGTTGTACCTACCCCACACAAATTCATATAACACTACTTGCTATAATTTAAATATCAGTGTCACATCATCAATATAAACTAAGTGCAAAAAATTTCCCTCCAGAGCAACTGGACAGATTCTTACCTGGACAGTTTCGCAGCTGATTCTAATAATGAAGCTAACACTGTTCTGTTCAGTACTTTTCTGTTATACAATAAATAGTTCTTGTAGTAGCGAAACGGCCAAGCCTCATATTTTGACTACTTAATGTGTAGTGTTACTGTGGTGTTAGTGTTACTGTGGTAATGTGTAGTGCGACCATATGGTCTCGTCTTGGCAACATTTTACATAAAAATGTTTTTGGTGGGATTACAGTTAAAAGAACAAGTTCACAACGACAAGCAGGTAATGTTCCTTTACGAGTCTGAGATTATTTTAATGATAACTATAATTTAATCAACAGCAGTCCTGGAGTTAGAGACCGCGTATTGGCCTTTGGCTAGCGTAATGTGGGACGCCCTGCAGATGGACCGCCGACCTTAAAAATTTGGCTGTGACAGACTGGATGCGGAAGGCGGAGGACAGAGTATTGTGGTGAAGACTGGGTGAGGCCTATGTCCAGCAGTGAACTGCGATAAGCTGAGTTGATGAACTATAACATAGCCTCCTTTTTCAATACTAGCTACTACTTAAAGGCTCCTTCAAACAGGCGCGATAAAATCTCACGCGACACAAAGGCACCGTAAGTCGCACAACGAGCGGTGCCTTTGTGTCGCGCGCGATTCGCGTCGCGCCTGTTTGAAGGAGCTTTAAAACTGTACCTTTCTTTTCTCTCTATTTTCACGTTTCTTTTAAATTAATCATGATCAAAGTCAAAGTCAAAGTCAAAGCATTTATTTCAAATAGGCACATAAAAGGCACTTTTGAACGTCAGGAATTACAACAAATAGAATTGATTCTAGTCGCCCATTCCAAATGGTAGTTTTCGTATGGAGAATAACGGGCAAGAAACTCCACCGTTACTCTTTTAAAATGTTTTACAATATTTTGTATACATTAATTATATAATAGTAATATGTGAAGACGATGCACTTAAAATAAAATTACTATACCACAATAGGTAAAAGAATTAAAAATGAAACCATGACATATCAATTAATTATCTGATAGATACATGGTGCTCACATATTTACAAACATGGTAAAAGTAATCGACTTTCATTTAAAAAAAAAAAAATGATAATTACAAGTAATAAGTCAGGGTGTGAGTTAAAGTAGTTATAGAATGTAAATCAATGTCAAAAAAAGTATAAATTTACAATTAAATTAGCAACCAGTTTGATTTTGTCTAGGCTCCAGATTGTCCTATGGAGCAGGACCAGCATGTTTCCAAGCGTTCTTTTATCTTGGATATACTCGTAATCTTCTAATTTATAATATGCTTGTTTACAAAGTATACGTTTAATGTGAGTTTTAATTTTTCTTTCATTTAATTGCAATATATCACAAGGTATTTTATTGTAACATTTAACACAGTACCCCATAAAAGATGTATGTACCTTGGCTAATCTGAAAAATGGTTGATGTATTTTATCTTTATTTCTAGTATTAAAATTATGTCTATAGCTTATTTTATTAAAAAGATGTAGATTTTTTCTTACATACATAATCTTTTCATAAATGAATTGGCAAGGTACCGTCATAATATTAATCTTTTTAAAAAGTTCCCTGAGAGATTCGCGGCGACGTAGATTATAAATGGCTCTGACAACTCTTTTTTGCAAAATAAAGATGGATTCAATGTCAGCAGCTCGACCCCATAGTAAAATGCCGTACGACATTATGCTGTGAAAGTAGCTGAAATAGACTAAACGCGCCGTTTCTACATCAGTTAGCTGTCTTATCTTTCTAACAGCATAAGCGGCCGAGCTAAGCCGCCCCGCAATAGATGTTATGTGAGGTCCCCATTGTAATTTGTCGTCTAGCGTGATTCCAAGTAAAACAGTTTAATCAACAAATTCCAGTTTTTCTCCATTCAGTATGATGTCACATGATCACTACTTCTAACATTAGGTAATTTAAATCTAATGCATTTGGTTTTCTTTTCATTTAGTACCAAATTATTTACCGTAAACTAATCTTGGACCTGAAGAATTGAGTTATTCATGTCGTCAAGGTTTTGTGCCCGTCTGTCTATCTTAAAGATCAATGAGGTGTCATCTGCAAATAACACCATCTTCGGTTGATTTTGAAGTAATTGGGGTAAATCATTAATGTAAACTAAAAAGAGGAATGGACCCAATATCGAACCTTGAGGAACGCCCATTGCTACTTTACTACTTTAAGCTTTCTTTCTTTTAGGTATGACTTTACTAAATCAAGAGCCAAATTCCTAATCCCATAGTGCTCAAGTTTCAGAAGAAGTGTCTCATGGTTTACGCAATCGAACGCCTTAGAGAGCTTAGAGAGGTCGCAAAAGATTCCAATGGCATCTTGTGCTTCTTCCCAGGCGTTAAAAATGTTCTTTATTAGGTTGACACCGGCGTCAGTGGTACAACGCCCTTTGGTGAAACCGTACTGTTGTTCATGAAAGATGGAACTTTTATTAAAGTGGCTTAACATTTGATTGAGCATCAACTTTTCTAACACCTTACTGAGAACCGGCAGAATTGAGACAGACCTATAATTATTGGGTTCTTTACTATCACCGGATTTGAACAACGAAACTACTTTACTGTGTTTCATGAGATCCGGAAAGACTCCTTGGTCTACACTGATGTTAAATATGAAAGCTAAATAGGGCGCAATCGTTTCGATGATAGATCTACAAACTTTTACTGACATTTCCCCAAAGATCTTCTGTTGATTTAATTTTAAAATCTTTAAAAGCTTTTACAACAGCCTGGGGGTCTGTATGTTGAAACCCAAACTCCGAAGGGCATGCCTCAACATTCTTTCTATGTAAGTCAGCAGAAAGCGCGGGTGAGGAATTTAAAGCTTCAGTAGTTTTAATGGGAATATTAGCAAAAAAAAATTCGAATTCCTGAGCAATTTCTATATCTGAATTGATGGGGCCATGTGCAGTCTCTAAATTAAATTCAGTATTACGCTGTTTTTTCCTACCTGTTTCATTATTTATTATTTGCCAGGTAGTTTTTATTTTATCATCGGCTGATTTTATTTTATTGCTAATATAAAGAGCTTTAGCTGTTTTACATACACTTTTGAAAGTCTTAAAATATGTTGCAACATACTGATGAAAGCTTGTTTTATTCATGTGTTGCTTCAGGCCATAAAGTTCAAAAAGGTTTTTCCTGCTTTTACGAATAGCTGGAGTCGCCCAATCACTAAATAAAAATTTTGTGTAAATACTTTTAGTCTTTAGTGAGAAAGTGTCATTAAATTACGTGTTTAATAGTGAAAAGAACTCGGCGTAGAACTCATTTGGGTCACATAAATTATTAAAACTCTGAACACATAATTTACTGGCCAAAGAATTATTTAATTTTTCTAAATTTTTGCATATAATTGGCCTAAACCTTATTAAGAATTTTTGTAAAGGCGTGTAGGAGCAAAATGTTATTGTTTGTCCACTGTGATCAGATGGCAACTTATTTACAATTTGTTTGTGTAAATAATCACAGTTACAGAAAATATTATCTATACAAGTGGCAGTGGAAGCTGTTACTCGGGTGGGTTCAATAAAAACATTTGGCAAATCAAATGACCCAAAAAGATTTAGTAATCTGATAGTAGTCGAGTTATTTTCTAATAAATTAATATTGAAATCGCCACATATTATTATTGACTTACTACTAGCAGAATGTTTCTTTAGCACATCTTCCATTACAGAATCAAACAAAGCTAGATTCTGGTAACTTGGAGGTCTGTATACGCATACTACATGCTTATCGAGCTCAACACAGGACAATTCAATGGTGTGTTCAACAGACAGCCCGACGATGTCTTTTCGTTCCTTTGTTTTAATTGAATTTTTAACTAATATTAATGATCCGCCATGTATCATACGTGTTCGGCTGAAATGGCTAACTACACAATAATTTTCATAATTAATTGACATTACTTGATGGGCTTTTAACCAATGTTCTGTTAAACAAATGACATCAAACTTGGTATTTTCTAAAAACAATTCTATTTCCAGTAATTTAGAAGAGCAACCTTGGATAATTTGGTTAAATAATTTTAAAATATGTTGCCCTCCCTTTAGTTTTTTATTATTCTGAGATCTCTACACTAAGTAGGGTACTATGGCTAAATCAAATACATCGAAATCCCAGCAACAGCTCGACATAGGCTTCTCTAATTCCTAAAGACACAAGCTTGTTTTGCTTGCTCCTAGAACCGAGAATCTATATAATTACCATCACGCTAGAAAACTTGCCTGAGCACCGAGCAAAAAGAAAAAAAGACAGAAAGAACGGTAAGCAAACACGAAGTAAAAGCGCAGGCAGGCGATGTGATGCGACGGGGTAGCTCGGGGCATAGAAAAACAAATAAGAAAGCCAACTCGAGCCCCGAGCGAGCGACAATAGCCTAAACACGTAGGGCTGTCACTTAAAGTTTATTCAATCTTTAAAAATGCATAGTCAATCTCCATACAAAACAATTTTCCCCTGTAGGGTAAGCATCAAGGATATTTATTACAAAGCTGTTTTTTAATTATTTTTACTACATAGAGCTGACCACATTTGTTTCATTACCTACGTCATGTCATCTATTTAGTTATTTGAAAATATTAAATTATTTGAAAAATTCCGATCGAAATATAATTTATTCAAATAAAATAAAATTATTATGAAATTGTATTTTCTACACTATAAAGTATTTTTTACTTTTTCATTTACCATGAAAATTATAATCTTTAAATTCGGAAATTGAATATATTTTTACAATAACCTCAAATAATAGGCATTCTATAAAGTGGTTATTAAAATTTTCTAGCGTTAAGAGTCGTTCTCAAACCGTGGTTTCGATTCCTACCTTAGGCAATTCGATTTTTTCATTTATGTATGAAGATCTCCTACTCATTTCTATTTACTCTGGTCAGGGAAACAAGAAACACGCGGGCGAACTCACGGTAAGAAGCTAGTCATAAAATAAAAGGCCATAGAATTCCTCCAAGATGCATCAGCGTAGGTACCTGTTTGTAAGCACAAATTCATATGCGAAACCTATTGTTTCAAATTTTGCACCTTTATATTTTGCCTTCGCACACTATTCATTCATAAAATTATTACATCTTATCTCACATAAAAAGGCCAAATGCTAATGGCTAAAAGATTATACAACAAAACGCGTTTGTATCATTATATAAACAAAGCCACTATTGTTTCACAGGTTAATTACATCTATGTTCTGAAATAAGATAGGGTGGAACGTACCTAATGGCGCTGTTGTTAACAATGGGTGAGTATTTCAGTTAGCACGTCCGCCATCTAGTCAAAAGAGGCAACAAGCTACCAGTACCTATAAACACGAGAGCCCACAAAACTCCGCCATGCCCTGGCTGGAGGCTTTAATTTATAGAGGCATTCCACAGGCAAGCCCGGTCAAACAGACAACAACCTCATAGGTAGAACTGCGAGATACCATTCCCAAAAAAAAAATCTGCCACACTGACAGGCCGTTCAAACAGATTGAGTAGTAGTTTGTCGCTATCCTCTCACATAACCGAATTGGTTTCCAAAATAGATATTCTAAAATATCGATTTCCGGTTCAGTTCCAAATTTTGAAACATTTAAATTACAATAATTTAAGGTGTAAAATGAACCAGCTGTTTAGGTACTAAAATCTAATAGGTAACCAATTAGTTAAGTGGACACATTTTATGGCACGAGACTCATCATTACAATTGCGTAGATTACCTACTATGTTCTCTAAATTCACACACAAAGGGTTGTGAAATCCTATGGAAATGAAGAGACTATTAGAATGGAACACATTTAATAACAGCATAATTCAAATACAACACCTTTTTCTACACAGTAACAGTTTTTAGTGACAGATTCTAAATAGTTTTACACGAATTTTAAATCACTGGCATGTACACAATCTCCATCAACTTCAACTGTTTACAAAAACAAAAATCTAAATTGTATCGAAATTAATCGAAAGGACTTTATATCGCCTAGTCGTAGTTAGTCGATTCGTTTGCTGCCCGAAATGTACGAATCTTATCTCGATAATATTATTTAAAAGTAACGATTCGCACATTTCAGGTGAGCGAAGTCGTGCGAATCGACTAATAAGCCGGTGTATCTAATAAAAAATTGCCTGAGATGATGTTTTTTTGCTAGAATTTATAATTGTTAGAACAGCTATGTAATGAAATTAGAGATAGATTTTTTCTAATTGAGATTTCTATTAAATACTGAAACACTTAAGTATAATATTGCTCGCATCGCATATAAGTAATATCATAGTTTAGGTAGCGACAGTGCAGAGAAAGTACGCACATCACGTTTAACCAGCCTTTTAAGCCTGAGGGCCTCACATTTTTATAGTTTCTAATTGTATAACATAAAACCATTAAACGTAGGTACTTTAAGTGCTTTACATAATAAACGGAATGATTAGAGCAGGCTTAACATATCTAAGCATCGAACCTATATAATGTAGGTAAATATATATTAGGTAAACCAAAATTGCCTCGTTGGTTTAGTGGTCGCAACCGTGACTGCGGAGCGTGGTCTTGGGTTTGCTCCTCGGGCAGGACAAATTGGGATTTTCTATTGGGAACTTCTCAGACGCATCTCGGGTCTGAATTTTTGGTACGATGGTTGAAGGCTATGTATGGCACACACTAAAACAATTCGTTTAGCTCTACTTGCCCTTTTCGGCTATGTTATGTTCTAAAGATATTAATTATTCCAAAAAATCGAAAGTTGGCCTTTTTTTTCTTTTTTTTTCAGGATTGGAAAGCATCAAATGACCGCTCTCGCTCTGGGTGGAGCGGAAGGGAGTGTCAGACTCTTACTGACTAAAATCCACCCGTGTTCCTTCCTTAGCCCTTTATGTTCCGGGCCAGCGGTAACCCTTTCGGACAATCCCGCTGACCGCATAAATGTCCTTGATGTGAAGAAAGTGTTTATATCTACAAACAAATCATCAAATGACCCCCCCTGTCATTTGATGACTTCCCATCCTCAATAAAAAAAAGGACATTCATGCGACTTTACGTACCGACTTATCGAGGTTCGGCTTCATAAAGTAATTACATCTCATAATACTGTGGACTGTACATACCATCCACTATCCATTTACCATCCACCACCACAGTCCACGATCATTAAATCAACTATCGATGTTCAATACTTAATAATAAGCCAGTATATGTACCAGAGTAAGTTGGTAGTATAGCCCTACAATACATTACTCCGCAGCGCCTAATACCGAGTTGGGTTCATGTTTCGGCCCATTTATATCGAACATGATTATTCCTGGAGGCGCACTGAAAATGATTGTTTCCACTGTGCAGTAACATGCCTTGTTTCTGCGATCTACGAAAAGTATAAAGCTTCAACACATGTCACCAGTAATAAAAGCAAAAGTTTTTCAGTGTTAAGATTTGAAACCATTTTGAAATTCGTCGTTTATAGATATGTCTCACTACAAACAGTACAAAGGGTTTTTTTTTTACTTGCAACTTATGCCTAACCGTAAAATTATTACCGTATTATGTAGAATCTAAAAAAATCAAGCAGGTCCAACCAATAAAAAGGTCTGTCACAGCACAGTGTCTAGCTGTGAAACCACTTTGACTTATTTAATAAAATTAACCTGAAATTATCATCCATCATTAAACCGGGTGTTATACGGAGTTGGTAAAAATATTGAATTCGGTTGCGGTTGCTGCTTAGATAAACCTTCTCAATGTTACCCCCAAATTCAACCCTAGCCCTGAAAATATGTAAGTCGTTATGCAACGTAGTTACTGACCACCGCCCACAGCCTAGCTACCACATACCGTCTTTAAATAAATAATGTTGAAAAAAGGCGCAGTAGTAAAAAATTCATGCATCATGACGTCCAGAAAGAAACCAATCAATAGGTTGGTACCTACCTACCTAACTTACTTAAGTTTACGACATTGGTCTAGAAAACAGAAACGTATTATCTCTACTCCTCAAGTTACTATTTTATTTTATAACTAGCTTCCACCCACGGCTTTGCCCGCGAGGTATGTCGATAAAAAATATCCTATATAAGGATATAGGATATTTATAGATTGCATCCCGGGGAAGGCCCCGGGATGCAATCTATCTCTCAGCCAAATTTTATCGAAATCCGTTCAGTGGTTTAGGTGTGAAAAGGTAACATACAGACAGACAGACAGAGAAACAGAGTAACTTTCGAATTTATAATATTATTATGGATGGATTGAGCCAAATTAACCAAGTTGGAGTTCTGAGACAACGATACGATGAAATCATTTTATGGTGGACATTTTCAATAGATGTTAAAAATATTGTAGATATCTGCATCAATGCACACAAACTGAAACTGTAAGTTTATCAATGGGGCAGGATATTCACTAGTTTACCTACGGTTTTCCCCAAAACTCAAACTTATACTCAAAGCATTTATTTCAATTAAACCATTTACAGGCACTTTTGAATTGTCAAAAAGTCGGTCTGTCAGAAAATATGAAGCTAGTTGTCCATTCCAAAGCGTAGGTACCTATGGAGAAGAACGGGCAAGAAACTCCATGGACACTCTTTTAAATTATATTTTACAAAAATATTAGTTACACCATTAATGTAAATTTATAAATTATGTGAGAACGATGTAAAAAAGACGTACGCGTTAAAAGCGTCCAGAGTAGGTAGGTACAGCAAATGGTAAGAAAACAAAAATTCAAAATTAAAATAATTAAAAATAAACCGGGGCAGCTAAGTGATGACCAGCTCCAACTGACGGCGCCCGTTCACGAACATGACTCATAGATCAGCACCATTCAGCTCAACGCCACCGTCAGCGAGACATTTGTGTGAGCATGACATACTATCAGCCGCCAGGGCACATTCAAGTCAATGAAAGACACATTACCCGGTAAATGGTACATAGACTATAGTATATACATAGAACTCACATCTTTGCTATGCAATTATACAATACCAAAATGCGGAAATAGGTAAGATTTAAAAAAATAAACGTCTACCAGGAAAAACGCGTATCGATCATTAAAAAAACTTCAAGCGCGCGTGCTTTTTCTCGAGTAACGTGATTTTATTTTAGTTGGATGTTGGTTTTAATTTTTCAACATTGGAGGTTCCTCGAAAACGGAAACGGGTCAGTGGGTCGTTTTAGGATCAGTAAAATAGGTTCTAATCTATTGTGTCATTTGCGTCGAATCAATATTTTGGACTTTACCCATATGTACAGGGTTATTGGTAAAACATTAACAACCTCTTAAGAGGTCGTTGTACTCATCATTATGAACAACTTTTACTATGGGACCAAACCTGAAATCGCGAAAAAATAAATCAGCTGTTCCCTGCATTTTGACGAGTTAAACGAACATAAATGTAGGGAACAGCTAAATTTTTTTCGCGTTTTCAGGTTACGTTCCATAGTAAAAGTTGTTCATAATGATGAGTAAATAACCCTGTAGGTATAGTATAAGTATATTTATATAGAACTGTGCAAGTACATAACACAATAACAATAAGTATACTTGCCTAATTCAAAAATGGCTTTTCAGAAATGGAATCAAAAATTATATCTACCTAGTTCTGGATACAATGGCTTATTTTATCGAGATGATGAATTGAACTTTTCAAAGTTCCCCATTGCGATAAAAATACCCTTTGAATACATCGCTTCGTTTTTCCAATTCATTAATCAGGCATTTAAATAAGTAAGTACATACATGATGGTTAACATTCATACTACTGGAGAGTGGAGATTTTAATTGGAAATAAATCCATGATCGAGTGAAGTGTTTGCGGTATTCCGAATTTTGTATTGTGTTTATTACGCTTTAATATCTATCGATTTTTAATTATTAACCACTGGATCCCGGCGTGGTACGATATCGGCCCATTATAATATAAAAGGTTAAATGTACTTTACTTGATAGTACCTACTACCTACCTACATTTACAAACGCGTTGTTCGAACTTATACCTACGTGAATGTATGTTATGATTCTGAACTTGGAATAATGCATATATGTAACGCACACACATAGCAACACTTTATATAACAAAGAAAGTGACCTCTCAGAGCGGCCGCACGTAAACTTGCGCAGTTACCTTTTTAGCAAGTGTACCATACCAGCTGATTTCGTAACAACTTGTTTATCTTATGTATTAAAGGTAGTTAACACCTTCCTCCTCAAAACACTTTCAGCGGTACCGGCAGGCTGACGGGCAGTTATCATTATTTTCAGTTAGGCTGCATTTCCACCAGAGAAGTGCGAGGTAGCAAAGCAGTGAAGCTAAGATAGGTGCGAACCTACCTGGGTGCCCAGACACGGGGTCGTCTGGCGCCCATGTGCTGGTTTGGTCCCTGGGGTGGTCACGGCGTGCTATGTGTTCTGGTGCGTCGGTGATGGGGAGTACTCCCCAGAGGAGGGTCCGGCAACGGACAGCCGCGGCGGGTTCACGGATGAGTGCTAACGCGTGTCCGTGTTCGCGCCGTAAGCGGCAGAGGAGGACACCGTGGAGTTTTAATGGGTTAGAGTCCCACATAACTGCACTATCTCCCGTGGTAGTGCAGTACTTACGCATGAGCATATCTCCACGTTAAAAAAAAAAGTTGCGAACCTACCTATGTGATGTGGTAGTGTAGCGGAGCTGGTACGATGCTATGAAAATGAGCTTTGCGAGTAAAGATGACCGAGGCAAGATGTAACAAAATAGTACAGTGTGTGCCACGTAAGAAGAGACTTGACACATCACGTGGTCTGACATGCGCAGAACACGATTTTAGGTATCTTTAGCGGTATGAGGTCTGAGTGCGGGACGGGACCGGACGACATAGGGGCGGCGCAAAGAGCGGGGGAGGCGGGGTCAAGTCTCTTCTTACGTGGCACGCACTGCATTTGCGATGATAAATTGCGATGTCACATGAACAACAAATTCAAATAATACCCACATAACCTAAGTTTTGAAGTTATTCACTTATTCGAATATCATTCCAAAATGGATTAACCACAATTTGAAAACTGCGGTGCTATTCTGTTTATTCCACATCTAGGGATTGACACTATTGACAGCTTACTTTAAGCTCACTTTACCTAAGTTTTCACGGTGAGATTGACACTATTGACAGCTCACTTTAAGCTCACTTCACCTAAGTTTTCACGGTGAGATTGACACTATTGACAGCTCACATTAAGCTCTCTTCACCTAAGTTTCCACGGTGTGAATTTTACTGAACTAGCATTACTGAACTTACTTACATTTATTTTACCTTATAAAGGTAAGTAGATACAACCTAGGTACTTGATTAACTTCGGTACTTATCTGTAATTTCAAAATGTGTAACTGTACATCCACCCTCAACAATCGTCACGTAACGCCGCAATACTGTTATGGGTGTGATGTCACATGAAAATATATAGAATAGAATAGAATAGAATACTAAGGAAGAAAACAAGACTAAACTACTAATACAAACTACCTTCCTAACTACTACTACTACTAATATATGATAAGTTAAAGGAACCTACTAAGACCTACAAGACCTACAGCCCTAATCTATCATATACCTACTTATGTGATAAATAAATATACCTATATATAAGTACAGGATGTCTGCACCATGCGATCTAAGGTTACCGACGGATAGTAGACAGGATTTCCAAGTTCGGGAAGGGTAATCCCACTGCCAGTCCCGCAGACTCACGAGACTGCGGTGCTATTCTGTAAAAATCTCTCCGTGAAACCTTAGGTGAAGTGAGCGTGGAGTGAGCTGTTAATAGTGTCAATTCCTAGCAAAAAAAAACTCACTTCACCTAAGTTTTACGGTGCGATTTTTACTGAATCGACTGGCTGATCAAAGATGGCCACAGTGCCCTGGTAATGACACAAGAATATAAAATTCAAATATGATTTATTTACATTATGTAACAGCTTATATACTTACTATTTTTTTTCTTAATACACACTATTATATAAAATCTTTGTGTTCTATGCGTGTAAGATGCAACCAAATCATTATTTTAACGGGGCCGCGCGTGAGCCGGGCCGAGTGCTGACTCAATGTCCAAAGGTAACATTGACAAAATGTTTATTATTTTAGTGTGTAAAATGCTATAAAAAATTTCATAATATTTTATACTACGGTAATTACTTAGTTACCTATTACTTATAACAGCCACATTTTGATAAAACTAAGTTTGTAGTTTTGGCCTCAGCAGTCAAAACACTAAGAAGAGAGTCAGGACTGATGACGCAAGAGACGTAGAGTGGTCCGTATGAGAAGCAGCTCGTCCTATGGTCGACACCCCCAGCCTTCATTAGCAATATCCCTTGCGCCTATGTTCCTGCGTAGGTAGGTATACTACCTAATGAAGTAATGACACAACACTGATACAGTGACTGATTCATTCTTTCTTACACATTGTACCTGACGAACCGCTATCACTAAAATAATTATATAATATAATAAATAATAATAATAACAGTAGATTATAACTAAACACGCGGGATCTATCATTAGCAGTTACATAACCATAGATATTTATTTTTATTTTAACCAAAGATGATAAGAGTAGAAGCTTAAACTTTATTTTTTTCTATGTACGTTCTACGAACTATCATAATATAATAGTAAGTAGATATGTAAGTATAGCAAAACGTAAAAAAAGGACAAAAAATATCAATTGCTGGAAATCGAACTTAGGTTTGCAAAGGAGTCGTCGAACCTCTAAGCTATTTGCTTTGTTAAAAGTTGACTAAAAATAGCCGTTCTTATATTAGGTACATAGATCATGATTGACTGCTTAACTCCTTAAAGGTATAGCGGGATGATAATCATTTATGAAGTTAAATCTGTAAAGTACCTACTACTCTACTTATATATTATGAAGTATCTAGTGGAACATTTCGACTATTGTCATATTATATGACTATAGTCTACACTGATTTATTGTGTTCTCTCTCATCTCAGTCTCATTTCTTACGAAATGATATTGGAAGTTCTTTTTTTCGATTTCTAACTTTTCTAGTAGGTATCTGCTGAAAACTCAGTTGGTACGACAGAGTTTTTTGATCCTTCTAAGAAACAGGATCGATTGGCATCAAAAAAGTGTTTTGTGAAAATTACCATTTTCATGCTGATTATAATTATGATTTTTTTCAAAATCTGTGAATGCAAATAAAAATTTACAAAGAGTTAAGGACTGTGACCTAAGACCGTTTCCTTGCAGAGACAACGCGGGTTTAGTACCTGCCCTTATTGCCCTATCTCAAAATCCACCCTGTACACTGACCAGCCGGTCGATTCTGTAAAAATCTCACTGTGAAAATAAGGTTTCACGGTGAGATTATTAAATAGGTACATATTTGTTATAGCCGCGAATCATATTTAATCGACGTACAACTAATACTGACCAGCAAATTGCAAAAAAAGCTAAAGAAATTTTCATTTTATTCGTTCGTAGATACTACAGTCAACAAAAGAGATAAGCATGGAGGATAGTCGGATATAGTTGAAGTTTAGTAAGAAACCGATGGATGTTCTCGAATCAAATTTAATTTTAATAATAGAAAACATAGGTATAGCTCATATAACAAATTAAATTTCAGTCGACAACATCCATCGGTTTCTTACTAAACTTCAACTATATCCGACGATCCTGTATACCTATCTCTTTTGCTGGCTGTACCTATTATTTCGAAAAGCCGAAAAGGAGATTTAGTTGGTTCCAAAATAGAATACATAGAATATTTTCGACCGAAAACCTTATGATTCCTTACAGCGCCATCTAGTACTTCTGACGGAAAATATGACAATGAATTTCTTGGGGAACGATGAACAGAACACAAAAATCATACGGTAGGTAAATACCGTCATGCATGTTTTTTTATTAAGATTGTACTCCGTAATCTTTCTCCCAAATTTTATTTAGTTTTTCTTGTTACATTAATTCATTACATGCTACTTTTTTTCACAAAATGTCTCCTTTTTGTTGTCTATAAAAAGACACAGTGTCGAAGAGAGAATAAAAAAATAAAAAATGACATTATCTACGTCATCATCGTCGACGTCCGCGAATCGAAGCAAGGACCGAAATGATGAAACCAAAAGGTCTTCGCTGGCAGTGCTGGCACGGTTCTACGAATTCGTCTATGATTTTGTTATTTTGTAAATGGTAAAGATTTTTCATTACAATTGATTAATTAGTTTACATTAATTCTCCCTTTACGTCGAGTTTGAAATAACATAAGAATGGCTCCGGTAAGTAATTTAGTATAATTTATTTCAGATGATTGAGCACATTTTATTGATTATCTTTTAATTATTCAATGAATCCATATAATCCCCAACATTCATATCAAATAGTTACGATGAACTCGTTGTTTCAAATAACTACCATTTAACAGAAAGCTCCATAATCAAAATATGACTGGTTACTTCTAAAATTGACTATGAAATTGCAGCCTGGGAGCATTGATAGGAGTTGACTATCTTTGCAATGGTAAAAAAATCTACAGAATGTTATTCCTGTAAAAAACTGTGATTTTATTTTCTAGACTTCACATCTTATTTTTGGAATGTTGTATGCCTGCTTGATCTCTTTAGTAAAATAATTATGAAAGGATTGCGTGAATAGGATTGAATGATAATGGGGAGTATGAAAGAGAAAAACATATCACACCAACCCCAAGTAACATGGGATCTGGAGAGGCAGAAGAATAATTGTCGGGTCGGCGGACTAAATAACATAAGTCACAGTGACGTTCCTAATAACATAAGTCACTTTCTGTGTCCATGAAGTCCGAGAGCTTCAAGTGTTCCTTTTAACATAACTCAACTTATGTTTTTTATAACGCCGCAAGATTAATGCGATTCAAGAGGTTGAAAAAGGACGCCACTTAGATTCAAGCCCGAACAAGCGAATATGACTTATGTGCTTTAGTCCGCCGACCCGACAATTACCACATACAAGTCCTTTTACAGATTTTCATTATTAGTACTTATTTAAAATTTCTATTACAGGCTCCAAAAGGAAAAGCCCCTACCAAAGGTGCTAAACAGATATTGATGGAGAATGTGGCGACTATAAGCTTTTACCGCATCATGGCACTCGGAGCAATTGCAGCTTACGGAGTTGTGTCTGTTGGATTTTTTTGGGACAACTTAACAGCTGGAATTATTGTAAGTATACTGCCTAATAAAACTAAACTATAGAATATCACAGAAGTTCAGCATTATTTTTCTCAACTCATACATTACTTTAATTTCTTTTTCAGTTCTTAAACATACTTATTTTATCAATATATCTTGGGTGCTACCAAATGATGAGATACATAAGTCGTCCTACGTATTCTGAAAATGGCCAACTTATTGACCCTGGCCTTGATTTGAATATGGAGGGTGGCATGGGCGAGTAAGTACCAATTCTATTTTTACTATTTATTTACATATTTTAGTATAAATAGTTCTAAAAAAACCGTAGAAGAATAATGAAATAATTTGCTAAATGTGAGAGTGATAAAAAACAAAGTTTTATACATTTCCTGTATTGGCATCATTTTGTGATGGCTGGTTCGTCACACATTTTTCAAGCTCTTAGCTAAAAAAAAATGCTGTTATGTATTTACGTAATCATGCATTGAACTGAAATTCTTTGTTTGTGCTCACTTTCGTTATTAAGGAACTCTTGTGCAAAATTTCATGCATCTAGACCCAGCGGCTTAGGCTGTGCATTGTAACGTCAGTGTATGAATGAATTTAAGAATTTTATTAAGTTAATAAGCCATGTGTTGATGGAATTTTCCATTGAAAAAAAATGAATTCCATTCATAACCCATTGAACCCCTTTAGGGGATAAGTTTTAAAATCCTTCCTTTATTCTTGTTGTCCATCAGTGAATGAATTAATTAATTTAAGATTTTTTTGTTAGTGTAATCATATTTATGCTTTTTAAGAATATACATAGCCTAACTTTATACATCATTTATTAGTAAGGGTATCAAGATTATTAGTTAAAAGATTATTGAAAAAAACCTCCTTTGGTACAAGAAGATGTGGGCACATTCACAGCTAGCGACAGCGTTGCAGATAAGCACAGCAAATGTTTGGCATTAACTTAAACACTATATTTCTGATGATCAACAAAAATTGTATTTCATTGAATTACATTGATGTGATTATAATTAAATTAAAATAGTTACACTAACACACTTTACAATGTTTCTTTTTCAGACATGTGAAAGACATTATTATACTATCATCGATAACACATGTCCTCGCTGCAGTATCTAACTACTTCTGGCTGTTGCTGCTACTCCTGCCAGCGCGAGCATTCTGGCTGCTATGGACCAATGTGCTCGGCCCCTGGTTCTTCCAAGAGGCCCCACATGACACGGAACAAGACGAAAAGAAAAAGAAAAAAATGGAAAGAAAGATGAAAAGATATCAACAGTAACACTAAAATGTTTTTCAAAAAGCTAATGTATATGCTGCTCAGTTCTTATTCAAGTCACACGGTTAATTAGTAGAATTATTGATAGTTGACAATGAATTGTTAGCTATTAGGTAAGGCTTCTTGTTAATTTTTATTTTTCAGTTAAATGTTACTATTTATATATTCATATGTTTTTAAATATAATAATGTAGGTACAATTATAATTACCAGATATTCTGTGTAATCACATAATATTTATTTTTCTTCTATCTGCAAGCAGTCTTCAATATTTCAAGTTGATGTGTTAAGAAACATTAGGCTGTTACAGTGGGCTCTCCAATGAGAGCACGTCTATAGGTTTAGAATGTAAGGTATGTTGGGATATGATCGTTGCTGGGGTAAGACCGTAGGAATCAAATTCATTGCCTGCAAAATTAAATTTTGCTCTGTATCTTCGTCATAGCAGAATAAAAAGAATGATGGAGAACACCAATGTTAATTACTGCATTAAAAACATTGCCACATTAGGTGGGAATTTGATTCATACGGTCATATACCGGTGCCGATCTTACCCCAACATACTTTATTTATGCTACTGAAAAGGGTACAGACTTTTCCTTTGGATATGTTTTTGGTGAGTGTATGTTTTCAAAATAGCGGTTGGTGCCTGTCAAGCCTTTTCATGATCAATATGTTCTGGGGTAATAAAAAATGTTATGTTAACACATAAAGAAAGTTGTAGTAGTGTTCTAAGGGTTGCCAACCCTTTTAATTTATTATTATTGTTTTAATTTTTCAAAGCATAAAATGACACATAACGTCTTTCCAAATTCTTGCATTCTTCTGCATAGTTTTTCCAAACATATAATATATTAAGTTATTTCTATCTATAGTTACTTGTATTTTTTGTAGAAAGAACAAATAATTATTATATTTTTTACTAGCTTGACCATGAGAGTGCATTTTTTAAAACTGATCTATGTATTGCACTGTGTACGATTCTTGTATACAGACGGCACATCAAGCTACTACAATCTGTAAAATTTCTTTAATAGATTTCATCTTTATCGCTAAAGCATAAGGTTCAAAGTTGATTGGGAAAATTTGACAGTTTCAGGTAGCTTGATGTGCTGGCGTCTGTACAATGTATTGTTTTCTTATATTTAAGATTAGTGGATAAAGCAAATTAAATGTGTAATTACACCGTCTAAGGGTGAGCGCACACGAACCACCGCCTACAACCACCGGTGGATGTCGCCTCTTGCTGCGGTGTTGAGTTTGAGTACTGCTGTAGCGAATCCATACAAAATGTATGAAGAAACGTGAACTGCTTGTCGTTGGGCTATCGGTATCTGTGGTCGTTGGCTCGTTTGCACCTAGCCTTATTGTGTTACAATTATACATATCGTTGATATAACTGACTGCGGAATATTTTTATGATTATAATAAGATCTTTTTTGTATGAGGCGATTGCATATTTTGAGATGAATAATTAATGTTACACATTGTTAACCGGTTGAATGCAGTCATTACAAAACAAATAAAAAAGCCATTATGTCGCGCGTAGATCCACGTTCGTACGAAGGGTTAATGGTTTACAGAAAGCAATAATGTAATTTTGTATTTTGCATAAGTATATTTAAATCATTCACGCACGCTGAATACATTATTTATATAAAATAATTATGTAGATATGCTATTTATTATAACCACAGTTTTCTGTGATTACTTTATGTAACCAATAGCTAAATATTACAAATTTTAGAAAATACTAGTATTTATATACATAGCTGAATAATTGAATAGTAGTTCTCAAAAATATTGACACATTTTTTGCGTCATCTAAGTAATGCCAAGACATCTAAGTAATGCCAAGACATCTAAGTAATGCCAAGACATCTAAGTAATGCCAAGATCGATGTTATTATAACTAACTCTCTTAGTTAACTACCGAAAATTATAAAAAAATGTCATATTACTGCAATCTGAGAAATCACTTGTTATGGCATACGATGTTAACGTGTTGCATGGTCACTCCATTCAACTTTGTGGGTTGTCTGGTTTCACTAGAGTTGTTTTAATTTTTGTTCTTAAAAAACTAACTGACTTTCAGTCAATGGTTTCTGGGTTTGTTGAGTTAATCAATCTTAACCTTTGTAAGCAGTAAGTAAACTTTTATTATTGAAATTGTGTAAACTATCGAGGACAGGAACTTGTTACTTGAGGGTTTAGTCGAGTATATGCTTCAGAAACAGACAGATTCTCACAGAAACAAGTCCTTAATGTATTCCATTACATTGTGTTTGAAACTGCCCTGAATTGTTTCTTCAAAAGCAAAAACAAATGGGCACTACCGTGCCTTCAAAAAGTTTATATTATGTTGTGCTGATTTCTCGAGTCACGTTTCAGTCAGCATGACATTTTTAAGCGATAAAGTATTCTTACTATGGTCAGAAAGATTAACTAAGACTTATTCATAACAAAAAATTAGCCTTGCTAAATATATACATTAGTTCATGTAGAAGTAAACTATCAAAGAGTTACAGTATGTAGGAAGTTCCTAAAGATAATATTAATACAACAAATAGCCTCCACCTCACTATAACTTACAGTATATTGCATATAGGTTGCACGTAGATTAACTATTTCATGAGCAGCGAGAAAATACAATAAAAAGTAATAGATTTTTATAGGATACTAGGACAATATTATGTACAAAATTGGGTGGTTGGCCGCTTTGGACTTTACCATAGTTTGGGGAGATGGTTGAGAGAGTGACCTGTCCCCGGACATCTCCCACTGCCTTCACGACTGCCCGGTGCCTTATTGTGTGTTTTTCGTGTATTACCTTTATACAGTGTTATTGACTACACGGATACTTGTTGCATAGTTCAGAGCGGTCATGGTACAATAGAAACTAATCAATTTAAATATAGGTATTTACTTAAACTTTGTGATGCTCACGAACGTAAAAATAAGTTAATACATTTAGGGTGAATTGTACCAAACTTTTATACCTAGGATAAGTCTTATCCTGAGTATAAATTTTGAATTTTTGACAATTTTTCCCGTACTAAAACTGTCAGACTTCAAGTTTATTACACTACTTTGGTAAAATCAGCCCTACAACATTAATTTGTTCATTCGTCCACCATTACCTATATCTACAACAAAAGTTTTTGTTGACTCTAAACCTGTAATGGGGTCATTGAACTTGTCATGAATAATTTTTACTATAGGCCCAACACTGATATCGCGAAAAAAATAGCAGTTCCACAGTACATTTTGGCGATATATGTGAACACAAATGTGTTGATCAGCTATTTAATATTGTCTATAATTTCAGTTGGTTCCTTAATAAAAGTTCATAACCATGACATTATTATCTTCTCTTGTTAAGTACACGTTATTTTTTGTCTTCTTCTAATCAGATTCTTACCTTTTTCTAATATAGTGCAGAAAACTAGCCGATTATAAGAGTTGCCTTATCTAGATTTTTTACTTTTAATAATAGATATTATGTCATTTGCAAATTTATAAACAAACAAAATGTAAATAGGTACCTACATAATAATTGATTCATAATTTCTGTTATTTGTTATGTCTAATGAACTATGTGGGTACGAAATTAAATAAATAAATATTTTGAGTTATTTATAAGCATTGTTTTTGATTTTTCATATGGGTTAGCTTAAGAAACACCCCCCCCCCCCACCCCCACCTAAGAATACCTAAATGTGGAATGCAATAAAAGTATTGAGTATTGAAATGTACAAACAATCCACCTTTATTCTTTCAAAGTCAGAGTGAACAGGCATCTTCTGGGCACGCTCGTTCCGTCATAGACCTCATCCATCGCTTTCCATCAGACGTGATGGAGGTCAAGAGCGGGCCCGTTCAGTAATAAAAACAGTGCCACCACATTATAAGTTATTAACTATGTTCCAAGTTATTATAATTACATTTTACATTGTTTGATGTAAGACTAAAGAAAATATCATCATTCATGACAAGCCTCCACGAAGAATACAACATGTTACTCAGTGCTGTGTGAGCCTGTGTGCTACCAAATAAAGAAAACATCCAGGGGGGCCTAAAAAGGTCACTTTGGAAGAACCATAAAAGGATAACATTATGAATCTTAATGGTCAGTTAACTGTTAAGTTAAGGCTCCTACAAACAGGCGCGACACGTGATATAATCGCGCGCGACACAAAGGCACCGCTCGTTGCGCGAGTTGCGGTGTCTTTGTGACTTTGTCGCGCCTGTTTTAAGAAGCCTTTAAACGTATCAAATCCCATTGGTAAAAGATTTTTCAGTTTTTATTTTTTCTGTCTGTGCTAAAATCCAATCCCAATCTCTTTGATTATACCTACGTATGCAGCGAAAAAAAGAAAAACACGGACTGTCTTCGCCATATTAGGATTCATAATGTTGTCCATTTATGATTCTGCCAGTGGCCTTTTTAGGGCCCTAGTAGGTAAACAACACCTAGATAATTATGGCAAAATCGGTGTTACCTGCTTACGTGGAAAAAAATCAACGAATGCATAACCTCATCGTTTTCTTGCAGTCGGTTAAAATTTTATAGATGGTAGATAAACTTTGTAAGTAGCATATCTACTTATTCTACTTGTAAGTAGCATATATATTCTTACATAGTTGGTAGCCCTGACCACACACAGGCCGGAGTTCATATTCATCATGATTATATCCACCACAGGTTAAATAAAATTGGCAACACTGTCAGATTAAATTATGCTTAATTTTTAGGGTTCCTTAGGTATCGTAATAATACCTAGGTACTGAAGAAAAAAAAAAACAGTTAAATCTGAGGGCACGGCAGTGGTGGTTATAACAGCCGCGACTTACGAGTTGTAGGTCGTAGGTTCGATCCCAAGCAGGCGTTTTGGGTACAGACGCCAGCACATCAAGCTACCCGAAACTGTCAAATTTTCCCAATCAACTTTGAACCTTATGCTTTAGCGATAAAGTTGAAAATCTATTAAATAAATTATTTGACAGATTGTAGTAGCTTGATGTGCTGGCGTCTGTACTTTGTGTAAATTACATCATCACCACTGCTCTCAAAACGATGAAGGAGAACGAAATGGCCAAGAACTAAAACTTCTAAGTCTTGTGACATCTACCAACCCGCACTGGGCCCGCGTGGAGGATTACGGCCCACTGCCTCTCACTGAGAGGAGACCTATGTCCCAGCAGTGGGAACATTACCTATAATAAGCTTATTATGCATGCAGGGCAGTACTCCAACTAAGTCGAGCAAAAACAAAGGCATCATCCTTTACTCTAACCCATAAAGCTTGTTGTGGTGACTGGTGAAGCTTGAATTTAGGTGAAAATTTATGACAAAGGGGTTCGAACATTTTTCTATGGAAACTGGTTTATCTAACCGCCGCCATAAAATTTTTTTTCAATGTTTCCGCGCATGATTACCATAATGCGAAGAATTAGAGTGCTTTACGATCCAATTTTTTTTTTCCTCCTTTCTGCAACTGTTTCTATTGTTATACTCCTGCTAGTACACAGAACCTACTTAATTTATTACCATTGTATACATAATTTAATGGAGATTAATTCTGTACTTTTGAAAGACAATTTCCCGTCAATCGCAAGTGTGAAACCTGAAAACATTGTAGCTTGCGAAACAATCTATTTTATTTATTGTTTTTTTTATTATTTGATTTGTTTCACCCATCAGAGGAACCCTATTGAAAATGACTCTTTTATTCAAAGTAGTTGAATTATAATAAATAAAAAAAAACTAACTAATATAATATCTATAGGTACCTATGGTTATTAATTGACTTCAAAAAAGAAAGAGGTTCTCAATTCGGATGTTTATATATACTTATATTTTTTTATGTATGTTCGTGCATAACTCCCTCATATACCTATAGACGGATTTGAATTTTTTTTAATCGAAAGAAATTTATTCCGAAATGGTCCCATTTAAATTTCGTAAAGATCTGATGACGAGTTTCGGAGACAGACAACGGAACTCTTCAATAAATGCCAACAAATCTACCGCAATTGCTGCTATAGCATATTATTATGTAAGCATTGTTTTGAAGGATAGATATGAATGAATGAAAGTAGGTATGTACTTATGCAGTGGCGGATTTACCAACAGGCTGAGTAGGCTGGAGCCTAGGGCGGCAAATTTGGGGCCAACATTTTTTTTAATGTCGTACATAAATAAAAAAAAAATATAGATATAAATTATATACCATACCTACCTACCGTGTTTTTTTTTTGGAAAGAATAAACAAAGTGAATGCTCAAATTCAGGCTTCTATCATAGATTTCATCACTGTTGCCGATCTTTACAAATCTCTTTGCAAGTTTTTCGAAGCTGAAGGGGAACATTTTATGTATTTTGAAGAAAAGGCGATGGAATTAAGCGTGTCGAAGCAGTACACAAAAGACATGGGATATTATTGTAGAGGAGGTAGGGGCGACAAAATTTGAATCCGCGTGGATTCCGCCACTGTACTTATGTAGTCGTTGCATGAACGAGGGTTTCAAAAAAAGGAGGAGTAAGTATGTATGTTCCCCGATTACTCGAAGACGGCTAGACCGATTTGAAAAATTATTTTTTTGTTTGAAAGGGTATACTTTCCAGGTGGTCCCATTGTTATCAGGTCAGGATCTGAAGATGGGATCCTGGAGAAATCGAAGGAACTCTTCAAATATTACCTATAGGCACACCTGTAGCGATTTGGCTATTTTTTTATGGTAATTCGTGCATTTGCTCTCGGAAAGCACCATTTGGTAAAGTGGAACTGATGATGAAGACCACAGATGGCCACCGGAACTACGCAATAATAAGTATTTCACGGGTTGCGATTACTTTAGTATGTTTGTTAAGCAATTTATGCTCGTCACAATGCGAATGGTGAAATGGAGCTGATGGTGAAATACCAGGAGAACTCCTCAACAATTAACGTCCCTGCATCAGGAAAAGCAATATTTCGTAAAAGGCGACGAGCAAGTTGACATTAGGCTATTGTAACTTAGATAAATTATAAACAGACTCATGCATTAAAACGAGAACTAAAAACTTTTTTCCAAAACAATCAACCGACTTCCAAAAAAGACACTACAAAGTGAAAAATAACTTTAATTTCGGAAGTCTGTTGCAAACAACGAAAATGCGAACCCAACGACACCGACTTTTTCACTTTGTAGTGTCTTTTGGAAGTCGGTTGTTTTTTTGTCCTGTTGTTTATTAACTACGCAGCTGTAATTTTAGTAGGTATAGCAAATTAAAAATCAGAGTGTAAAGCTATTTAAACAAACAATGCTCTGATTCAAGTACCTACTACCTACCTAGGTAATCAGATCCGCTCAAAATCATGTATAAAGTATGTACTTTTGTAGTCGTTGCATAAACGAAGGTCTTCACCTAAAACATGCAGGTACATTTTAATTGCGTATTGTTCAATTAAGATTCTGTGTACTTAATACTAATTTACTATAAAAACTTAGTAAGTAGGTCGTGCTAATTTGGAACGAAAACGTGGTCAGTAGAAAGATGTTTGAAGAATGGCCGATTTTTTAGTATGCCTGTAACATTATTGCACAGTATCTGTAATGATAGTAGAAGACGCAGGCGCCGACAGCGGGCAGAACATTACGCGTTTGTGCGTCGACGAGCACGCTGCAGCGCCCCTGACGGATTACTTGTGCGCCAAAACGCTTTCACGTAAGTTTTTATTTATTTTTAATTAAATTATTTATTAGGGCTTTAGCTGCATTTGGATGTAAAAAAAAATTTAGGCTTTTTGTGTAAAAATAAAGTGTACCTAACAATTAATTTACGGAAATCAGTAACTATTATATTACCTATGTTAAGAAATGAACTCAATGTTTTGTTACATATTTAGTAAATAAAAGGTGATTTATAACAGAAAACCACTGAAAAAAATATAACCTAGTTTATAAACTTGTTGTCCTACAACCAATTGACATTGTTTTCATAACTTTACATTGAACGCACCTGAGATAATTATTTATTTAATTAAAATTAATCACTGCACGTAGCCACCAAATTGGATAATTCTTTTTTTTTGTGTTCGGTATTGCCAGGACAAAGCTTAGCAAAGAAAATTTAGGAAATTAAAAAATTAAAATTGCACCCGTGCGAAGTTAGGATGGGCCGCTATCGCTAGTATAAGTATTATAATATTTTTTTAATGTATATTCGGGGTTAACTCCTTCATATATAGACGGATTTGCAAAATTCTTTTTTTAATGGATAAAGGTATGTTTCAGGAGTGGTCCCATATAGCTAAATTTGATTAACTTTGCTTGCGAAGTTTTTGAGTTAGCTTCAATAATATGTTTTTTTCTTGTAAATATATAGGAAAACCTATGTTTCTGCTCAGCTCTTAGATACTTAGATAGGTACCGACTTAAGATACTTGACTGTTATATAATATTTAAGAAAAGATCACTAAAAAGTTCAATCGTACTTATAAAACAGGGAAAGTTAAACATAGAGAGCAATCATCTTTAAAATTAGATGAACCGACGGTCAAGTTACAACCCAAGTAACATTTTAAACTGTATAAAAGCTGTATTATGGACTATTTGTTTACTGCAGGCTGTTAAACGTGCTGTATAAAGACTGTATAGCAAGCTATACAGCCCTTGTAACTCTGAAATGGGCCCCAAAATTATACAGCTTTAAGTGTAGATTTAGCTGTATAACAGCTGCATAATAGCTGTACTATTTGGCTGGCTAAGATACTATTTAGATACTTTTATACAGCTTCCATTCTCTAATTTTCTTTTTTATTCTTTTATACAGACTCAGGCTTGTGAAAATCTTAATAAAAGAATAAATATATTATAATTGTGTTCGTGGTTGAATTAATTCTCCATTTTATTTACTATGTGCCATATCTGAAGATAAGTGAAAAAATATTTAATAACCAAGTGGTAAGTACTCTTTCCTGTTTATCGTTGTTGTTATGCTTGCGACTGATATTTTTATGTGAGTATGTATACTAGTTTTAAGCTCAAAACTCACGCCCCTTCGAAATAAGGAATATACATACATTTTTTCTGTAACAACAAATATGTGATCAAATCTGAAAACAGTTTTAAGAGTAACCCGGACTGTTCTATTGATAGTAAACGTAATTGTGTGTACTATACAGTTAAAATCTTTTGTAATTTTGTATTGAAATTTCAAAAACAAACAAAAAAATATCTCGTAAAATTGCAATGCAATTTATAAATTATTATAAAATGGCGTCCTTAGTTTATACAGCTCTTGCTCTTCTAGTACCCCTTAATACAGCTTTTTGCATAACAGAGTCGTTATTTAAGAACGTATCTCAGCCTAAAGAGTAACATTGTCTGTACATTAGTATTTAAGTACTGTAGAAGCTGCCTTAAATTCTTATTCATATTCATTAATACAGTTAATTAGGGTTCAGTTGAAAATATAGAAAACCTCATTATGATCCAAGGCCCGTAAGGCGGTGAGCAAGGAATCGGATAATAATTTACCAAATAGTAGTTACTGATAGCGAAAAGAAACAATGTATTGTTTTTATTTATAGAGATGTATTGTATCTAATTTAAATACTGAAGCAAACACTACAGAGTGCAACAGTTTAATGTATTTTTATTTTATATATATTTGTATCTTAACTCTTGTTCACTTAACAAATTGGCAACTGATCAAAATTATGACTCCGTGTTGTTATTAGTTGTATCCAATAAATAGACTGATTTTAGGTTATATTAGTTTCAAAATAATCGATAAGCTGGATAATTGTGTATGCCAACACTATAATAATAACTTTAATCTTCTAAAACACGAAAAACTGTAAAAAGGGAAAAATTTACGCCAATCGCATAAGGCTTTAAAAAGGAGTAAATCTAAACTCTTCTACATGAGACAGAATTGAATTAAACTATTACAAAGGGAACTGCTTGCTAAGAGTATCCTAGATTTCCGTTGTACAGCTATTATCAAGCTTAACTTGAAGGCTGAACAATAGAGTAATTTTACACCAATATTCAGGCTATAATAATATTTAATGCTCTTGTGCAGAAGTAGGTTATATAAAAGTATAATTTGAGAGCAGTATACAGTTATTGTCGTATAAAGTTGCTGAACGCAGTTTTTTACGCCGCGGTCTGTATTTTAGCATTTTCCAATGCTATTTAAAAGCTAAAGGTAAAAATTTTGGCTCTATACAGCCGTTAATCAGCTATACTGTATACAGTTGTACAGTTATACTAAAGTACAGTCCTATACATATTTTTACACTCTTGTACATCATTTATTAAGCTTATAGCTGGTAATGCGCTGGTAAATATAATATTTTTCCGCTTAAATGTTACTTGGGAAGGTCTGATGTTTGCTTAAAAAACACTTACCTAACTTATGTAAGAAACATATGTTTTACTCGGTGTTGGTAGGTTAATTATGTAGATTGTGCGGAATAAAGGGGTCAAATGTGTGAAAGAGCTTCTTCTACACATTTCTTGAGATCGATTAAATCTTTGGTAGTGTTGAGGTCATCTGCGATACGAATATTGCTTAATTCCAATACAAGAGTAAAAACTGCAGCGTCCTTTAAAATTTTCACAATCATTAAGTTTTATCAATTATCTTTGACACCTAAAGCACCATTCCACCTTGAGCCTGTGTGCATGGGTGCCTTTTCTTCTCACAGAGAGAAGGCCTGGGTCCCAGCTTCTAGCAGAGTAGTTACACAATTCGATATTGACCGTTAATGCTAGGTATGTGTTCATTAGTGATAAAAAAATTGTCTTTAAATATTATAATACATATATTATTACTCTCTTTTTGGCTTGGGATTCAACCGTGACACTGTTTAAATCACAAAGTCTGACAATGGTAAATATATTTTTGAGCAGCGGTACCTAAATAATGAAAAATATTACCTACCTAATATGGTACCTCTATATCCACAAGGAAAGGCAAATAAACTTACCTATATCAACAGTTTATGTAAATATTGATTGTGATTGAAGCATGCCATCTGAAATAGCCAAGAAACCTTGGCTTGATTGAATAGTCGAAATTTAAATGAATACAGATAGCCTAAAGGACACAGATCGAAGTTGAATAACTACCTCATCATATCATAGTGTTCTAGGATTGTAAACAATATCTCCATAATCAATTCATTAGGGCTCCGTTTCTAGATGTAGAAGTGTTATTATGCCCAGAAACGGATTTTTTAGGAAAATTTACTAAAAAAGGAAATCCTGAACTACGACTCAATGTTCAAAAAGTCAACTTTAAAATTACCTTGAAAAGTAGATAATATAATATGTTGAACATGTCAGATTAGCAAGGCGGCCGGCAGCGTAGGCATTTCGGTTTGGAACACATTAATCAAAAAATTTTATTACATGAGTTACGAAATGCATTTTTAACAATGACCCAAATATTTTTCTCCATGCCAACGATATCTATACATTAACTGTACTATCTAGATAGTATTTACATACCTATACATAGCTCACCTCTTTATTTCGATTCGATATTTAATAGAAACGCCTTCAGCCTTGCACATCGCGTTGATAATTTAATTACACATATCCACTTTGATGTAGTAATTGCGTGATAAAGAAATATATTTGATCACCATTTTCTAGCAAACAGACAATAACGACGGCAGTTTGTTTAAACCAAACATTAAGGAGACGCTAATTTCTTAAGTAGTCAGTAAACAAAAAGTTGTTAATTCCTAATGTTTGCAGACTTATTTTAAAACATTCTGCGATAGTTAGTGCCTGTGATTTGTTGTTTCCGACAAAGACAGTGTCCCAAATGTTGCAATTTGGGCACATACATATACATTACGAAAATGCGTTTATGTTTCTTACATAATTCGAAACGAGGTATATTAGCGTGACTCCGTAACATGCATGAATCAACATCACCGGCGCCGGTGTGTTGAGGCGAGAGCAGACGAGATGAGAGTACCCCGTCCCCAGCCCGTACCTCGAGGCACCTTGAGGTAGGTAAACGATTGTGGGTTGATGTGTTGTGTCAGCCGGGACAAAGACCAGTTATTTCCAAGACGGGTACATGTAGTGTAGGTAGGTATATTGTCAGGTAAGTAGTTAGGTATATAAATATCTTGTGCATTGACAAGTAGATTTTGGGTAGGCATCTACACCTTGGATAGTGGATTCAAAAACTTTCTGTTGGTTGTCATTTCATGGGACAACCTGTATATAAAAGGCAAACGTGACGCACACAAACGTGACGCACCAAATCGCTTAGGGTAGAAATCGAAATTTAAACAGTAGGTTCCACTAAGAAAGGATTTCTGTAAATTCTACCCCTAAGGGGGTGAATAGGACAAATTTCGTTTGTATGAAAAATCGTATGGGTTTATAAACTTGAAACTTAAACACGAATATGTACCTAACTATAAATAAGGTTTGACATTATTTGTTTTTAAACACTAGGTACCCCACAAGGGGTGTTAAAGTTTCAATCTTAATATGCGGTCCGATTTATTTGAAAGTTGTTATCAATGGTCTGGGGGCCTAAAAAGGCCACTTTGGCAGAATCATAACAGGATAACATTATGAATCATAATGGACAGTTCACTGTTAAGTTAATCGTATCAAATCCCATTGGTGCAGGATTTTCAGTAATTTTTTTTTGCCTGTGCTAAAATACCTACCAATCAATCCAATCCTAATCTCTTTGATTATACCTACGTAGTGCAGCGAAAAAAAGAAAAACACAGTCCGTGTTTTTCTTTTTTTCGCCATATTATGATTCATAATGTTATCCTTTTATAATTCTGCCTAGTGGCCTTTTTGTCCAGGCGGCCTCCCTGGACACAAAATATATTGTGTGTTGTGTACCTATTTGCATTTTTCCAAAATCTACCCCTAACAGGGTGAAATCAAGTAATCAAGTTATTAAGGACCTCAAAAATGTTATCTCGAAAATTGGTATTAAATAGTCTTAGGATCAAAGTATCACTAAATCCGTCTATATATGACGGAGTTATGCCCGAACATATATAAAATATATATAAGTATATAAATATCCAAAGGTGAATGCGCAGTGGTAGATCGCGAAATTCAAATTTTCTTACGTTTTTTGCAATTTGCAGGTCAGTGTCAGGTTGTATCTTGTTCAAAATATGATTCGCGACTATAATAGATATGTATTTACAGAATTATAGTCATTAGAATCATTATATCTCTTTAAGTTGGATTTGTTCCATAAGCACTTTTCCATATGTGATTTGTTTAAATTATATATCAACATTTTCCTATTTCTAGGAACTGTCTGATGTTATTTATCAAAGTGTATAAAATGTGATTAGGTATAATTATGGCATCTTACAATAGCGACCATGCTTGTCGTGTCACGAGATAATAAGTAGGTATTATTAACTTAATAACTATTAATAATTGTCCAGTACTTATTATAAGCTGCCAAGCGAAGTTATTAGCAGGTAATTTTTATGTCATTTTTACCTTAGATTTACTTCCTAAAAGGAATGACAAAAAAACGTGTTCCTTACAGATCTAGCCGACCACCTTTTCACTATTATCACACGTTGCACTTTAACACGTTCATAATCCATACTTAGGTATGTTATAAATGCGAAAGTGTGTCTGTCTGTCTGTTACCTCTTCACGCTTAAGCCGCTTTAGTCCCGTGAAAGGACATAGGATGGTTTTTGTCCCGATATTCCCACGGGATCGACACTTATGCGGATGAAACCGCGGGGCACTGCTAGTATTAAATATACCTTTCATAGATGCTTATGGAATAACATCGAGATTTTTAATCTTATTTCGATACAGGAAATCCATACTACTTATTTCGATACAGGAAATCCATACTACTTATTTTGATACAGGAAATCCATACTAATATTATAAATTCTAAAGTAACTCTGTCTGTCTGTCTGTATGTTACCATTTCACGCCTAAACCACTGAACGGATTTCGATAAAATTTAGCAGAGAGATAGGTAGATTGCATCCCGGGGAAGGACAAATGATATTTTTTATCAACATACCTCGCGGGCGAAGCCGCAGGCGGAAGCTAGTAATAATATATGTCCAACATGTGTGGGTTTTGTTTCTGACCTCCATTTACGTCTTGGTTTATTTTCTTCTCAAAAGAGACATATTAAGTACCCATTTTAATATTTTAGTAGCTAAATAATAACAGCCGCACAGGTCGATCGATCAGGTTAAGCTACGTTTGCCGCGGTTGGTCTGTGGATGGGTTACCATCTTTACATACCGTGACTCCACCGTGGCTCGGAAAGCACGTTAAGCCGTTGGTCCCGGCTGTCATTCGTGGAACTTTGACACTCGTTACGGGTAGTCAGAAGCCCGAAAGTCTGACAACCAGTCTCACCAAGGGGTATCGTATTACCCATGGCAGTAACTGGGTTGTGACCTCCTGGGTAAGTCGCTCCATGTAAAATACTGGTATTCAGCTGCATCCGGTTAGACTGGCAGCCGACCTCAATATCGTTGGGAAAAGGCTAGGCGGATGATTAGATGATGATTAATATTTTGTAGAGTTCTAGAATATTCCAAAAAGCATTTCGTAAAATATTTGTAAACCCCATTTGGAATGTTAAGCGACAGTTTTTAAATGAGTTTTCAATATTCTATAGAATAGTTTTCTTCAAATTCAAATTAATTTATTTGTGACACCTAGATTCTTCAGCCTCCAGATTATATTTCTTGAGTATCTGCTTTCCTCTATTTTGTTGGGTATGACAAAATCTTCAAAGACATAAAGAGATCTTCTATTACGTGAAGTATGTAACTCAAGAACGATATTCAGTGACGCGTGATGATCGTACGGCTTACCTACTTTGTAATTTATAATGAATATTTCCTATAAACGCTAAGGTCGGTACCTGTTTGGTGTCGGTATGCGTAGGTACAAGGTTAGAACTAGAACTTGTTCCATAAAGTAAATGGCTTCACTTATTTGACTTAAGCAGATACTTACTATATCTATAGAAATCTATACTCTATACTACCTGCTTGCAAAGCTGAAGAGATAGTTTGAACGCGCTGATCTCTGGAACTACCAGTTGGATTTGAAATATTTTTTTTTTCATTTGCTAGCCCAATCCTTGAGGAAAGGTATAGGCTATTTAACATCACGCTACGAACCTCAGGAGCCGAGTAAAAATAAAAAAAGTCAGAAAGAGCGCTATGCCAAAAATGAAATAATAGCGCGGGCGGACGATGGGATGCGACGCGGTTTGTTGGGGCCGAAATTTCATGCGGACGAACTCGCGGGGAGAAGCTGTTACAAAATAAAGTCGCTAATCGTCTGTATGCAGATGGCCGATGGGGCCGAAAGGTTCTAGAGTGGCGACCGCGTACCGGAAGACGTAGCGTTGGAAGGCCTCCCACAAGGTGGTCCGACGACCTTGTGATGGTCGCAGGAACCCGTTGGATGCGAGAAGCACAGAACCGCTCGAAGTGGAGGTGGGGTGGGGGAGGCCTATGTTCTGCAGTGGACGTCTTTCGGCTGAAACGATGATGATGATGATGAATCGTCTGTATAAGTGACCGCATTGTGGATGGATTTTGATGCAGTTTTCACCATCATCGCCTGCCTAGCCTTTTCTCAACTGTGTTAGGGTTGGCTTCCAGTCTAACCGGATGCAGCTGAATACCAGTATTTTACATGGAGCGACTGCCTATCTGACCTCCACAACTCGTTACTGGGTAATACGATACCCTTTGGTAAGACTGGTTGTAAGACTTTCGGGCTTCTGGCGTAACGACTGTCAAAGATCCACAAATGATAGCCGGGACCAACGGCTTAACGTGCTTTCCGAGGCACGGAAGGGTCTCGGTATGTAAAGATGGTCACCCATCCACAGACCAACCGCGGCAAGCGTAGCTTAACCTGATCGATCGACCTGTGCGGCTGTTATTATTGAGCCACGGGCCCCTCTATACGAGTACGTGTGCTGTGACCTATAAAATTCCAAAAATTGTGGTCATGGTAGTTAAAAATATCTTAAGGGGTGTCAATTTTCGAAGGATTTCAATGTATTTTATGTAATTTCCAAAAAAAATTAGATCCATATTTTTTTTTCATAATTTTTTCTCGAGTTGTCATGATCTGTCGGTCGATTCTGTAAAAATCTCACCGTGAAAACTTAGGTGATGTGAGTTTGTTTTTGTTAGGAATTGACACTATTGACAGCTCACTCCACGCTCACTTCACCTAAGCTTTCACGGTGAGATTTTTACAGAATAGCACCGCAGATTCACCCTCTGGTGCCCGCTTATTGTTGAAGTTTGGGACACGTTGTATATAAACTAATAATAAAGCTGAAGAGTTTGCCAACGCACTAATCTCTGGAAGTAACAGTCGGGTTTTAAAATTTCTTTTGCATTTGATTAACCAATCCTCGAGGAAGGCTATAGATATGCTATGCTATTCAACACCACGCTAAGACTCTTAGGAGCCGAGAAAAAAGGAAAAATGTAAGAAAGAACGCTAAGCAAAAACTAAGTAGGTAATAGTGCGGGCAGGCTTTTTTTATATACCTACATGTACATTATTAATATTATTTTAAGTCTGTTTGATATATTAAACTATATTTCGTGTACAAAAAGTTAGCAACCCTAGCTACCGGTGACAATGACTTTGGCTTTGGTGCGATATCACCTTCAGAAAGTAAATAACATGCATGTAGGATTAAAATGGCTGAGGTCATAGCAAAAACACAATTAATACGAGTATTGGTTTATTCTTTTATAAACTCGTAAAAAGCGTCTCACTCTGTCCACTATGTTAATCGTTTTTTGACAGCTGGCTTAGAATGTAACTGTTCCAGATTACGAAAAAGTTAACTTTAAAATGCGTAGATAACAAAATAAATATATAAACTGCCTTATCTTATTGAATTATCTTATGTATGATTTCTTACAGACATTATAATACTGTACGTGTACCAGTTTCACTGACCTCTAATAAACTGTAAACAGGTCAGTGATCAGTTTGACAAAAAAAAATTGTATGAGTATTAAATTTCATTCTATCGTACTAAGTGATGGGATCGAATGTATTCGCTTTGTGTAAATTATTTCATCACCACTGCTCTCAAAACGGTGAAGGAAAACATCGTAAGTTTGTAAGCCGGCATGTCCTAGAACCAAAAATTCGAAAACACGTGACATCTACCAACCCACACTGGGCCGGCGTGATGGATTACGGTCCACTCCCTCTCACCGAGAGGATGCCTGTGTCCCAGCAGTGGGAACATTATAGGCTGATTATGCATATCATGATATTTCTCATAAAAGAAAGAAAGAAAAAGTACATGACATAACTCGAACGCGTGTGCCTGTTATGGGTCAGATTAGACTGCCTTGATTGTTGTTTAGATAAGTCTGCAATAAAAATGATGTAAGGTAGGGGGGGGGGGGTCGGCGAGATTGCCCGAAAGGGTTACCGCTGGCCCGGAACATAAAGGGCTAAGGAAGGAACACGGGTGGGTTTTAGTCAGTAAGAGTCTGACACTCCCTTCCGCTCCACCCAGAGCGGAAGGAATCATTTGATGATTTCCCAACCTCAAAAAAAAAAAATTAATGCGAATTACCGATCCGGATTTAGGCAACTTCAAATTTCGAAGCGACTTGCCTGACAAGGTCTATAAAAATATTTTTGTCAATGAGAGTTCACGAACAGTTAGGCGTACGGTTAGTAAGTTTTTAGCTTAAATATTTTGCGTGAGTGTACACACGATATTTTGACATCGCTCGTCGTGAGTGTGTTCAGCGGTGCTATTCCGTAAAAATCTCTCCGTGAAAATTTAGGTGAAGTGAGCGTGGAGTGAGCTGTCAATAGTGTCAATTCCTAGCAAAAACAAACTCACTTCACCTAAGTTTTCACGGTGAAATTTTTACAGAATCGACCGGCAGTTTTGTTTTAATATTTAGAGATAGGTAGTTTCTCTTGGTCTATCAAATTGAAACTTTGTAGAAATACTCGTTCCGTTCCGTTGAAAATTCGTTAATTTGGTGGAGATGACCTGGGGGCCTAAAAAGGCCACTTTGGCAAAATCATAAAAGGATAACATTATGAATCATAATGGACAGTTAACTGTTAAGAAATCGTATCAAATCCCATTGGTGAAGGATTTTTCAGTTATTTTTTTTTGTCTGTGCTAAAATACCAATCAATCCAAATCCAATCCCAATCTCTTTGATTATACCTACGTAGTGCTGCGAAAAAAAGAAAAACACGGACTGCCTTCGCCATATTATAATTCATAATGTTATCCATTTATGATTCTGGCAAAGTCGCCTTTTTAGGCTCCCTGAATCTACTGACACGATCATCTTCGCAAAGGGTAACCCTTTAACGGTTATCTATTGGTTTCAGGTGAAGTGGTGTACAAAGGTTTATAGTTCTATCAAATATTTTATGTTTACCCATTTGAATGTTCTTCACAATTTATTAACAACATATTTAATCATCGCAAACGAAAAATTCCATGCGATATTTAGCAGCTTGAGAGGTTTTGAGCAAACCAAATAACGTCCGTGGTATGTTACATTAACACACATACGTACCTGTACATAATGATCAGCCTATTATAACGTTCCCTCTGCTGGGGCAAAGGCCTCCTCTCATGGAAAGGGAGCTACCACGTACGCCCGGTGGCATTTGACATTCCTAAAATACCCTAAGCTGATAAAATTTCCTTTTTCCTATGTTAAACATTAGTATTTAGGTCGCTTCCCCCGTGCTGGTTGGTAGATGTCACGCAGTATGTACACTTTATTTGCTTTAACAAATGTATTTAATAAAATATTACGTGATAGAAGACTGTTCGCGTAGAAACCTACTACATATCTGTTATGCATCCTATGGTATAGGTGATAATTTTGATACGACCTGAAAAGTCTGTTGTAACATTTGCTGTAACACAGTAAGTGTTTTTGAATTATATTGTGTGTAAAACGTAGGAAATAGTATATGTAGAAATAAAACTTAGGTAGGTACTTACCTACTTAATAATAACAATTACAATTAGTTTCAAAATTGTAAGAGAAGCGTTTGTTTTAGTGAACACGTCCTCTTGAAATAAATACTTAACTAAATCTAGCCGATGTATTCTGTAAAAATCTCACCGTGTAATCTTAGGTGAAGCGAGCTGAACTCCATCAGATGCTAGGGATTGAGAGATTTGAGAGTTCACTTCAAGCTCACTTCACCTAAAATTTCACGGTACATACGGTGATATTTTTACAAAATAAGTCGGCAGTTTTGCTTCTCATATAACGGCCGAAGGCGAAGCCGTATCTATTCTGGTACCGGAGCTCGCGCTACAGGGGTTCTTAGTCTTACTTAATTTTACTTTACTTGAGTTCTAAAGTTGATGATTCGATTTTTATTATATTGTACACGGTGTGTCGATAATTCAGTTGCCCGATGTTTTATTCCATTGATGCTTTATTGGTGCGATGTAACGTTTGTGCGAAAAATTCTGTTGCGAAAAACCTTACAGCGATTGCTCATTAGTTCGGTAATTTATTAGTTCGATAGTACCTATGTCGGTTCGAAACGCCTACTGTTGTCCGTGACATTTAATTAATAATCTATTTTGAATTATAGACGATGTGGAAAGACATTAAATAACATACACTCACGTCTATTTTCGTAAAATGAGGAACAGGTAACAAATTCACCACGTTTAGCTGTGGCATGGGCCAAAGATAACGCAGACAATATCAGTGACCGGTTGCTGGCCTGATACCCTCAAAAGCCAAAACTGTCATACCTCAATCGTCTATTCTAACTTCACTCTAAGTCTTGTTTTAGTCCTCGCCCAGTACGGAAGCAAAAACTTCTGCTTCCGTTTGCTAATACCTAAAATACTCATAAAAATATTTTATTTTAATAAAATAATCATACAACAAAATAACTAACAGGATATAAACTTGGACATAATCAGCATAGAACAAGAAATAAACAAAGCATTAATCGTAAATAAAAAAACCGGCCAGGAGCGTGTCGGGCCACGCTCAGTGTAGGGTTCCGTAGTTTCCCGTCCGTCACAATAAGTGTTCCCACTTATGAGTTTAAAAGTGGGTATCCATTATGTTCGCGCTCCAGCAGCGCTCCACGCTCCTGCAACTGCTCCCGGTGGTACGTGGTACGTGCGCGAACACGGAGCGTGCAACATTGCACGCTCCGCGGCAGGCGCTCCGACTCCTGACGGTTTTTAGCGCGAACACAAAGGGGAGAGCAGTGTGTCAAAGGGGAGCGCATGTAGAAGTGCGCGCGACGTATCCATTGGAGCAGTTGAAGGAGCGCGGCGCGCTGCTGGAGCGCGAATATAGTGGTAACCCAACTTAAACGAGAACCGATTTTAATAATTCTTTTTTTGTTTTTAACGAAGTTAAAAAAATGCTTGCATATACGATTATACCTACTACAAACTTAGTCCAGAAATTATTTTGTACAACTCTGTCTTTTTTGTACAAAAACTGTTGTTTCCATCAAGTTCAAAATGATTTTCCTAGAAAGTCCTTATAAAGTTCTACTTTTCAGATTTTTTTCATATTTCTAAACTTATGGTTCAAAAGTTAGAAGGGAGGGACACATTGTTTTTTACTTTTGGAGCGATTATTTCCGAAATTATTGACATTATCAAAAAATGATTTTAGTAAACCCCTATTCATTTTTAAATACCTTTCCAACAATATATCACACGATCCACAAAACCTTTTCTTTAAGAAGATTAAAGGCGTCCGGTATCTCTTCAGGAGTAAGATATGCCAAAGCTACTATGTGGCGAAGTTCAAGTGAGAACTTTCTGTCATTACCGTACTTTGAAGCTAAACCTGATTATGTCTGAGAATCGTAAGTCGAGGCCGTTGGCACTGGGCCACCACTGCTCTCAGTGAGCATAATAGCGTATTGATTATCCGAATAGACTATTATACTCACGGACTCGCAGAACAAGTCAACTAAAACAAAAATGTTGTTGTAAACTTGTCGAAATAGGCGTGTATTGATTTCTACACATTTTTCTACATCGATTTGAGTCTATGTTGTATGTTAACTAACAAAGCGTTAGGAAACTTTTATGCTAAATGGCGTTGCACAAGTAGCTGCAACAAATCGTTTGGTATGTTCAAAATCCGACAGATTTTAAGAATCATATAATAACATATCAAATGTCCGGAAATTAAACTTGTTATGCAATAAAAAAATTAGAGCATTTATATAAAACTACTAGCTTCTGCCCGCGACTTCATTCGCGTGAAATTTCTTGTTACTCCGACCCACCCCGTCGCATCGCATCGCCTGCCCGCACTATTACTTCGTTTTTGCTTAGCGTTCCTTCTGATTTTTTTTCTTTTTGCTCGGTTCCTAAAGATCATAGCGTGATGTTAAATAGCCTATAGCCTTCCTCAAGAAATGGGCTATCAAATGCAAAAAGAATTTTTCAAATCCGACTGGTAGTTCCAGAGATTAGCGCGTTCAACCAAACAAACAAACTCTTCAGCTTTATAATATTAGTATAGATGTGCAGTTTCAAATATTTGAAGTTTGTTAATTACTTGTTTTCATTCATTTTGTGTACTTCTACACACTTTCTCGTATGTGTCGATGTTACTGCATTATGTTAACGGAAGTCTCCTTTTATGTACTTATTGCCAAATTAAACAAACTAGAATTTATACTGATTTTTACGAAAACTCATCATGATTCTACGTCACCTGCAAGGTAGGATAAAGCATGATGACTGCCGTGACGCACGACCCAGTCTATAATTTATGAGCCGTGTGCTCGATGAGATTTCCGATCGACAAAAATTGAAGATCTTCCATACACACGTCCTTCATAATTATGTGCTCACCTTCGTTACAAAATTAAAAAAAACCCCGATTCAAACAAAAACCTGTAAAAAGCAAAAGAATAAGTACCAAATATATATTGACAATGTAAGTTGTAGGAAATATTTTGATCTATTATCTTTTCTACAATAGCATACATACATTATTGCTGAAATGCTGAGTATAAGCCTCATCTGTCCAACATTTTCATTAGCCGTTCCTCGACGCGAGGACGCTTGGATCAAAATATAGACGCGTAGAATAGATAGCCAGTTGTTTATGTATTCTACTTTCTTTAAAATAAAAACTATAGACATTTTTATTTGGACTCGCTAAGACACATCTTATGTGTCCACACTCATTCGAGGGGTCTAGACTAACTATTCAAGAGTTCCGATATCTAGCGTGCAGGTCTATGATCTGACCAGCTCAATGTTACCATATTATTTTGTTATCATCGGAATGCATACATTTGCGAATAATCAAACAAATAATCAAAGACCATTAGAAGTGATTTACTCTTCCAGTATTCCGTTATTTACCGTCCGGGTATGTCTTACGGAACATCGCCTTACCTGTCTTCACACAGCAAATGAACCGCCATAGTAGTTATTGCTCTATATTAAAATGCTTATCTAATAATCACATATGTTTGGTTGTTATTGGCCATGGGGACCATTTTGTCCGGTCCTCCTATTTCTCTTTCCTAATCCATCATTAGCCCCAAGATCACCTATCTATAATCTATTCATTGAGACCATTCCAAGGAGCCCAAACACGATACCTCTGCTGTAAATTAAGGGAGTTGGATATGCTGCAAATTCCAGATGATTCTGCAGCAGCAGTGCAAGGTTACTATGTTCTTCTAATATCCTTGCAATAACACCTGTAGAAGATGCTCACATCAATTTATCAAGTAGAAAAGAGCTTATAATCTTCAAACGCCTGAACCTATTTTCTTGAATCATAGCTAAGAACACTCTCGGTCGAGTCACCTTTCAAACAAAATCGGTTCAGCCGTTTGGGAGCTATGATGGCGCAGACTGATACACACGTTAAACTTATAACACCCCTCTGTTTTTGTCGGGCTTAAAAAGGAACTTTCCTGCAAAATTTCGCGCTTCTAGACCCAGTGAATTAGGCTATACGTTGTCTGTCACAGAACTTAAGATTTTTCTAATGTAGAATAGGAATAGTAACAGTCCTAGTAGTGCATGTAAAAAGTCTCCAAGGGCCGTAATTGGTAGCGTAGAGGCAGCACGTAGCGCGTAGTATCTAGCACGTTGAGCATGTAGCGCGTAGCACGTAGCATGTAGCGCCCAGCACGAAGCATGTAGCGCGTAGCACGTAGCATGTAGCGCCCAGAACGAAGCATGTAGCGCGTAGCACGTAGCATATAGCGCCCAGCACGAAGCATGTAGCGCGTAGCACGTAGCATGTAGCGCCCAGCACGAAGCATGTAGCGCGTAGCACGTAGCATGTAGCGCCCAGCACGAAGCATGTAGCGCGTAGCACGTAGCATGTAGCGCCCAGCACGAAGCATGTAGCGCGTAGCACGTAGCATATAGCACGTAGCACGTCGCAGGCAGCGTGTAGCGCGTTCTGTATCTTCCAGTCTACTCCAGGTGGGATAAAAGCATGTAAAAACAGCTAGGGCATTTGCGCTAACTGAAATAACATCTAGATTTCTTTTTAGCGCATGTCGCAAATTACTCAAAATAAAATTGTTTAGAATTCCTAACCTTTGTTTCACACACTATTCTACTCTTGAGATTCATTCAACATTGACAAGATTCCAGTGATCACGAAAATTAAATGTTAACATTTTTATACATCTTAATGTCAAAATAACAGCTTCTTACTAAATGCATGTGTTACTTATAACAAAAAAAATAAATGGCACTCCAGGAGTGCCTACAAAAGCGAAAACTTGAAAAAGCATAGTAATTTTATAAATATTATTATCTTTGAAGGTCCTTTCTTCCCAAAGACAATTTCTTTTTACAATAAAAACCATATAATATACAATTATACATACAATCATTCTGATTTTTTGTCAGATTATTCTACCAGCAACATACTAAAATACTAGTGTTTTAATTTTTAGTATATTTTACGTTTACTTTTTAAAGTTACAATTTTAAGGTTCTCTGATATGATGGCTAGTAAGCCTAAGTCTAGCACGGTTCTGACTTGATATCCTTGGACTAGAACCGACAAGACTAAAAGGCGATTTAACGGAGAGGAACTTACGGAATCAAATCATTGCCGAAAGTGTTTTGAATACTAAATCGTCTTTATTGTTTCACAAATAATTGTGATCAGTAGATCATCTGTTATTATGTTCGTGCATAATTGTATTAGATCTTTTGTAAAAATGTTAACGTACAGGTGCACGTGAGTGATTCACGTCATGGAGTGGAACAATGTCTTAGCGTTCGATACGTTCATACATCACTTGCATTTAGTAATAATGTGATTTTGTAAACAGGATATTTAGTCAACTGTGATAGTTTCAATACTGTTTTACTTAGTGGCCTAGTTTCATGTAATATCGTACATGTACCTTTATTATTATCAAGACGTTACGCCGTGTTTCTATATCTCTATAGAGAGAGGACATATTCTAAGAGAGTGACATTTATGATAGAGCTCTTTAGTTTGCTGACTGATAATGTATTCATAAACTATGTATTTGTTCACGAATATTGCTTTACGAAAAGGTACGTAATAAATTTTACCTACATAAAGAACCGTCGTGTATTATTATATCATCTCCACTTAACCTACCTATTGACAGTGTGGCCAAATTGCGAAGTTTGTTGAAACCGCGGAAACCACTACTGACTCTTGAAGTGAAAACAAACTATCATTAAATTCATTAAACTATATGGTCGGGACAGTGATAGATATGGGAAAGTTCAGACAATAAAACTGCAGTAAGACAATATACTTACTCACTTTAGACTCATTATTAAAATACTATTTGCGATCAATGGGCCCCATTGTTGACTCACTTTTACATCATGTAAAAGTTAATAAGCCTCGTTGCGAAAGCTGCCAGCCGGTGGATCATAACATAACATAAGTTAGTTCATATTCTTGACATTCACCAACGCGGCACGCACAATAACTATATCAATGAACAAAATCCCCACTTATACTCAGTAAGTAACTGTGTTTGTTGTAGGTACTATTTGTAGCGCAGACAAAGTATTGAGTGCCTACCTACAATTTTATGTTACGTGTAGGTACTTACCTTGTCGTTCTTAGGTAATGTTTTATTTAGCTTCACTTTGTCATTTCGTTCGCGTGGATGTCGGGAAATAATAACGTGTCCGGTGTCCCTTTATTAATTATTTGTCTAAAATAAAAGTTAAGCTAAGCTTAAATTTTATGCTTATAACATCAGCTATCTGCCAGTGAATTCCCGTCAAAATCGGTCAAAACCAGTGAAGTCGCGACACTGTTACCCTAACTGACACCTCTTTTTTATGTTTTGGTCATTATGAAGGGGTAGTAATAAAAGCTCCGACAAAAAAATAAGAATTGTCCTTACTTAAAATATTAAATCTACTGCCTAACCTAACTTTCCGGTTACTTTTGTCCGAATAAAAAAAACGAAAGGACCGAATGAGATACTGAAATCATCGAAAAATAAACAAGACTGTTTATTGCTATATATACTTTTCTACCAGCTTAAATTACATTCTACTGAAAACTATGAGTCTCTAATCAATCAATCTAATTCTCATACGCTCGCTCTTGCATGCTTCTATGTCGACGTAGCCCCGCTTAGCGGGGCTCCTATTTCTATGTAAAGGGTTTAAAGTAACCTAACCTTTTTTTTTACGTGGGGAAATGCTCATGCATACTGCACTACCACGGGGAGATAGTGCAGTTATGTGGGACTCTAACCCACTAAAACTCCACCGGTGTCCTCCTCTGCCGCTTACGGCGGGAACACGGGCACGCGTTAGCACTCATCCGTGAAACCGCCGCGGCTGTCCGTTGCCGGACCCTCCTCTGGGGAGTACTCCCCATCACCGCCGCACCAGAACACATAGCACGCCGTGACCACCCCAGGGACCAAACCAGCACATGTAACCTAACCAAACAACAAACAAAAACATGTAAAGTAACCTAACCAAACTTAAGCTCGGGGTGACCCCGAGCTCGTTCATAAATATGCTGTCGGAAACTTAGTATTTTTGTCGGAAGTTTAGTATTTTTGTTTGACCACAGATCGCCGGAAGTTAATTTGTTTTTCGGAAGCAATATTATTTTCCATTATAAAGACATCAACGCGCGGTAAATTTTCTTTAGGAAGAAAGATGAACAATTAATTAAAATTACTATGCTTTTTCAAGTTTTCGCTTCTGTCGGCATTCCTGGATGCCATTTATTTATTTTTTGTTATAAGTAACACATGCATTTAGTAAGAAGCTGTTATTTTGACATTACAAACAGACACTTCAATTTTATTCATTTGTAACTATAGGCGTTAGTACTATTAGTTACTCTGTTTTATAGGTAGATTAATATACAGATGGGTTCGAGATCGTATTATCCAGTAATTGGGAAAGTCTGACAACCAGACTTACCAAGGGGCATATCGTATTACCCAGTAACTGGTTTGTGGAGGTCAGATAGGCAGTCGCTCCATGTAAAATACTGGTATTCAGCTGCATCCGGTTAGACTGGAAGCCGACCCCAACATAGTTGGGAAAAGGCTAGGCAGATGATGACAGATGGGTTCGAGCTATTTTTGGAAAGCTTCCTCTTGGCATAAGCTTGTTGGAGTATCTACTTGTTCAGTTCCAGAGACGACGCTGCTGCCTAGATCGTTACTGGTAACGTCTTATTTGCCATGCACGTGCGGATGAATAAATTCGATAAAACGCAATCATATTGATGACTTGGAATTATTTTAATTAAAGTTTGTTTTATTGTCTTCACGTTGCAATAACATGTTTTTTTTACTAGGCGGAGAAGGTCATTCGAAGATATTTTATTTTTATGTAAGCATCTTTTATTTTGTTATATGCAGTGGTGATATTTCGGAAGTTATGACTAGCGATGTTAGGAATTAAACATTGGTCTTCAAATTACATGGGATCGTGTGCACCTGGTAAAGGGAGGAGGGAAAGGATTGATTAAATGGTGGCAGGTGGCAGGTCACACAAGAACTATGTACAACAACTATTTGCTACCACCGAATTCCCCCTAAAATTTAAGAAAAATATTAAACATCTATCCTGCACTTTCACGTAAATATCAGCAAGTTGTTGCACTTGACAAAACGGATGACGGAGAATGAAAGGCAATTGTAAGCAGCTAAGATAAGAATGTCAAGAGAATACGTGTGGGATGGTGGTACCTACTTATAATATGTTCTATTCAATCGAGTATATTATACTCGATTTAATAGAACTACTTAGAAATGAGTCGACATATCAATATGTAAGAGGACGTTAAGTGGTGGCGATGACCGAGAATAGAGAATCTTTTGAATCTTTTAGTTAGATAATCTTTAATCATGGTATGAATTAGGAATGTAAACAATCTTATATATAAAAATCAATTGCCTTTCGTTAGTCCCGCAAGTTGTTGTGTGCGTGATGGAGAAAAAAAACACTGGCACTCCGGTAGTGCCGACAGAAGTGAAAACTTGAACAATTACGAGTGTATTTTGTGAATCGTCTTATAAACAAAACACGCGTGTTAAGGTGTGTTCCTTATTTTATAGGGTTTTTTGCAAATCAGGTATGATGACCAAAGTGACTGGTTTATTCTTCTCGTGAAAGGAATTTATTCAGATTTACAAATAAGCACACAGGATAGACTTCAGTTCGTGGTGTTGGTCGCGGCAGTGGTAAGAGAAGCAAGCCGCTCGCATGGAGCTCGTCGTCAGTTATATATCCGTGGTTCAGCGCCATCTCGTCGTTGTTGGATGAACTACGTAGTTAGTACGCGAGGCCCTCGTAGTTCTTCCCGATGTGCATAGATGGCGCTGTCCTCAACAACGCGCGTCTTACGTTTTACGTCTTACGAATTTTCGATCAGGGTCACGTGATCTGACGCGAATTTAGAAGTTTTTACCCATTCCAAAAAAGTACACAGCGCCGCTAAAGAAGTTTTCACTTCAAAAAGGTTCCTAACCAAAAATATACAAAGCATTGCAAAGCATGCCGGGCATAATAACATAAGGTACATGATGGACTTACAAAGTATGCATAGTAAATGTATGGTATAGATACAAAGAGTTGTTGGGTGAATCGCTACTCTCCTAGCTAAATGACTGAGTAATCTGTATTTAGGAGTGAATGACTGTAAGAAGACCAAAGAAAAAGAACGATGGAAGAATTGTGCAAAATATGGCATTCCTCGAAAATAGGTGAGATCGAGATGACAACATGTAGATATAGTACAAGACATACTGCGCCGACCCCTAATTTATAGAGATAAGGAGAAATGATTTTATTTATTTTTGGGGCAATCAGCTAAACTCTGTTTTCATAAAAAGTCAGCTGATACCGTTTTTGAAGTGAAAACTTCTTTAGCGGCGCTGTGTACTTTTTTTGGAATGGGTAAAAACTTCTAAATTCGCGTCAGGTCACGTGACCCTGATCGAAAATTCGTAAGACGTAAAACGTAAGACGTAAAACATAAGACGCGCGTTGTTGAGGACAGCGCCATCTATGCACATCGGGAAGAACTACGAGGGCCTCGCTTACTAACTACGTAGTTCATCCAACAACGACGAGATGGCGCTGAACCACGGATATATAACTGACGACGAGCTCAAATACATTTTATGTACAAGGCCAATAGTATGTAAAAATGTAACTAATATCAATCGTACCATCTACGTCCTCTTCTAATACGCCTCTGCAAACATTATGGTAATCGAACAAAGGTAACATTGTGTAAAATTTCATACAGGCTCCTTATTAGTTTATCTAGTTACCACTTTAGAAATGATTAACGAAGCACTGCCGCGACCAACACCACGAACTGAAGTCTATCCTGTGTGCTTATTTGTAAATCTGAATAAATTCCTTTCACGAGAAGAATAAACCAGTCACTTTGGTCATCATACCTGATTTGCAAAAAACCCTATAAAATAAGGAACACACCTTAACACGCGTGTTTTTTTTATAAGACGATTCACAAAATACACTCGTAATTGTTCAAGTTTTCACTTCTGTCGGCACTACCGGAGTGCCAGTTTTTTTTTGTAAAGTTCCTATACTTCGTTACCTTTGCAGATAGGGATATTAGCTCTATAAAGCCTGAATTGCATAGTTTTCTGTTGTTTAAGCAACAATAAAAGTTGCAGCGTCTAAACAATGTTTACAATTCATCTTATAATGTTGCTACAACTTTATTGTATGCGACAGGGAAGATACTTGCATCGTCTACCTGCCTAAGGTGCATGATTATTTCATTTCATTTTCATTCATTGGCAGCAAATGATTGACAGGTTTCTCGAGCGCATCTTTGGTTCCACTTAGGCACTTGTAAAAGCATGTAATTGACGTACCTAATACACTAATGACTATTGCGAATGAAGAACAAAGCAATTAGTATCGAAGGATGAGGCTTTTTAATAACTTAATTAGGTATGCACAAGTGCTATTGAACATGAGATAAAGTTTACTTTTCCCACGATTAGATATGGAGACGTATAAACAAAAGTACATTGGCTCAATTAAACTAGATTTTCTCGGTTTCCTATATTTAATAACTTAACCAACCAACCAACCAAGTCCTACCAACCAACCAACCAACCAACCAACTCCAACCAACCAACCAACCAACTCCTCAGCTTTATTATTAGTATAGACTAATAATAAAGCTGAGGAGTTAGTTTAACAATTATTTTTGCAATTGATAGCCCAATTCTTGAGGAAGGCTATAGGCTATATAACATCACGCTACGACCCTTAGGAGCCGAGCAAAAAGACAAAAGTCGTAAAGAAAACGAGGTAATAGCGCGGTCAAGCGATGTGGGTGGGTCGGAGGAACATGAAATTTCACTCCGGCGAAGTCGCGGAAGCTAGTAAATTTTAAAAAGGTATATAGAACAAACCGGATCTACGACTAGGTATTGCCGATACAAAACGTACTGATTGACTTTACATAAGTATTCAAGCTTGAATGAATTATGAATTACATGTCATCGACTTTTTGTATCTAGTGCAAAAGAAATATGAACATCTACAACAAAATTATAAGAAGGGACGTATCATAGAATGAATAGATAATTTATAGTCGCGAAAATTGTTGGAATTAAGTTGTCTTCTTAACGCAAAAGCACCGTCACTCAAAGTGATAAATAATCTGTAAGATTAGATATAAATAGAGTCAGTAGATACAAGAACTTCACAATACATTTTGATGATCCATCACAAATTCCCAATCCCTTATCCAACCGTTTTGCCGTATTATTTTTATTAATCGGCACTTTTCTCTTCTTTTGCAGAGAAATCACAGCAACATGACGACCGCAAGTATGCTGTTGACGGTGACGACCACGTGGAATTTTTCCACAGACGTGATCGACAAGGAGGGATGTTTGGGTGTGGCCATAAAGCATGTCACAGCTGAAGCAGCCAAAGAAGTCCGGGAGAGTCCCTCAACCAAGGAACAGGCGCTGGCCATCATGAGGGAATGGATACAACAAAACATTGACATCAAAAACATCCGGCAAGGTAAGGAATTATTGTGAAAAAAATCTTGCTCGTTTTTTATAATATTATCCATCATAGAGAAAAGGTTAACGAATTTATTATGGGAAGTAACACTCAAATTAGTCACCGATTTTTTCGAGGTACGAAGGACGACAATATATATACATATATATATGTATATATATTGTGCACTTCAGTCAGCTTATACCGGAAATGTATTGCATAATATTATGCAATGCATTTCCGGTATAAGCTGACTTCTCATTGTTCGAAAAGCCTTTGCAATGCGAGGTCAGCTACTGGAACTGGAAATATATAGCTTAATATGTCGTCGTATGTACCTACTTGCCCTCTTTTGCTTTGATTAGGTTTTCCGTAATTTTATTTATTCTTATACTACACCGTCAGCTTAGACAAACCGAGTCTTTAAAAGATCTAACCAGGGGGTTTCAGGGTTTCAGGGGATCAGACCGGAATAAATCAGTTTAATATATAACAAATGAATTACAAATAGAATTCGATGATTAATTAACCTTTAGGTACAGTCAGCAACAAAAGTCGATGAACCCTAAAATATAAACACTCTAGGTTTTTTAATCTCGGTTCTTGAGCAAAATATTTGTTCAAAATTGCATTGTAACTTAACTAAGTAAACTTCTGCTACAATTTCGAACAAATATTTTGCTCAACAACTGAGATTAAAAAAACTGAAGTGTTAATCGACTTTTGTTGCTGACCGTACCTCGTTAAGATTTGGCGGTTATGAGAAACCCTGAAAATCCGACGCGAAAGGCTCCGTTGCAGTTTTGAACATTGGAAATCTATCCGAATCATTGTGATAACAACTTGCAACGGACTGCAATAATGCAAATTGCTCTATCAATAACACTGTTTTGATTATCTTATAAAATTTAATGTTCTTCTTAACCTTTATATAACAAATAAGTAATAAACTTGTCAAAGTTAATCATCATACGTATGTCCGTATGATGATTAACTTTGCCAAGTTTATTACTTTAAATAAGTAAAGATAAAGGTTAAGAATAAGAATAAGATAAAGGTTGAGATAAAGGTTAGATAAAGTAAAAATAAGTAAAGTAAGTAATACTTTCCTACTAGTAATTTTAGATTTTTTTTACCTAATAAGATTTTCTTGTTTTGTTTAGGGAGTCTAATATCTAAATCGGATCCTTTGTAATCTATAATTCAAAGTCCTAACTGACTGATATATCAACGCACAGCCTATACCGCTGGTCCTAGAGACATGCATTTTGGAGGGTGTGTTCTTTGTGAATGACCAGCCCCAACTGATGGCGCCCGTTCACGAATTCAGCTCAACCATTTTGAAGGAAGTTAAAAATGATCCAACACACACGCCACCGTCAGTGAGATATTTGGGTGAGCATGACATACTATCAGCCGTCAAGGCATATTCAAGTCAATGAAAGGCATGTTACCCGGTAAATGGTAGCTCTATAGTACATAGAACTCACATCTGCGCTATGCAATTATATAACACAAAGGAAATTGAGTCTGGACAATGCAAAGATAGTCTTAGAATCTTCAGCAGCTCCAATAGTATTTTCAAGTGTTAATCAATTAGTTGTGGTTGTGGAACAGAACCAGCATTGAGCCAGGCATTTTTATCAGCGATGTAATTCCCTAACTCATAAAATGCCTGCCTGCATAGTGTGCGTTTTATTCAAGACTTGAATTTTGTCTCACACAGTTGAAGAATGTGGGGATCAGGTATTTTATTATAGCATTTTAAACAGTATCCCATAAAAGATGAGCCTACTTTAGCCAGTCTGAAACCTGGTTGTACTTGTACTAATAGGTCTCTATTTCTAGTGCTATAATTATGACTTTCACCTGTTTTACTAAAAACATATATTTATGGCTCTGATGGCTCTTTTCTGCAGAATAAAAATAGAATCGATGTCTGCAACCTGTCTCCAAAGTAAAATACCGTAAGACATGATACTATGCTTTCATAGTAGTAGTTTAACAACTTAACTGTCCATAAAGTAGACACAATAGTTAAACAATCAACATGAATCATATATGACTCATAGGACAGGGAAACTGTTAAGTTACTTATAACTTAAATAAAATAAAACTAACTAAAATAGTCTCGCGGTATCTACATCAGTAAATTGACGGATTTTTCTGACAGCATAAGCTGTTGAACTTAGCCGCCAGCAAGACATGTTAAATTCAATTCAATTCAAATTCTTTATTTCAGACATGAGTTAGAGGACCCCATTGTACCCTTGAGTCGAGCGTGATCCCTAGGAAAACAGTTTTATCGACGAATTCTAGTTTTTCTTGATTCAATATTATCTCACAATCTTTACCCATGACATTTTGTAAAGAAAATTTTATACACTTAGTTTTTTTTCCATTTAATACTAAATTATTAGCAGTGAATCAATTTTGGACCAACAAACAAATTTGGACGACGTAAATAACGCCCTGCAGTAGGGCGTTATTTACGTCGTCCAAATTTGTAGCACGTCTATTTACCTTAAAAATTAAGGAAGTGTTATCATCAAATAACACCATTTGTGTTTGATTTTTTAATAAATAGAGTATATCATAAATATTTGAACTTGAAACTTATTTGAACTAGAAACATGGCACAAATACTTATCTAAGTAAATTATAAAGTTCGTAATTTTTTGGAGTTCTAAAAGGGAGATTAGGGGTGTCAAATTTAGCAGAAGAATTTTAATGCGCGGTCCAATTAACCCGAAACTCAGTAAGTAAGACCAAAATAAATAATAAAGTGGTTTAGGGTTTTTCGAAAATCTACCCCTAACGGAGTGAAGAGGGGTAGTCAATTTCGCAGGGAAGTATTTTATTACGTGGCTTCATTAACTGGAAAATTGGTGTAAATAATCTTTAAGTCAAGTTATAGAAAAATCCCAGACGTTTTTTCAAAATTCCACCCCTTTGGGGATAAAAAGAGATTTGGAAAATCTGATCCCTTTGATCTATAAACTTATAAAAAGGCCCGACTACTTATTTATCTAAATAAATTATAAAGATCATAAACATACATTTTCGAAATTTTTAGTAGAAATTACGAATTTCAGTCGGACGAAGTCGCGGGCGGAAGCTAGTTTCATATATGATTTCATGACACGACCATTCATACCATCATCAGCTCTTTGTCTTTGTAAGCCAGAAGTTCAAGTGAATACAGTAACAAGACATATCACCATCTTCCTGCCAATTTCCCAATTAATTCTGAGTCAGCGTAGTTTATATTTTATCATTCAATTGGAGCTTCATCCTTATTTATTCACATAACACGCATTTTCAACCGTTCACAATTCGATATCACAGTTCCTGATTATTGCGCGACGAAAGACCGCTGAAATTACAGGAGGATTCTGCAGATCTTGCTGCTATCCTTTTGATCCCAAACTCAACTTTAGGGTAGGTAAGTATCTACTATTCCATCAGCTGGTAGAATACACCTGTACCTGTACCAATGTGGTACAATACCTGTGTATAATTTCAGAGCCAAAGCACCGTACTTGAACTTACTATGTAACACGTGAAACTCCACGGAGTAACGTACCAATAGATTGCCTAATTGTCATTAGGTACTCATGACTTTCAGATTAATTGAATGAATTTTGCTTTTTGTAATGTAACAACCATCATAATATCTACATCTAAACCGGTTCAATTATTCTGTATCTACCAATTATTTTAAAATTTATTATAGTAGGTCAATAGAGCGGAAAAATGGTATCAATGCGCGTCATGTGTAGCTTGACTTTCTTGTCTTAAGGGTCTAAGTGAAGAAAGGAAGTGATAAAAAAAAGGTTTTCTCAAAGCTTGCACACTGTGGATCAGCTTTACAGAACCCTAAAGGTTTACAAGCAAAACCATGGTAGGCGTGGGTACCCAAATTTTAACCAATGGGTGGGATAATTTACCAGCTAAATAAATGATACGCATAGGACCAGGAGTGGCAGTCCAGGGCCAGAGGACGGCAGCTCTCCTAGCACGGGCAGTGCAGGAGAGCTGCCGTCCTATCCGGAGATATGCCGTCTCATGTGCATTGGGCAGGTAGTGACAGTTATACCGTATAAGATATTGTTATGTCCATTTGTTGCAGATGAATCGTTCTTACTTCGGTTTTTACGTCACAAGAAGTATAGTATACCGATGGCTCAACAAACACTACTGAAGTACTTGAGCTTGAGAAGATATTATCCGGAAATTTTCAAGAACCTTGACTGCGAAGACCCCAAACTGAAGGATATTCTCAGCAACGGGTAACTAACTTATTATCTGTACATATATATACCAGGCTTTACACTAAACTGCTAAAGACAATGCAGGTAATTAATGTAAATAATTGCTTTTATTATTGTACAATGTGAAATTCGCCTATTATTATTACTTGAGGTATGTACGCCTGTATGAATGAGAAGTGCACGAGACAATGCATTACACAATTTATTTGCGGACAGTGCTAATAAAAATAGTGAAATAAAATTGCTTCAAATTGTAACAAAGCCTAATAACATAGTTTCATAATATAATGCCCCACTTATGTAAGTCAGCTTTATTTATGTATATTTTACATATATTACACTTATCTGGCTCCATTAGATGTGCCAGTAGAAAGTTCCCACGAACTAGAGAGCCTTGAACTTTGCCTGCTGTCTCAGGTTCCTCCGCATTGCGAATACACCTCTTATGTAATTATTTCACTGTGATATAATTCCATCTTGGAATTTCATAACCATTTCCTAATTTCAAGGTACATAGTGGTTTCACCGGTTCGCGACAGCAAGGGTCGTCGGGTCATCGTGTACAATATGAGTAAGGAGATTTTTGTTAAGTATGTCGTAATAATAGTTTATGCGAGCGCTGCAACTGCGAATATCATGTTTATTGTTAAAAATTAATATGCGAATTAACTGTACTGCGAAATTGACATTGATCTTTAACTGAGTTATACATATATTGATTATGAAATTAAGGGCTGATTTTTCAATCACCTGATAACTTTATTCGAGGAACAATTTTGAAATTTTGATAATGTAGTTATTTCATACAAAACTTGTCAAACGACAATTTTATTTCTCGAATAAAAGTTGTGTGGCGATGAAAAAATAAGCCCTAAATGTAACAAAAGTCTTTAGTTTTGTTGTAACGCTGTGCATTGACGTGTGACAGCTGCATTGGACTTGAATTTCGTCTATCTTCGCTAGGTAAATTCAACGCTCACAAGTACAACTGCTGGGACATGTGTCGCGCGCACTTGTTGGTGTACGAGAGCTTGCTGGAAGACTCGCTGGACCAGATGTGCGGTTATGTACATGTGGGAGACGGCAACGGCGTCACGGGCGCACACGTCACCACGTGGAACCCGACAGACTTCGCGCGCCTCTTGAAATGGGGAGAGGTAATGTTCTACATAACATATGATCCTAATTAACATGACTGATTGATGAAGGACGAGGCCTGTGTCCCAGTAGTGGGAACATTTTAAGATGCTCTTCCTTCTGGTACTCAAGCCTCCTCTCTGTAAGAGAGAGTAAAGATCAAATTATTAAAATTTCGAAAAGTCAATATATTTACATCAGTTTTCATTAGTTTACGAATCGTTTTATTGACGTATGAAGAAACTAGGGTGGGCAATCCATTAGGATGGTTGGATAACCCAGGTTACCTAATCCACTATTTCCGTGAAACAATTTTCAGTGGTACCTAGGTAACTCGATGTTGAAATTGACCCACAAAACAACGTAGTATGTAGGTACTCGTCCTACTATTACATAAGGTAGGTACGGTCTATGTGTGTGGTGAACAAGGGGAGCAAGGTCGTTCTCTCCGATGATGCAAAGTGGATAGAAACTTTCGTCAAAATGACATGTCGAACTAAGTAAATTATCATGAGTACCATTAGGGAGTACCTAACATACATTAGTATAAGCGTGATTATATTCGACCTAGCCTTTTCTATTACCGCCTGTTTTCGTCACAGTACACTCCAATTAGGTAAGAGCAAGTTGGCCTTAGGTCATAACTTAAGTACCTACATAGGAATTAGGTAGAGGTACTTATGCCCAAAAAAAGAATGTAACTAGGTTACAGTAGGTTGCAATGTTCAGTCGAGTCACGTATGCAGGGCAAACAAACATGATCTATGTGCTCTCATGATATCCATTTACATTAATTATGGTACATTATGTGTTGCAGCAATCGGTGCCCATGCGTCACAAGGAGTTCCACTGTGTTAATGTACCGGTTGCTCTCAAATATATCGTCGATTTCGCGATCACCAAAGTTACGCCGAAAATGGCCGAGAGACTCAACGTAAGTGTTTAAAATATCTCTAGAAATAGAAAACTTTTATGTTTTCTGAGGGAAACCTACGAAAGGCGCTCAGCCTTCGGGTATAAGACTAAGCAGTGCGGGATTCTTACTTCACTAAAACCAACCCGGTGGTTAACAATAGATATTCCTACTATAAGATTAACTCCAGAACACCCCTGTGCATGGCAGTTGTTAGGACACATCCCTCGAGAAACTATAAAGGGGTCCTACTCACGATATTGTCTTGACCTACTTCTGTGAGAAAAAAAAATAATGCTGAGTTTCTTTCCAGATGCACACGAACCTAAAGCAACTCCACCAGCACATAAACGTAGAGTGTCTCCCCACAGGGTACGGAGGTACATTGAAAATCGAAGATATGGTCAAGTTCACATCGCAACTGGTCAACGATCAGCAGAAGAAAGTCCTTGGACTCGAATCAATGGAAATCATTAGCACCAGAGGCATCATCTCTTCAAGAAAATCCGCCACCATCGTAGTCAACGGTGACGTCGCGGTACAAGGGAGCTTCAGAAAACTAGAGATAGATTAGGTTAATCCATTGTTAGAAAACTTTTACTTTAAGGCCTATTATATAGTACTTATAAAGAAAATCTGCGTATCTGTTGTGCTCGTGTGCCTTCGAGTGTTGCCGACTATACAAAAATATTAAGCACTGAAAATTGTAATGCTCTGATTAAATCTTATAATATGTTACCTTTTATTTACCTCTTAAATTAGGCTAAGTATTTTTTTAAATAAAACTCTTACCTTGTATGTGTAAATAGACGGGTGGATGGCAAATAAAAAAGGAATATTAATATTCATCAAAAAGTCAAAACAAACTAAGTGAAAATACAGAAGGATATGCTAATTGGTATACCGGATATCGGCCTGCATATTAGTTTCATGTGCGTTACTGAAAACGTGATAAATGAGTCAATACACTTCCTAGTCACGTTTCCCTTCATTTGCTTTTAACCATAATGTAATAAAATTAAGATCTATGACAAATTAAAATGTATGTCTTGTACTATACGGTAAGATATAGAAAAAAGAACATTAAAGGATTTTTTATATTTTTGTGTATTTTTGCCTTTTTGTGAACCTAAAGTAATAACATGAAAGTCAACTTTAGAGGATAGGTAGTGTTAATTTTCATGTAAACATCCGCTCTGCACGAATTATCTGAAGGCCATGATTTCTACATAAAATACATAATTTGTCTACTATAAACAACAATTCCCGCGGAGATTGAACCCGCGACAAGTAGCGTAGCAACAAATCGCTCAACCACTGCGCCAATTAAGCGTGCCCTCATTTTCTTATAACGACGCAAAATATTCTGCAGTTACGTCAGCTCACCTGTGATACGATCAATATTTAAAATATGTATTTATAATTAAATGGAAACTTTGTGGAACCTTGAACTAGTAAAATGTTTTATAGACGACTAGCTTCTGCCAGCGACTTCGTCCGCGTAAAATTTCTTGTTACTTCCACCCACCCCGTCGCATCGCCTGCCCGCGCTATTACTTCGTTTTTGCTTAGCGTTCTATCTGACTTTTTTTCTTTTTGCTCGGCTCCTAAAGGTCATAGCGTGATGTTAAATAGCCTATAGCTCTTCCTCAAGAATTGGGCTATCAAGTGCAAAAAGAATTTTTCAAATCCGACTGGTAGTTCCAGAGATTAGCGCGTTCAACCAAACAAACAAACAAACTCTTCAGCTTTATAATATTAGTATAGATTACCTCATTGGACCAGTAGTCACGCGCGACGTCTGAGCGTCGATCGGTCCTGTGTTCGATGCCCGGAGAAGACAGTATTTTTAAATCAGAATCAGGATTCTTGTCAGGAATAGGCTTATCCTATACATACATCTTCTTTCTTTCTGTCTACCCCTTCGGAGGAATATTGACCTTTACTGATCTTGCCGATATACTTCTATATAAAAAGTTCACTGGGTAGAGTTAACGGTAGATATAATGAGTCGGTTCGTTATGTTACATTCCTATTCGATGTAGGTGTGTGTAGTACTCCAACTCTAAACATTTATTTCAGTTACCTAAACCATTTACAGGCACTTTTGAATTGTCAAGGAGTCAGCCAGTCAGACATATATGAAACTAGTTGCCCATTCCAAAGCGTAGTAGGTACTTAAGGAGAAGAACGGACAAAATACTCCATGATCCCTTTTTTGAATTAGATTGTTATAAAAATTTTAGATACATCATTAATGTTAAATTTATAATTACATATTATGAGAACGATGTAAAAAGATATACGTACGAACGACAAACCACAGACATACGATGTACATATTATTATTTAGGTATGAAGTACCTACCTTTATACTATGTGACGTCCATCTGTGGAATTCTACTGTTGTAGATACCTCTATGACCACCCAATTATAAAAAGGTTATCACAACAATGTGGCTTTTCCTGTGAACACATGATTGTCTTATGGCACTACATAGTTTCGAAATAAAATGGCGATATTATGTAATAATTTACAAAATTTATTAAGTATAATAATAATTATAAAATAATATGAAGACACTAATCCAACGATATCACATCAATTATTATGGTAATTGTTAAATTCAGTTATTTAATAAAATATACACAGATAACGTCATTACACTTGTAAATTAATCTACGACTACCTACTTTATTGCGTGGGTTTCCTAAGACAGCGGTGCCGTCATTTTAAAGGTGGCCATTTTTAACACCTTAATGTCAGAATACCGATGGAAATGACAATGATTTTCATGACAGCTGTGTTTTTACAGTCGTTAGAAACCCAAGCTCAAGGGCCAGCTCGCACTAGAAACTTTTAGTCGGCGGATAGTTAGATCGGTATCGTTTACCGAGTTAAAAGTATTGTTTCATCGACTAGATTAAAATTGTGCGCTTTAATAAAGCTTCCTAGGTTCTTATAGGTTCGGCCGCGTAAAGGATGATTTCCACCAAACGGATCGGAACGGATTTTACAATCTTTGAACGATATTAAATCGTGTACTTACACAGTATTTAAAGTCTATATTACCAAGCCGCGCACAGCAGCTTGACCGCGGGCGTCTTCCACGACACGCGATCGTAGCCGACAGTATGCTGTGCTGTGACGCGCGATCGGCTCCGTTGGCCTGTCGTCGTATCCGATTTTTGCTATAAATCATCAATCCAAATATTTCTGTTCATCTTCTGTGATCTATGATTATTTTCTTCTTCTTCTAATGCAATAGCCAACAATACTACGTCAACTTCAACCATTTTCAAAAATTAGAACACGTCTACACGGTAGGAATGAAACTTTTTGACTAGGCGCAGAAACGGATACGTTCGCAAGCGATGGCGACGGTACGGAGCCGATCGTATGCCTCGACATTTTGCCGGCCGCGACGGCATTCGCCGTATCCGTTCGTATCCTTTCCGATCCGAGGCGATGCGAACCGTTTGGTGGAAATCATCCTTAACAGTGTCTAGTGCGAGGTAATTGACAGCTCGCACATTGACTTTAATTTGCTAAGTGAAGTTATCGCCGTAAATAAGTTACTTTTTGTTAGGCTGGTTCATATTGCTGTGGCTAACATTTGCTTAAACGAATATGAACGTTATTAGTTCAGAGATAAGGTTCATATTCTAATAAGCAAAGTAAAGTCAAAGTGCTACCTGTGAAGCTAGCCCTAATAGGTACATTCTTAAAGCCTTGTCCGCACTCAGGCACACACTTTCGGCAAAAGTTGCGCAATCCGATGCAGCAACAAGTAATTACAAGTAAACCCGTAATCAAATCGAAATAGAAACCTACATTGCTTTCGGCAAGAGTCACGGAACATTCAATATCGCGATGTGCCCTAGGGCAGACAAGGCTTAAAATAATTGTTACATTTGGAATTTGAAGCTTAATCTATTACAATAGTTTCTACAAGCATATTAAATACAAATAAATAAATTCGGTAACAACATTGACTTTAAGACTGAACAAAGCTGAATATATTACGAACATATTTTTATATTTTCTACTGCCCGACAAACGCTAAGTACATATTTAAACATCGTATTTATGGTAAAGAAAAGTTGAACACGGTTGCAAGTAAATGTTCTTTTGGTGATGAAAAATCAAATTGCTGCTTGCAACAATGTTGCGCAATATTTGTTTACCATGAATATGTGGGCTTTATTCTACTTGATGATAAAATTACAGTTACTACTCAATTTATTACTTATGAACAGTGATTTTTACGATCGTGTACAGTATTAGTTGATAGCACAGTTATCTAAGCTCAATTTAAGTCAAAGATAAATATTTTACGCACCTGAAGGCGAAAGCGCCAGGGTAGCCAGCGAAATTCGATTTTTTTACGTTTTTTTGCAATTTGCTGGTCAGTATTAAGTTGTACGTTGATTAAAATATGATTCGCGGCAGTAACAAATATTTATTTTCATAATCATTAGAATCAGTAATACAGCTTGTTAGGTTTTAGTATAGTCCCAAAATGTCAAGATTTCATAAATTAGTCATTCTGTGGGATTACTTGGTCTTAGAGAGTTGTGTTGATGACTTTAATGATTATAATTCTGTAATACATATGTGTTATGGCCGCGATCATATATTAATCAACGTACATCTTAATACTGACCAGCAAATTGCAAAAAAACGTTAAAAAATTGAATTTCGCGGGCTACTCTGGTGCTTTCGCCTTAAAGTCAATGCGCAGTGGTAGACCGCGAAATTCAAATTTTCTTACGTTTTTTGCAATTTGCAGACCAGTGTCAGGTTGTATCTTGATCAAAATATGATTCGCGACTATAATAGATATGTATTTACAGAATTATGTCTATAATAATCCACCACGCGGGTCCATTTCGGGTTGGTAGATATCACAATGTCTTCGAATTTTTGGTTCTAGGACATGCCGGTTTCCTCACGATGTTTTCATTCACCGTTTCGAGAGCAGTGGTGATGAAATAATTTACACAAAGTAAAGAGCCTGCTTGGTTTCGAACCCACGACCTACAACTCGGTAAGTGCTCCTGTACATATTTAGGATAAGGTTGAAAATTGCTTGTCACTATCGGTCTTTGAACCGAACCTACCGTTAGTTCTGAAATCTTCATTCTTTTGTTCAGTCAGTAATATTATCTGAAGAATCCTTTAGAATTGTAAAATCAATAATTGGTCTAAATTAATCTTAACACTTATTTACAAAGATTTCTATTTACGTTGCAATACAAGGTGGAATAACGTCGTTGCGCATGCAAAAGTCGCTATGTGAGCTATATGAATCATAACATTTAGCGTGTTTATACAGAACTTTCAATCTATGAATATCACATAGCTATAGGTATTCCTTAACTATTTAAATATTGCAATTATCACATAGCTGTTTATACAGTATGTGTGTATTGAAATAACGATTAAAACTGCATAAAGAACCGAAAATAACTAAATAACACATAGCGGCTTTTGCACGCGCAACGACGATAAGTACAATAAAACACTTGAATACTAATTTATGAATTAAGTTCAATAAATAAAAGCCAGCCCTAAAAAAGATTATACTTACAACTAATAAATATGGTTGCTCCATCCAAATTGAAAAGCATAAGCGAACTGTGTATTATTGCCATTGTATATAATCATACGTACTAAACTAATAAGCTAACTATTACAAACACTATTTTTTTTCTTTGTTGGAAGTATACCTACGTGCTTGAAATAATTGATGTTTAATAACATCACACTAATATTATAAAGGCGCAAGTTTGTGAGTGTGTTTGTATGTTTGTTACTTCTTCACGCACAAACTACTGAACGGAATAGGATGAAATTTGCGTCTGTTCGCAAGAGTCCAACTTCTCAGCAGTCCAACTTTTATAACATCCATACAAGTCTTCGCATGAGTCCAACTTTTATTTTTTATGTACTTTTATTAGCACTATTCCAACTAGGTACAGTTAGACAGAAACTCATTGTGGTTTTTAAAGATTAAAATTAAACAATAATATTAATTTTTAAAATTCATTTATGACCAAGACTTTAGAAGACACAAACGTTTTAAACGTTTTTCCCATCGGCAAAAATATCGACCTTCCATACAAACCTATCTACATTGCCACATGTGAACTACGCATTACACTGACGTCACGCAAAATCCTGCTGAGGGTTTTATTTGAACTTTCCTTGTTGGTAGAAGGATTGCCACATGCGAACTCACTGACGTCACGCAAAATCCTGCTGAGGGTTTTTATTTGAACCATCCTTGTTGGTAGAAGCTAATAGGTAATACGGGCTGGTGTCTGCAACTCCACGTCAATGCGCGTATTATGCGTACGGTAGAAATAGACATCGTCGTTACCCAGTGGTACAGAGTTTAGTTTTATTATGACATCGCGCAAGCAGACTTTACCGCTCAACTAGCCTATATTTGTATTATGCTAGTTGCGCCGTGAACTCTGCTTATCTGCCTCTCCTGACGTCAATCGTCAGGCATTTGCTCACTAGTCACAATAACCGTCTGATCGAAGGATCCCCCGTTTTCTATGGAGGATGACTGAACTATACACCCTTTTCCTCATACCTCTATTAAATTTATAAAATTCCCGATCAGTAACACCTAATTATCAACACTATCATCCCCATATTTGTTTTGTTTTTATTGTTATAAATAAGTTTTATATTTAATTATAGATGTGATTAGATTTTTATAGTAAAAATGACCTTAATATACACATAACTTACAACATACCGTAATTCGTCTAATAACAATTTAAATAAACATTAAAATTGTGTAATAACTTAATCGACTAAGAATAACTATTTCACATTTCATGGTAGTTATCGATTATTTTGAATTTGAATCGATTTGGTGAGATTCTCGTCTGACAATAATAATATATATTATGCATAAAAATGCTCTTTTACTAACATATACAATAACCATGATAAATGTGATGTGATGACAGTATAACGTTCTTATAATATTGTGTGTATCCTTGGATACGGTGGCGAAAACCGATTTGTAGAAGCTCATTAAACATTCACCAAGCTTGTCTGTCTATACAAAGAGAAGGAATAAACAGGGTCAAATTAAATTAGCTAGCAAAACTCTGCAGACGTGATAGGTATCTAAATACTTACGATAAAATGAAAAAACAGATTTGAAGTTTTTTCGGGGTCAACGACCGCTGATGGTTTTGTTACCTGAATTATATGTAGTTAGTAAGTAGTTGAGGTTTTATCGTGTTTCGGTATCGATACCAATCACGTCTGTGAAGGTTAGACAAAAAAAAAACATGTTTTAAATTAATATTTCAAGTGACTATACTAACGACTAGAATCAATTCTATTTGTTGTAATTTCTGACGTTCAAAAGTGCCTTTAATGTGCCTATTTGAAATAAATGCTTTGACTTTGACTTTGAACTGCGGACACTGCGGTCGATGACTCCACAAAAAAATCATCAAATTAATTAATTTTTGTTTTATCATGTTTAGATATCGATACCCACTTATCACGTCCGCGGAGTTTCGCTAGCTAATTTAATATGACCCTGTACGTACTGAGTCAGTAGGACAGTCGGGCTCGTAATTGTCTTACCATCTTATAATTGAATGTCATAAAACTACAAGGTCTAGTTTAACGTTCAAGACCCTTGTGACAGTTTTGTAACTTTAAGCTTAGACAAGTTTCAATTTATAAAGGTAAAGCATTTCCGAGGACGAGGATACCTAAGAAAAAATGTAAATTTTGTCGTCTATCAATAAATACTACTATTACCTATTGTTTATTTATACAACAACCAGTTAAGAGGGAAGCGCTAAGGTAGCCCGCGAAATTCAACTTTTCTTACGTTTTTTGCAATTTGCTGGTCAGTATTAAGTTGTACGTTGATTAATATATAAATCGCGGCCGTAAGAAATATGTGTTTACAGAATTATAATCATTAAAGTCATCAACACAACTCTCTAAGACCACGTAAGTCCAAAGAATGATGATTTCATGAAACAGTTATTCTTTGGACTTACGTGGTCTTAGAGAGTTGTGTTGATGACTTTAATGATTATAATTCTGTAAACACATATTTCTTACGGCCGCGATTCATATATTAATCAACGTACAACTTAATACTGACCAGCAAATTCCAAAAAACCTAAAAAAAATTGAATTTCGCGGGCTACCCTGGCGCTTTCGCCTTAAGTAGATTGTCATACAATTATAATGAAATTCAGGTCAATTTTTTTACCAAATAATGAAAGTTTTATGTGCAAGGAAAACTATTCTTACTAGTGCAACTGATTGAAAAATCTGGGAAGCCGAAACGAACAGTATCCCATTTATTTGCTTATGTGTACTATATTCCCAAATGGTTAAGTGGCTTTGATGCCTACAAGTCTGTAATCGCTCTAAAAGTGAATATTTAAATACTGATAAATAACTAGAGGAAAATAACAACATTCGGCAACATTTACTTTACATGATAGATTAGATAATATGGTAATACAGTTTCATTTTAGCCATTGTGTACGGTTTAAACAGTAACTAGATTCTTTAAACTTGGCTTAAACACTACATTCAATTACAATATAAAATCGAATCAACCAAAGCCGTGCATGAAATATTATGTTAATAACTTCATACTAAGACTTATTAACCCTCTCTTTTGACAAATAAAACATGCATATCCAACTTTCACAATCAAATTCAACTATTTATAAATAATCCTCCTAAGATTGACTTGACTTTTCGAGCCTATGTTAAATAAAGCTCAATGTTACAACATTTACCATAGACTATTATTTGGTAATAAAACCTCATTTTTTATCTGAAAACTCATTGCTCCACTGAGGAAAGATTTTTAGGCTCTGGCCCAGCAAAAGAGGTGTGTCGTTTATGTTTTTACCAAAGATACGGTAGGACGGGTGCAAGTACTGCTGGCTCTCCGATGCTGCGAAGAAATTCTTTGCTTCCTGTAACTGACGACGCGTGGGTGGAATTTCAGTGAAGTTTCCTGAAACATAACATTGGTAAATTAACCTTTAATTGATAAGTAATTCTTATAAATTCATAGTTTACATAAATTTCCTATAACCAATAACAAAATTATGTAGGTACTTTTGTCAGTCGGTTGTTTAAATTAATACTTATACATTAAAAAACAATAGTATATATGTCACTCCCATACGCAAAATACGTGCTTGGACGTGCAAGACCAAGGTTCTAGAGAACGTAACTTTACAATTTACAAAGGATGATGGGACTTCGCGTCCCCAAAATTGAAACTTGTCAACAGACTTGAGACATATTTCATTTAAAAGGTCTTGGCTTACCGACCATTTTTTACTATGGCAATGACCGTCATAAGTATGGGGGGTTTAAGGGAAAACAATAAAATGTGATCGTATTTTGTACTAAGCAATATAGTGTGATGTTATTTACATAAAATGAACAGAATACATTATTACATCGCAAAATATAACAAATTGCGAAATGTGAATGTTCCACACAGTTCCATCTACTTCTTCGTGGAATATAGGCGTGATGTATTATTGTTTTATGTTCCATATTATATAAATCCGCAATTATTATGTTTTGTCTCTTTTATTGTGACAAAAAATAGAAAACAAACATCCATATTTTCTTTAGTTACTGAAATCAAACTGAAAGATGGCTTTTTCAGGAAACCCCATATTATATTCAAGACTTGAAACAAACAGTTAGTTATTTGTAGCCCGTAACGAAAATATGAAACAAAAATGATGTCTGTTGGATGACGAGGTCTATAGTACTTTTTTCCATCGTCCTTTGTCAACTTTAAGCTATAGAATCATAACGGAAAAACCTTACAAATGTTCTGTTACGCTTTTAAAAATACGAAAGAATTGTAAATTGTAACTCATAAATATTTGTAATGTCTGTATTAAGCATTCGTTTCTGAAATTTAAAATTTTGTAGACTTGAATTGTTTTGTGGTATAGGGGCCCGTTATACTACTATACTATAATCATATAATTATAGGTATCACTCTCGAAACATAAGTGCGTAATTAATTACCATGGATAAAGACAAATTAAAGGATAAATATTCATGAGGAAAGTGCATCCGAGTTAGGCAGTCAAGGCAGTTAGGCAATAAATTCTTCATTAATCATGACGTCATTTTTATATATACTTATTAATTTTTTTATATTATACAATAGATACCTATGAAAGCCAAGAGCAGTCCTGTCGGCATAGTGTTTTTGGTAGATTGTTGTATACATTTCAGCCAACCGAGATCTTCGTACGTTTGCCCATTCGACGATATCAAGAAATTATACCGCAGTGTGCTATTTGCGGCAGTGGCATTACTCTGAAACAATAATAGGTAGGTTAGTAAGCGTTTCCTTTCTCAAATGAGTGTTTCAGAAACACATGAAATCATCTATTTCTGTGCAATTGAAGTTTGTTACGTATTATAGCTTGTCTTAATTAGACAAACCATTGACTATGTTCCCTAAAATTTAATAGACTATTTATAAAGCGCTTAGCACTTTAAACGCTTCACACAAGTATTTCTAAAGTTGAAATTCAAAGAAAGAAAAATTCAAGACCACAAGAGACACTTTTTGAGAAAAAATCGCCATAAGCATTTGTACATAAAATTCAAATTAAGAGCGCGTACAAAGACAGAAAAAAATTAAGTTTCACCCGCGCCTCCGTGCCTACCCCTCTCATCAAACACGATGAAAACAAAACATAATCCCTTCCCTTCCCGCCAGCAGAAACATTTCGCCCGGCCTATATAATACTTGTATTTGAATCTTCAGGAGTAAGTATACGCACAATAATCAGTTGAAACAGCTCTATTCAATGTACCTAAATATGATCGCTATGCAAGTAGGTATATTTTTCAATATTATTGTATGTCCGTGAATCTGTTCCGATGCTGGTAACAGATTCACGGACATACAAGTAATGAATTTCCAATTCCGGATTGAAGGACCAACTTCACTATGCAGTAAAAAATATTTTGTTAGATTGGAGAGTAAACCGAGTTGATTGAACTAAATTCAAGATACATATAAATTTCAGATTCCGAATAAAATTACAAATAAACGATTTTCGGTTATTTTCCTGTACCTGTTTGTGCTGTGAGACCATGTTTCTTGCCAAATTTTATAATTATAGGTCAACGGGAATAATTAAAACCCCATAGGGTTACCTTACACGGAGTTTGTCAAGAAAAGTGGGAGTAGACGAATTTGGATTCAGAGTTAATCGCAATAAGATCTAAAATCTCCAGCACAAACTTTCAAATGAACGTGAAATTGACTAGTTGGCTATGTTGTAAATTATCACCGCAAGAAAATTGACCGAAATGCAGAGAAATGGCGCTATTTGTACTATACCAATCAAAAATCTGTTAACTAAAATGTATGTCATCGTGACTTTTCAAATATCAACATCGATTTATTTTAATATTTTTATTTTATAGTTTTGTCTCGATATTTATTCAGTTTGAGCAGAGCGACGGCGACTGATTTGTGAAGCAAACGTAGGTATGTCTCAACCACGTGTCACGCGAGACGGAAGATAGCGTACCTCGCGGATTAAAAATGAAGTAAGCGCCAAATGCTTTTTATTCGATTATCTTTTAGAAGACAATAATATTTTAAAAAATTGCCAGAGTAAGCTCTAGGATATATTTGAGTGTTATTATTTATCTAATTTATTGTTCAGTAATATGCACCAAAATAGAATGCAAACCAAAAAAGTTGAAAATTAGAGGGACCTAACTTTGTGATGGTTTTCTATCGAGAAATTTTTATCGTAAGTACTATGTTTTCGTCAGGGTCGACCTTTACATTTATAATGAAGTTTCCTCTTGCCATATACTTTTTTTCCAATTTGAACATGATTTACTATACGGTTTAAATCTAATCAAAGATTGAAGATTTTGCGTTGGGCCCGCTCTTAATCTAATATAAAACAGCTAATATTTTACAAAAAACACCACGTTATTTGTCATTTCGACACCTCGCATAATGATTTATTTTTATTTTCATCATCTGCCTAGCCTTTTCCCAACTATGCTGGGGTCGGCTTCCAGTCTAACCGGATGCAGCTGAATACCAGTATTTTACATGGAGCGACTGCCTATCTGACCTCTGCTTATCTGGCAGCATAGAGATGACGAGTCTCTACTGACGGCGTCCCATTGAACGCGTTAATCTCTAGAACGGGTTATTCCGTTTATTCACCCTAGTGGATAGTCGAAAAACGCGGGTTCATCCATTTCAATGCCCGATGCCCAATTCTAGGGTATATATGCTATTTAACATCATGCAACGACCAAAAGAAGCCGAACAAAAAAAACGTCAAAAAGAACGCTAAACGAAAACAAAGTGACATAATATCGAGGGGCCGAGGGAGTTTTATTAAAATGTCGCTGTATGTGTATAGATAGATAAGCCGTGGTCAAATATTATGGTGAACCAATAAGTTACGTAGGAGATATGACTACAAAAGGCGCCAGACGAAATACCCTCCACGAGTGGCGAATTGGCGAAACGTAATTGTCCACTCCACTCTTATCGAGTTATCGCACACTCACTCCACGTGCCATTCCTGTACCTAGCTATTATAAAAATGATTATATAAGAGGGAATGATTATCAGACATTCAATATGACAGCACGAATCACGAATGCCATTTCGTAGTTATCGAATGAAACTAAGATAAAGATGCTTGAAGCCACACTTATTATACAGTGTGGCAAGGACGGACGGACGGACGGACGGACGGACGGATTCTCGTAATTTTACGAACGTTCACAGTATGATCTGTCTCAATCTGTCAAAACTACCTCTAATTTCCCTAGATTTTTGACATTTATTGTCGCTAAGATGAGATCGCAACTAGTTTTTAATTACGGGAATTGGCCTTCAAATACCATGGTGCATGATACTAAACCCTCTTGAAATTTTGTCTGTTATTTAAGAAAAAAACTGGCCAAATGCGAGTCGGACTGGCACACGAAGGGTTCCGTACCACATGGCCAAAACCCCGAAAAAAACACGTTTGTTTTACGGGAGCCCCTCTTAAACATTTATTTTATTCTGTTTTTAGGATTTGTTGTTATAGCGGCAACAGAAATACATCATCTGTGAAAATTTCAACTGTCTAGTCATCACGGTTCATGACATACAACCTGGTGACAGACGGACAGTAGAGCCTTAGTAATAGGGTCCCGTTTTTACCCTTTGGGTATGGAACCCTAAAAAATTGCTGTTCCATACATTTTGATCGCGTAGGGATTGCACTTTTCTATGAAACAGCAGATTTTTTTTTTTAATAATGCTCTAAAATTTCTATGTTAGGTCTAAAATCTAGTGCTAAATTAAGGGTTACAGTTTGCGCGTCGATGTCGCTGCCGCCTTGTAATCTGCATTCGCGATTTATTTGCCAAAAATGTAAGCAAATATGAATTTATGGAAAAATAACTTTAAATCCTACACAAGAAAGTTCAGTTTACGTTACTATTTCAAACATTTTTATAACTGTTTCAATAGTGCTAGTCACTCTGAAATCAACTTAATTGCCATTACAATGAAGTTGATATTTGTTTAACTTGCAATAATATTAATTTGAAACAGAAGTTTGAATAGAATTTAGGTTTTTTTTTTATTGGGTATTTCTGGGAAGTAAGGTAGGTATCCCAGAGCCAATGGTCATTGAACAGGAAAAATGTGCCCTAAGCATGCCACAGAACCATAATAAAATTGAATATAGCCTTGAAACAGACAACTACATTAACACAGAAAGGTAGGTAGGTACTCTTTTACACAACTACTACGTAACACGCGAACGTCCGATAAATACTGTTCACGTATCGGACTATGTACTGTTAATGTGAGAAATCATGACCTATTTGAAATCTATTCGTGCAGTAAATTAGGTTATCATTAATTATTAAATTAATATAACGTAACATAGGCACCCAATATGGGTTAAGGCTAGTTGGTGACCAGCGCTTAAGTTGTGCCGTTCGCAAACCTACGCCGCGGAACGCAATAGGGCTGCCTTTCCACCAGGGCTGTGCTAGGATGCGCATGCATAGCGATGGATGTGTGTGAAACTAACCAATAACATAGTTATGAAAATGAGACGATGATATTGGCAGCCTAACAGAATCAAGGCTTATTTAGATATTAGCTTTTGCCCGCGACTTCGTCCGCGAAAGATTATCGCCTTCCGAGCTATTTCGCTTAGCATTCTTATTTTGATTTTTTTTTTAGCTTAGCACCTAAGGGTCGTAGCGTAATGTTAAATAGGCTATTACCTTCATCAGAATTCGGCTATAAAATGCAAAAGGATTTTTTCAAATCCTGGCAGTTCCGGAGAATTGGAGCTTTTGAAAATCGAACCAACACAATACCTTGCGCGCGGCCTGCACGCGCAGGCAGCGTGATCAGCGTGTCATCGGCAAGCTGAGGCGCGGCGGCCCGATGATCGCTCGCTTCCACGGACTCCACCGCGACTTACGATACTCCTCTCTTAAGGGGCTTACATGACCTAAAGCGCGGTCACTGTCGGACTGGGGTACTAGGTACTTTAAAATTCGCCACCTGTATAATAATTGGTGGTCGAACTTGAACCATTGTAGAAATTAGGCAGTAATTGAAACATTAATAGATAGATAATGATTCAGGCTAAGTCCGAAGAAAGTAAAGTGAGTCATCATCTCAGTAGCACTTTAGTCGCTGAAAGCACGGCTTAATAATTACGACAAACATGAACAATGAAGATAGAGATGAAAGTTATAATTTGCGTTATATTATTTGATGCCACTACAGTATGTATGTACATGTAATGAATCTCTGGAGCTTCCGCCAGATAATAAACTATCTCAAGCGGACGCAGGACATAGTGCAATGTCTGCAGCTGGGAAGGGATCGGTTGTCATTACCTGATGCCGAGTTCGTTAGGAAATCAATTATAAAATATCATGAAGGCATCTAATATTCCAGACGAGTTGCTTAGAAATCAACAACTGCATCAACACATACATAATACCTATTACCTTAGAGGTATTCGTGTTATACTCGGATATTAATTAGTTTTGCTTGATTATCAAGGGGCTTACATGACCTAAAGCGCGGTCACTGTCGGACTGCGTAGATAAGAAAGAGAAGCGCGATGACAGAACGCTGGTAATTTATTGCAAAATATAAAGCAATCATTTAATTACAAAAAAAACTATTGTTTGGACTAAAAAATTAAACACTAGTATTTAATTTTAGTATGTTGCTTGTGGAATAATTTGACAAAAAATCAGAATGATTGTATGTATATTAGTATGGTTTTTATTGTAAAAAGAAAGGTTTTAGAGGTATCTTCATGGTTTTTTTCTATGATATCAAATTATGTAGTTGTATTATGTTTTCAACACACAATCTACCTAGCATATATCCTGAAGAATATCATATATTTTTCTGACTTTGTTTACTGTAGTCGATCATATACTTTTATTGTTTCTAAAACTTGCGTTTTTTGTGTTTAGGTCCTGTAAGCCCCTTAAGCTGGCTTATTGTTTGTTCGGCAATTGCATTTGTTAACAAAATGGCATTAAACGATTGCCTAAAATACAGTCCACCCATTTATTGCTCCCCGCGCTAATAGGAGCGTTCAAACAAAAAAAACAAGTCTTAAGCTTTATTATTTAAGTATCTATAGGTTGTACACACACAAACGCGCCAATCTAAACAAAGCCTAAATCTAGCAAATGGGAACGCGAATCGAGTAATGTAGATCGCGGTGTAATACAATCGCACCCGCATATATTCTGCCCTCCATATTTGGACACAAGATCCTTTTGTTGAACTACTTCGAACATTTACTATATCATAATTTAACAATCCACTGTGTTTAGTAAATGGGTACCTACACACCTAGTTACCTACATAATCACATACACCGATAATAATAGGAGAACGCTACATAATAATAGAGTGGATGAGGCGAGCACAGCTTATCATGCAACCTTCGACAAATAAAATTGTAACAACAGAAACAACATGAGCAAGCTAAGTAATCTGAGTTTTAACCATGCTGTAAAACTCAAATTACTTCTTGGGCCTCAGCAGACATTTTATATAGGTAGTTTTAGGATCCGGAACACGTTAAACTACCCACTACATTCGGAGGCACGTCGCAGCGATTTAGTGAGCACTTGGACCTGCGAAATACGCAATTTTCAATTAGTCGCCCTAAGTAGATGAAGCGTCGACTCCATCGCTGAAATGCGCGATTTTGCTATCGCTTCCAAACGCTGAGAGTTGCCAACACGCGATGCAGCATTTATGACCATAGCATGCCCAAAAAGATCGCACTTAGTAAAATCAGGAAATTAACATAGCTGTACCTGCATTTCCAGCAGCAGTTTGGTACAAGTCTCCGTACTGTTACATTGTCCCGTTCCGGTGTGAACTACTGTAACAGCCCTCAGTCTGTACGGGAATGACCTAAGAGCACTCTGGTCTACATTACTGGGGTCCCATTGAGATCTGCTCACTAATTGCAAAGGGTTTTCAACAGGAGGCAGCACATTTTCTGAAAAATAAATTGTCATGAATTTAGTAATTAACAATTGAATAGATATTTTTCCTTTGTTCATTATATGATTGCTATCTGACCCGGCGAACTTCGTACCGCCCCGCCAGTCGCTCCGCCCCCGCTTTTTAAATCTCTGATATCTTCTAAGATATGCATTTTAATTATATGCTGTAAAGGGCAATTTTGACCTCCATGAAATGCACTACGTATTTAATGTATTTAATTGGATAAGGAATAATACTGTATTGATTAAAATGGCTTAGTAAATAACCCATATTTTTTTTGTAATATGTAATAGATAAAAATGGTTACTGTGGGTTATCCTTAGGAGATAAACTTATACCATTGCAGACTTTTTTAACGATATTTCTAAGATATACAACTCCGTAGTCCATTAATTTGATCTATCTCGTATGGTTTAGCCAGCTTTTGCAATGTAAGCGCACAAAAATATGTTTGTTACGGCCTCACATTAGTAATCTTTGATGTTCTCGGCTTTTATCTACTAGGCGGTCGGCGTAGCCTTAGACAACACGGCGCTTTTCTTTTAAGCGCCGTCGACGCGCCTAGTGCGTGTATGAAAACCATCATGTTGACTATCAACTCAATCAAGCCATGAAGCAGATGCAAGTGTAAGATAAGCATTTTACATGCTTCCATTTTTATCAAAATCATATTAATTACAATGTAGATCGTAGAATAAAAGGCTAAGGCTTGTACCCTTGTACAAGACGTCGGAGCCGCAACTGAACCGATCAAGGGTTTGTATATCGCCTCCATACGGTGCATGCGCGGTTCCGGCGCGGCACCAGTGGGACGGCGGTTAAGCGCATGCACGATATTCATTCGTATATACAAACATACGGGCCGGCGCCGGATCCACTCCGGCATCATGTACAGTAAGCCTAAGGCGTTAAGTCCACCTTTGTGCCGTTTTATTTGTATGTAAAGCATTTTCAAAACACTAACCTGAATCATCCTGTAACACAAGGAGATATATTCCAATAATAACTCCAGAAATCAAAATTATCAGCAGTAAACTAACAATAAAGGTGGTCACTGTGCTCCGGTCTGCCACAGCCTGGGGGAACCGGTGTAACAGTGGAGTGTTCTCTTCCGCTCTCTCCACATTTTCTTCCTCAGCATGATGTGTGTTATGCCGAGTTTCATGCTCTGCAAAACACTTGTCCACATTAGCAACTGTTTCACAAAAAAACTCTGTCAAATCCATAGACATGACTAAATTCGAATCACACTAAAATTCACATTAGCTGACAATGAGATGAACTAACTAAAGTGCTAACTGATAAGCCACACTTCCCATTGTCCAGACTATCTGTCATCAACAAACACTGACAGGAAATATAAATTCTCCATAACAGAGATAAAAAAAAATCAATTACTGTTTAAACAATACAGTGGTAACTCCACCATGATAATCGTTATCTTCTTGAATTAACTACAATATTTCGATATCTATTATTAATGACTACTAGGTACTACTATCAACTTTTAAGTAATACTGGTCATAAATATACTGCATAGTAATCAAATTAAGCAAAATCTTCTGTAAGTCCACTCACAGGGATTAACAATGAAATGGATATGATGTCTGGTTGTTACACGTTTATGTATCTATATCTGGTCAGTATTAAGATATCATATCACTCTAAAGTATCATATTTGCTATGCATACATTGAACGTTTATCTGTCTACTTACTAGTAGGTAGATTGCATCAAAACAAGAATGATTAGTCAGATTTTGATTAATATTTTTTGGGTGCATAAAACGAATAAGATAATATTGGAATCTGGGGATTTATTAATTTCCTGTTTTAATATTTGTAGCTTGTATCAATATATTTCTGGATTCAAGTTCATGAGTAACCTAAACAAAGAACTAAGAAGTTGTTCTGTTATAATGTATGGAACTTACCAACAGAATATAATGGCTGCATTTTAAAAACTGGAACTTATTATAAAATTATTAAGCATTGCGACGTGACCAACGATTTGAAATATCGATTAATAATGAGGAACATGAGGATGAGGAAATGTAAAAGTGTTAAAGTTCAGGAAAACAAAAATGTTTTTATTTTAGTTGTCAAAAGAAGAATGTCATTATGTCAAACGTTTTTGACATTTTTTTGTGATAAGGATAACCTAACCTAACAGAAAAATAAATAGTCGATTATTCCTTTTACGGTCCCTTTAATGATATTATCAATATAACTGAGATTCAGTGTGTTTTCCATTCGATTCCGATGTGGGCAAACTTGGGTTGGTACAGACGATCGATCGATCTACAGACGATCTGACTTGGAATCTGATACGATTAACGATAGAGCCAACCAGTATAATGCTATGTGAACCTGCAACGTTTGCAACACAGACTTATATTGGCTAGATTACGCAAGTCTCATCGTCTGTATAGAAATCAAGCGTGCCATTATTTTTATACGTACTGTGACGTCACATGAGCGATTTAGTAATGGGAATCCTAAAATTCTAACCTAAAGGAATCCTAAAGTTCAGAACAGTTAAGAACAGATTCGATTAGACATTTCTAAATTGAATCTCCTGCCCTAAACAATACAAGTGAGAATTCCGGCATCGACAACATCTACTGATTTCTATAAAACATTAGAGAATTTTAGGTTTTAATGAATTGAATGCCAGTGAATTCGAGCCTAAAGGCAATCCACTGACTTCAGCATTAGTTAAGGGGGAAGCGCTAAGGTAGCCCACGAAATTCAAATTTTCTTACGTTTTTTGCAATTTGCTGGTCAGCATTAAGTTGTAAGTTGATTAATATATGAATCGCGGACGTAAGAAATATGTGTTTACAGAATTATAATCATTAAATTCATCAACACAACTCTCTAAGACCACGTAAGTCCAAAGAATGATGATTTCATGAAACAGTTATTCTTGGGACTTACGTGGTCTTAGAGAGTTGTGTTGATGACTTTAATGATTATAATTCTGTAAACACAAATTTCTAACGGCCGCGATTCATAATTATATTAATCAACCAACAACTTAATACTGACCAGCAAATTCCAAAAAACCTAAAAAAAATTGAATTTCGCGGGCTACCCTGGCGCTTAGCCTTATAATTAAAAACGGCAATGCATTATGAATTATCCGAAACACACTCAGTTACATATTTTCATTGTAAAACCACAATGAATATAAAATAATTGATAAAAAACACAATGTAATAAAAAATGGCTATGATGAAAGGAAACGTTTCCATTATCTCGTCCCACTTTTTTGTGTAGTTCTTACAGCTCAATAGCGCACAATTTGCCATTTTTTATTTTTTGTTTGTCTTCTGGCATTATTCGAGCGCGGACTGAATGGAAATGCGTTGAAGAAACTCCTTTACATTCCCTTTTTACACACGAAGTAAATAAATAGCAACACAGACTTATATTGGCTAGATTACGCAAGTCTCATCGTCTGTATAGAAACCAAGCGTGCCATTATTTTTAACGCTTGCGTCGTCTAGCCACTAAAAGTTTGTGGTCTGCAACCAGTCGTGACGATAGACGTCACGCAAGAATCGTCATTTTCTTTGGGTATTCGAAAAATAAGGTCATTTTGTTTATCTTGTGAGTGAATACGGAGCGTGGATGCGGAGCCTCTAGTTGCACTTGCGTTAGTGCTTATCATGCAGCATAATGTATATTAATTTGTGTGTGTGTGTATGTGTATTTATTTTATGTTCATCATGTAATACATGATGAAGGTGTACAAATATTGCTTATGCAGAGGTAATGGGTGTACAGGTAAGCCAATATAATTATAAAAATACTGATAGGTAACATTTTCATAAGTAACATTCATAAATCTTTAGCAATATTCATAATGACTTGATAATTGCTTCAGTGAAGTGAAGAAACATGCAATGCATTTGGAAGAATTATTACAGTTCGCGTCAAATAGCTTTGCCGTTCTGAAGCTACTCTTTTCGCTAGCCGCGCATGCGCATTGCTGTTTTATTCCTAGTGATTTGTTGCCTACTCTGAAGTAGGCAATAAATGATAAATCACTGCGCAGTAGTTAAGCGGCAAAGTTATTTGATGCGAACTGTAAGTGCTACGAGTAGATTACAGTACCAAATATTTAAAAAACCAGAGCATGGGTGTTTTTTATTAAATTACTGGTGACCAATAGAAAATCTGCATATATAATTATGTAAACTCGAAAAGCGTTACCTATTCTGAAGCAGACAGCAGGATAAAAAGTTATTATTAACAAAAATAAACACTGCAGTAATAATTAATATTCTCATTGAAGTTCTTTTCTAGCCGCTAATTTTATAAATGGAGCAATGGACATTCTAAAATAATTAAAAATGGTTTTATCATAACTAAAAGTGGATTTGAAGAGTAATAAATTGGCTGAGTCTTGTTCTATAAAGCAACCAATAATGAACGATATTTTTTCTTTGCCGTTTCCATTGACGGAGTATAATCAGTAATAGAAACGACTGACAAACTTCTTCATTCACGTGCTAATGGTGCTGCTGGGGTTCAGTCGAGCTACCGCATCGGTCGGGTACAAAGTTGGTTTGACAACAGCCTGACAGAAACTCATTTAGTCGATTTTCAGTTCGTAAGAAATTCATTACTTCATAAATAGTCTGTATTTTCATGTTTGACTTTTCAGTTTTGGATTTATTATCTGTTGCTTTTACTACGGTGGTATAAAGGCGATACAGTGACTTCGTTTCCTTTTATTGATTTTAATAGGCCAGAAAATAAAACTAGTGTGCATTCCTCATTTAATATTTATAAACTAAACTGTTTTAACTACTTCTTGACTGGAGTGCCCCTAGTGTAGGAATTATGAGAGTCCAAACAAAAATCAAATTGTTACCCTGACCTTCTGTCAAGTTGGCTAGATTTGCTAGAATTTGAAGAAACGCCGTTCACTATACTACTGCGTTTGATCTAAGTACATTAGAAAGCACGATTGATTATGACGATCGATTTCAGTGTTCTTCACGTGAACCTAGTTGATGAACTTAACTTTTCGCATCTACACGCCTGAGACGACTACAAGAGATCGTCGGCGTTTATATGGCTGTACCTATTATAGTCACACCTTTCAAATAACTCTCCTTTAGTGCAGTTGTTCATTAGTTGTTTTGAGGAAACCCTGCTATTTGTAACGGTAAGTACCAAAATAAGTTGCTGTTTATACATCAAGAGATATCATTAAAGTGAGGTAAACAGTGTACCTGAGAAGTGAAGTGTTTGTTGGTGACTGTAATAATATTGTCTTGGCTTCATAGCGAATAAGTGATGTGCTCTGCTTGACATTTCCAACAACAGGCACTTGAATTTGTGTTTATTCTAAAAGCTTTTAAAATCACAGTTTTTTTTATTTCATCTTCTCCACACAAACTCTTTTCCTACTAATCTACTTTAGGCATATATTTGAAAATTTAAAAATTGTATTTGAAATTAATCTTGAGTGCTCAAAAGTGGAAATAAAATAAAATCATCATTATTGTCTTATAATGATAAAGAGTTCAACTAAGTGAACATATGTGAGATGCATACTATTATAAAATGCACGCTATTGAGATAGGCCGAAACAAGGAAATGCCACATCTTGAATCTCAATATACCTACTCCAGTTGGTTTGTCAGCATTCACACATCTTGTCTCCCAATACATGCTGATAAACAAGCTGCTTGCAACCATTGTGTTATTAATGATTACTAAGAAAAATGTTGGTTGTTTTGTTTTTTTATATTTGTTGCATTACTATAACATAGTTACTTAAGATAGTTGGGAAAAGGCTAGGCTGATGATGAGTTACTTAAGTGTGTATATTGCTTAGCAAATGTTTATTTTCTTAATATAATTGATGAATTTTGCAATCTGCGAGTTTCTGTGTTTTCCATTAAGTTTTTTTGTTCCAATTTTAAGTTTTATTAAAAAAAACAGCATTCATAATCATTCATTCATTCATCAATATTTATTGGAAGCAATAACATAGCATTAGATACTTTTTCAATGTCTATTCTTTCTCTTTGCTGGCTTTTGAATTATATGCACTGCTTAAGCGAAATACTACAAAAATAATACACTTAGGGCTGATTTTTCAATCATCTGATAACTTTATTAGAGGGATTTTTTTTTCTTATTAATATTTTTTTTTATTATTAACAATTTAAAAATAACAAAATTAAATTCTAACTTAACTAAAACTATATAGACTCTAAAAAATAGTGTCGAAAAATTCATCCGCATTGCTGTCGACTGGTAATGTACCCAAGAGACTGGCAGCATTACCATGTTGTATGGCGATGCTTAGCCTCTGGCCAAGGTAAAAGCTAGCCCTTGGGTCTTTTTTTTTTAAATGTTGCCCCATCTAGGAATTACTCCTGTATCATGGGTGCGTTTACAAACATTTAAACTCACATACACAAACAGCCAGACCTGGAACAACTACCTGTACGCAATACAAATATTTGTTCCGTGCGGGAATCGAACCCGCGACACGCAGCGCAGCAGTCGATCGCTCAGCCACTGCGCCAACCGTGTCGTCGTTTTCCGCAGCCGCAGCAGCAGCGCCAGCACAGCATGCCGAGCCAGGAAGATGAGATGACGCAAGAGTATCGACACACGTTGCGTCCCACACTAAAGGCCTACCCACCTTCCATGGAAATAAAGACATACCGTCCGGTCTCTTGCCATCGTCGCGTGCCAAGCCATTGGGTTCTAATACAGCTGGAACGCCGACGGTGACAAGAGTTCGTCGGATGATGTCATTAATGTTCGCGTGCCGCGCTAAGCGACCCGCACTTCGGCTGCAAGACAGGCCGTGGTGTCCGAGACTGTTGACATCTTCGCCACAGTGACAGCGATGGGGAGAACAGTATGGAGTGCATAGTCGTAGGGAAGCAGCGAGGCGAAAAGTAGTGTCATAAGGTAGTGCATGAAGCCAAAGACCCGACCCCACCAACTCACAGCCAGCAGGCGCGCACGTTCCGCAATAGTAGCAGACGAGTAAAGTGTTCTGTACTACTCTGCAGAGCGGCTCATCCCACCGTCTCTGGCGAGATGGATTGTCGGGTGCTTCCATAAATGGGACGCGCGAAGGAAATAAGTTAATTTTGGGGCCTAAACCACAGTAGCGGATTAAGGTTATGGCTGAATGCATATTAATTTGGAACAATCTTTCCGAAACGTCATTGAAATTTTGGATTTTTTCCTCAATAGAAACGGGAAAGGAATTGTCAAAGATTGAAGACCCAAAAAATAAAAGAATAATTTTGAAATTGTGACTTATTTCTTACAAAAACTGTCAAACATCTTTTTTATTCCTTTTATGTCCATTAAAAAACTCTGTATTTCGGTAAATACCTACGTGTGCTAAGTAGCAAAAACAGTATGAAAATCGACTGAAGAAAACTCGCCTACCCACTACTTAGTCATTATTATTATTACAATTAAATATACAACAATTCCTCAAATAAAAGTTATTTGGTGATGATAAAGTCAGCCCTTATTTATGTATGTAATTATTTAGACAACTTTTACAAAATTTTGTTAAATTTACAGGATTATAGAAGCATTCAATGATACGAGAATTCTATGACAGTTCCGATGAAGATGATATGGAAAATCAGTATCAGATAGATCCAGAATGCTTGGTTTTGACTCGGCCTGACTGCGACATGCATAATCGGTGCTGTGGTGGTAAAGCTTGGTGTATCAGGGTGAGCAACAATTGCATTAAACATGAAATACTTGTAGTCATGTGAAATTAAACTAATGTAAAATATTTCTTGACAAATCCTGCCAAACACATTAAATAATTTTGAATGTTCACAGGATATTTGTGGCATCATATGTGCTGTGCTAACATGGCTACTGATACTATATGCAGAGTTTGTCGTGATGATGGTGATGCTACTGCCAGGTCTGTCTACATACCCAGTCTACAGCTACATCAACATATTCATCTTCCAAAGCCTGGCGTTCCTTGCGTTTGCTTCTCACCTTAGGACCATGTTCACAGATCCAGTAAGTACTGAATGTAATGTATTGTAAGATGTCTTCACTTACAGATTATGCTAAGGAAAATAATATGCTACCTCATTATAAACTTTTCTCTCTGACAATACATCTGCCACAGATTGAATATCAAATCATTGTTGATTGTTTCAATTGTGTAGATGTTTAAAAAAAATTAACTAATGCAATAACACATTATTTTCTTTCTTTCTACATTAAATCAAAAAACTGTTTCCTTTTGTTTATGAAATTTGAATGGTTCTACATCTACAGTGTAAATAATGATTGATGTCTTTATAGGGTGCCGTTCCAAAGGGGAATGCCACAAAGGAAATGATCAAGCAGATGAGTTTCCGCGAGGGTCAGGTGATATTCAAGTGCACTAAGTGCTGCAGCATCAAGCCAGAACGGGCCCATCATTGCTCAGTGTGTCAACGCTGCATCCGCAAGATGGACCACCATTGTCCATGGGTTAACAACTGTGTTGGCGAGAATAATCAAAAGTATTTTGTTTTATTTACTGTAAGTAACTAATCATTTTATTCAATCATATCTATGCTGTTGTTATGAACTATCAAATGCAGGATCCAATGTTAGGACTGTTTCATCCAACAAACCGACTTATAATTAATGATTATACATTTAAAACATGTGCTTTAATATTATCACCACATATGAGCTGTTCGCCAATCAGAAATCATTAGCCCTACGCGAAGCATTCATCGATCTTATCAACTCTAATCCTCATTATCAAATTCTATAAATCTTGCTTCCGAAGTAATCTCGTTACCTCATTATGATAACTGCATTCTTTTCATATTAGTTTCTATGTTTCTTACATTTGTGTATGATTAAAAAAAGTATGACAAAAAAGTATGGAAAATGTTAGAAAAACACCACTCCATCAACTCATTCTACTTATTGATTCTCTTGCAACATCTTTGTACATTATATTTGTTAACATAACATGTCATCAGGCCTGTAAACCCTGAAGGGTTAAGGATAGGTGTACCTAGAATACCATCAACCAGGCACAAATCTAGACTGGGATGTTACAGATAAATTCCTGATGGAAAAATAAATTAGTTGTTTATGTTTATATTACAGTTCTACATAGCGGCGATATCTATCCACGCGGTGGGCTTGGCTGTGTACCAGTTCGTGACGTGCATCCGCCACGAGTGGCGCGACTGCAGCGCGTACTCCCCGCCCGCCACCGTCGTCCTACTACTGTTCCTCATCGCCGAAGCGTTGTTATTCGCTATTTTCACCGCAGTCATGCTCGGCACTCAGCTACACGCTATATGGAACGATGAAACCGTGAGTATTCATTATTTAAATAGATATCGATTGGCATTCATGTGATCGTTAAGTCATCCGGCAGTTTATTTATTATTTAAATGTGTTGAACACTGGATTTAATAAAGTGGTAAACTTTGAACTGTGAATGTCGTATTCCTGTAAATTGTCTACAGGGTGACAGGGACACCAACGCGCAACCTGTTACCATGGATTCATTACATGATTTTGAACCCCCATGCGTTGAAAGTTTTAGTCGGTTATTTAAAATGAAAATTTGCTGTCAAACAGCAGATTATTTTTTTTTTGATAAATGAAAACATCGCTCGGGGGTCTAGAATCATTTGTGCTGAATTTATGGTTTCAGTCCCTTTGCAGGGGCTGCCTTGATGCCGAGGAATCAGCCGCCCACGTCATCCTGGATTGCGAGGCCGTGGCTTCTCAACGTGCAGAGATCCTCGGAACAATGAGGTCGCTCCGCGAAGCCTGTGAAGCTCCCAGGAAGCTTCTGTGCTTCTGGGCGGAGCTAGGCTGGCTGTGTTAGCCAGAATGGAGATAAGAAAGAATAAGAAGAAACGGACCGAATGGGAGTCTAAGTGCGGAAAAGGGAGTCCCATCATCATCATCATCATCATATGGTTTCAGTTTGCGCGTCGACGTCCCTGCCACCCTGTGTACTTCAGGACTTATAATACATATAACTTTATGAATTAATGTTACATAAATAAATGTACAACTACATTAAATCGATTTTAATGTTTTGCAGGGTATCGAGCAGCTCAAGAAGGAGCAAGCACGATGGGTTCGCAAGTCTCGATGGAAGAGCATACAGTCGGTGTTCGGCAGGTTCTCTATACTTTGGTTCTCGCCCTTCACTCAGCCTTCGCCCAAGACGAAATTGGAAAGCTACCTGTACAGTGTTTAGATATGGTATTGTAGGATCACCACATTCATCCATAGTTTCAGTGTGACAAATCTACACTCACGTCTCGATTTATTATCATTTATAATCATTGTAGAGGTCATGTCATAATATCAATCTAAATGTTCTGACCAAGTGTCACCAGTGGTGTTACCCATATAACGTTGGTTGCTTTCGACGCCGACATTTCTAGCAATTCTTAATAATATAATCGAGTCACCTTGTCTCACTATGATTGACTGACTGACAACGGAATTTGTAGAGTGTATAAATAGTTAGGAACCAAACGTCTGCATTTACTAATTTAATTGTTAAAAATATTTATCACAAATGTCTGATTATGTGTGTGAAATTATTCTGAAATAGTTAAGTAATAGTAGCAACTGAGTAATAAATATTTAAAGAGAAAATTGTATGGTTTAGGGATATTTCCCGTTGTAGTTGAGGCATGACACTACTATCATAAACACGTGTATATCGGACAATACGCTGGCGTCTGCCTCGTACGGAACCATTCATAAATAAATCATTTACTTGTAGGTCGATGTTGTACTACATTTTTTAATAAATAATAATATTGTTTATCAAGCTCATCATTCATCATAGATCTCTTAATTATAATAATGGTATTAAGTTCTTGTGCTATGATAAAAGTTCAAATCACAAATTATTATTAATTAAGTTAACATACGTTTATCTATGCAATAAAATTATTTAATGCTTTATCTTTCATAGATATTTGCTTTCAGAGTGTAAATCTTGTAACAAAGTTACTATATGAGTTAGGTCTAATGTAGGACCTCCATGAAAGAACTCTAAGCTCACTTGTGATGAGTCTTTAAACGAACGTTGGTTTTGAATGAAATCAGATATTTGCCTTAACTACTTGTCTCACAATGTTGAGAACTACTTACAGACTGGTCACTGTTATTTCCATATAAAGTTTTCAAATAAACTATTGTTATTGCTTAATCTTGATTATTATTAATTTAAAATTGAATTGATTGTGATTGTATTTATTTCGTTGTAATTACTGCGTTCATTATTTTTGTTATGAGAATGTGGAGTTTATTTCTTAAGGATAGGTCAAGTAACGGCCGCGGGAACAATCAACTCGATAGATATACACATATTTTAGTTCATGGTGTTAATGAAATAATGTTAAATTAAAGTAAACAGTAGGTTGCAACACAGTTGTGATATCTTAAGTCTAATTTAACTATCATTCATAAGTAAAGAATATCAACGCGATGGAAATAGAGCAATAGTGTATTTGTATTATCAATCAGACTTGACTTGTTATAACTATTTATAGTTCGTCGTGTAATAAATTATTTGAACAAATGCTTATCCTTTTGATACGTTTGTTGTAATTACATATTATTATTTTCATAATTGGAATGTAGTGGGAATAATTACGTTCAAAAATAGTTTGTATCAGATGTTTTATTAGCAATATACAGAACATGGATAGGAATTGGTATTGATTCGTATGGCTGCATAATAATTTAGATATACCTAAGTGTCTAGAGGTTCGTGTGGTGCCGAAAGATTAACTTGCATTAATTTAGTGCTGTATAAATGTATTATTTGTTGTTAATTACTATGTGTTAGCTACGACATCCATTTTTGGGAAACAAATCTCTGATGGCTTTAAATTTATTTAAACTTCGATGTAACGCTAGGGCTGACAATAAATGTCTGAATTTAATATGTATTTTGTATAATCGCGCTTAAATTGTAAATCGGTTTTCAGTGACAAACATTATGATTACCAACATGGTTATCATCCTTATTCCACCTACTGCTGAATATATTCCTCCTCTATAGTGCTATGCTATTATTCTCGCCCGCTTTTCTTGGCCGAGCCGTTTGTCTCTCCGTCTGCTGCCTTTCTGCATCATCCATTAAAAGCTCAGTTCAACCAATCATCCCCACATCGTTAAATGTGAACGATCTTGAATATCAAAAGGCCGCAAATTCATATAAGAGCGAATCCCACCAGCCGGAGCTGCGTAAGCCGCGTTGGTACTACCTACCGTATTTTATCAAAATACAAATGCGAATATTTGGTTAGGTAACGTATTGGTATTTTAAAGAAATAATGAGGGCTGAAGCTAAACACTATTCGTCTTATTACAAAACTAAATCTAACATTAGTTCTAGCATAGCATTTAAACTTTGGCAATGTTTTTAATACTAAAATTACAACTTAGGATCGAACTAAGCTATTATTTTTGTATAAAGAACAATTAGGTTCTTAATTCAATTACTGGCTCGGTGGTTTAAACCTGATCTAAAGAAAAACCTTGTATTATAATAAGGAGCTTAATGGCATTAATGGTTACTAGGCATTTAAGTATGTTGCTCCGGATGACCGCTCAGATGCATTTGGCGTCCTGCACATAACCTATTACGCAGGGGTATACGCCACCTCTTTTGATTCGCAAGATCGTTCCTCATAAAAACTCGCGATACTGGATTGTTTACTAAAATACTGTTTGCATGGTGCTCATCCCAAAATGTATCATCATAATATTCGAATGGAATATTGTTGATAATGATTTTTGCAAATATATATCTTTGCGAATGACCTTTGTTTGTGTTGACCTCAGTCTGTCGCTTTTATTGCCTATATTCTGTCACCTGAATTAGTGATGCATTCTGCAATATTTAAATATGTATTTGATAAATATAAGTATCATAGTGGTGAAGAGTTCAGTCATTATAAAACTTTTGCGGGTTTGTCACTATTACTTAAATTGTATTTTTAATTAAAGTTTTAGCTTACGTCATTACGATAGTAATGTAAAAGACCCGTTATTTTAGCTACATAGTTCGTATTCGAAAATATTTTAGGAATGTAAGTTTTATTCTCTTTATCTGATGGAAACAAAATAATAAAATCTATAAGTAATGCAGTTTGTAGCAATAAAAATAACTTAATATAATTATATTTTATAAATTATTGGATATTTAACCACCAGAGTTAATGTATTAGGTATCCTCATAATTTAGTGAGATGTCACAAAATGATGCAGTGCTTATACACATAATGTACAAACGGTACGTTTCTTAGTGATGATTTAAATTAAAGAAAGGTCGTAACTCACGTTTTACGCATAAAAAGCAGCCTTCACAGAGCGATCGGTTCTGACATTGTGTCTTATTTTTCATAACTATAACACCAATTCGTGGTACGCTGTGGAATATTTTCGTTGAAAGGCTAGAGTAGTTTGTAATTTAATATTTGTTGTATAATGATAACAATGTCCGGTGGGACGCACCCGACTTGTGCAAGTATAGTACTGTCGCAGTCTGCGCGCAGGCAGGTTTGGACGGGCAGAGGTTAGCAATAGGCTTGTGTGAACATCCATTGGTAGGATGAAATGAATGATGATTTGTGAATTTCAAGAATATCGCCGAATAAGCCCGAAAGATTTACACTAACAGATTAGGATTACATTTAAGTCCATATAGTTTGTACTTCGACAGTTTCAAAATTAGCATTAAATAACTATAACTATTTTCATATTGATGTTCGCAGTTGTATCTATTTATAGTTGTGCTGTGTTATTAATTATTGAATAAATAATTTAGCTTCTTAATATTTAATATCAGTCTTAATGATACACTACTTAACAGATGAACTTTATGTGAAACTATTTAAACCCCAATGTCTTATTTTTTTGTAATATTTTAAGCAAAGATTCGTGTACTCGTAATACTTAATTGTTATGTGATCTTTATACACCAATACTTACGTTAATTTACGGCTGCGAATTTGATATAAGTTTAATAGAAATAATCAAAATATCTTTCATGATATTAGAATATTTAAGTATAATATTAATATAACTTTCTGGTTGAAGTTTAACTCAGGTGTAACAGAATATACAATTTTTCGACGTTGTGCCTCTATAAAAGCTGACCCTCTTATCAAAGTAAACTAGATGTGCATTATTTTTATAGTAGTACTGTTCGTAGTTGGTTCACTAGTATGTTAGATCGATCTGTGAAACTACTACATTTATCCACTATTTAAATGTACGTGTATTATAATACCATATTCAGCTACTTTGTAAAGGCCCTTGCACCACCACATATGTTTAGACGTTTACTACTTATAAAATATTTTGTGTTGCACGGGTTACATTGGTATTATGTAAGGAGCTATACTATTATATTGATCATGTTGTGTTAACGCCGTCGACCTTGACTTGTCCAGTATTATAATTATTATTTATTGTTTCTAACTCTAGCCAATAGTAAGCACGGTGCAAGATGGCCTAAGTAGGTTGTTGCTTCTTACTCTAAGCATGAAATTCATGATATATTTTTTCGATCGTATTAATGATATTTACGTAGGAACGAGTAGGGTACATTTTGTTTTGTATATACCTATGAGGTTTTAAGTTATAGGCACAGGTTTTCGGATGTGGTGATGTGATGTTCATACGGCGTGTGCCGTGTGGACAGTGCGTCACCCTTGACTCAGGGTGTCACGCGTTTCAGCTGGCTGTGCTGTACAATGAACTACCTTTCAAATTTATGAGCCTGGTTTGTTGACACTAGGGATGCCGCGATACGCCTTTTTGCCGATACGATACCGATACCGATACTCTTATAAAAATATCGGCGATACCGATACCGATACGCTTACTGAATTCAAAAAGGAAGGTAGCTTAAATAAAACACAATTAATCAATAGTTTTAGTAATCAAAATTAACATTTATAAGATTTTTATGGAATTATCAATTGTCGAAATTTCAAAGTACCTAATTTCCATATACCTAGCACTTTTGTATTTGGAAGTTGATATGACTACTATTTATTTTATTTGACTCAAACGACTAGTTATAAATGACATACAATACACAAAAAATTACGATATGTAATTCTTAATCTTATTTGCATGGAAAAATACTACGTGCAACAACATTCAACGTAACGAAATGGGATAGATGTGCGAGTGCGAGGCCAAAGCGGGCGAAACAAAACACGGAATAAAGCGCGGGGTTTCCCCGAGCAAACTTAGTTCGTGCCTCGTTTGCAACGAAATAGACGGGACAACACGCGCGTTTACATTACATTTTTAAAGCGCGAAATTTGAAAAGTATCGTTGAATCGGCCATAAAAATATCGCCGATACCGATATATCGGCAAACCTGAAGTATCGCCGATATATCGGTAGCGGTATCGGTATCGGATGCATCCCTAGTTGACACCAAGCAGCTGCCTCGTCTGCACTAAGTTATGATCTGCAACCCAAAGTGCGGTGGAATTACATGTAGTGTTCAACGTTTTATGTTGTCGCTACGGAAATCGACACTACGCTGCCCTTTTCAAAACTATGACCCTGGCGAATAACTACTGTCCGTAAAGTGTGCGTTAGTTTCTTATTAATTTTCAGTCTTGTTCTGCTTATAAACTATAAATAGACAGTTTCAAAATTACCTGTGTTATAAAATTACAAATTAACAATTCTCAATCGACAGTGTCTATAAAAATATTATGAAATGATGGATACTCAAACTCGAAATCAAAAAGGTCCGAAAAGCTACATTTTAAGAACGCTTAATATGCGCGAATCCAAAATGCATGGCAATATATTTCCAATATTTAAGGGGCTTACAGGAGTTACAGGACCTAAACGCAAATTTTAGAAACAATAAAAGTATATGATCGACGAAAGTAAAAAAAAATCAGAAAAATGTATGATATTCTGCAGCATCTAAGCTAGGTAGATAGTGTGTTGAAAACATAATACAACTAATTTGATACGATAGAAAAAAATCATGAAGATACTTCTAAAAACTTTATTTTTACAATAAAAACCATACTAATATACATACAATCTTTCTGATTTTTTGTCAGATTATTCTACAAGAAACATACTAAAACACTAGTGTTTTAATTTTTTAGTCCAAACAATAGATTTTCGGTAAATAGATAATTGCTTCCTATTTTGATATAAATTACCAGCGTTGTGTCATCGCGCTTCTCTTTCTTTTCTATGCATTCCGACAAAGACCGCGCTTTAGGTCATGTAGTCGCCTTAAGTGTGTGCTTCAACCGTTGCCGCGTTGTAGGTAATAGTCACTGTGCGTTACCTAATTTGACCGTGACTTATCTTGCGTAACTCATAGACTGTGTTATTTAATTGTCAAGGATTTACAATATCATAGAATTACAGCCAAAATAAAGCAACTAATTGATGTAAAATATTTTCGAGAATGATTCGACTTGTTATAGCCGACATCACGAAACCGCAGAAAGTGCTCGGCGATTTGATATACCTAATCTAGATTGTATGCTGCTGTTGAATCTCACTGTAGACTGTTGTAGGAACAAGTCATGTATTGTTGATCACTGCATTGGGGTCAACAATTTTAAACACGCAGAAAGACGTAGAGTAAAACCGACTAGTACCTACCTATATGTACCTATTGTACTTTGGTAAATATTGCCACTGCCTTTAGTTAACGAAACTTTATTTTGCAGTCATGTTCAGTCATTGTTGTAATAATGAAGATACCTATTTATAAAGTTTCTAAATAAGTAGCAATATTTTGCTAAAAGACATAAAGCATCATTATAGAACATTAGTAATTTAATTGCTAATCACAGACATTCTAAATAATATGTAGAACTAAAATAGTAAACCATTTTGAAATATCCTAGTGTCCTAAATGTCATTTTGTCTATAATTATAATAAGTTTTCGAGGGAATTTATTTTCATTAAAGATAACATGTGGGATGAGACGTGAGTTTTTTTCAAATCCCGAATTTTCATCCCTTTTGTCAAGCCTAACCACTAACACGATATAGGTAGGTACCTAGACCTACTAACAACTAGTACTCGTGAGCAATACACACCTGTCCTAGTACAGTTGCGTATGAAAAGGTGTTAGCGTATAATATGTGTATATGAGAGCACTCATGCAGCGGCTAGGCCCAGCAGTGTGCGGGCGGCGCTGTCGTCGGCAGTAGGTAGGTGTATTACAACCCGCGAAGGGAAAGTATTGTGTTGCGGAACCGCGCGCGTCACGCCCCGCCTGCTACACTTCTCGGATTTTAGCATGAGCAGCTCGGCTCCAAGGTGATCGACTCTGGCCGCCCGTTGTCGAAACCACACCGGTCTCATTCAATACGTTATTACTGCGACCTACCCGTCTGCCATTGCGCAATTAGCATCGTTCGGGTGATCTGTTCATAATTCATTGGCATCGCTAGTCATCATAGTACGTAATGTTTCTTTTTTTACTGTCTTTTTAGTTTAACTGTTGTGTAGACACTGTGCGGTTGTTCCAGATGCGGCTAGCATTCTGTACGATATGTGTTTTGGCGACAGTGGCGCTCTCTGTGTGCCGTCCGTACGACCCGGAAGACGACGGTTTGAAGGATGTGCTGCCCTCTAGCGGGCAGTTCGAGGCGTTCTACCCGCGAGAGGCGCACGGCGTGCCGAACGGCTCTTCGCGGCCCGCACATGGCCATGGTAGTTTCTACAAGCACCGCAATCCGGCGCTAGTCGACGTGAAAAATGCAGCCGCGTATGGTTTTCGCTTCGACGGCATGAGGAGATTCAATTTTGATGATGAGTGAAGGGTCAATTTATGTAATATCATAGTTTTTTTTTTGTTAAAACCCATTTAAAATTTTCTTTACTGTCTTAGAACATCGAAATGTAATATATTTTTTAATAAAGTATTTTCGTATTTTAAGTTTGTTGTTTAATTAATTGCTCGACTTTCATTATCTCACATGATTTGTGAAATAGAGTAAATCACAATTATTGCTTCCCTATACACGGATAGCTTCAATCAGCCATACAATACAATATACTCCTTACGTCAAGCAGTCTTACCATCTTACCACCTACTGGCTAGTCGCACGTAGCTCGGGATCTGCGACCATTGCATTGGTAAAAAATACTGAAATAACTCTTAATATCCATAAAAAAAAAATCGAGTATTATATTTATTATTTTATTTTATATTTCACACAAACATTCTGTCTTCCAGTGTTAGCGACATAGGTTTGTAGGTCATAGGTTCGAACCCAGACAGATGCTTTACTTTGTGTAAACTATTTCATCATCATTGTTCTCCAAACGGCGAAGGAAAACATTTTGACGAAATCGGCATGTCCTGGAACCAAAAATTCGAAGACATCTCTACAAACCCGCACTGGGCCCGCGTGGTGGATTACGGCCCACTACTCGGTCATCTTCTCGGGGAGAGCCCCGAGAGGATGCCTGTGAGATAGCAGTGGGAATATTATAAGTTGATTATGTTATTCTGCCTTGTGCAGAACCAGAACATCTCCGCGGCGGTGACCAACAATAACAATACACAACCATAAACTAACTGTTAGATAGTTCCTATGGTTGGCCATTGACTATAACAACACATGGCTAATGTTTGGCCGGTTGTCTAAGCAGATCAGACATCATCATCCTGTGGTCTGATAGTCTGATACCATGTAGTCGACGATGTGGTTCCTTAAATCAGTTTTCTCTACCTATTAGAAGGGCAATTCCCGTATTTTTATGAATGTTTTTAATAATTACAATCTGTATCAATATGTCAAAAATGCTTCCAATTTACCTACGTTTTTCTCAAGTTTATGACATTTATGGTCGAAGAGATGAGATTGCGACTAGATTTTGAACATTTTTTAATTACAGGAATTAGCTTTCAGTTTTAGATTTGACCACACTAACCCATCTCAAAATCATTCTGTAATAATAACTAGGTATAGGGAAAGAGGCTGACCCAAAAATACATAGACGGACGGCAGACTTATATGACTATATGGCTATATCAGGAGATTTATAGGTAGAAAGTAAGTTCCGTACTGCACCGACCCCAACAAAATTAGGCATCAGGGCAAGAGGAGCCTCATGTTAAATATAGCTAAGAAACAAACGCTCCCTATAAATCATCATTGGTGCGACGCATTGTTTCGTTTTCTCTAAAAGTTTTCAACTAAATAAAAGGTAAGCCAAAGCCTGGTCAACAGCGGGTACATAACACTCCAAAAAATAATTGGCATACGTGCCTCTGAGATACCTACTATAATGTTTCTTAATTTTAATATTAAGATTTTTTTTTGTAAAAAATATGCTTAAGAAAAAAGGAAAAATTTATCAAAAATGCTACAACGGCCAGCTCGTGAAGGATTTGAACCTCCGACTACCTCGTATTGGGCGTTCTGACCACTGAACTAACGAGCCTTAAAGGAAACTGCGAAATAGGATTTCCTATGTGGGAAAAACTACGTAGTACCTACTTTGAAAATTAAAATGTATGATCTTAACATTAAAGTCTAGATTTCGACGTGGGCCTTTGATTCAGTCTACTGCAGAGGTTTAGGGCTTAAAAAACTATGGAGATGACTTATAACCTAAATAAGTTAGCGGTTACAGTTTTCAGTGCTTGCACCAACCACTAGGTAGGTAGTTGTAGCTAGCAGTTTAGGTACTACCTACGCTATGAAATAAATGAGTAGGTAGTTACCTAAAAACCGGGCAAGAGCAAGTCGGCCCCCACGCACCGAGGGTTCCGTACCATCATAATATGTTTTTAAATTTTCATCGGCGAGGCCTATATTCGTCAGAGAATTTTAACACTGCACTGCGGTGTAGATATTGCAGTTTTATGTCAGCGCCATCTCTTGACCGATAGTGGAACTAATGTATCTTTTGTTGATGATTTCTGAAAAAATGTGCTATTTAGAGACTTCGTTTTATTTTTCCTGTAATCTTTACATAAACTTCTATCACGTTGAATAATTTCAGAATTTTCTCTTTGCAAACTTCGGAGATAAGAGGGGGGAAAGGTATTTTTTTTTACATTTGTCATCAAAAGTCGAAAACTATGCGGCCTAAAAAAAGAAAAAATGTTTAAGAATGTGCAAACTGCGCTCTTTCATATGATACCCCACATGCCCTAGTAGCCCCACTTCGAATTTTTCAGTCCCTGTTGCAAAAAATATACATATATTTTTGTTTCTTTCTTATTTGCAAAATATTTGGGTAAACGTCATCTAAAACTGTTCCAAATTTCAAGTTGATAGCATTAGTAGTTCTTGAGATATCCAGCTGTGATAGACAGACAGACAGACTGAGTCTCACCATAAGGGTTCCGTTTTACCATTTTGGTACGGGACCTTAAAAAGTAATCATTTTGGAGTACACACGAGCAACAGCCGACATCGCGTCGACAAGTTTCGACGACGGCTGCAGTTGCTTCTGTCATCGACGCATGTCACGCGTGTGTATTGGCACTTAGCAGGAGTTTTCGTTAACAAGATGATCAGATGGTCAATCAGATGATTCGGAATTTTCTTTTGACTATATACTTGGATTTAAAAGTTACTATGTCGAGTTGTCGACTAATGCATATAAACTTCAGGACAACTAAGAGATTGTAGGATGCAAGAGCGAGCAAAGCGAGCTCGAGAAATTTTGCTACCGGATGGCTGGCTAATATTGCTTGAATAGTGTGTGTGTGTGTGTGAAAATAAGACAGCGCCGTTCCTCACAGTCTGTCACCCCAGGTGCAGGACCAACGTCCTGCGCCTGATCTCTTCCCCGTCGTGTCGGATTGCCGTCCCTTCGGACTATGAGCGTACTTTGAGGAACAGAGAATGCACCTATGTTTCGACGGCGAAGTGCGAATAACACCTAACTGACAAAGTCAATAATTTACACAAACTGAAAAAAGAAACGTTAAAAAATAGACACTTTTCGTTGGTTTAGTTGGGAGGTACTTCCATATTTTAATTTAATGCTGTTGCAACTAAAAATACACTGAGATTTCACTAAAATATGCGAATAACAAGAAAAAAAATGGTCAAAACGATAAAAAAGTCAATTTCTCGAAAAATGTCAGATAAGAGGTATTGGCACTTCGCCGTCGGTTTGCGCATTCAATTAGGGCACTATAATAAAATCTCCTGCGTACCTACTACCTATCTGGCTAATCACCGTTGACACTGGCCTGTGTGCTGTGTCTGAAACTCGGTCAGGTAGATATTATTATTATTACCCACATCATCTGCCTAGCCATTTTCCAACTATGTTGGGGTCGCCTTCCAGTCGAACCGGATGCAGCTGAATACCAGTATTTTACATGGAGCGACTGCCTATCTCTTATTATTTCCTATAAAAAATTAAATCGACGAAAAATTAAACCGAAAAGCAAAATGATCAAATAATAACCTTCTTGTCTAACAGCTCCTAAATTAATCTAAATTACTAACTATGAGCCGGCACCAAACAAACCATCAACGAAGATCACTCAACCTTCCATCATTTCACTTGGCGCCTATTTGTTTCTTTGTTCGTGAATTTTTTAAAAGATTTTTTTTTTAAATATTTTTTTTTCGGTTTTCCGATTCCTTTTCAAAATAGAATTTCCCTCGATAGCAGTGGCGTATTTATCCTATGACCAATAGGGTCATGGCGGTCATGGCCCGGAGTGGCAGACTGTGAGGAACGGCGCTGTCTTATTTTCACAAACATGCAAGTATTCTACCCTGCTGCCTTAATACAAGCAATATAATCTAATAGCCAGCCATCCGGTAGCCATAGGCGTATATGGGGGGGAAACTGGGTGTGTGTGTGACAAACTTATGTCACAGCTTAAGGATCTACATCCTGGTTTTACCTAGTAAAAAATACTGGTATTCTGCTTCATTCAGTTAGACTGGAAGAAAGTCGACCTCAACATAATTGGATACTTAAAGGTTATGGGCAGGCCTAGGCCCTAGGCAGATGATGAAGTAGGTATCTAACACACTAACGCCATCCTAACACACTAACGCCATCTTAATAAAAGTTTGGATTTGATTGACCAATCCGTCCATCTTACGAATCCTAATCCTGTGTTCATTGTTTCGGCCCGATATCAATTGACTTCCTGCCTTAAATGGGTTCAATTATTTACTTAACTACAAGTTTAGGACCGTTACGAGTTTTTTTGACAATCATAGTGTCACTTTGTTGACTTCACCCATTTAAGATTTCACGCTCGGTGTAGCACGGCCGGTGAAGGCAGAGCAATGAGCTTCACAGAGTATTCGAGTGGACTTGATAATGAAAACGTCCCGATGATTCGATACGAGTGTCAGCCGCATCCTTCCTTGCCATTACGTGGGCAGGTGACCGCCAGGGCCGCCCTCTTGTACAACACGATGTTTGAGGACTCGGCGAGACCGAACGACCGTCTTTTGTCAAAATGTACATGCGAATGGTATAGGGTTAAGTTGATTGTTTTAGCTTTTGTGCTGGTTCTATTTCAGCCCCAGCGGGATAATTGCGAAACGTACTAACAGTAGATAGGTATGGCTTTAACTTTAACAGTTCAACAACATTTATTGCATTAGTTACGTTGTTGCGCAAAAAAATTAACATACCTAATTATGATATGAAGCAATGGATTAGCAATATCCTTCAAAATGATTCAGATTCTGATTAATAGTGTTACGCAATTAGGGTGCCGTTTGTATGGATTAGCACAACTTCAACCGTCTGATAATTCTGCATCTTTAAGTGGACTCGATTTTACCTAACCACCTAATCCATCTGGATTAGGTGGTTAGGTAAATGTATATCTAGGTTTTAAAGTGCTACCTAGATAGGTAGCACTTTAAAACCTAGATATACATTTAATTTGCCTTCTACACTGTTGACTGAATTCATTAAGGATCATTCATAAATTAACGTTATTAGACGAGTAGGTACTCCTTCACCTAGCTGATTAATTTCCCTAAGTTTATGCACTTAATAACAGTCTGTGTATTATGGCTTAGTTGATGATTTAAAGCCGAGAAAGTATACGCGCTGCGTTAGATACACCTCACTTTAAAAACTCTATGTCAAAACACTTAGCCGCCCTCAGAAAAAAGTGTGAAATTATCTTAAGTGGCCAGTATCTAAGAAAGCCCTTTTTAAAATCAGGCTAATATAACGGTACGTTCTAAGTAAAGATAGAAGTGTAGATAAGTTAATAAGATTATTATTATACCTCATGTTGAGGTCGGAGACCGGCTTTTAAGGACGGAATGTTTCTGAAACCGTGTATAAAAAACGAGTGGTCCCCTGGGATCGGTCATTCCGCGGCCGGAGTGGGTGCACGCATCTTCGTTCCCAAAATAACTATATTTTTTGTGTATAGCTCTTTAATTCTTTGTTCGACTTGAACCAGTAGTTTTGAATCCAATCTCGGAGGGGGTGAACGTTGGGTTCCTTCTGTCGTCCAGTTAGCACGTCTCGACAAGTGCCATGAGCCCGGAAGCGGTTAGAGTGGTGAGTCAAGTTTATCCTATTATCCACTTGCGATTTTTTTGTACCGCTATAAACTTAGTTAATAGTGCTAATATTTTTTTAAATTTATTCGTTATTATTACAGTTAATGTAAAATAATAATTTCAATATCATTATTGGAATTATTATTTTACATTAACTTCAAATAAGTTTTTTTGTAGAAAAAATAAGGTTGTTTTTCGTTTAACCAACATTGATTTTTAATTAGGTACGTTTGAAACAAAAAAGAAATGACTACGCTGCCGACAATCATACTTGAATAGATTTATCACTTTTATAACCGACTTCAAAAAAGGAGGAGGTTCTCAATTCGGATGTTTACACATATATTTTTTTATGTATGTTCGGGCATAACTCCGTCATATTTAGACGGATTTGCAAAACTATTTTTTGTTCGAAAAATGTTTATTCCGAAATGGTCCCATTTAAATTTCGTAAAGATCTGATGATGAGTTTCGGAGACAGACAATGGAACTCTTCAATAAATGTCAGCAAATCAACCGCGATTGCTGCTATCATCGCATAAGTATGCATTGTTTACGCAATCACACAACATAACATCACGCCTATACCCACTAAAGGGGTACGCAGATGTGTTCAATAGCTTCCAGTCACTGATATGCACATAGCAAGTAGTGTTATAAGAATTTGTGTGGGGTAGGTAGGTACAACTAAAAAGTGAAAAATAAAAAGTTTTTTACAAAAATAAACAACCGACTTCCAAAAAAAAAACACTAAAACGTGAAAAATAACTTCAATTTCGGAAGTTGGTGTCAAAAAACGAAAATGCGGAACCAACGACACCGACTTCCGAGATTAAAGTTATTTTTCATTTTGTAGTGTTTTTTTTGGAAGTCGGTTGTGTTTTTTTTTTTTGTAAAAAAGTTTTTTCGTATTTACTTTATTCGTGCTTAGTGATTGTCTATTGTTGAGTAAAATTTCAATTTATATGGCGGCAATAACAAGGCTGAATGGATAGTTGATGAGAGCAGGGAGAGTGGCGAGTGATGCAAGTCATCCTACCTACTGGCTCACTGGCTCGTCAACTCTACTGGCATGAAGCCGGCAACCGTTTGTTAACGCGTGACACCCATCCATTTATTGATTTATTGTAATTGAGAATTCGACTTATCGATTTAAATCCCGTAGGTAGATACTATTGTAAACTTCTTGCCTTTTAGGGTTAAATGTTAGATTAATCAATTGATTTTCCTTTTCACTTTCTTATTATTTAATATTTTATTTTCTTATTTACTGTATAGGTATGTCCTTCTTATTATTAGCTATTTTTTTCTGAGGGACTTTGTACATACAACCAAATATTTGTAAAACTATAAAAGTTTAGGGTAATTGAAGTTATAAGAATCGGCTCAGATTCCCATTTTATTTCATAAATGAATCAAGTGAAATAATAAAAGGTCGCTGCAGTAAATACAACTGAAATTGATGACCTAAACACATTCGTAGGCGAAGCGTTGAAGTTAAATTGAACATTTATGAGTTCGGGACTGGCACGCATCATTTAACGATTATCTACGTACCGGTACCAATTTCTTTTTTATAATGTATCTGGCGAAACAACGGAATGCAGCGTGATCAGTGTGATCACACTTCATAAAAATAGACCCTTTCTCCTGACTGTACAAACTAAACCTCGAAATTGTGTAATTACTTCCCAACAATTAAGAGTTCCAATCTCCTTTCAAAATCCAATTCCGAATAGGAGGTTCTCGGTCGACAAACAACATCCTTGTTTATTTTAAAAAACTGTAATTAACAAATGTATAATTAAGTAGTGAGGATTTTATAACAGACGATCATTAATCTTGAAGGTTAGTAGATGAGGATGCCTCTAATTAGCATCGAGTTGAGAGATATCAAATTCTGTGTAATATCAGAACATTGTTTTGTTTCTAAAAAGGCTTTGACAAAATATATATAAGCTATAAGAGCTTGCGTTGTAATTTCTAAGATATGTTGTAGTTAGTTAAATGCTTTGCGAAATTTTGCTCTGCGCTCAGCCTGACATATTTCCTTTCAGTAAGTTTTTGTTTTACTCTGTTTATTGAACTTCTATCAAGTGGTCAAAAAATTTTAAGTCAGATTTAGATAAATAGCCAATGGTGGGTAAATATTCCTTAAAAACATAATTATTAATATTGAGGACCTCAGTACCAAAAAGTTGAGCATTCCGAAAATTCAGTCTGTATTTTTAACTGTCTGTAATATATTGCATCATCATATTTTATGAGAAAGTAGAGTATTGTTATGTATTACCGACTTGTGCACCTATCATTGTAAATAACGAGTTATACTTTCATTTTCCCCTTATCTTATATGGAGTGCGCTGATTATGTTTTGTTTTTGTTTTACATTTTCGGTGGTTACGTGACTGCTTGATGTAACTGTTACTTCTTATTTTGTCTTGTTTTTATAAAGACGGTGTTGCTATTAAGAGTATCATAGTTTTTTACTGCCTAAAGTTGTTTGTAGTCCAAATTAATGGTCGTCACCGCCAGTGCGACTGCTGAGTGTGATTCTGGGTTCGATCCCTGGGTAAGGCAAGGCGTTATTGAACTTTCCAATTGGATATCTCAGTAGCAGCGGAGTCTGAATTCGTGCTTGATTAATGGGAATTTACTGGGCCATTTCATGAGTCTTATAATATAACTGTACAACATCTCAGACAACCTCTTCGTGGGATAGGTACGGGCGTGATGTTATGCTAAGTTTGATTTTTGATTGCAAGTCTAACGCGATGCTCATTTGTTTGTAGATGCAGTTCCTGCTGAGCTTGGCGCTGGTCGCGTCCTCAGAGGCCTTCTTCCTGAAGTGGGGCTCAGACTCCTCGTAAGTTTATAAATCTTTAATTTTGACATTATTTAATTTAAGTAAAAGCATGAGCGAATTATAATTAATTTTATGCGAATTTTGATTAGTTGTGTTGTTAGGGGCTAGTTACATCACACATTATATCCTACTAACTTATCTGTCTACTCTCCTAAATTATCTATTCCTGGCAAATTAATGCTGGTACATTAAAATGTAGCTTTACCTCTTAGAAGAGATAATAATAAGCTGGCTCCAATGGCTTACAATGGCTCTGCTACACCATTCAATATCTACGCCCTACGCCTACGGCCCTGCTACGCCATTCAATCTCTACGCCTTACTCCTACGGCTCTGCTACGCCCTAGGGACCCAGCGTTTATAAGATGGTAGAGAAAGAATGGCGTAGGGTCTTCGCCATTACTACGCCCTACGTCGTAGAGCGTAGCTCTTCATATGTCTGAAATATCTTCTAGTTTATAGGAACCAGTGCCAAAACCCTAGCAATTGGGTTGTAAAGGTCGGGCGGTCACTGTTCGCTTCATACAAAAACCTAATACGAAGCGCATCACGATTTAGCTAGATTTTGGTTCGAATTGGCAGCAGTAAATGTTTTAATTAAAACGTGAATGATGAACCTCCTGCATTGTAGCATGGGCATGTGCCACACAACGTAATAATTGGTGTAATGTGAATTAGGAATTGAAAGTTAAAGTAAATCACTTTACAATGTAGGTCATTCAGTTTTTTTATAGGCTTACTACTACTTCTCGATAATTCTGGAAGTATAAACTTATATTAGTCGATTTCATGTCACAAGCAATTTGGCAGTTACCGTGTACTCGTCACATTTACACAACATTGCACATACAAAGCACACGTTTCCTTGTTCGTGAAAATACCTATATTTTATGTACATTTTTATGCCCCAGCCATATATGTACTTTTTATCACTGGTTTTTGCTTTGTTACAATTTTTATTTCATAAATATTCTTCGTGGTTTGTGCTGAGACACGGACATTTTAGCTTAGGGTTTTGTTTGGCGTGGGTTTTTGTAGGTTTTTGCTTGAAAAGTCTGCTTGAGTCCATTTGCCGGAGTATTTCTCTGCTACAGTGCTAAAGAGGTAGTCCCAAAACAAACATTGTTCAGGGTCATTATTCAAAGTAGGTATGTGCTCAGGGTTTCAGGGGGGGTTTCAGGTATTTTCTCAAATACTCTGTTAATACCCTATAAGTGGACGTGCTCACACTTTTCTCAACTTATTTATATCTAATTAAGTATCATGATGCTACGTACCTACTAATGTACAAAACGTTTTAATCAACCGTAATACAGCACATACATTTGTTACAGAAGCCAGTCCTCGGCCCAAAAGACGTGGGTGCAGCCTCTGCCTCCGAACATGTCGCCAGGCTACCGGTACCAGTACACGTACACCCCCTACGAATCTCGCAAGGTGTACCAGATCCAGCCACAGCAGTACCAGCTACCTGAAATGATGCAACAGAATCCACAGCCGATCCCCATCAGCGTGCCCGCGGGGGCGAGTCTCACCCCCGTGTCGCTTCAACATGTTCAACTCGTCCCCTGCATGTGTCCCGTCGCCCCTGAGGAGGCCGAGAAACTCCAGGAACAAGTCGGGCCGGGACCCTACATGGCGCAGACGTACAGTCAACCCGCCTACACCGTGCCGCAGCAAGTTCAAGGAGACAACCCACAAAATACAAACAAGCAGTAGCTCAGAGTCAAGCCCAAGTTACCCCACCGATGACTCGCTCACTTTTTGTATAATTTATTTCGTAATTTAATTTATCGAGAGAAAACCTCTATGCTCTGATATTTATATCTAGAATTAATATTATTAGCTTCTTGTGCGAGGTTTTCCTTCAAAGGATCACGAAGACTGATAGACTAAGGACAACGTGTGTTCATTCATTCTTAATAAACATAAAACCATATTCTTGTGTTTCTGTTAACCCTTTTAATGCTATATGTTATAGGATATTTGCTGTGAAAAGTTTTAATACATGAAATGATGAAGTTTGATAATTAAACTCATCTAAACTTTTTGTGATGAGGCTGGGATGTCATTAATTTCTGCTCGTGTCAGTGTCAAGTCAATGTCAGACATTAACTGTCATCGAACGCAAGGCAAGTGATAAAAAATTTTTGTTTAATTTTGCCTGTATATAGTTGTGATTGTTAGGAAATAAAAATTATTTTTACGTTTATCCTCCTGTGTTTGGTGGCTAACCCGAGTACACTTGACATTGGCTAAATTGTGGTGGTTTTTCCGCAAAAGCCATTAAACGAAGAGAAGAAGAAGAAGTATAATTTAGATTTTTATTTTGAGAGACCGGTCAGCCGCAGTAGGGAGCTGTCACACGTGTCGGAGAGATTTAATTTTTTCATTTAGTGGATTTTAGTACGTGAAATTGGCAAAATTGTGGTGTTTATTCCACAGAAGTCATTAATCAAGAGTTGAAGTGTAAGTTGAAATATATTTTAAATCTAAGTTGAAGTTTGAAGAAAAGTATGGGGATGGGGAAGTATAAAAACCAAAGCGCAGATGCTAAGTAATATAATAAGTCAATGGCAGATGCGCAATAATTCTTGATGTTTGTGAACAATAATTGCAACAACGGTCAAAATCATAATTAAAGCAGGCAGGCAAAAAAGTGAATACACTCAGTGAAGTGTGAGAAATATAAATAATGTTTTCATCAAAAAAACATAGTTTGTTATCCAATGAGGATCTCCAAGAGAATATAAACCAACTTACTGACTCTTACATGCCTATGAGTTTAGATTCCAGTTACCATCAACATAAGGTGGCAGCCTTAAAGAAATTGCAGTTTATTTTAAAACACAGTTCTAGGAAAGCTTTGCAAGAAAATGATTTCAAGCAGCTACTCCTATGTTCTTTAACCCTGGTGTACTACTTTGGAATGCGAATTAAACTAAAAACGCTCAAATCATGGAATCCATGCAGCGCTTTCCCAAAGCGACTCTTTCAGAAGGCAGAAGCAGCCTTTCAAACAACCATGGACATGTTGTTACCTGAACGTAGCGAAATTACTATTAAAATTACTCTCAACTTCTTTACAGACGTGTGCCTTTGGTCTTTTGAGAGTTTTGTTGAACAAGTCCTGGAAGTGCTCCTCTATTTTGATAGAGGGAAGACGACTTTATTCAATATGATGCTGACTGACATTCACTACGTTCTATTTACCGACGTAAAGACTCTAACGAGGCATCGCATGCGAGTATTTTATAATTTACTCTTAAGTCCAAACTGGGTTATCGACAACAAGAAGCTTTTACCGTTCGTTACCCGTCTGTTAGACTTCTTCGCTTATACCATATCCAAAGACGATGGCAGGTCATCCGCATCTAATTATTTAAGAAGAGGCTTCGAAGTGTGTCTTCGTCGAATCTTTGAGAGGGTAGAAAATGAGCATCGAATGTTAATCATTACAACCATGCTAAATTGGTTTTCAATGGTCAATTTGAATCAAGAGAATGTTTTACAGTTCTCCACACTGTTGGATCATGCCGCCGATTTTTATGAAGTACATCTGTATAAAGACAGCTTCGGAGAAGGTTTAATTGAGCACGTGCTTGTGAATCTAGTAGGATCCACTAAAGCTACGAATAGCCTCGTGGGATGCAGGCTCTTGTTAAAATTTTTAGATCGACAAGAAAATGCACAATATCTCATAGTTCCTACGCTATTCTACGAATTTACTCAGGTCTGTTTTTTTTCTAAACTCAAATATGAGTTCGTGTGTTAATAATTATTTATAACACTATGTGACCTAAACCCGCACTTAAGTCACGCTTTTTTGTGACTTAAGTAGTCCATTTTCGCAATGAAAAACTGACTTAAGTGCGGGATTGGGTCATACGAGCTATAAAATAGTATAGATATGATACGTGGGACTTAGCAAGGCGTTTAGCACGACGTGCAATAATGGAGTATAAGTCACACGTATCGTAGTGTAAAATTTTTGTCATTTTATGTACCTAACTATGAATAATATCCATCTTTAGATGCAACTAAAAATAGGAGAATACGATCTTAAAGATAAGCTGTTCATCCGGCATCACAGAGAAAAGCTCAATCTTTACCTGATGAATGCAGTCAAAATGCATGGTACGAAAATTGTGAACCTGAAGACGGTGTACAGCATTTTGTGCTGCGTGGTGCTGGAGGTGCCATGCGGGCTGACGGCCGCCGCCGCCGCCTGTATGTCGATGGCCATCCAGGACCTGGCGCTGAACGGCGAGAATATCCCGGCGCCGTGCCGCTACTGGTTGCATGCCGTCGTGGTCTCCGTCATGTCGCTGATCTGCTGGGTGCACAAGGCGCCAGTGCTGTACACCTACGTCAACCACATCGTGTCGCGCCGCGCCAAAGAGGCCCCGCAACTTAATCCACCGATGATGTATTTCTACAAGATTGGCAGAGATCACGTCACTTGGAATAAACCAACTCTTTTTTTTGAAGATTGGGAGTTGCGCTATGCCCTTTGGAAACATTTTCAAGATAGTCCGGTATGCTTTCCTTATTTTTTGTATTTTTTCTCTATTTGTACATTTGTATGAACCAAGCTTTATTCTGTTCTAGGCAGCAAAATTAAATAAACAAATGTCAGGCAAAAAGGTGCCTTCACTGGATTTACGAAACTAAACGAAGAAAGTGTTACATGATGTTAGAAACTGTACAATAATTAGAACATTTGGTACAATTAGAACTATAGAACGGATTGTCTGTGGTTACGTTTCTTATTTGATTACTAGAGTATCTGAGGAAGTAATTTGCGTGGGCCACTGGAAGGTAATATTGTATGAGTTCTGTAGTTGCTGTTAGATTACTGCTTTTTGCTATTTCCGTGTTAATGCCATTGAATTCGTTACGTAGGTAGCCGATAGTAATTTCACTTAGGTACCTAATACGGACTGGTGTCCGCAACTCCACGTAAATGCGCGTATTTTGCGTACGGGAAATGTGTGAAAATGTAGATTTCACTTACTGCGTAAAATATTTAACTTAAAATTTAAGATACACTCCCGGACTCCTAAATCGAGCCACTGTGCATTTTTTATATAATTACAGGCCCATAACATCAAAATATGTAATAATAAGTCAGAGAAAAAATTTTTATGCAGTTTTTTTTGAAGCTGACTTACTTACTGGTCATCAGTTCAATATCACCATTGTTCCATTGAATTAGAATTGACGATTTTGAAAAAGAGAAACAGTCGAAGTTTGGTCGATCTTAAAGAAGCAGCAAAGTATAAATAGTTAATTCGTTATTTATTTTGATTTGTTCAAAAATTTGTATCGAAATTGTTTTTCCTTATTTTTTAATCCATTCTGACGTTCAAATTATGGATACCTCACCTGAAGTAGCTGTGCAAGATGTGGCACTTCTTCAGTTCGGGCTGTGGTATTTCTTCAGTCCGGGCTTAGTCAGCGAAACGTAAGTGCACAACTTCATGCAAGTCGTTCTGCCGTTCAAAGAATTTACCATCGATACCTGGAGACTGGCGGCTTCGTGCGCCGTCCAGAAGGACCACGAAACCGGGTCACTACAGCACGAAAACTTAATCTCTCTCTCTGTATCTTTACCAGCTTGCGTAATCGCCACCTGACGTTTGTACAGGTCCAAGAACAGTTCTGCACTCGAACTGACGACTGAACTTATGAGTTCAGTCAGGTCAGCAAGCCAACCTTTAAACAAAAATATGCAGGGTGGCTCGATTCAGTTGTCCAGGAGTGTATTATTATTATTTCTATACACTGATTTATTATTTTGCTTTCCACAGTTTTCTTGGTAGAATGCATGCAATGGCAAATGTTCAATTTCCTTTTTTTTTTCAACGTGACATCAAAGTTTATTGTTGTTTATTGTTTTTTATTAGTTTTTAGTACGTAACTACTTAGGATAGCGAGAGGATTATTATTACTTACTTATTTCCTAATACAAAAAAAATAATGAGGACTTATTTTTGTTGATGTTAATTTACTTTTGGTGTACCAATGTTGAAATGTACACTCAATAAAAGAGACAAATGAGCACGACAGTAGTTTATTTTGAGCTGTTATATAGTTTATTTTGACCTGTTATAAACTTTGACACGAGACTTTTTTTAAAAGTTGTTTTAAGCCCGGTGCAAGTTGCTGGAGCAGTAGTGGCTTAGTGGTAACTGCCGCGACTTAGGTACGTACTTAGTCGTAGTTGGTAGGTTCGAACCCAGACTTACCAGGCTTTACTTTGGCAGTGGTAACATTTTAAGCTGATTCTTCTAAGTTTGTGGAACGTTCATGAGTCGTATGCCATAAAGCACGTTCAATTATCGCCATTCAAGATTTACATGTCAGTGTTTGAATATGTGCGATTTCCATAAAATGACATACAAAAATTTAATACTACTTGCTAGTTTTGCTATACTTCTGCTTAGTTCAAGGAATTTATTGCATGCACGTTTTGCCTTAACACGAAGTTGCACGTCCCTGTACAATTGATTCAAGTATTGCCCGTATTAGACAAATTTCACGCGATTTTATTGCACGAGTTATTTACACCTATACCAGTTTTAAACGGCAACTAACTTGCCCGTATTATACATCAATTGTAGGTATTGTCTAGACGGTGCCAGTCAATTGTTGCTTCAATTTTATGGTATGCCACAGGCAATAAACTTGCCCTGTGTAAATGGGTCTTTATACATAGCGCAAAGAGAATTGTATTCATGATTTTAATAAATTATAATTATGTAAATTACATACCACTTACGGCCGCGAATCATATTTTGATTAACATACAAACTGATATTAAAAATAAAAAAAATATTTTGCTCTCAAAGTACAACAAAAACTGATACTTCAACATACATATGTACATCCTTTCTGCACCCCAAACTGTTTTGTCTGCTGTACATGTAGAGTATTTCACTTTCGAGAGTATCTTCACATCTGGGCCTTATGTTCTGAGTACCGATGACAATGTAAGACATAATTTGCTCCACTCTCATCAGTTTCACTAGACTCGTACTTAATGAGCCGACGCTGATATTTTTAAATAATGCTTGTATTGTATTGTTATTGTCAGCCTGGACTCTTCGTGTTATCTTGATTTTGCTCTGCATTTTTATTAATGGGAGAAAACATTAATGATGCAAAATAGCCATGTTTAGATAAATACACTCGTAGGCAGGGAAAAACAGGCTTTATGGTTGCTGCGATTTTCAACAAAAACTTTTTGCAATGACAAAAAAAAATTACCGACTTCCAAAAGACACTACAAAGTAAAATATAACTTTAATTTCGGAAGTCGGTGTCATAAGGTTCGCATTTTCGTTGTTTGCCACAGACTTCCGAAATTAAAGTTATTTTTCACTTTGTTACTTAGTGTCTTTTTTGGAAGTCGGTTATTTTTTTCTGGTAAAATAGTTTTTAATTTCCACTTTTAAGTTGTAGTTACCCCACACAAATTCGTATAACAATCCTTGCTATGTAAATATCAGTGACAGGAAGTCATTATTAACATCATCAATATTAACTAAGTGGCAAAAATACGTATTATTGAAGCTAACTCAAAAACTACCCAAGAAAAGTTAGTAAAATTTATGGGACCACTCATGAGGCAGCCATTAAATATTTTTTTAAAAATCGATATACAATTGCCGGAGATATCGCGTAGCATAGCAAACATACAAAAAAAACAACATACAGTCGAATTCAGCACCTCCTCCTTTTTGAAGTCGGTTAAAAATAAAATGAAAAACTGTTCATCATTAAACTGTTTTTAGATATTTCTATTCTGATGGATATGTTTGATTAGCCCCGGTACGTCTGACTCGCCGTGGTATTAGACAATATCCAAATATTTTATAAAAATCAATTTTATGCCTTTCGCCACCCTAATTCGACAATTATTTGAAACAGCCGGTCGCGAGTTACGCAGCGTGAAACAGTTTTATGAAAGGTAAATAATTGTCTTAAGCCATGGATTTGTGCAATGGTTCAGTTTCTTGGTTAATATTAGTAAACAAACAGTCAGTTATGCGGCCAGCGTGGTTAGATCCAATTAATTTACAACTCTTTGTATTTTCGTGATCATTAGGTACCTAAAAAAAGATTTTATTAATACGTTTAGTTTAAAATTAGATTGAGTTTCGGTAACATTTAATATGCTAGTAAAAATGCTTTTTGCTCGAATTACATTCTTAATGCATATTGTGCAATGTTAAAATCAGTTAGTTAAACAGACAATCAACTGACGAACTGTTGGTGTGATCACCTCTTTACTCCCCGACGAAGGCCAGTCGATGTAAGTCATCCCTGCGTACCCCTTCGAGCTTTTATGCTAATGTATGTAAATAAAAAAAAAAAAACAAAAGACGACGGCACCAGTATTATCATACCGTGCAATAGTGTTGCTGATAAGGATTATGAAAATCCTGTAGAATTTTGTATTGGTGAAAATTAAAGGAAAACATTGAGAAAACCTTGAGCAATATCTGCACGGAGTGTTTCAACCACTTTAATTAAATTGCACTTGCAGTGCGATTCTGTAATCATCTCACCGTGAAAACTTAGGTGAAGTGAGCGTGGAGTTATGTTGAGTGAGCTGTCAATAGTGTCAATTCCTAGCAAAAACAAACTCACATCACCCAAGTTTACACGGTGAGATTTTTACAGAATCGACCAGCTGGTCATCGTCATCAGTCCCATCATTTTGGTTTTAGGGTTTTGACCGTTATTTAATGTTTTATTTTTTTATCAGTCATTAATGTCCCAATGCTGGGCAAAGGCCTCCCTACTCTCTTTCCACCTCTCTCTGTCCAGAGCAATGCCAAGGACCAATCTTTAAAAAGATTCCAGCTCATCCTGTCATCTCCGTCTGAGCCTGCGTATTTATAGAATAGAATAGAATACTCTTTCTCTTTCTTTCTTTTTTCTCTTTCTTTCTTTCTCTTTCTTTCTCTCTCTTTTTTTTATTTTTCTTTTATTTATTTATTTACAATCTTTAAAAGGAAAACGGAACTTTTATATCATCACTTTCTTGTCCGTCGGTCATAGATTTTCCTCAGGACCTATGAACGTAGCAATATGAATTTTGGCATACCTAATGTTAACATTTACGCGCACACAGATCACCAGTCAAAAAATAAATTATAAATCGCACTTGCCTAGATTTATTTTATAAGAACGAAAAATTTATTTTATATATAAAAAAAGAACAAATATAAAAGTTTTAATAAATGTATCGTGTTATACGATGTTAGGTATCATTTGAATAAGCTTTTTCTAATAAGGATTTTGAAAATGTTTCTTTTTTAATTTATTTGGTTAACAGTAAAGGCCAAATTGATCTTCCATTCGGCTTAATGGTAGTCATTCTTCGTCTTCTACTCCTACACAAAGTCGAAATAGAAACGCTATTAGTTTACGATACGACCACATCATCATGGACAGTCAAATCTGGCAGTCTAAAAAGTGTTGTAAGTTATGTGGTCAGTGGTCGTAATGTCTTCGGGTACGATACCTACACTGCTGCACTGCAGTATTAGTATACTTAATATATTGTCAAAAGATCCCTAAAAGCCAGTACATAAATATACCGGGACTCGGGAGTTGTCCGATTTTTCTAGACAGTAGAGGGAGCCTGCTGCATGCAGTAGAGCTTCTGAAATGGGACGCTCGGACGATGTAACCGCACATAGTGTTTATGTATGCCATATATAAGTATTGATAGGCGCATCGGCTTCATTGCTAGATTGTTGTTAGACTCGGGCGCATCGCATTGCAGTGGGAAAGTGCAAATTTTCCGTAAGTGCGCAAAGCGTCGCACGCGCCATTCAGCGACTTTATTTCACACGCGCATCTCTCCAAGAGATTTTTTTGCGACAAACTACACATGTTTGACTGCTGTGCTTTTCACTACATTGTTATACAACAATAGATACGATTATGGATTGTAGGAGTGCGGTAAGTTTTTGTGGGACCGATGAGAACGTTCGTCAATTTGCATGTCACTCATTAACTTGTTTGGTTAAATGTTTGCGGCTCATATATTCATCTGATGATTTGTTTTGCGTTCTCTCTCACGTTTTTAATTAACTATCTTTGATTGATTATGTGTAAAGTAAACTAATATGCAGCCGATGCATTGAATTATGTTTATAAGCGATCTCATGGTTTACTTCCGACCGCGTGACCAAGACACGCATACGCAGCTATGCGTGCATAGCTGCGTATGCGTTGATGGATAGATTGAATGCTTGTATCTATATTTATGCCTAATTAGTTTAATATTTAAATGTTTATAAGTTGCATGTTGCATTTTGACTTTAAAACAATTTGATATATTATTTTGCTACTAACATAGATATTAATTGTTTTAAAAGTAGAGCATTGCGTGATGTGGTGACAGACTAGAAGTAACTAGAATACAGCACTATGTCCGAAACCACTGATTTCCACATTTTCTTTATCGCTGCTTATCATGACAGGACTTCCCTGCGTTGTTCGTAAAACAATTGTAACACATAATAATGCTAACGTTTGTAAACACTTCATGCAATTCAGAAATAATGTTATAAATTGCAAAGTCAGCCAAACATTGAACTAAGTGGCGAAATTTTGTATTAGTGCGTGATGTTGGATTTCTGTGCCTTTTTCGAGAGCCACCATTTTTTGTTATCATGAACGATTTGAATATTAATATTGAACTGCTAAAGCCACAGAACATATTATATACTAGCAGTTGCCCGCGACTTCGTCTGCGATCCAAGATAAAAAGTATCTTTTATCCTAACCCAGGCCATGGTCTACCCATGTGTCAAATTTCATCCAAATTCAGTGTGTCATCCATTTTAGCGTGAAATCGTAATAAAAAAACAATAAAACTCACTTTCGCGGTTCGAATATTAGTTATAATTCTGTGGTCTACGACGTCACCATTAGTCCGAAATGTTCTTCGCAAGTTCGCATGCATCGTTTTTATGTGTGACCTTATGATAAGTTTGTTAATAGTACTTATTTGTTATTACCTAAATGCAATTTGTTTACAGATCCTGCTTTGCCTAGCTGCGCTGTTGGCCATACTTGTTGCGAATACAGAAGGGTGAGTCTAATTTTATGTTCGATCCTAAACTTCCCTCGACATTGTACTTATTTACTAGAGATCGGCGCAAATTATCTTTCTCTTTCATTCTCTCCTGACAGCTGTCACGTTATCATTTACTCTCTTTTCATTCATATCGTCCTTCAAACAATCCGTCCATCTTTCCTTCAGTTTCCTGCCCCTCTCCTCCATCTCCTCTATCTACAGGGTGTTTAAGAGATAAAAAAAAATAATCAGTTGTCCCGTGCAAAACTACTATACCTACTCAATCTGTACAAGGTTTAATTGAAATAAATGCTTTGAGTTTGAGTTTGAGAATCAAAATGTAAGGGACAGCTGATCATTTTTTCTCGATTACGATGTTGGTCCCATAGAGACAGTTATTCAGTTCGATAATCTGTATCACACCCTTAAATTTGATCACACTTTTCTGATACACACTGTATATTCACCACTCTCCATTTCATCACATGCCCATTGTCCATACAAAGACAAAAAAATACATTTTTTTTTTCTGGTGCTGGCGCCACTAAAAATAATTACTATTCACAAAACTTAATCTGCTTTTGATTTTAGTATTCAAATCTAATAAATAATAGATAATAGCAATCCCCTCCATGGACTTACAACAGTTCCAGTGCCGTAGGCACGCTTGTTCCATTATAGATCTCATCCATCGTACTACATCAGGCGTGATCAAGGTCAAGAGCCGGCTAATTCAGCAATAAAAAATAAAAATAAAACAAATTACTTAAATGTGGGTGCTCTGCCCTATAGGTACTTACACCTCTGCCTAACTCTTCAGGAAAAATAGGGGTGGTGTTATGCTTTGTACTTGGTGTTATTATACTTTACTAGATTTTGTTTCAACCAAGTATTGAGGAGGCCACCCATAACTTAATCTCAGTAGCTACAGTAAAGTTTTTTGATCCCTATACGAAACTAAATCGATTGACATAAGAATAAAATGTGTGTATTGTTGTTTTCCTTGCAGTAACATTTTTCCAAAATCTCATGACTCTGAATGGATCTATGAATGGACTCCTAAGAATGTTTTTCTGTAGCTGCAACGGTTAGGGTATAACGTATAAACCGAGCTGCTCTCATTATTTCACACAAAAAGAATACACATACTTATTGACTTCTATGGAGATAACATAATATATTCCATAATAAGTTACGCGACGGTTTCACCGGAAGATAAAACCAAAATCACCTGGCGGTATATTTTACTCTGGCAACACTTTGCTAATCCTGCAGTGCCGGTGCGTCCCTATCAAAGCAAAATCAATTCTGTGATAGCTAGCGACGCAATTAAAATGAATTCTGCGACCCAGCTCTGACCGGGGATCTGCAGGAGAGCACAAAACCAGTACAAAGCTACGTATGTATGTACCTATGCAGTATGTGCTCTGGCGTGGACAGCCGCCTGAAAGGGGAAATAATACACACCAACACACCACGTTAATCATACATATAGCCTCGAATACACATGTTACTTAAATGCTATGAATGCTAACAGGGATGTTAGGCGTTACACGAGAGCGCTTATAAATATAATTCAATGCATAGGCTGCATATTATTAGTTTACTTTACACATAGTCAATCAAAGATAGTTAATTAAAAACGTGAGAGAGAACGCAAAACAAATCATCAGATGAATAATGAGCCGCAAACATTTAACCAAACAAGTTAATGAGTGACATGCAAATTGACGAACGTTCTCATCGGTCCCACAAAAACTTACCGCACTCCTACAATCCATAATCTTATCTATTCTACAAGTACAGACGCCAGCAAATCAAGCTACCCGAAACTGTCAAATTGTCCCAATTAACTTTGAACCTTATGCTTTAGCGATAAAGTTGAAAATCTATTAACGAAATTTGACAGATTGTAGTAACTTGATGTGCTGGCGTCTGTACCTAAACAGTTAACAATAAGCACGATATACACTGTATGATGTTGTGTATAGTAATAGGGGCCGCGACTCCATGTCAAAGTGCGTAGGAAAAAGTGCGAGGGAAAAGTGAGTGCACCTGCGTCTACGCACACACTTCTGTGTGTGTGTCTTCTGTGTGTATGATCTCCCGCTTATAAGGCTAGTCTCCGTTGAGATTGGCTGCCATGGCCAACATTCGGTCTGATGGACTATAATTCCTCAGACCAATAAAAAAGTAACTTTTTTATTGGTCTGAGTATAATTCCTTTGATGTGTTTGTTATGTGTAAGGAGAGGGGCTGCTGTGTGTTATGCATAATCGGAATATAATGTTCCCACTGCTGGGACACAGGCCCCCACTCTGAAAGGGATTGGGCTGTAATCCACCACATGAGTCCAGTGCGGGTTGGTAGATGTCACATGTCTTCGATTTTTTGGTTCTAAGACATACCGGTTTCCTCACAATGTTTTCCTTCATCATTTTTGAGAGCAGTGGTGATGAAATAAATTACACAAGGTAAAACGCCTGCCTGGGTTCGAACTCACGACTCGTAGGTAAGTCGGGGCTGTCACCACTAGGCCACCATTATAAAAGATCAACGTATTATGCAAACAAGCTTTCTCTGCACACATGCAAAAAATAATACCCACGACTTTGTTGGTACCAATTATGTTGGCTGCACCAAATAGAATGTCAAGCTCTTGACTAAATTACCTATCCTTAAAACGGAGAAACATTTTATATCGATTATTCAAGTGATACTGTCACTTGAATAATCGATATAAAATGTTTCTCCGTTTTTAAGATAGGTAATTTAGTTAAGTGAAATCCACTTAAATAAAAACATAAACATCACGCCTCTAATCTCCGAAGGGTTAGGTAGATAGAGGTGCACCTAAACGGAGAAACATTTTATATCGATTATTCAAGTGATCCTGTCACTTGAATAATCGATATAAAATGTTTCACCGTTTTAAGGATAGGTAATGTAGTTAAGTGAAATCCACTTAAATAAAAACATAAACATCACGCCTCTAATCTCCAAAGGGTTAGGTAGATAGAGGTGCACCTATACAACACCTACATTTTACTAGTAACGTTTAAGTTACCTAATAGGGGGCGCGCCGATTGTCATCAGCCGGCACAAATCAAGACTCCGCGCTGCTACTGAGAAATTCCTGATGAGAAATCCCGACATAGTGTCCAACCGTTTTTTTTTTGTCCATCGTGGTTGTGACAGAGGGGACTCTTACCGGCTAAAATCACCGCGGTGTTCCACCTCTACCTCTCTATGGCCGGGGGTGCGGGATTCGCATTAAGCGGGAAGCGCTAAGGTAGCCCGCGAAATTCAAATTTTCTTACGTTTTTTGCAATTTGCTGGTCAGCATTAAGTTGTACTTTGATTAATATATGAATCGCGGCCGTAAGAAATATGTGTTTACAAAATTATAATCATTAAAGTCATCAACACAACTCTCTAAGACCACGTAAGTCCAAAGAATGATGATTTCATGAAACAGTTATTCTTTGGACTTACGTGGTCTTAGAGAGTTGTGTTTATGACTTTAATGATTATAATTCTGTAAACACATATTTCTTACGGCCGCGATTCATATATTAATCAACGTACAACTTAATACTGACCAGCAAATTCCAAAAAACCTAAAAAAAAAATTATGTCGCGGGCTACCCTGGCGCTTTCGCTTTAAGCATTCACCGCTCCCCGACAGGTCTCGACCCGCTGTTCCTCAGCGGGTTCCACCACACGGCTGGTGGCGCGCGTGGAACAGTGCGGCGCCAACTCCGCCTGTCGGTCGGACGACGGACGCCCTTACTACGCTGCCCACAGGCCACCTCTCATGGAGGTCGCAGATCGTTTTGCGCCTTTCTTGGAAGCCCGGTGCGTCTCCTGCGGGACCGACAGGATGCGGCGTCTCACTCCCGCTCGGCCGCCTCCTTTGCAGACAAGACATCCTCGCAAACGGAGGCAACTCCGGCCCATGCGCTACCGACCCGGGAATCGAAAATACCCAGCAGTAGAGCTTGCGACCGCTAGACCAAGGAGACAGTCAAAAACAAGCTTTTAATTCAGAATAAAGTGGTAACCTACGGGGCAATTGCGTAACACATTTATCAATCGGAATCGGTTTCATTCTGACATTTCAACAACATTCATTGCGTTATTTACGTGCAGTTGAGCTGAAAAATTTTTCGAACTTATGATGCAATGGATTAGCAATTACTTAGCTTCAAAATGATTCGGATTCCGATTGATAGTGTGATACGCAAGTAGGGTGCTTATATGTATGTCTGGACAGGAATAGTAAAAACCGTTGGTTTTCATAATAATTTGCGTCTTAAAAAGAAGTAGGTAAGTAATGTTTCATACCAATGAAAAGTATTTGTTTTTCACCCGATTTGTATGTGAAATTCTATAATCTAATGAATCGAACTAGTGAGAACAAACGGAATCATGCTAAGGGCTCGATGATGATTAAAGGCTAGGATTTGTTTTTATAAATCAAAATGGCGGATTTTAATCGTCAATAAGTAATGTATTGTATTTTTTTTGTATCTAGACCATTTGTGGTATCAAAATAAAGGACATAAAAAAAAACACTAAACAGTTGAAATAAAAATAAGCAGCTTGCATTTTTATGACGGCACGAATAATTCTCATACGGTTCATGCCAATACGAGAGAAGAAGTAGGTACCTACAACACAATACAATGCAATATGTAACAGGAAACGTTGAAACCGCACTCACGCGCATCAAAGTAGGAAGCTCCCGAAATTACTGGCCTATGTCGGAATCGTGCGCATTATCCATACTATTCATACTCATATCATAAATGCGAAAGTAACTGTCTGTCACGCCTTACAGATAGTAGGTTTAGGAGTTGGATCTGGATAAGGACATTTTTATTTTACTTTATTGGGTAGTATTGTAACAGTTTCACATTACAATTGAAGTATGACGGAATATAAAACTAGGTAAGCCTGTCACACTTACCAATGTCCGCGAAATAATGGTTAAGAAATAGTTCTTCTTCTTCTCTTCGTTTAATGGCTTTTGCGGAAAAACCACCACAATTTAGCCAATGTCAAGTGTAAAAATGTAAAAATAGTATACTCGGCAACGTTGTACGGTTCAATCAATAAAAATCTTCCAAAATAAGAAATAGTTAAATGCGTGTGTAAAGTACTATTCATTCTGAATATTCTATAAAAAAACCGGTCAAGAGCGAGTCAGACTCGCGTACCGAGGGTTCCGTATTGTGAAACGTGAAATGTTTTTAAATTTTCATCGGCGAGGCCTATATTCGTCAATTTTAATACTGCTGTGTAGATTATTGCCGTTTTAGGTTAGCGCCATCTCTTGACCGATAGTGGATCTAATGTAATATTTGTTGATTTCTGAAAAAGTGAGAGAGAGAACGAGAGAGAGACACCGTTTCATTTTTCTGTATTTTTTATATAAACTTCTATCACATAGAATAATTTCAGATTTTTCTCTATGCAAACTTCGGTGATAAGGGCGGGCCTTATCTCCGAAGGTTGCATAGAGAGAAAAAAATACCGTTACCCCTAACAGTATTTTTTTTACATTTTTCTTCAAAAGTCGAGAACTATGCGGCCTAAAACAAAAAGAAAAAAATGTTTGAGGATGTGCAAAGAGTGCTGCTCTTTAATATGATACCCCCACATGCCCTAGTAGCTCCACTTCGAATTTTCAAGTCCATTTCAAGTCCCCGTTGCAAAAAAAAAATAATAAATATTTATTTCTTTCTTATTTGCAAAATAGTTGGACAAATGTCATCTGAAACTATTCCAAATTTCGAGTTGATAGCATTAGTAGTTCTTGCATATATGCTATAGCAACCCTTTTTCTATCCACAGACGCAACAAAAAGGTGGTGATCCACGTGCCGTACAAAGTGAAGAAGATAAAGCATACGCATACGGTGTACAAGACCATTCACCACCACCACACACACCGGGACCCCCACATGGATCACAGCCTCGCAGCCACAGAGGAACACGAGCATTTCCACCACATGCACATTCATAACGAGCCGCCTGTGGGGCAGCACAGCCAGCCAGTCCCCGGGATTGACATTCCGGAGTTCTTACCAGATGACGTCCCGCTTGGGATCCCGGATGTACCCCCACACGAGATCACGGGTTTGCCAACCCGTCATATCGTTCCTCTCTATAGAAGGAATTAGGTGAGTAAGAGTGCCAGTGTGTTTGTAGCTGTAACGGCTAGGAACGTTGAATTAAAATGGACTTCACGAGCGGCAATCCTTAAGTGGTGATACCTACTGTAGTGTACGGACAGCCCCACAATTATATATAATATCATTGCCCACAACCACCCAGTTTGTCACCACGACAATGGAACAACAATTTTAATGTTATTTGTAGACGTGTTTTATCTATGACTCGACTTCAGGGCTAGCAAAAGGATGTGACAAAGTATGCTAGTCAGCCTGTAACGATCCCACTGCTGGGACACAGGCGGCACAGGCCTCCTCTCTTCGAGAGGGAGAGGGCTGTACTCTACGCGGGCCCAATGCGGGTAGATAGATGTAAGTCTTTGAATAATTGTTTCTAGGATATGCCGGTTTCCTCACGATGTTTTCCTTCTACGATCTACATCTCGTAAAAGTCGGGGCCGTTACCTTTGGGTCACCACTGCTCTCGACAGAGTATATAAATGGCAGTTATAAGTAACTATTTCAATTAATAAGACCATTCGTAAGTAAGTCTATTTCTAAATAACAATTGTGTGCAAATGGTTTCTTTTCTTGCAGGTAAAACATCGCCAATACTAACATGGGGTGCGACAAGCCATAGAAAGGCTACAAAGCTTAAAATGTCCAAACAAATGTGTATCTTATGTCTTCTATTGGCGACAAACTTGGAATGAAATGTTGCATGTATTGTTTAGGTACACTGATCGAAATACATATGTTTAGCAACTCTTTTCAATGGGCCCAGCATTCGACTTCTAGTAACTTAGATAAGCCCCTCAGGGCTGACACTCATTTCAGCTGTGGGAACAATAATATATACCTAGATGTTTCATTGTGCTTGAAACTTAGCGCATTAATTTCGTTTCAATAAAAATGTTGCCATGTCTGACCGCTCTAAGGTAATATTTTTTACTAAGACACTGACGTTAACGCGCACGGCATGCGTGTATGACGAGATTTATGAACGTAAATGAGCTAATGGAGTATGTAGTAGCAGGTGGCATTCTGTAGTTTCTGTTTCTCCTATGAAAGAAGTCGTGAGTTTATTTATGTGTACGTGAGTTTGTTTATGTTTGTTTATGTGTGTTGTGTTTTTTGTGTGTGTTTATTTGTGTATCTGTGTTTGTTTGTGTAGCTAGGTTCTTCAAAAGAGATTCTATTGGTATCTAATAGTAAATAAGCGGGTAGAAAGTAGTTCAACCTAAATATTGTACAAATAAATATTAACAGTAAATTGTAGATCCTTTCCGCCGTTTCTGTTAACTAAAGACTGACTTAACCAATGTGCTAAAACTATCGACTGATAACTATAGATATTAATTATTATTTGGAGCTTTTTTTTTCTATAAAGATCTCCCTAATAAAACCTTTTTTATTTATTTTAGGTTGGTTGAAACGTCTATAATTCTGTCTCACGAAACTGTTTTTTTAATAATTCTAGATACTTTTTTTACAATTTTAGTAAAATCGTAGTCGATCATTCCTGTAACCGTCAGCCAATACATTATTAATAAATGCAGAGTAAACTTATTCCAAACTTAAGCCTTGATAAATAAATGTATAGTTAAACTGATGCGAATATTGGAAGTAACTTTACTCCGGGTTAATAAGGTGGTTATTGTTGAGACTATGTCTTATTTTCATGTAAATTCAATGGCGTGGGCACTGCTTAGCGTAAGCGTAGCGGGTTCGTAGCGGGCGCGTAGCAGCATCGTAGCGGACTCGTAGCGGAATCGTGGATTCGTAGAACCTCGAGTTGACGCAACGCAGACGTAGCATAGACGCCGAATAATCGCTATTATTCTATATAATTATTAAAATTAATTCCGACCAGAAAATATTCCTTTAGTGTTATTTATACAAGAAAGAAAGGAAATAAATAAAAATCAACCAATAAGCAATGCGCTTTCAATAAATTACCGACATGATTGTATTTATTTATAAGTATTTAAATATTTCCTTCTCGATAAAGTTCATGTCGGTGAGACTCATATGTTGTTCACGCGACGTTACGTCTAGGCTGGTCCAGTGGCAGTGGGCAGTGCGAAGGACTAACTGATGAAATTGGCATGTTTGAAAGCCACGCGAAGTTCTCTTATAGAATAATATAACTAAAAATCATAATGTCATATTTAATGAAGTAAGAAATACTATGGAATTTCAGTTTATATAATTAAAACACTTGTATTTATTTCTCTAATATTAATCTGAGGGATTTCCGTAAGTGAATATATTCAAAGATTGGTTATGTATTGTAGATATAATTGTTGATTAATTATTATTTATTTTTATCAGCTTGCTAATTAATTAGCTTGATCCAGCGCTAGTTTATATAGATATACCTAAGTACGTACTATAAATTGTTAACCTCAGGTAAAGGTTGTTATTATAATAAAGAAAATTATTTCTATGTTCTTGTTTTATTTTATTTTAGTAGTTCATCCCTCTGGATTTATTAATTCAATCAAATATAGAATACTAGCTGTTGCCCGCGACTTTCTCTGCTATCCAGGATGAAAGTAAGTCTATGTACTTCTCCAGACAGACTGGGACCAGTCTGTCATCCGTCAAATTTGATTTCGTTCAGCCATTTTTGCGTAAAACGGTAACAGCGTAACAAACACACAAACTCACTTTGCATTTTTAATATTAGTTAGAAAGCTCATAGCCAGCCATGCCAGTTAGGATGAAATAAAGTTCCCTTAATAAAAGTACCGTAGAACCGATGACTGTTGGGGTAGGCGTTGTGCTCTTGAGGGGAGAATCTGGAGACCGCGAATCTGATAACGTAAGGTAGGACGCCCTCAAGCTAGGTGGAATAACGGTCTTCGCAGAGTGGCAGCTGGATGAGAGTTGCCGAAAATTGAATGGTGTGCGATAGAAGAGGCCCATGTCATGTCTATAGCAGTGGACTGATGATGACGTACCGTTCACCAGCATCTTTCAGTGATCCTTATTTAATTCTGGAGAATTATTAAGCTGAGCAGTACGTAGTATATGTATAAGTTGGCCCGCTTACAGAGATCCCGACTATTTATAGTTTAGGGGAAAACTAAGCTTTTAAACTAAAGGCTCCTACAAACAGGCGCGACACGCGATATAATCGCGCGCGACACAAAGGCACCGCTCGTTGCGCGACTTGCGGTGCCTTTGTGTCGCGTGTCGTGTCGCGCCTGTTTGAAGGAGCCTTAAGGGTATACTCAATACTCCTTAAATTATTTAATTGTTAGAGAGTGAAAATCTGGAACGGATTTTGTCGAATAAATTTTTTCCCTTTGAGATAAGTTTCTCATAAGCAATAAATAATCGCGGAAATACCGGGGGTATTTCGGAGACGCTTCTGGAAATGGTTTTAGATCACTGTAAATGGACCATAGGCCTGTAATTTATGACATTATAAAAAATGCAATATACTTATATTTTGAGATGGTGTTAGGATAATAATATATAATATATGTTGGTCCCGGTTGTCATTCGTGGATCTTTGACTGTCGTTACACCCGTAACGACGACTGGTTGTCAGACTTTCGGGCTTCTGACTACCCAGTCAGAAGCCCGAAAGTCCGACAACCAGTCTTACCAAGGGGTATCGTATTACCCAGTAACTGGGTTGTGGAGGTCAAATAGTCAGTCGCTCCATGTAAAATACTGGTATTCAGTTGAATCCGGTCCGGTTAGACTGGAAGCCGACCCCAACATAGTTGGGAAAAGGCTAGGCAGATGATGAATATACCATTAGTGTAAAACCAAGTTTGCAGCTTCGAAAGACCGGTGATAACCTATCCTAACAACATCCCAAAAAATTTGTACAGTGTAATTTTTGCGACCTAACTCAATTTTTGTGTACTGTACGGTGACTGGCGCACCATCCTCTATAAAAACCTGGGTTCAATTCCCTGGTCAACCAAAATCTCATTGGATTTATTCATATCCATCTGAAATTTCTTCGTAGCAGTCCACAGTCTGGTTTTGTGCCGGCTAGTGGTAATAGAACCTCGGGAACTTAAAAAATTGGCGAAAGTATGGTTCACTATTTCTCGTCTGCGTATTTTCCAGTTCGGAGTATAGAGGCATGTGTTATGTTATTTTTTTAGGGTTACGGAACCCTCAAAAGGAAAAAGGCACCTTATAAGATCACTTCGTTGTCTGTCTGTCTGTCCTTCGGTAAAGACCCTTTTTCTCAGGAACGCGTGGAGTTATCAAGTTGAAATTAATATATAATCCCTTGAAGCAGTGAAAAAATCAAACTTCTAAGTGAACGCAATCAAAAGATACGCGCGTTTATGTTCCGGAATCAAAACCAATATACTTCCCGTTGACCCAAAATCATGTTTGGCAAGAAGCAATATCATGTTAGCAGAAGTAAAGTAAAAAGTCCGAAAACCGCAAATTGTATGTGAGGTAACTACAGTTACATTACAAAAAAAAATATTTTTCCCGTGATAAACTATTTACATACCTACAAATTTGTACGGAACCCTCGGTGCACGAGGCCGACTCGCACATGACCAGTTTTTTTTAGCTTATGTTGTCCCACTTCAGGGCAAAAGCAGCCACTTGTCCTTTCCACTTCTCTGTGTTGTGAGTTAGTGTGGACTATTCCTGTCTATAGGCTTCAAGCTGATTCCGCCATCTTCACCTGGGTCTACCTCGATATCGCCGGACATTTTCTGAGACCCACATGGTGACAGACTTGCCCCATGACCCGTTCGACATGCGGCAAACGTGTCCGTAAGAATTATTTTTCTGACGACTCATCATCATTTTAGCCAAAATACATCCACTGCTGGACATAGGCCTCCCCCAAGCACCTCCACTTCGACCGGTCGTCGACCACCTTGTGGGAGGCCTTCCAACGCTACGTCTTCCGGTACGCGGTCGCCACTCCAGAACCTTTCGGCCCCATCGGCCATCTGTTCTGCGAGCAATGTGCCCTGCCCACTGTCACTTAAGTTTGGCAATTCTTCGGGCTATGTCAATTACCTTGGTTCTCCTGCGGATCTCCTCATTCTGACGAATATCTATCTAATATCATCCGTTAATGAGATCTACTTCAATAATTTTATTTCCGTGTCCATCTAACTTTGTGCCAGTTAAATAAAAAAAGAATAGGTACATTTCAATATTATGGAGTTGATCAGCAACCATTGAACCGAACTTACATAAGAGCAATAAATTTATTATGTCATCGGTTTTTTCAATTGAATGGAAGTAGGTTGTACCGGCTGGCACATTAAATTTAAAATAAGATAAAAAAAAACTGCTTCGATTTCGATTCTATGAGATATTAGATCAAAGTATTAGTAGCTGTTTCCATACTCCTAACTGACTATAATTTGGTTGTATAAATTAATCAAAATCAATAGCAAATGGATACAAAACAGTCAGGATCTTACCAGGGAAGGATTACCATTTGGGAGCTTTAACATTATGTACCAAAGTAATCTACCACACTACAAACAAATCAATAAAATAGTTGTGCCTAATAAAAATACAGAATAGTTAGGTACATAAAGAAAGTATTTAATGTAAACACTCGCATAGCTATTCCTTTAGAAAACAAAGTAACACCTACCTACAGCACACAAAAAGTTTAGTCAATACCACAAAATCAATAAATTCAATCGTAACGAGTGATTAAATTTTAATGGGCACACTCTAAGAGTTATTTATGAGCACGATCTGACCCTTACAAGTTATATTTATTAGGCTGGACCCCGCACTTATAGAAATAACTAATCGACGTAATCGACCTTACTCACGACCTCTTCTATTTTTATTGAGTTCATTCAACGGAAGAGTCTGACTTAACTTGAATGGAGAATGAATTCGACGTTACTATACAATGGTTAGCAGTACACATTCCATTCAAACTGGGTTATCCAGAATACTTCAACTGAAAGTAACAGCTGACCAGTAGTAAGAGAGTAATCGTAACTGTATTACAGCATCTACCTGCGGTCAGATAGAATTCGCCGCTTGCAACGATAGTGAAATAGTTATTACACACTGCCAACAAAAAAAACGCAGCGACCACCTTATTTCCGGGCACTCAAAAAGAACTCTGTATCGATGGAAATTAGAGCGACAATCGTCCCGTCGCGCACGCCCACTATGTCTTTTGGCATGCTTCGTCGGCAATAGCAATTGTTGTCTTTTTGTTGATATTACGGGTTTATTTAAGTGAAATTGGATAAATGGTCATCTCGCGATGTTGCGCTATTCAATCCGGTGCGGAGTGCGGCAGTGCGGTGCTGCCTCGTGATGCTCGTCGCTCCACTGATCTAAAATAAAACTAAAAATCTGGAAGGAAAGAAAGTACTTGTTGTGATGTAAAACAAGATGTGAACGTAGGTCCGTTCCGTTGGTGTTATTAGTTCAGCTGTACTGGTCAACGCGTGTTGTGGACTGTTGTCGTGCTGTTCGTGCCCGTGTTGCTGCCATGGATGTGGCCAAGTACTTGGCTGTGCTGGTGGTGCTGTGCCTCGAGGGTGGCGAGACCGGCGGAGGCGGAGGAAAACACCAGTAAGGATCCCCAAATATTAAGACTTAAGCTGTTGCCTATTTAGAGCTTGCTTTAAGTATAAACCTTATAGTTTAGAAGCTTAGAACTGCGCTTATTAATTTGTAACAAGGTTGCAAATATATTATGTTTCAAATTGTTAATAGATAATATTTGGTTGTATTCCTATTACTGGATAAAGATTATGCGAAAAATATTTAAGCTTTGCGATGGTCTATTCACTTTGAAAGAGGCTAATGTGATTTCATGCTCCAAGACAACCAATCATATAATAATATTATGATTTTATTTTGATTTGGTACTATGCATCAGCGATTTTATGGTTTACTTTTAAATAATTTGTAAGTATAAAACTTAATGACAGTGTTGTTTAAAAACCATGATATGCTCTCATTCATAACTAATAATCTATTTTTCAGTGACCACGTGCGAATACATATTCCGGAGTTTATTCATCACGATCACCATAAAAAAGTGATAACTATTCACCATCATCATCACAAGCCAAAGAAAGAGACTCATCATCATCATCACCACCACCAGAAGCCGCATATCCCGTATGGGCACCACTATCACCAGCATCATAAGAAAGTTGCACTCAAGACGCATACAGAGACGAAAGGTGGAAAGCATGGTCACCATCATGCTAAACATGGTTACCACGGACATCATGGGCACCACGGACATCATGGGCACTACGGACATCACGGTCAGCACGGCCATGGCCACGATCACCACCACCAGGACGCGCCCGTTGTTCCAAGCTTCAGTTACTCGCCCAGTTCAGTGCTTTCCCACGAGGATGACTACTCCCCTTCATACTCCCCATCAGTACCAGCGTACGGTAGTGACTACGGAAGCACCGGCTTTTCAGCGCCTCAATCACCCCGCGTGCATGGAGTGACGCACACTGTTAAACAAGTCAAAGTGTTCGACTCCTTGCCTGGAGCGTTACCAACCAAAGGCGTCGGCGACGGTCACGGTTACCAGGTGACAGAAGACGATGAAGATGATGAAGACGATGTGTTCACTACCGTCAACCAGCTGCAGAATAGGTTCCCGGCGACGTTCGGCTATGTTCGGAGCGCTGCGCCAGAGTCGACGAATGATCCTTACTCTGAGTTAACCTCCCAAGGGGCGTTCCCGACACACTTTGCAGCTGCCCCGGTACCAACTACAGCACTGTCTGGTGGCATAGAGAGTTTCTCAACTGCTGAAAGTGATCCTTTCGCGTCTTCTGCTCCAACTCAAGGCATTGGCCTGGGTCTGTCCAGCGTTCAGCCGTCTGTGGCCTTCCAAGGAGACGGGTTCGACGCCCAACTGAACTCTTTCACAGGATCTGATGGTAAAGATGGATTGTATTTATCGAATGAAGAAAATGCTTTGAATGATGATACTCCGGTTTCGTTCACAAGAGAGGCTGGCATACAACACACCACTAATACTGGCAACGTTGAAACACTTGTGTATTAGATTCGTGAGTACTTTAAATAGAACTTTTAATTTATGAGGTGCCTACTGCTCAGTATTAGTACTGGGAATTTTATTGACTATGTTATGTTAAGCTATTTTATATAAAAGTGTTTAAAAGTTATAAGTAAACCATAAGCACATAAGTTACTGTAACGCTATTCTGTAAAAATCTCACCGTGAAAATTTAGGTGAAGTGAGCTTAAAGTGAGCTGTCAATATTGTCAATCCCTAGCTTCAGGTGGAATGATAGCTCACTTTATGCTCACTTCACCTAGGTTATCACGGTGATCTTTTTACAGAATAACACCGCTGTTGTTGTTTACACAATATTTTGTTCAAGTTTGTAAGTTGTTTAAATTGTAAAGATTTATGAAAAATAATTATTTAAGTTCTTGTAATAAATAGTACCTACCTATTGTTCTGAGGAAAAACCGGGTGTTCATTAGATTGTTATTAGATAAGGCGCGATGAATAATTGAAAGCTCTTATGTCACCAAACTACTTACATTGTAATTTACTACAGCCCAAATAGTAAACGACGTCGCGCGTCGGTAGATTCGATGCGCCCTAGATCCGGAATTGCGCAAGTTGGAAAAAAAAAAACGTTTTAAGTCTCAACGTAACTGTAACGGAATAATTTAATAAGAAAAAAGTATCTTTACTTAGTGTTGTGCAACCAATGAGAAATCATTCAATAATTGTGGCCGGGGAACATTGATTGCATTCTTACTATTTCGTGTATTTTGTTAAGGAATTTAGCCAGTAATTTGCCTATAAGTAGGTACTCCACACGTTGTTATTATTATTATTTTTAACCTCCTAGTTATGCCAATGAACTTTTATTATAATTTAAATTAATTTACTTGTTATCATTGTTGTTAATTTTATTTGTTGTTGTTATTTAAAATAAAGACCAATAAATTCGTTTTGTTTTATTATTTTACAACAACGCCATTAATCATGCAAATTAAGTTCATATTTGTCACAATTTTAAGAGCATTTTAAGACAATCAAACCATATCAGTTTCTTCCCTCCGACACAAAAAGAGTTGTTAGTTAGTACTTACCTAAGTAGAAGTACTGCTCACGCGCACACACAACCTTGACCCAGCATTAGCATTTTCTTCAAAGTGGCAACCTGAGCCTCTCTTCTTTCCTAGAAGTAACCTCAGTGTGTCGGAGCACTAACTAAGAGGGTTTATCAAGATTTTATAATTTTCTTGCCAAGTACTGGTTTTATTAAATATGAAAAATAGAGAAAATGCTGTAACGGCCAGGTCGTGGAGGATTTGAACCTCCAAGCACTTTTTTGAAGAGGAGTTCTGACCACTGAACTAACGAGCGTTGCTGAAGACCTTTAAATAAGGGCCTTATTCAGGAAAAGCAGAGGTAAACGTGATTAACACTGTAAGGTCTAGATTTTAATGTGCATGATTTTATGGTGAATATGAAATTCATTCTTCATATTACTGACAGATAGGCCGTGGAGAGTACAAATTAAAATGTACTACAAATACATGCATCAACGGCGTCGCTTTGTGCAGTCACATCATAGGTTTGAGACAAAAAAACTATGGAGTCGACTTGTTACTTAGACAATTTTTCAGCTTCAGTGCCAGCTACATAGGTAATGTGGGATGCTGCTATTGCTGGGACACAGGCCTCATCTCGATGCAGTGGGAGAGGGCCCAGTGCGGTTTGATAGATTTCACATGTCTTCGATTTTTTAGTTCTCACGATGTTTTCCTTAGTAGTTCTATACCCTGCTTTATTTTAATTTTAAGAGCGTTTATGCCGTAGGACATTTCATACATACTTTCAAGCACTTGTTTTTCGAAATGTATGAACCGATTTTGATGAAACTTCATACGCATAAGCAGGATACAAAGGTCTAAAAAGTTACTTAAGAACATTTTCGAAAAATAGTGTTACAGTCAAATTAGACCGATTTTAAATTTTCCATAGAAACAGAGATTTTCAGTTATCTTTTTTTAAATAAGACATTTCCAAAATGTTCTTAAGTAACTTTTTAGACCATTGTATCCTGCTTATGCGTATGAACTTTAATTAAAATCGGTTCATTCATTTCGAAAAACAAGTCTTTGAAAGTTTGTATGAAATGCCGTACGGCGTAAACGCTCTTAAAATTAAAATAAAACAGGAGTGTACTACGTGAACTCGACAAATGGATGTGCGATTAACGGTAAAATAGGGTACACATAGAACTACTAAGGAAAACATCGTGAGAACTAAAAAGTCGAAGACATGTGAAATCTACCAAACCGCACTGGACCCTCTCCCACTCACCGAGGGGCGGCCTGTGTATGGACTTTGAAATAGCACAACTAAATAAACTGCATCTCATTGTCTTCAACTTTGTATTTGTCCAAGACTGCGTGGGTCTATTTTCATAAAGCCAGATAAAAAGCATAATATAACTACATTGCACGAATACATAAAAATAAGTAAACGTAAACTTTTATACAATATTGGCGCTCTTGTAAATCAAATTCCTGACGCAGATTATAATCAATGACGATTATTTTGCAAAATGTGGTAAATCTCTGCCAAAAGCAATAGCATAATTAGCCTATAATGCTACCACTGTTGGAACGCAAGCCTCCTCTCTGTGAGAGGGAGTGGGCCGTAATTCACTCGATGGGCTACCTATAAATCATTTTGGACCTCTGTAGAAAAACATAAAAGCATGTATAAAACCTTCTTGCATCTGCTGATGTCTTCGCCTTTTAGACCAAAGTGTCAGATTAAACACCCTATTAAAAAGTAAATAGTAATCATAGAGACTCCAATGCATGTTGGCGGCAACAAAGTTCGCCTTGCACGAGCGAGGGGTTGCTGGAGCTTCGGGAAACTTCGGTAAGGGTAGGGAAGGGTCGGGAAGGTTCGGGTAACTTCGGAGCTTGTTATCATCGATTTGAATAACATAGTTATTGACAGGTAGTATAGGTAAGCCAGACAGCAATGTAGCGATGAATAATTATAACTAGCATAAGTTAGTTTATTATGCTTATGCTTATAAGGGCTTTATATAAATAAAACCCTTTAACGCAGATAGAGTATCTCGCCCTCTTGCCCGTTTTGTGTCAATTCTTCGAAATGGTGACTATCCCTCTCATATATGGTTACATGAAAAGGCTTATTATTGAGAAAAAGACAGTTTTTCTTTCTTCCAGAAAATCTTTAGGAGTAGATGAGCATTAGTTGATAAGATTGAAAGAACTCCAACCCAAACTCGTGGAAAGTCAACGTTAATTAATTATCAAAGGAATTTAGGTGTTAGTGACCGCTAAGTAAACAAAGTCGGGGCAGATTATTCTTAAAACATAGCAATTAACGATTTTGTACTATTGGCTGTGTTTCGTCTAATGCTTGTTCACTGATTTAACAGTAGTAGAACTGAACAGTTAAAGCATCTAAACCCTATTTTGTTTTATTGCTTTAACTGTCCCCTCTCATCTCCGCAAGTTCATACCCGGCTGACGTTACACATGATTGATGTAACCACGCCCTTACTATTATTTCCATTGTTTACAGAGACGAAAAAACCCTAAGAGTAAGTACTACAATGAGTGGCATTGATTTATACTAACGTAAGAAGAACATAGTTGATGACTTTTCTCACGCTGTAAGGGAACGGAAACTATTGGAGAAATTGCTACAAAAACTTGCTTGGACAACTTCCATTTCGATTAAGAAGTTCTTCTGCAAAGCTCACTCTGTGTTATGGCTAAATACGTAACCTACTTTATCGAGAAAAAAGGTTTTCTCATCTTATTATAATAGGAGTTAAGCCTATTTATCCTTTTGCTTATCAATATAAAATTACAGCTCCAAGAATCTACTAAACATATGTGTTTAGTGGATTCTTTCAGCGAGTTCAAGATGTAGCAAGTCTAAAGTTTTATCAATCTGTCATCACAATATTAGCTAGTATAAATCTACCTGCATATAGATCAGGCCTGTAGCAGCACAAATGAGCAATATGTCTTTATTACATTATCAATATCTACGACTCCTGGATTCCAGGTAAGCGATAGTGTACCGTAGATGTGATCTGGATCTACCCAGATCACACCTACACACACAGTCCAACGAACAGTTCCTTATTATCCCTATTATTTACGATATTTATCAAAATCGTTTGAATAAACTAAGCAAATTATTGTCATAACAACATTGTGAATTCTAGGCAGTGCAAAAAGGACAAATACTCGAACACTTCAACAAATATTTGCGTCAATTCATTTCCATAACTGTAAAACTTTAATTTTAATCGGAGTGGGTGTTGTTCGGGCTGGTTAGCTTTAGGGGAGGCCTTTGCGGACAGTCGGGATACCGATGTTAGAATTAGTTCATTTATACTGTATTTTCATTTACTTTCATTCATGTTTTATATGATTGTTGAATTTATATGATTGTTGAATAATAGCTATTATTATTGTCATAAAGTTTATGGCGTTCACGATTATTTATCTACATGTGATATTTTACGGGAACTAAACACGACTCACGATTTTTATAATTTATTTGACAAAAAATTATTGAATGAGGTAACAAGATAAGAGCAAGTCAACAGAACCAGTAATACTAGCCGGAAAAGTTTATTATAGTCAAAAGTTCAAAACTGACAGTGCTAAGAATGATTGATTCGTAATGCATACCGAGCATTGAGGGCTAAAGATCTTTGAGCTGGATTTTATTATTCTAAAGAACACAATTTACACGAGGTAACTTACAAGAAGGTTATTAACGAACTAATGATTAGCGACTGCTTAACGATACATTTTTAACGTTTAAACGACTCTTAACTTTAAGCACGTTTATAAATAAAATCAAGTCAAAGACAAACACTGTAAAGGCTCCTACAAACAGGCACGACACGCGATATAATAGCGCGCGACACAAAGGCACCGCTCGTTGCGCGACTTGCGGTGCCTTTGTGTCACGTGTCGTGTCGCGCCTGTTTGAAGGAGCCTTAAGACAGTCCCCCAAAACGCCCGCCCTTCACAAAGGGGGTGTTCTGCGAACTTAAAACTTCAAGTAATTGTTACCCTGCCTAAAGTTTGAAATGCATATTTGTTATTTTTTTTATAAAAGGTTTTTAAATAAACAATAAAAAATTACTTCCTTTTTGTATAGTCAGGGAAAATAATTGTGAAAAAAATTTACACCGTACCTACGTCAATTTGCCGTGTTAGAGCCATTTCATACATCTGTCAATGAATGAATGACAGTAGTGATTTGAATATATTGACAATTTAAGGTGGTAGGCTTTCCCTGACGTAACAACACAAGATAAAAGGGTTCAGTCCATAAAATACTCAATAACTCAGTTTTAGAATCGAGTGAAAAGAGATTGTTTTGATCTTTCGTTTAGTAAGGCGCATCGATAGATCCTTATAGTGATATATTGAAAAAAATGTTGTTGTTCTATTTCGTGTAATTTGTTTAGTATGTGGAATAGGGATTTAACATTTTGGTATATGTTTTTTGACTCTTTGTTCTAGTATCATATAAAAGGAATACACGATTCAATGAATTTTTTTCGATACAAAAAAAAAAATTGAAAGATGGATTTATTTTTTTACTTTTGTAACGCTTAAGAGTTATTCAATGGAATTTACATTAAAATATAGAGAATCATCATATCAATACTCAAACTAGTTTTAAATTAATTAATTTTGTTAAATAAGGAGTAAATTCGTTTTGGCACATACGTCGTTTTATTCCGAGCGCACGCACACTATAGCCATCTCTCTTCTTTTGCGTTTCAAAAGTAATTGCATCACTTTCACTCGCTTAGTAGATCAGTCACTACGATTTATTTTCGAGGTTTGGCCTTTGTATTTACTGCACTGTATTGTATCAAAGTATTTTTTCTTCATTTCTTTACCTCTCCAGGTAAAAAAATAGTTTTTGATTTATTCACGATTCGATTTCTTCAATATAATTATGTAAATTTTGCAGCTAACCATACTTTTAGTTAACGCATAGATACAACTAATATAAATTATCAGACTTACAAAGGGGTTGTAAGATGCGTAAGTACCTATGTAGGTACGCAATGAAAATGACTAGGTACTAGAAATGAATAATTCGGATATACGTGCCTAGATGTCTCTCATAATAATAATCCTTGGTTTATATCCATTGCGGTGAAAGTACGCCGAATATAATATAATGCGTTGTGTAATCTAGAACGTATCTATCTTAGGCAAATAAAATAAAAACCATGCAGCCTCATGCATGCAACTTCCGCGTCTTGCTACACATAAGAGAACGCAATACCTATTATAATACATAGACGACCACATTTATCTAAGGTTCCGGAACTAATTCTACGTAGGAAATAAAAATAAAAGTTTTTTTATGGTTACGTTTGTGCATCCAGACGCGGAAAATCCAAAACGAACAAAGATGTGCTATGTTAGAAAGTTTACAGTCGCTGTTTGTTTTTTGCAGCAAATACCAACAGCGGCTCGGTTTATTTTATTTTGTCTAATTTTGTACTTCTGGTCTGCGTACTAAAAATATTGTTTGATTTTCAAAGACAGACACGTGAACATTGACACGCAACTGCCAACTTTACAATAGAGGAAGTGGCTTCAGGATATTCGAGGAGCAAGGAGGAAATAATACTCTATTGCAAATGGTAATATTTTTTAAATTAACAACAGATATAATATTATTAACAAATTCCCGCTTAAACCGGGATTAATTTCACAACAACGGTTCCTTAAAATTTAACTTAGATCTAACAGACAATCATACAGACAGACGGACTACACGGCTACAGTCAAACTGTAAAGCTACATACAATACATTCAAGTCAAACCTTCACAACGTTGTAAATATAATGAGGCTACAGGTATTCACTGGACCTTAAACTTATATATTGAACTGCTTACTGAGGGTTGGGTTACACTCGACAATATTATGAGTATTTGTTAAAATTTGTACTAAAAGTCAATGCTGTTTTGTCGAATTATAAAACACGAAACACGTATCTATCGTCTCGTGTACACTTGTAAGTGAACTGTTCTTCACTCTTAACACCATGTTGCAACCTATAATGCTATATGTACAGAATCATTTGTGTGTTGATGTTCAGTATTCTCCATGGCCCCCTTCTGAGCCGTACGACTCTTCTTCTCCACCTGTCAGGGCGTATCCCGAGTGGTCACCACCTTCGAAGCTGACTGGAGAGTCTCCGTAGCCACTATCACCGTGAGATTCCTCGGCAGCACCCCAACCGTGTCCTAGAACAGAGGATTATTTGTATCACTTATGTGAAAGATCACATCAACATGACGCCAAGTCATTATAAAAGCATTAGCGATTTATTTAGCATTGTTTGTAATGCCTTTGGTTATCTTTTGCTAATCGTAGGTGCTATCCCTGTATGCAACAATGTGTTTTCTAGTTTCGCAATCTGATATTTTATAGTCCCACGATTTTTGATGTAATTAGGCCTAGGCATATGTAAAGCTTCAACCAAAGTGAATGATATTTTAGGGACTTTTATATAAAACATTAAATCCCTTCAAATCTCTACCATCACAAGACCATCGAATCATCACCAAACTAGGAATGGGAACAGATATGTAAAGTTCCTTTTAGGAAGAGGGACTACCAGATTTTTAAATTAATTCATAGCTTCCTGACGACAATGCCATTGGCACTATATCAATTACTTCCCATAATGAAACTAGATTGTCTCACCTCCTCCAAAATGCGGTGCAGCTTTGGGTTCTCCATAAGTGTATCCCAAGACTTCGTAGTGGTCATCACCGCCGCCACCGCCGCCGCTCTTGTGGTGCACGTGCTTGACGATGGTGTGCTTGTGGTGGTGGTGCTTCACGAATAGCGGCACATGGATGATGACCTTCTTGTGGCCACCGCCACCGCCCCCCGCCGCGATCAGCGACGTCAACTCAGCCACGCAGACTAACGCCAACTGGAAAAATTTAAATTGGTTCTTTAGTTTAAGGGTTTATTGACAAAATTGTGTAAAGTATGTCGTGACCAATTGTATCTCAAGCAGGTGGTTGCGGACTCAAAATCGGGAAGAATGTGACTTTTGCAAAGTCATTTGTACTTTTTTAAATACCCTTACGGCGAAGGAAATTTCATAGGAAATCTGAGATTGTTGAGGTCAAAAATCGTCAATGCACGATAAGAGAACATGCTGATCAATGCTCGTGCCTTCTGTGCTATTAATAACCCTCCTTCTGGCACTGTCGGGTAAAAAGGGACCACTCTAATAATAATTAGAGAGGTCCCTTAAAGGGTAGACTATAACTGTTATTTTTAAATATAAAACAGTTAGCAGATAATTGAAAGCTGATATAAAAAGTAAAATTAGTACTACTAAGTGTTAAGTTCGGTAAAACTATGCTAAAAGTCCCAACACGTTTAACATTTATAATAGGTACTTATTGTAAGTGATTAACATTTCGTTATATTTTTTAAGTATTCTTGACCAAATATATAGTAGAAACTATGTAAAATACAATAGCTAGTACGTAATTGTTACAAAATTTAAGATATTTGAATGGTGTTCTAAAATACCTTTCTGGTGCTAAGAAACCGCTACGAATGTCCACGAAATACACGTAGGTACCGCGTATTCTACGTGAGAAGTCTTACTTCTAAGAACGTAACTCGTAAGTACTACCTACTAAGTATAAAATGCAACACTGTGAATATCAGTACATATATCTTTGATGCAATTTCACTCGGAAGGAAAACATACACGGAAATGGAAACGCAATCGCAAAGGCAAGCACATTTTAATTTCGCTAGGCGCCTCTGTAAGGGCATCGCTTCGTATAATAAAAGTAACTTATAGATTAAAAAGAAAATCGTAACAAGGTATGAATAATCGATAAACAAATAATAACTAATAAAAAAACCTTCAATAGAACGTGACATTCGAAACGACTTTCTAACTCACTGGGTATCAGTTGTAGGTACCTAAATAACCGAGCAACAATGAAAATATCTCCCTCTCGACGTTAAATACAATTACCTATCGATTTGGTATCACTGATGATCAAATCGGCCAAGTTTTGATCCAAAAAACTCCCTATTACCTACACGAAATACTTAGTACAAATAAGCCTGCGTTCAAGCTTTTGAACTTGACTAAACATTTAAGAGTTAATTTTCCAAATACCTTGATAGGTATATTTATCCGACTTAATGATGAATTTCCACATACATTAGAAACTCGTTTAGATACTTATTAAAAAAAGGCTTTAAAACAATAGATGTGAAATTACCGCGATGACGTGAAAAGAGATTGAGTCAAAGTTCTTAATTAGAATATCGGCAGTGTGCTGTATTGTCCGCGAATGAGGCAATGTTGAATGGATCGCAATCAGTATCTGCTTCCTTATTTTACAATTTTTTTCTTTGTTGGGACATAGTAGTTATTGTTAACTGAATTGGTACACAATTAAGCTAGCTTATTTCACATTTCGCAAATGTGGTCTAATTGAAAAATATTTGAAAACACTGCAAATTATATTAGATACACAACAACCCACACGACTCAAGAATGTAGTCGTAGAGATTTAAATGTAATAGTAGTAAATGTATCTACTTTTTTCAAGCACACAGCAGCTGGTTTTAGTCACTGTTATGTAACGGATGTCCGGAATAACAAACATGTTCCAGTTTCACGAATCACCGTGAATGAGTGTAATGTATGTGTTTGTATATTAATTAAATATCTGAACTCACCAGAAGACGGGCAGACATTGTGTAAGAAGATAGAGCGGTGAGTGACCGAGCGCGGGTGCAGGCAGTTGGTGTGTGATAAAGAAATTTAAACAAAACTTCCTTTTATATCGCAACGTGGTCGCGTTTCGCGACACTGCCTCTCGGCGGCTTCGATCTAATGCGCGGGCGTCTACAACCAATCCAATTTCAATCCTATCTCTGCCAAACAGAACGCAATATACGACTATATCATTCGATATCATTCTCCTCGCAAAAACTGCACTGCTGCAATCAATTTTAAGCTCGATAATATTTGCTTGCAAGGTTCATATTCCAATAGATGATTTGCTTCTTAGATATTTTCAAAACTATCATTACAGTGAAAATACAGTTTACATTGTAGTAGTAGAGTGTAGAATCGTTTGTGTTCCGGAGATGATAATGATGATCGAGATCTGTATCGGGTTTATGTTGGCTGCGAGGTATCTACGTCGATGGCTAATTGGAGCAGGATTGATGTCAGGTATATGGCGCAGTGATCGCGGCATCAGACAATAAATAAGCCACCAATATCGGAGTTTGTTTTATTGAAAAAACCGTTATTAAGGAATTATTTATGATGCGCCCGAGGTCCCGATCCCGTTGCTCGGGAACAGAACAAGTTTGTTGCTTTATTTGCCCTCAAGTCATGTATTAATGATGTTTGGGTGCCTTTCCCTGAGGATTGTAGCGTCTATAGTTTAACTGATGACATCCGATCGGATAATTGTTATGCCTTGTAATTGCCTGGATCAACACAAAACTGTTTTGTAACATGCCTTTAAATCACACATACTGCAATTATTTTGCTTCATCTTTGCAACTTAAATATCAAGAATTTATATACATAAATCCAGCCACGTGAAAAACAAGCAATATTCGGAAAAGTTTCGCAACTGAAAAGTCATAGGTTGTAATGTTCATCATTAACTTGGTTTAACAGTATGTAAACTGTAATAACAATATCTTTGGCTTAACGTTTGAGGTATATTACTTCTTAAAGCAGCTGTAGCCGTTACTCAATCAACAAAAAAAGTAAGACATACATATACACATATACAATATATATACATATATAAACATATACTAGTATACAATATACGTGCAAAGCGAAACGTAAAGTTGCAATGTATAGCGATGCCAACGTCGGAGAATGGAAGCCGAGACACTTTTACTATCATCCAACGAGAGGGAATCTGATGAGATTATAACAGCCATTTATAATATTGCGATTACCATTCTAGAAGGATCAACGCGGAGTTTTAGAGTTATTCCACAGTTTTTTTCGTGGTTTTTTCTCCCCTCGGAATGATTTCAAATAATTTTCTGGTATATAAATCAAACACATAACCCTCCTTTTGGCCATCGCCGCAGTCGGGTAAAAATCCTTCATTTTCAAATTTATGTGGTTAGGTAGTTACTGATACTGAAAAAGGCTCCAGCTCAATGTGGTTTTTGACTGTCCCACGACCTCGGGATGATTTCCTATTAATTATCGGGCAAATAAGAAATTTTGTTTCATTTTCGAATACTTCTATAGATCCAAATAGACTGCGAAACAAGCCCTTCAGTCAAGGTCAACGTTACTTTAACCTCCAAAACAAAATAATGAGACTTCTACGAAAGGGCGTCCGCGACCTTGGTAACTTGGGTCAGTTTTCGAAATCTGTGGGGGAAGGTCAATGTCCAACAGTTGAGGGTTTACAATTAGTAACAATACGGTCATAATAAAACCTCGGAGAAATAACCATTTATTTTCTTTTATAGTACAACTGATACAAATTGTGTCATTTCTCCTTCAATTGAATACAAAGACTTTTCTTTGGTAATAACAGTACTTGAAATTGAGTTATTTATGGAAAGTAATTGCAAATTTCATACACTACTAAGCTTACTAGTGTGTTAAATTAGGCATGAACTTTAAATTAGAACTAAGTAAATTATATTATTTTTTTTTGTTATATCAAGCAGAAAGCTGAAAGTATTTTAATGCAACGTTCAGTAAAAACTTCCGTTACTCTATCAATAAATCTTCTACATGAGCCATTACTTATAGTATATGAACATGTCTGGTGAGATCGAGCCTACCGCCATCCGCCCATTCGTCCGGAACGTCCGAAGCATTCGACTCGAAACGCAGTTTCCTATGTCCAGTGGAAGGTCAATTGAGGAAATACCCGCGTTTCCTAACCCCACAAAAATAGTTTCACTATTCAGTGTTTAACCATCTATTTGATACACACGTAATAAAAAGAAGGCGAGCACCAGCGCGCTATACTTTGATCATTACACTAGATTAGATCGTTGTCTGGGTGTAAGCATTAATTTATATATTGTATAATACAGGAGTAAGTAATGTGTGTATGGTAAGGAAGTACCTTTATGAGTGGACATTTCCTCAACATTGCGCGACGTTCATAGTTTTAATGACCATCCCATCACCGTAAGGGTTTCGAAACGTTAACACATTGTACCCCCGCTGGTGGGGTGCTTTAAAATAGCCTTCAAGAGTGGAGATTTACACAAATAGACGTCAGGCGCAACCTAGGCAGTCACTTCGGCACCACCTTGCTGGCTAACAAATACATACATTCTATAACTCTATGCCTAAAGTAATTAAGGAATCAAAATCACTTCCAACTTTTAATTTTTTAAACGCACCATATTCAGAATTGTAAGCCTGTACTCTTCTTTATTTTATTTTTATACAATTTAATTTTAGTTCATAACCCAGAGAAACCGTCGCCTATCTTAATTTTTATGTTTTTCCTCATACGAGTAAATAATAAAATTGTATTCTTTTTGGGTGAAATAAATATCTAAACAGCGTGACGCTTTAATGGCGACAATATTAAAACACGTATACAGATTCGCATTTTGTTTTTATGAACATATTTTAATTTCATCAAACGTTATTATTTAATTAATTTTTTTTTCTGAAATAGCATCTTGGAGAACCCTTTACTTAAAGAGCGCAACGCGCTGGGGTCATTTGCGGGGGTCTCGGATCATAACATTGCATCAATGAAATTAAAACGAATAACGTGTACCTAAAGAGTAGGCGCATTGATTGAAAGAGAGCCCTATATGTCGGCGAGCGGCGCATGCAGTAGTTATCAAATTACGAATTATGTGTTTTATGTTGTTATAATTTTTATGATTACTGGTCACTAGCCCTATCCGTGTAGTGGCACGTTGTATGTTTGACATAGCATTAGCCACCTACCGATAAGAGGGAAAAATAACCACGCTTGGCAAGCGAACTAATGAACGAAGTAGGCACTAACGTTGTTATTAGCATACTGTAGGGTTCCATTTTCCGCATAATCGTATTATTGGCATGCAAGCAACAACCACAGGACGAGGGATATTGAGTTATTATTTCTCAGAAACTGCGGAAGCATCACACATCCTGTTCGTTCTATCTATGGGAAGTGTGTGTGTGGTTGGGAATTTAGTTTGGTTACTGGAAGCCAGCATCATCCCAGCTTCTTTGGTTCAAGCCTTTTTTGGATAATAATCTGTTGTAGCATAACAATATTGCACTAATTTACTTTTACCTTATCATAATTTTTACAAAAATCCATATTTTTGCGATGAAAATGATTTAATCATAAACTAAAGTATAGCATGGAATCACTAGTAGAAGTAGAAGAAATCTACTGTCTCGAGATTGTCTAGTTTTCAATAAATTTTCAGCAATTTTTGCTGCTCTACTGATGTAGGTAAATATGGCCCAATATGTCCTGCCAATTACAGGGTAGAAAAATAGAAATTTTATAACGTTATGAATCATTCTGATGAATGGACGGACACTGTCACTATTACGAGAACAAAAAAACTCTGCTTGTTATATCTTCGTCATAGAGAATTTAAAAAGAAAATAATAGACTTTTGATATATACGCAACTTGTGTTCCAAATATATAACTGTGTAAATACTATAGAAGCTTTCATAATGGGGGTCCATTCTCAATAGGACACTGTGACACACAGTGTCAAAAAAGTTCAATTAAAACTAAAATAAAGTGGGTTACGCGTGGCGAACGAACTGATGTTTGATATCAGAATGTTACGAAACAGATGGTAATTATAATTTGCAGTTATTTTAATTCATGATTACGTGTTTAATATCTTATTAAGATCTAGATCTAGAACAATCTTCTTCTGTTTAATTAAATATATTAATTCACTGGCTGAAAAAAGCACATCCTACGCCGCTGGGTACGCTTGCAATTTTGCACAAGAGTTCCTTTTTTATTCAGGTGAGCACTAAAAACGGATTTTATCAAAAGAAAGTACGTCATTTTTGCCGACGGGGAAATCCATCGGGCGCACGGCTTGTCTAACTATAATTTTGGGGGCTCTCGGATGTCTGTAGATTTGACAGCAGACTTACCTACGTTAAAACGAAATACATATTATATATTATTATCTTTATAAGCCTGCTGCGAGAAGGTTGCACTATAAAACGAATTATATTTTTCTACCGCTGTCCTTGTGTAGCTATACTTACAAAAGGCGCTACTAGGCGTCTGTGTCAGCTTCCACCAGCACCCTTTTTGCATAACACATTTTCATCCACAATCTGAATAATTTTAAAGGATATTGCTAATGCCTTGCTTCATAGTATGTTCTTTGTCTGCTCAACAACGTAAACAATTAATGTTTTTGAACTGCTAAAATGGGAGCCATTGTTACTGATAGTGTCACGCAATTACTCAGTAGTTCCGTCTGGGAAGCTGCTGGTGTCTGTAGAAGTGCAGGTCAAAATAATAAAGGGGCTATGATTTTTACCACATTAAGCTATATTCACATTTGACATCAAGAATCCACACCACAATTTTGCTGTCGCTCTTGTCATGAAGCTCAAACACGCTTATATATACATATGTATGTTATTCGCATAAAGTGAAATCTTAGGTAATGAAGTGAATATTAGTAGCGGAAGGTGTCTGAACGGTCTTTAGAAAGATAAGCATTCTAATAAAATTACTTCAGATACGAATGTAGAAAATCAATCATGGCGAGGATATCCACAGGTATATTATAAAGTTATACAACATAATGTTACGTTTAGATTGGTGATAGCAGCTGTTTGCGACGCGTGCGCACATTCACCTTGATGAGTGACGCATCATCCTACATTATAGCAGACGCGAACGGGTGTATGTGTATATCTACCTATTGTATAATAATCTGTACGAAGAGATTGCCATGTGCTAGTATTAGGTATAAAGTTTATTAACCCAGCCTGAGTTAATTGATAATCTTATTACTATAGTGAAAGCTGGGCACGAGATCGTTCATCCGTTAATCGTTAGTTAACGAAATTAACATTTCGAGTAACGAATTCACTTTTAAGTTAACTATAAAAATTGTTAACGGGCTCATTAACTTCCGTTAACATCCCATGAATCAGTAGGTAGTTAATTATATAGGTACTTACTATTTGACAAAACGATATCAAGGACATCATCAGTATAAATATCGTCTTCTCCAGATTGTTAATAGGTATAAACCTATTTAACAAAAAATCAATCTGGAGAAAATGTTATTTCAGTGGAAAACAAAACTTTTTGAAAATAACAATTTTACAAAGCTGCAAACCGATGTCAACTCTGTCGAATGCTTTCCGGAAATCGAAATACAGAGCATCAACCTGCCCACCGATGTCCAAGCCACGGGATATGTAGTCTACGTGAATCAGTAAATTCGAGTTTACGGAGCGACCCGGCCGGAAATCGTGTTGGGCATCGGATAAAAGACATATTTACGCGTTTGAAAATAAAACCGTGAAGTATAAGCTCGAAAACCTTGGCAATGGTTGGCAGGATAGCGATGGGTCTGGCCTCTGCTAATGTTTTATCACTGATTTTAGGGGTGGGAGTGACTCGCGAAGTTTGCAATTGTTCAGGGTATACACCGGACTGGAAGGCAAGGTTAAATACCTGACAGAAGGGCTGCCAAGATGTCATGACATCCCTTAGGGGCAAAGGCTGGAATGTTGTAAGGGCCAACCAAGTTACAGGATTGGAGTTTAGCAATCGCCTTAATTATATCCGGTAGGGTTAAAAAGGGGAGAGGAATGTAAATTTCCTAGGGTTCAATTCAGGTGCATCGGGCAGAAATACGCTAGTAAAATACAGAGCAAATGCCTCGGCCGCTTTGACACCCGAACAAGTCTGACCATTGCACACTATGTTCGGCTCGAAGCCGCCCTTTGATCGCAGGCTAGAAATATGCTGCCAAAACTGTCGCGGATTTTTTTTATTACCAATATAATCTGTAGGCGTCCTGGGTTCTTACTTTAAGATCCCGTCGCAGAACACTCAACTCTCCATATGTTGAGCGATGGCCGTTTTACGTAGATATGACCCATGCATATTTTCCCCAAGTTTTTATTGTTTTTGTGCGTGTGTTCTTTCTCTGCGTCAGTTTCCCGCAAATAAACGTGTTTTCTTTCTTTTTTATACGAATTCTTCATAGTTCATGCCTTGATCACGTTTTCATTATTTCCATGACAGGTGCACATATTGAGTACTCCGTTATTGCCAGATATTATTCTATAGATAGAAAATACTGCTGCCCTTTAAAATATTTGACATCGACTAAACTTTATGGGCCCAAAGTATAAATTATTCCTAAGTTTTTGACCTTTGGAATGCACATTATGGTATCAATGCCAATTAATGTCAATCGGAGCATTTAATGTGTAAGAGATTTTAAGATAGCCTATAAATTGTGATGTGACGGTAAGTAGGTAGTGTAAGTACCATAAATAAACACATAGTGAAGGCTCTGCTAAGGTGTACAATGTATTTTAGTTTACTTTTCTTTTGGTAAACAAATAAGCGGCCGTTCCAAAAATTTAGATTTTGGTAAAAGGTACCTAAGTACCTATTGTCTAGGTATGCTGTGCTGGCGTACCAATTGGCACCAAGAAAGAGAAGCCTTTGTCCAGTAGTAGGTGAAGTCGGGTTGTGGATGATAATAATAATTATGGGGTGTATATAGAAAAGTCTATTGAGTTCAGTTTTTTTAAATTAATGTTTATGAATCAAAACGGGCCAAAGATGATCGTAGCAGGTGGCGTTCTGTATTTTCTGCCTAACCCCATGGGAAAAAAGGCGTATGTAAAGTATTAAACAAAAGTCAGTTACCCTACGTAAAATATCAGTTACCCTACGCAAAATAACAGTTACCCTACGCAAAATATCAGTTACCCTACGCAAATTCGTGCGGGCTTGGGTACTCCATACCAAATATAAATTTACAATACATATAAAACATCCTACGACCTGTGTACAAATATCATGAAGGCAAGCTTCCGCGTCACCCACCCACCCCTTGGCGCATGTGCAAGCGCACTTAGAGATGACGCCGTTGAAATCTAGACCTTACAGTGTTGATCCTAGATTTTACTATGCATCATTTTCCTCTGTTTTTCCTGAATAGGAAGCCCTATTTCGAGGGTTACTGCAAGACTCGTTAGTTCTGTGGTCAGAACGCCTCTTCACAAAAGGTGGTCGGAGATTCAAATCCTCCACGAGCTGGCCGTTGTAGCATTTTTGCAATTTATTTTTCTTTAGGCATCACACATTTTTTTTTTTAATAAATTCGGCTGATATCTAGGAATGCAAAATTTAATATGAAACTACGATGCAGGGGACTCAGGAACACCGGTCATGAAAGATTCATCTGAAAACATTTAATAATTTTCAATCAACCAGCCAATAGCTTACGAGATTACTTTTGCTCAAGCACTTCGTGCTGGCTGTTTGAAAGCCCCAAAAAAATGACTATATAAATAAATTTTGACCGAGTAGGGTAGCAGTTTTCTATGAAACAGCAGATTTTTTTTCATAATCGACCAGGAGGCTTATTGAGTATTGTTCACTATTTTTATAATTACAGGTTTGGCCGTTAACACAATTTTGTAAAATTCAACCTGTATATTAAGTTTACCTAACTAGTATACGGCTGGTTGACACTTCCCGTGACCCAAGGGCTGGCTTTTACCTTGGCCAGAGGCTGAGCATCGCGATACAACGTGGTAATGCCGCCAGTCTCTTGGGTACATTACCAGTCGACAGCGATGCGGATGAATTTTTCGACGCAATTTTTTAGTTTCTGTATAGTTTTAGTTAAGTTAGTATTTAATTTTAATTTTGTTATTTATAAATAATAATAGTTACTACTTACTGAAATAAAAATAGCTATTTTGACAATAAATTACAACGTATACCACCAAAAAACTACGAAAATATCTGGTGATCAGAAAAGTTAAGCTGATTTTAACGAGGCATCCCGAATCCCGATCCATCTGTATCAAAGTAGCTCTATAAAAACAACAATAAGTACATCAAAATCAATGCCCTTGGCTGGGATCGCGACGGCAGATGCCCTTCAAATTAGCCCCTCTGTCTGCACGAGAGGTTAAAATACTATACTTACATAGATCTACATCAAACCCGAATCAAATTCACGTTTACCTGAGGGATTGAAATACATTGAACATTCAATATGAATTCTGATTGACACTTGAGTAACGGTCATGATGGTCGTAGTCCTTAATAGTAACTTTAAAGGCATAATTATGGCCATGTTTAAATATTTTTTGTAATTTTTGTAATATTTTTTGTACATTTATTGTAGTATTTTTTGTACATTTTTTGTAGTATTTTTTGTACATTTTTTTAGTATATTTAGTCCACAACATCTTATCATAATCAGCCTATAATATTCCCACATACTGGGACACAGGCCTCCTCTCGGTGAAAGGGAGTGGGCCGTAATCCACCACGCGGGCTCAGTGCGGGTTGGTGGTTACATAGATGTCACATGCCTTTGAATTATTGGTTTTAGGACATGCCGGTTTCCTCACGATGTTTTCCTTCACCATTTTGAAAGCAGTGCGGTGAATTGGTGATGAAATAATTTACACAAAATAAAGCGCCAGTCTAGGTTCGATCCTACGACCTGCTCGTAAGTCGCGGCTGTTACCACTGGGATACCACTCGTTAAATCCAAAAGTATCAATTAGTGACAATCATTTAATAAATTCACACAACAAAAATGAACCATTGAAAATAAAACACGAAGTCTGTAAATCTAAGCTGTCCTTGATTCTTCATTATTATGATAAATAAGTGGCTCTTAAAACAGAATATTGCTTCCATATATTTTGTTTATGATACCAGGTGGGTGGTATATTGTAACGGCGGGTACCACCCCCCGCGCGGCCGCGGACTGTACCCAGTGATTCCCAGACAGTTTACATAATATCGTCCAATCTCTCTTAACGATTATAATTAATTAAGCTCCAAGTCCTGACGGTAGTCATTTGTTGAATGGCAATGACGGTTTTATTGCTTCATAAGGAATGTCTTCTATAACGGTACCGGCAGGTTTGTGTATACACCTTCGGTAACTCCTCTGTGATTTTAGATAGGTACCGCCTATTTTATTCTGTAAGTTTTTTAATCGGCATTTTGTTATTTTGACAGTTTGTTTTTATAGTTTGTGCTTTTCTAAGTTTTGTCTTATTGGAAAGTAATTGATAAGCAATAAAATACGATATCATTTTGTGTGGCCTCACACTCGGACCTCATTGTTCTTTTGTTTCTTTACAAAACATCGTATCGTATTTGGAATTCATCGTTCTGTCTGCGTGTGGGTGGGTGGTGCCATAATTGGGGGTACTTTTGAGAACATCTCGTTTAGATACTCCAATGAAATTCTTGTTCTCGACGTACACTTATTTAGCTATCTTGTAGATTGTACCAAAATTCTCAGGCTCCGATAAATTCTTAAGTATTTAATTTGAATTCGCATGATCTTAAAATCGTTAGGGCAAGCCATAGCACTTAGTAGAAACAGCACCACCTAGAGCTAAGCCGTAGTAACACATAACAGTGAATGGAAGTCTGCAGAGAAACAGCTGACTACCGTGTACCGTTGTTCGCTTCAAGTGATAGTTAGAGGCATTAGTAGCTGCGTAGGCGCAACTAGCAAGCGAAAGTATTACTAACGTTCCCTTCGCAAAGATTCGCTACTCACTGCATAGATGGCGATATTGTTATTCACTGTGGACTGTGGAGTATTTATTCATAATCAGCATATAATGTTCCCACTGCTGGGACACAGGCCTCCTCTCGGTGAGAGGGAGTGAGCCGTAATCCACCACGTGGGCCCAGTGCGTGTTGGAGAATGTCACATGTCTTAGAATTTTTGGTTCTAGGACATGCCGGTTTCTTCTCGATGTTTTCCTTCACCGTTTTGAGAGCAGTGGTTATAAAATAATTTACACATAATAAAACGCCTGTCTGGGTTCGAACCCACGACCACCTACAACTCAGGGCCACCACTGCTCTGGAGTATTTATTACATGATATTTATTTCAACTAGCGCGAGCATCGCCAAATTTACATCTTGTGTCTCATCTTGCTGTGCTGCAAACCTCGGACATCTGTCTTCGTTAAAATAATTATAGTTAAGGCCAATTGTCTCCACCGTCAGATAACTTATATTTGAAGTAGGTACAAATATTGCGATTTGACATAATTAGATCCAATAGGAATGCTGTCAAACCGTCATTATATATTTCTCAGATTTAAAATTTTAAAAAGTTATCTGACGATTGAAAAATTAGCCCTTACACATCCAACTGTAATGAGCATACAGTTTTAAACATTAACCAAAGTAACGTATGGTGTAGCTCCAAGTTGTCAACACGAAGGCTCAAGGCAGCGGCCGGCCGGCGCGGGCGGCGAGCCCGGAACGGCCGCCGAAGGAAACTACCGACAAGACGATTTACCGTAACACAAAAAATGTTCAGATAAGCCGACTTTCTAATAAACCCTACTAGACAACCGAGCCTTCTTCCTTCTACATAATAAATCTTAAGGAGACCAAATGAAGCGGTTCCCAATGTTTGATAATTGTGTTGAGATAAAATATTATAAATCGGATTCTCGGTTTCATTATAATAAATAGGGATTGTAGCGCAGGAAATATCAAGACATTTATAACTGTTCAGCTGTAGGAGAGGTGATCAATTATAAGCTGATGTTTATAAATATTCCAAGTGTGGTTTTTATGGTTTAGTTGTTTAAAATAATTTTCACTTCAGTAGCTCGAACAAGTAGGTTTTGCTGCGTGAAATCAGTGAGCAAAATGCGATTTTGCTCACTGAGTGAGACAAAGTAACTTTTTAATTTTTTTTTTATTCTACTTTGGGTTAATCATACAATTCGAAACATTCACACTCTATCTCTTTCCCGCCATTAGAAAGAGAGAGAGACAAAGACCAGCCCTTTTGAAGTTCGGATTTTGAATTCCACCTCAAAGACAAACACGTTCGGAATTTCGTACTAACTAAAGAAATTTTGCAAAAAGAAAATTATGTCTTTTAATGTAATTTATTGAATTTTTAACTTATTGTTTTATTTAAACGAAAATAAGTATTTACTGCAAATAAAACTGATATTTAAATTGTAAATATTTACTGCTAGTTTCAATAAATGTTAGGTACTTACGTAATATATTTTGAATAATAAAATATCATGGGTGCTATTTCCGAACACGCCTTAATTTAAATAAAAGAGCGAGAATAAAATTTCGTGACTGGCGTACAGAGTTGAATAATTTAAAAAATATTAAAATAATCGTAAAATATGAGTGAAACTAGCGACGAGAACAGTATTTTAACACCGGAAGAGTTAAAACAACAAGTTATTAATGCAGAATTAAGTTTCCTACCTGAGAAGTCTCGCGAGAAATATCTGAAAGCATACCATGTCTTCAATGAATGGAGACTTACAAAGGGCGCAAGCAGTTTTTCGGAGACGGTGTTGCTATCTTATTTTTTAGATTTTATAGAATTGGTATCTACCTACAATGTTAATTATTTTGATTCACAATAAATAGTTATTTCAATCTATTCCTGTTTATTATTTTATCTCCTAAAGTGTTCTCGCTGCTGAAGTGAAAAGTTATGTGTGTTACACGAGAGCAAAGTTTTTTTGCATCTCGTGCCTTTGAATCCCTCGCCACACAAAAAACTACTTTGCTCTCTTGTTGCACAAATAACTATTTCTTTGTGAACCGTGGAATACGTTAGAAATAATGACAGGTAATGTAAAAAAGCAGAGGTCGTCAGTCATTATATTGGATGCGTGCTAAAACACAGGAATACGATTTTCCAATATAACAGATTATCTTTTTTATTTCTTACTACTCGTATTGCCCAAAAATAACGTGACAAAAACGTACAGCACTTAAACCAAAAGTTTAACACTCACTGGCCGATATTTTAATGTGGCCTAATAATCAGAAAAAAAAAAACTGGCCGGAGTGTGCCGGTGGGCTTTAGCATGGCCCCAGATTGATGCCTCTCCGTACTGCGGCTGCGCAGGCAACTCGTATCGGCCCTTTTTTACCTTTTATCTTTAGTTTGAATATTGCCTCTCATAATAAGGGCTCTGGACCGTTAAAAGTTGGGGAATGCGCGACCCAGTGAATGAACTCAGATATCCACGTGTTTCGATCATGGATACGGTTTTTTTAACGACGGTTTTTCTAATATATGTGGAATGCGTCGGATCATTTTGCCGTTATTCTGCCTCGATCTGATGACGATCTAATTTTTTTTAACACGGTTTGAGTTTCATTACAAGATGTAGCTCAATCAGATACTTATTGGAGAGTATGGGGGAGAGCTCTCGTACAAGTTGAGATGGTGAAGGTAACACGATATTTACTCTATTTAAGATGAGACAAGATATAGGTACTGATAGATTCTATATTTATACAAAAAGAGTTAGATATGGACCGCTAACATGCACTCTTGTAGGTATTGCCAATTTCAGTGATCTGAAGACCAAGCCTTTACTTTAGTCAACGACAGGCATCATTGCCATGTTGGATGGCTCCAACGTGGTAATGATGCAGTCAACAGCGATGCGGGAAAATATTTTATGTAAGAATATTATAGCTGATGTTTTAATCTATTTTTAATATTACGTGTGTATACTTACTGCGGGTAATATGAAGGAACAATTAACACCTAACTTACTACTTAGAATTTTATTATTTTATTACCCACCAAGTAGTTTTACACTATGAAGCCGTAAGACGGTTGTAAATTAAATAGAAAAATAATTTTCACCGCGTCATCACCGCATGTTATCTCCATTGCTTCCTAGATATAAAAGTAATAGCTAGGAAATAAGCACTAGACGCCGCTGAGTTTTCTATTCCATATGATATTCTACTTAGATTTGCATCGTCTTGTCCAGCGTTTTCGATTTATCATAACACTAGGAAGTCATTAGTGGACCATAGATATCGCATATTTTAGGGAAATCAGTCATTTTAGGTAGGTACTGTAAAAGTTTACAAGACTTTAAGTGCATATTTTCAGATATTTTTATGGTATACTCATAATCTATTCTCGTTATCATGATGATGATGCAGGTTATTTGCGTAAATTCCTCGTGCATTCTGATGGACATAAGCCTCTCCAATCTCAAGCCATTTAACTCGAGCGATTCTACTCTCATCCAGCTGCTATCAGGCACCCATGTATCCATCTATCAGGTATCCATCTCCATCACACAACACTATGATAATATCAAGAAAAATATGCATCTAGTCACTACAAGCAATAGCACAAGTCAGAACAAAAAATTTAAAAGAAAGGATAAAAACTGGGCAAGAGCGAGTCGGACTCGCGTACCGAGGGTTCCGTACCATCATATGTTTTTACATTTTCATCGGTGAGGTCTATATTCGTCAGAGAATTTTAACACTGTGCACTGCGGTGTAGAATATTGCAGTTTTATGTCAACGCCATCTCCGATAGTGGAACCAATGTAACTTTTGTTGATGATTTCTGAAAAAGTGTGCTATTTAGAGACTTCGTTTTATTTTCCCTGTAATCTTTACATGAACTTCTATCACATAGAATAATTTCAGATTTTTCACTTTGCAAACTTCGGAGATAAGGAAGGGGGACGGTATTTTTTTCCATTTTTCATCAAAAGTCGAATACTATGCGGCCTAAAAAAAAAAAGAAAAACTGTTTGAGAATGTGCAAACTGCGCTCTTTCATATGATACCTCACATGCCCTAGTAGCCCCACTTGGAATTTTTCAAACCCCCTTTAAGTCCCTGCTGCAAAAAATATACATATATTATTATTTCTTACTTATTTGTAGAATAGTTGGGCAAACGTCATGTAAAACTATTCCAAATTTCAAGTTGATAGTAGTTCTTGAGATATCCAACTGTGACAGACAGACAGACTGAGTCTCACCATAAGGGTTCTATTTTACCATTTTGCTACGGAACCCTAAAAAGGAGTAATTTGCCGAGCAGAGAAAAATTAGAACTACATAATTGTAATCTTTGTGTATTTATAACAAGCCGTGTTCCCGATGGGATTTTCCATCAGCAAAAATGATGTTCAACCCTCGGTACGCGAGTCCGGCTCGCTTTTGCCCAGTTTTTATCCTTTCTTTTCAATTTTGACCTTTCTTAGTGCTCAACCTTGTTTAAGGAACTCTTTTGCAAACATTCATGCTTCTAAACCCAACGGTTTAGGCTGTGCGTTGTATGTCAGAGAATTAAAGATATTTATTAAGTAGATATGGATATAAAAGAGTTATCACACAAAGTAAGCACATAGCGCAATATTTGCGCGTAGTGATCGTTTGGAGCGTTGCGTGCGCGAGCGTCGTATTTCCTGTACTTACGCCGCGCTCGCGCCGGTGAAACTCATGAAAATGCGCCGCCAATCAGGGAAATACGATCGCGAAAGTGATTTATGAATTCAACCAAAAATTACTTTGTAAGACTAGATTGATGGAAGATTTTTAATATGTGTTTGTATATTGTGGTTCTTTCTTTATTCTTTTTTTAGTTTTTTATTTTAATTTGCTGAAAAACGGGATCGATGGACTTGGTCCATTTTTTCATTTAGTATAGGTAAGTTTTTCCTAAACTAAATGTAAGAAAAACCGAGAAAAAAGTTTAGACCTAAGAAATTATTTTCTTTCTTATACACATACATAGTTACAAAAATTTACTTACTCGTATTAAAATTTTCGGGAAGTTTTTTCGCTTTTCCTTCATTTTTTGATACAGTAAATTTAAATCTACCAGCTGTTTCTATCCATCAGCTTTTATTTATCGTACACAGCTTTTTGGTATTTTATGTGAGGATAGGCGCACATTTACGAATTTAACACAATGTTGATGTTAGTTAAGATAAAATTTTAGCGATGTCTACATCAAGGAGACGTTGTTTAAACGATCCGGAGTGTTTTTGCTTTATTTGTGGTGAATATGTTTTCAAAAATTATAGAAAATCGGTGACAGATTTCGTAAAAATCGCGTATACCGACTATTTTAAAGTACAAGGCTGTAATTTGGATAAAACTATTTGCCAAAATTGTGTTGTTAGTTTACGACAATGGTCAAGTGGAAAATGAAGTTCCCTGAAGTTCACAACCCCCATGATCTGGCGAGAACCGAAATCATTTGTGTCAGTAATGAAAAACTTTCTTGTTAATACTAAAGCACCAAACTACCAAGACTTGGTCGAACATGTTACTATGTCTGAAGGATCTTGGTTGCAACATGAAAATGCGTAAAACTCCATTATTTACACTCCCATCTGGACCACTTTCCTGAAAATCTTGGCCACTTTGGTCAGATGGGATGTGCCTATGATGGCAGATTATTGCTGGAGTTTGAAACAAGACCTACCACAAGTATCACATGCAAGAAAATCATCAAAAAATCATTTTTGGCGGCTTCCAAAAATTAAATATTTTTTATGGTATTAATTTTTTGTGTTTTTCTAAAAAATCACACATATTATGCCATATCTCAAAAACTAAAGCTGATAGATGAAAACGATTTTTATTTTCAGAGTCAGGGTGCCATATGTCTACATAAAAGTTAATTAACTGTCTGGAATAAAATCTTTGTAACTATGTGTTATTTATCTTCGTGGACGATAGACCAAAGACTGTCATTGGTCTATCGTCCAAGAAAAAACTCTAGGTTTACACCTAGAGTTTCTATTTCACAGTTCAGTCTTAGCAAATTGATTTCAGATTAACATTAAGCCAGCGGACTTGATACCCTTTTTACTAAAAACTCGATCACTGAAGCGTGGCACCCACCTAACTGCTCTAGATAACAATTTGATAGTTGCATGGGTAATAAAAACGTTCAAAAATTGGGCACAATTACCCCGGTTACTGCCTCGTAACATTTTAATAGCGAGTTCCCATTTAGTGTGGGAACAAAAGGTGAAACTGTCTAAGTGAGAAGAGGGTACTTACTTATTCAGGTACTTATGATACTCACGGCTCTGCGGCACCGCTTATGTAAGCGATGGGCGATGGATATCGGTTTGTGTGTGACCTCTTAACGTAGGGGCGTTGAAACTGTTAAAAGCTCTTTATAAATAAAATGATGTTTCGTTCAGACCTTTTTTGCTGTCTATACTTTGATATTGTGGTGTTTCTCAAAGAACATAAATGCATGCGATAAATTAGCATTTCTGTTATTTTAAGAAGCCGTCTTGGCTATAATGTATAATTAGCAATTCTGTTATTTTTAGAAGCCGTCTTGGCTAAATGGTAAGAAAGTTATCGTTATAGATTTATGGTATTCTACAGACATCAATTAAATTAATAATAACCATATCATGATTATTAAATAACTCGTAAAAGTTGTCTATCGTGTATTTAAAACTCGGGAAAATAATAATGCATATACATTGGTATTTAAGGAAGCAAAGGCTGGCTTTGTTTTATTAAGTTGCAGCGTTACCTGAGGTAGTGAGGTTGCTTGATGGACAGTAGGTAAGCATCAAACGCTAGAAAGTGGGAAGCCGACGTTTACACAACACTTGAATAAAAACAACTTAGATATTTGCGTGTTTACGCCACGGAATATTGTTTATGTGGGTATGTAGGTTACAGGAATTGTTAATCTAAACCTATTATTAGTGGTTATAATTGGAACCTTATAATCAAACATTTTTCTGACATCTCCGTGTCTTCGATAGCTTGTTAAACTGTCGGTTCCGGTTGCCACACCAATATCTAAGGCCATTGTTTCCTCTTAGGATAATTGTAACAACCCCAACATAGTTGGGAACACGCTAGGCAGATGATGATGACTGAAAAGAATGGCAGACACAGAACACTAGCCATCCTATTTCTTCACCATCCGTAGTTGACTGGTAGAGAAAGCCTAAGAAATTAAGTTCACCTTTGCACCGTAGTTACTGTGTGCGAGAAGTTTACAAAAAATAATATGGCGAATTTAAGGTCCTATATTTACATTTAGACCTTCGATCAACAAAAGACAGACGGAAGCCCTATTCAAAATAGTTGACAAAAGAGTTCTTGAAAATCAAAGAAGATTGCGTTTAAAATACTTAATTGTATTCTTCAAAAATGTCATTGTTATTTTCATTAGTAGACGGCCATTTAATTACAATAAATATGTTTTCTACCTTCTGTGACAAAACAATACCCTAGCACCCCCTCCTAAGCTGAAAGACAGCTAAAAATAATTAGGACATTCAAAAAAGCACGATAACTAACCCGAAATCACTAAAACCAAGCCTCAGACTCAAGACAATTAAATAAAGACGTCTATATCACAAATAAAAGCCCTTGGAAGTCGTAACAAATAAATTACATGTTATCAAACGCCTGTCCGTCGCACCGTAATACCGTCTAAGAGTTACACAACGAGTCGCATGTCTCACACGACACGACAAAGTAAACGTTTTGTTACACCAACGCTTAATGCGACCGTTTATAACTGATAATGGTGTGTGCCGGACGTGAAAGCGTTTTAGATGCTATTCTAGAAGCATAGCTTCGAGTTTGTGGAGCATAGCTTCGAGCTACAACCAGCCCCGGCCGGTTTGTTCACTTGTCAGGCTCTGATAGGACAAAGTACGACTCGAGAATGTAAACGACCGCGGAAATGGTTTAACACGTGAAAGTGACTAGTTTAGGCTCGAGTATCTATTTATCTGATGTAGCTGTACTTTGTTATAGGTGGGCAAGGTACCAATATCGTTATACATAGAATTTTTCTCCTTTGATTATATAATGTTAGTTGGTTTTGTTCAAATAGGTCACACATCTTTAGATGTACAATTAGGTAGGAACTTTAATTTTTGAAACTGTAAGCTCAATATTAGAACACATTAGTTCACATTAGAGAAGCAAAAGCATTGTTAAAAAAAACTTATACCTAATTTATAACTGGCCACCAAACCCGAAAAAGCATAGCTGAGCTTTACTTATCAATTTTAAAAAGTCGTTTGTTCGAATTAAAATTATTATTTACTTCTGTTGTCATTTCAACAAATAAAAAATGCCATTTTTGATTCAAGAACTTTTTCGTCTTGGTGATCCAAAAACATTATTCATAGAACAGCTCGACCCAAGTATCGCACCACACGAGTGCACTAACGTAGTGCAGCGAAGCGTGCGCAGGCGCAAGTGCAAGGCTCTCGTCCACGGTCACGGATAGCTGCCGTAGTTAATGGCGACGCTACGTAATCGTTCCTTATATCTTTGTATTTATCGTAAGCAAGGAATTTATAGAAGTTGTTTTATTTTCTAGAGGAAATACCGGTGGGCTTGTTATGTAAAGGTTTAAAGAGTTTTGTTGTGCAACGTATTTGGTTTATTTATTAAAATTTCATAAACAGTAATTAACAAATTATCGTTATCCGGAATGAGACGAAAGAGAACTAGAGTTGACAGAACAGGCCAGAAAATAGGCATGGTGGCTGAGTCTAGACACAAACAAACGTGTTGTTTAAGGCAAAACCGCCAGAGTAGCCCGCGACATTCATTTTTTTTTACGATTTTTGCAATTTGCTGGTCAGTATTATTAAGTTGTACGTTGAATAATATATGATTCGCGGCCGTAACAAATATGTATTTACAGAATTATAATCATTAAAGTCATCAACACAACTCTCTAAGACCAAGTATCCCACAGAATGACTATTTCATGAAATCTTGACATTTTGGGAATAATCCCAAAATGTCAAGATTTCATGAAAATGTCATGATTTCTTGTTAGATTAGTATAAACTAATCTAACAAGTTGTATTACTGATTTTATTGATTAGGATTCTGTAAATACATATTACGAGACGAGAAGTACCTACAACTCAATACTGACCAGCAAATTGCAAAAAACGTAAGAAAATTGGAATTTCGCGGGCTACCTTAGCGCTAAACGGCTAACGTTGGATAGGACACCTGCAACCTGCACCCTAATTTCGTAACACACTAACAATCTCAGTCTGTATCATTTTGAAGGAATAGAAAAATTGCTAATCCATTGCTTCATAATTTATGATCGAAAATAAATTCTGCTCAACAATGTAAATAACACAATGAATACTGTTGAACTGTCAAAATGTAAGCTATAAGCAGTTGTTGTTAATATAACCTTTTGATAGTGTGTTACGCAATAACCCTGCCGGTTGGGTCTAGCCGTCTAGTGACGATCGTCTCAGGCGCATTCAGCCAAACTTTTATACATAGAATAAGGGCTGATTTTTCCAACGCCAGATAATTTTGTCCGAGGAATAGTTTTTAATTTTTGACTGTTTTTCCATACAAAATCTTTCAGATTCAAAACATAAAAGATGTTTAATATTGATATGGTCACTATAAGGTGTTGTTAGGTTAGCTAATTACGTAATAACTTAAGACAGAAGGTCCCTTAAGTAGGGTCTGAATAAATTAACCGACTTGGTATTAGATAGATCTCACAACTTTTTACGGTAGAAGAACTGAGTTGCGAGACTTGTTTTTTTTTACAAGTTATGTTTTTGATCGCATTTCGTTTTCTTTATCTATTTATCGTCGACAATAAAAATATATCTAATGTCTCATCCCTACATAAATAAGGATCGCAGCACTCTGTTTACTTGTCATGTTAAATAAAAGTAACACAAAAGTAGTGTAATAATGTTTTAACTAGCCACTTCCTTTAACCTCTCAAGATAACTGAACCGCGAACAAAACAGTTCAACGAATACAATGTTCAGTTAACCGAGAGGTTACTTTAATTTAAATACCGTAACCAAATATAAAATGGAGCTCTTATGGAACAAATCGATGCTAATAAATAATGTTTTATCGCCTAAATTTTTTAAGAAAAAACTTGTGTAAGTACCTATACGTCAGAAGAATAAGTCAAACGTAAAGTCTATTCAGTGGCAGTGGCGTGATTAAAATCTATTTATTTGATTTCAGTATCGTATGTTTTGGTTCTCTGGCCATCCCAATTCCTATTCTACTTTTGCAACGGTAGGTACATAATTTTATATTATATAACAAAATAAATGCTGAGCTAATTGCCCTATGCACAAGGGTCCTGCATTAGGGTATTGTAATCAAGAGCCAGGACCTTTTATAGTAATGAACTGAGGTTTATTAATCATTTTAAACCCTTCCTTGGACATGATATTCATAGAATTTTATAAAAAATATATAATAGCAAAAAGAAAAATAGTAAAAATGCTACAACAAGCTGGTTGCTTGTGGAGGATTTAAACCTCCGACAACCTTGTGAAGAGGCGTTCTGACCATTGAAATAACGAGTCTTGCCGAAGGATAATTCAGGAAAAGCTAAGGAAAACGTTGCATATTACCTACATAAAATCTATGGATCAACACTGTAAAGTCAAGATTTCAACGTGGCCGAACTAAATTCGCTATGCACATGCGCCGAGGGGTTGGTGGAGATTCTCCTCATAGATAGGTTGTTTATTGTCCAAATTGAAATGTACTACAAACTTGTATATCCCACGACCCCTCACTAATTAAATCTCGTCGAGTTGGCAGTTTCATGATTTTGTATCCTTAGGTTTCGGACGCTCGCTTACAAGTAGGGACCCATAATTATATTAGACACAGCTTCTCAACTTTAAATTAACAATACCACTCTTACTAATAAACGTATTATATCAGATGGTTCACACCGATTTCTCTCTTTCAGTCGTCAGTAATTTGACTGTCGAAAGAAGAAGTCATAGCGTTGTGTAACTATACGTACGTATGTCATTACTTCCCAGAATTTGATCCTTATTAGGGACACTATCGAATGGCGTAATAATACAGTGTGTGTGTTTTTTTTTTAATCAAAATCAAGGGTTAAATTCCTGGCTCAAAATATTGATTTTTCAAAAATCAAATGATGCAGTTTAGTTTTCATCAAAATCGAGCACGAGACTCCTTTGAGTACTTTTCGCTATTCTTCATAGTTTCGAATTTGGCCATCCACGTCCACTTGAAAAATTCACTCTGTATTTTTTTTTTCAGTTTTTTTTTTTGTTTTTTTTTATAATCTAAGACTGTACCTATGTTAAAATAAGTAATATACCCTGTCCAGTAGGTTAATCGTTTTTTGACAGTTGCCTTAGAACGTAACTATTCCAGATTACGTAAAAGTTAACTTTCAAATGCGTAATAAAATAAATATATAAACTGCCTTATCTTATTGAATTATCTTATTTATGACTTCTTACAGACATTTTAATACCGTGCGTGTATCAGTTATGACATAAAAAATGTTACGCGTATTAAATTACATTCTATAGTACCACGTGATGGGATTGAATGTAATCGCTTCAAATGAATATATCGAAAATAATCATTATTGGTAAGTAAATCAGTAAGTATAGAAAAACCTTGCATCCACTCAAAAATACATAAATTATTTGCCAGGATACGGATTTGCCACCATAAACAAGATGTTAATGTTTCATTTCGATTTTAAAACTTTCATAAATAGTTATGCATAAAAATCGGTGTGTTTTAATATGTAGTAGGTAAAACCACCGCATATTTTATTTTTACGCTTATTTCTGGTATAAGACCTGCAAAATTTAAACTAAAGTAAACAAAGCGGCGAATTCATATTGTTTCGTATTTCAATCAATCAACTCAGCCTATCGCAGTCCACTGCTGGACATAGTCCTCCCCCAGACTGCGCCCCAATACTCAGTCTTCCGCCTTCCGCATCCAGTCTACCCCAGCCACCTTCTTTAGGCCGTCCGTCCATCTAGCTGGGGGGCATCCCACACTAGGCTTGCCGATACGCGGTCTCCACTCCAAGACTAGTCTGCTCCACCGGCCATTGGTCCTTCGACAGGCATGGCCAGCCCACTGCCACTTCAGTTTGCTTACTCTCCAAGCTATGTCGGTAACTCCGGTTCTTTTCAGGATAATTTCATTCCAGATTTTACCCTTCAAAGAGACTCCAAGCATAGCTCGCTCCATAGCGCGCTGAGCAACCTTGAATCTGTGGACAGCGTGTCAGTGGTCACGTTTCAGCACCGTATGTCATGACGGGCAGGACGCACTGGTTGAAGACTAAGGTCTTACGTCGCCTATCCCACAGTGTTTGAAGACTAAGGTCTTCAAACACTGCGGGATAGGCGACGAGAAGACTTGACGAAGTTTTCCAAATGGTGCCCAATCCAACTGGATCCTTCTGTCGGCCCTTTTCTCAAAGTTTTGTCTACCGAGCTGGATGACTTGCCCTAGGTAGACATACTGATTCACAACTTGGAGAAGAGACCCTTCGATGTGGATTGGACTCAGCAAGACGTGCGAATTGTACATGACTTTTGTCTTGTCCAAATTAATGCCGAGGCCCACCCGCCAGGAGACATTTAGACTGTGCAGAATTTGGTCTAGCTGTTCCAGCGTCTCTGCTAGTATGACGATGTCATCGGCAAATCGAAGATGTGAGATGTACTCGCCGTTCATGTTGATACCCTGTCCAGTCCAGTCCAACGTCTTGAAGACGTCTTCCAACGCGTTGGTAAACAATTTAGGAGATATTACATCCCTCTGTCTCCCCCCCTGAGCAGTTGGATGGGGCTGGTTTTCTGATCCTGGATCTAGACAGTCATCGTTGCAGCGTCATACAAACATCTCAACACTTCGATGCAGCGCCAGTCAATACGACATCGTTGCAGAGATGCCATAACTGTCCATATTTCGATGGAATCGAAGGCTTTTGCGTAGTCCACAAATGCTATACACAGTGGCTGATTATACTCCTCGGCCTTCTGTACATTTTGTCGAACAGTACGGATGTGTTCTACGGTACTGAAGCCTTTTAGAAAATCGGCTTGTTCTTGCGGCTGGAACTCGTCAAGTCCCCTGGCGAGACGGTTCGTGATGACCCTCGAGAACAGCTTGTATACGTGGCTCTTTGTGCCATAAAAATAAAGAAACCGCACCATTTTTAATTCGACAGCAAAAATAGATAATCAATACTACAAACAAATTGAAGTGTAAATAATTGAAATTTTACGTTGCTGTAATCACTAGTTATATCTGTCAAAAAAAGGTTTAATGAACAGCGGTGCTATTCTGTAAAAATCTCACCGTGAATACTTAGGTGAAGTGAGCGTGGAGTAAGATGTCAATAGTTGTCAATTCCTAGCAAAAACAAACTCACTTCACCTAAGTTTCAACGGTGAGATTTTAACAGAATCGACCGGCAGGGTATCATGATTGGTCGATTTTTTTTTCTTTTACCAATAGAGGTCAGTGGGAATTCCAAATTCAAATTGATTTCAAATTAAGGTAGGCTTAATTAGGTATGTACTTGTGTTTCGAATTTAATTATTCATTTGTTTTCGCACCATTTCATTTTCTTTGACATCGTTCTGTTCACAATATTATGGAAAACTTAAAATACCTATCACGTTAAATACGTATTGGAGTTCCACCAGCGCTGCAGAAACAGCTCGGAGGATTAATGATGTGATGGGAAGCTACTGTAAAAGAAAAGACGGTACAATTTTGGTCCAATCGTTTTCGTTCTGGAAATTTTGACCTAAGTACAGAGCAAATCCCGTGGACGACCAGAGACCCTAGTTGACAATGATAATTTAAAGTGATCGTGGAAGCGGATCCGTCGCAAACCACGTCAAATTTAACGGCAGACTTCGGTGTGAGTGATAAAACAATTTTAATTAACTTGAAACAAATTGGAAAAGTGAAAAAACTCGAAAAATGGGTACCTACTACCTACGAACCGCATGAATTGCACTTCAACAAACACGCGACGAGTGCTGCGTTACATTTACTCACCGTCACAACAACGAAGGAATTTTGAATCGTATCGTTACTCAAATGGATCCTGTACAATGGTTGGAACCCAGGACAACCGGTCAAATCCTGCCCCAAGCGAAAGTTTACTCAGAAAAAGGTAAGTGTCTGGTGGGCCAGTACCGGTGTCATCCACAACAACTTCCTAAGATCTGGCCAGACGATTACGCCACATCTATATTTTCAACAATCGCAAATCATGATGGAAAACTTAGCCGTTTAACAACCGAGACTTGTCAATTCCTCTAGCCCACTGCTGCTTCAAGACAACGCTAGACCACACACTGCACAACAGTCGGTCGCTAAATTAGAGGAGCTACGATTGGAATGTCTCCGACACCCACCATGCTTCCCGGACCTTGCTGCAACAGATTACCACTTATACAAGAATTCGGACAATTTCTTGCAAGGGAAAAAATAAATTCCAATGAGGCAGTCAAAGTTATGGGAACATGAATCAATAAAATCTTTGAATTTTATTGATTCTCGCACCTACAATTTTTCAGCAAAATAATCAATGAACTAGGTACCTACCTATAAAATGGCGAAAGTGCATAGATAAGATTTAAAATTTTTCTTTTGGCTTTTACCATAAAAAAAACACCAATTTCATATGTAAAGGCCTAAATATAACGTCGACAAGTTTTGCAAGAAGAAATTCAAGCCTGATCTTTTTAAATCTGTAAACCATGTCGTGAAGCTTTAAAGCTCTCTGGCCCAGTTACACTTTACTTTTACTTTAACTATGCAACATGTCATTTCACTAGAAAACGAGACTTCAACTCTCATAGTTTGTAGTCATAACTAACCAAATGAAATGCTGAGGTAATTATCGCCAAAGCATATCTAACCAAAAAGTTTTTCATGCATGAATCGTTCTATGTTCGAGCCTCATCAACTTCTCACCAGAAAATACATTCATAAATTGGACAATGATATAGCGGTTGAAAACAGTTAGTGTAATATTAATTAATCAAAATGTTAGTGTAAGTGTAGAATTTCCTCGAACAACAAACGATTTGTTATTGTTACGCGAGGAGTATTAAAATGCGGATGCAGATGTATTGCGTGTGGCGGCGCATGCGATATGTTCCGAACACTCTTACATTAGATCATGTTCTTAATTCCTAATTCATTCTTAATTAATTCATTACCTATACGCAAGTTTTGAATGAAAAACTTACAAGTTATGAATAGCAGTGAGGATTGTTTGTTGCCAACATTATATTAACACTTTATGACTACGGACAATGTCTGCTTTGTGGGGAATGCCCGGGTGTTCACTTCAGTAGTATGTGGACTCCGTTTGAATTGAACAGCCGAAGTAAGCACAAGTTTAGCAATACAGACATTAAGAGGGCGCAGCAACACATAAAAAAATCAAGTTTCACCCGCACCTTTGTCTACCCCTCTCAACAAACAAGACGAAAACTAAACACAATTCCGCCACCAAAAATTTTTGCCAGGCATTTATCTAGTAGGTAGGTATTTTTTTTTATCAGTTCTACAAAAGTTTAGAAATATCACGTATCATAGTTAATATTTTTATTTTATAGATACTTATCAATTTCATGAAAAATCATATTGAAGATAAATGCAATTCTGATTAATTGCAGCTTTGATATCATCGGCTTTTGCATTCGATATGCCTGTGCTCGGCAACGCAAAGGTCGAGAAGGATACCATAATTATGGAGAGAACAATCATCTGCATTGCCTTTTCCCAACTATGTTGGGGTTAGCTTCCACTGTAACCAGATGCAGCTGAATACCAATATTTTAATGGAGCGACTGCCTATCCGGCCTCCATAAACCAGTTACGGGGTATTTCTTTTTTATTTGATATGGGTTTGCTCTTGACTCTAGTCTAGGTCAGAGATGACAGAGACAGAGTCTACGATGGAGTGAGCTCACCCAGAAGAAGCCTGTTCACTCTTACTTTGAAGAGATTCGGGTTGTATGCACTCGGAAACACAAACGCAGGTAGAGAGTTCCACTCTCATTTCATTCATTTCGATAAGAATGGTGGCCCTTGGTAAGACTGGTTGTCAGACTTTTGGGCTTCTGACGACCCGTAACGACTGTCAAAGTTCCACGAGTGATAGCCGGAAACGGCTTAGCGTGTTTTCAGAGCCCCGGAGGGGTCACTCCGATGGCAACGGTTAATCTTATTTTTCTAAGACTAAGTATAGTAATGAGTCTAATAAACTCAGTGTAACCCCCATATTGGGTAAGTGTTGAACAATTTCGCTTTTTATATTGTGTGTACAAAGCATGGTCATTTGCTATTTACTTATTATTTCAGCTAAGTATGCCTTCTGTATTAATATTTCTCTTGCAACCTTTGCTCCGTGCATTTTGATATTACGTATTTTTCCATTCCCTCAAAATGTGCAAGTCATGTGCTTCCCACTTCCACCTTCATTAGCGCACTAGTACATCTCGCTTTAGTTTTGCTTGGTGTCACAATCAGCGGAGATGATCATAGATCATCTAATGGCGCTGGACATTATTCCAGGGTCCGAAGTTCCGGCTTCATGAACATAAGAAGTTCCGGTTCACATACCGACTCAACATCCAAAGTTCCGAATCACTACCTCAAAGGTTTCCATCCGGAACTATCGGTGGCATCTGAACGCAGAGCGACGGGCCACCACCTTCCGACAAACCCAAATACCATCGAGCTCCGCGTACTCATTTTACCCACGTGGCCGGGTCGAGCGCAACGGGTCTGGCGAGAACATCCGCCGACCGGCACCTGACCTGGCGTCTGGAGCGTGGCGCACCACTACGGTCATCCCCACACCAAGCTGAGCTAGGAGAGTACTGTGCTACTCCCAAGGGAATCTAAAGACACCTTGTTACCATAAACATATCCTACCTCCTGTACTCAATTTTTAACTATTTTATTTTCATGGTGACAATTTACGTGGTTGTTATTTATCTCCCCACACGTCATCACAATCCATTCACGCACCAATGCAGAGAACAATTTGAACATGAATTTGATCCCATCGGTCTGGCTGGATGCGTGCGTGGTATTGGTCAACTGTAGGGTTTGTATTGTTTCCTTACAACTACGAGTATAACTAAATGACATGGGGGGGCGTTTCACAAATCTTGAGGCTCTAGGAGAATCTATTTTTTTGTCGGAAGCTTAGACACAAACGATTACATATTTTTTAATGTTTCATCTCAACATTATCAAGCACACAATTTGTACGTTATTTAAAATTATTGTTTCCGATTGTTTAACTTTAATTAAAGTTAATGAAATCATGCAATAAAAATCATACCTAAGCATTTGATTGATGAATAAATCACGACGTTATTATATTATGATTTATTCTAACTTTTATTTTAATAACATATACCTACTGATGTTTCCTGGCAGTTTAATAACTGTTTGTTTTAAAGTAATAATAACACCTAGATTTTACAGTGATTATTAGAGCTCACTCACCTACTGTAGGTACTCTGAATAAGTATAATGAATAGGATTTTTGGTGCAAAATAATGTAATTTCATAAATATTAAAAATAAATTGTACTCATTCTCAATTAACAGAATTGAACCTGGGCTGGCAAACCAACATACAGGGTTACCATGTAACCTAACTAGGGCGAAAGATTTAATTAAATTATAATAGTAGATTGTTTGGCAAGGGAGCAAACAACTATTTTGAAGGCGAGAGTGTTTCTTTGAATCCAGAGCGGAGCGAAGGATTCTATAGTAGAATCCCGAGCGCAGCGAGGAGTTCTAAAGTTGCTACTTTAGAACCCCTCGCTGCGCTTGGGGCGCAGGATGCTTCCTGAGCGCAGCGAGGGATTCAAAGTACGTCACTCGAGCTTAAAATAGTGTTGCTCCCGAGGTGCTCCCATTTGATAGCTTAATTCTTGGGGAAGGTTAAAGGATTAACATCACGCTACGAGCCGAGCAAAAAGAAAAAAAGACCGAAAGAAAGCTAAGAGAAAACGACGTAATAGCACGGGCGGGCGATGCGATGCGACGCGGTGGGTGGGGGCCCAAAAATTCACGCGGATGAAGTCGCAGACAGAAGCTAGTATTTAATAAGCAGGATGCCTTCTGGGTGGGATATATTTATGAACACACGGTGATGCCTGCGGATAAATTAAATTTTATGTTATTTAATAATACGAGTATATATTCATATGATTGTATGTATAAGTAGTTGCTTTATATTACAAGTACTGTTTGTTTTATTTTATTTTATTACCTACTAGCGGTGCCCCGTGGTTTCACCCGCATAAGTGTCGATCCCATGGGAATATCGGGATAAAAACTATCCTATGTCCTTCCCCGGGATGCACTATCTCTCTGCCAAAATTTATCGAAATCCGTTCAGTTGTTTAGGCGTGAAAAGGTAACGTACAGACAGAGTTACTTTCGAATTTTTAATATTAGTATAGTATGGATAGTAGGAATCATTTGATCTGACTTGGTTTCCATACGTCCTAAAAATAAACCACTGAAAATCAGCGCTCTGCTGTGGGTCCTAGCAAAACATCATGCTGAGTGGAAGCCTTCTCGTCACAGTCATGACGTGCAGCCGTCGACAATGTCAGGTTAGTGCTCGTGAATATGGATTTATAATATATATAGATATATATGTTTAGTTTTTAATTTTTCTTATTATTAGAATTAATTTTCTTTTTTATGCACGTGTTTCTGTGACAAATAAATCTATTTTTCTTTCTTCTTCCTTCTCGTCTCGTGTCTGTGATAAAACTTAAAAGCGGTACTCGGATATTACATATAAATTAATATTAGAGTGCAACGTATTTGCATACGAGTGCTTCTGTTGCTTGACAACACCCGCGCTGCAGACAGACAGAGCTTTGAGAGGCGCCCCTTTATATTGAATTCGTTTGTCTTGTCTTTGACTTTTAGGAATTTTCAACGAGATTTTAGAGCTCGGGTGGACTCAGAAAATACACTTCTGATGCAGTCGACTGCTTTTCTAGAAATGCGAAGTTCGTGCGTAACTCAAATAAAATATTAAAATAAGCACAGCTGACGATTTGATTATGACTTTTTTTTTGAGGTTGGGGAATCATGAATTGTCCCCTCCTGCTCTGGGTGGAGCGGAAGGGAGTGTCAGACTCTTACTGACTAAAACCCACCCGTGTTCCTTTGCTTTACTTTACTGGCGGATATACACATAGTATTAACACTTTAACTCAAATCGATATGTTACGTCTCATTTGTGAGCCACACACACTAGCGTAAGTTTCGTTACGTGGTCAATAATGTTGTAAATTAACATACGATTATTTTATAATTTCAGGCATACTTCTGTTGCCGATTATGTTTGATTTATCGATAGGTACCTAATTATCGTACATTGTATTTATTGACATTCTAAAAGGAACTCCTTCGACGCGTCCTACCAATCAATTATACGCGAAGATGTCGCCGCGTCGGCTTCTAATGATCTTCCCAAGGTATCAAATAGCAGCTGGATGAGAGCAGCAGAGGATGTCCAGTGATGGGCTGGTGACCTAGAAGAACTATACTGTCACACATTTTTCCATGTATCACTACAACGCATTTGCCTAAATTTATTTAATTAATTTTCTACCCGGCTTGGCAACTTGGCAAGCTCAACAATAGTAATTAGTACTTAGTCTTCATTAAATGTAGGTTGCCGTCATGACTCTTATCTTCCATGCATCTCTCGCTCCTTCCCATGTCTATTAAAGGTATATTAAAAATACCAGTAACTTATCCTATTTTTATAATATCGTTGGAAATATGGCAGGGGTGAGGGTGAGCCAATTAGATCAATGTTGAGGTTTTACTGTTAGGTAAGTTTAGCTCTCTGTCTAGAGCCTCTTTTTGAAACTAAACAACTTAACTGACTACTACTGCCAGCGCCGTAGGGTCGTTGTTAATAAAGAATGGCTCTTCGCTTAGCCACCGTCTTAGCGTAAATATTATCACTATGGGATAGAAGTTGTGGTTCAATTAGGTTATGTCAAGGCACTAGAGAATTTAATGGTCTTCAAAAGTTGAATTATTGATCGATTGTCTATCGCGTTTCTATATCATGTTCTCTGTAAATTGAGAGGTCTGGATCTTGTGATACAGGACTTCCTAGTACAAGAGCCAGGGCCACTCTGATTTTTGTGTCTTGAAGTGGAGATAAACAAATTATTATTATTATTAGATTATACATAAGTATGCACGTTACATTCAAATTCGAAGACCATCATATTTTCTTTTAAGCCTTCAGCTATCCAAAGAGTAATTTATCATTGATTCTAGTGTTGCCCAAATGCAAGACCAAGACAAGACCTTAGCCAGTCTTGGTCTTGGTCTTGCGTCAATACACCTGGTCTTGGTCTTGGTCTTGGTATTGCGCTCTCAGTCTTGGTCTTGGTCTTGGTCTTGCAGCAAGAGTCTCGCAAGTCTTGCGAGACTCTACTACTTAGACTAGACTACATTCAAATACCTATTAGCCTATTGCTCAGGGTGGCAGGGACATCGACGCGCAACCGCTTACCATGGATTCAAGTACATGATTCTAGACGCCCCTGCGTTGAAACTTTTCGTCGGCTTTTTCTTAATTTTTAGGTTTTTTTTTGCAATTTTTTTTACTGTAAACTGTATAAAATCATTATTTCTATATGACCCAATAATATTTTTAATTAAAAAATAGTAAATTCACTTGTTTCACTTAAAACAGCAATGTAAATAAAACTCGAAAGGGCTACCTGATCAGCTGTATTGCTAAAGTTCATTTGCGAGGTCAACACTGTCTTCGTACCTACGCTATTCGCTTTCAAATGCCGCTACAAAGGGACCGCAGCGCCAAGCGGTCTCCTCGTATTATTAACGCACTTGAAAATAAACTTTAAAATTATTACAATAAATTGTATAAATGCTTGAACCTGACAAAAAATGCGGAAGATTGCGTTAAAGAAATATGGCAGATTGTAGTAGCTTTATGTACTGGCGTCTGTACCATACCATAACATCGGCTGGCTTAAAAACTGCTACTAGTACTATGTAGACCTACTCGACTCGCTGTTAGTTTTAAATTTTGCTGAATAGAAGAATAATATAAACTTTGACACATAAATACCTACATAATTTTTACCAACCTACTAACGTTAGATCTGCACATTAGACTTATACAAGTATAATATAATACTCTAAGTAGATACCTACAAGGTATGAAATGAACTTTGCTAGAAACTTATCCTAGGTACTTTTTATCACATATGGGAGCAAATTTGTAAGTAACATGCTACCTACCTACTTAATAAATAGTCGAAACATATAATAATCAATACAATACCTTTTAGTGTTATGACGATACGGTTTTGATACTGGGGAACGTCTATGAAAATCGGCATTGAAACCAAATACCTACTATAATGCCCAAATCTCAGTTTGACTTAACTGCGAGACGCAAGAGTCTTGCAGGCTTAGTCTTGTTCTTGCTCAAGTCTTGCAGGGTTCAGTCTTGGTCTTGGTCTTGCTACAATAAGTCGGTCTTGGTCTTGGTCTTGCAAAAATGCAAGAACAAGACCAAGACTGCAAGACCAAGACCGATTTTGGGCAACACTAATTGATTCCCTCTAAGATCTTCTCGTATGTTTATTATTCTTATATTAACTAAAGCTAAGCGAAGAGGAAGGAACCAGAACCTGGATCAATTTAGCACGTCAAGCGGTGTTAACATGCCTAATTACGAACAAAAATGATATCATATCACTAGCCGTCAGCGACGCTGCTGAGGCACTGCAGTGTGCTGTGCGAAGTGCAGCATGTGTGCAATGCAGAACGCACACATGGGCTGTTCGGGGCTCTTTCAGGCGTGAAAATGAATGTTATAAATAATCAGGCACACCGCTAACAATTATCATATGAGCTTGAAGGCCAGTGCGGTTTCGACTAGTGCAGTAATTCTAAAAAAAAATTAAAAATTAAGAAAAAATTATTTGAACTCGTGTCTCGTCCGTCAACAGAAGAAGCGGCAATGGATTGGTTGAAATTGGTCGGTATCTCGTGGACTTAGTTGATAATAGAGTATGTGATAGTAGTGCCATCGGAGTGCGGACTGTGCCTAATCATTTTGTGATAGTGATCCTCAAACTTTGCTCTGCGCGTACGCGTGCGTGTGCCCTGTGAATGTGACCTAAAGGGTGATGTTTTTTTATAGCATCATAAGTGATTTGCCTATTAAAAAGTTAAAAAAAAATCTGGAATTTTAATTAGTGTAAGATATACATATATGAAACAAGAAATAATTATGCATTAAGTTTTAACTTTTTGCAATAAACATCATAATATAGTTTCAGATTTTAGTTTTTATAAACATTAGAATGATTAAAACTAGGTAAAAACAATTTGTAACACTATAAAAATGTTGTTTCTAAACCCACGTGAAATACTTAAATTGACTCAAGTGCCCTCGCGAACTTATAACAGAAACTGAAAGTCTAAAAGTTTACCTAAAAGGCTAGACCCAGCAATCTACTTGACGTAGTATGCATTCAAAACATGAAAAAAATTCATACATTAGTTGATTGCTATTCCAAGTTTTACCGAAATATACATTAAATTCTAAGTGCTGCATTTATGTTTAAGAAATAGTAAAACAATAAATATAAAAAGATTGTCCAATAAACAAACATATAATTATTATTCTTAGTGTAATAAATCACTAAGAATTTGGATATTATATGACGCAAATTCATTCCAATTTTAATTGATTCACTCTTAAAATTATTTCACTCTTAGAATCAACACGAGTTGTAACAATATAAACATCGTAACGACCCACAATATTTTTGTTTCAAGTCCTAAAATTATATAAAATAAATATATCACCACCGCCAGCTAAACAAAAGCCTGAAATCCTATAAATTGACAGCCAAGGGTCACTTGACTACTTGAAAGGTACTTTTGTATCATTCTTTGGTGAATAAAAATAATCATCTTCTCAAATAGATCACTACGAAAACCGGCCATAAGAAAACATTGTCCTAATCACCACACTTGTTGGACCGAGCACTCGAGCAGTGGTCAGAGCACGTCGCAAGATTGTTACGCCCTTCTGTGGTATCCTTTATGACCCTTAATCGAAAGGTTTAATCCATATGGCGCCTGTACAGTCTCGTCGAGGCACCGCGAGGCATGACGAGTGCGAGAGTGTACAGGGTCGCACTCGTCACTCGACATCTCTCGCAAGCGCTTTCGGCGAGACATGGCGAGGGCACTCGCGGAAGAGTCTACAGGCGCCATTAAAGATCTAATTGCACATATTTTTGTCATGTCTGTCATCAGGGACACGTTTTTGCTATGTCAGGGACGTGTCGTTTTCTTCGCTTTTTGAAGCTTTCGTTCACCGAGCAGAGAGCACGGACTTTAGTGAACGACTCTGCTCGTAAAATTTGCGAACTAATATTGTTTATGAACACTGCCCGGCACAGCATTGATTGGTGTTATTAAGCCTTAATAGCACAAATCAATGTAAAAACTCGACAGTTTTGCATTGATTTGTGCTATTAAGGCTTTCCTGATCGGTAGAGTAAGACCCATCCGTGTACCAATTTATTTATTTATGTAATTCACACGTAGTTCAATGTTCTGTCTCTCTGTTACAGTTCGCTCTTCTGGTAGCTGTAGCGTCAGTTCAGATAACGGCAGATGCGCCTAAGTGAGTACCATCCTAACATTCTGATTTGTTGTTGTTGTATTTAATTATATTCTTCCTAGCGTTGCTTCTTCCTTCCACTGACCATCAAGCCGCTTCTGTCTGTCGCGTGACGCAGTGATGATGACTGGTTGTTGACCTTTATGTCAGCTGACATATTACTATGTTTCTAGAATATCCTACGCAGTATTACGTAGGTATATTCGACACGATTTCTTACTTACACCTTCATACGATTTATTATAGATTTAGTTTTGCTTGCGAGTCGATGTTGAATTTTGGTTAATTATAGTCGTATATTTTGTTATTTCTATAAGCACATAAACCTTGTTATTTTGTACCTGATGACTTTATTAGAAACTAATTAACCTGATGAAGGACACTTAGTAGCCCCATAGACAAGCGAAAGTGTGCTGATTACACTCTGTGCGACTTCAACTGTAAGCATTGTCAATGTCAGTGTGCCGGCGACTGTGCTCAAATTGTTATGTTTCACCGCTTAGCGATAATTGCTTGAACGTTGAACCAGCTCCAACCAGGCGCATAATAAGAGCCTGCCTATTAGAAAGTGTAAGTCGATCGTCATCGTTGTCGTACGTTACACGTTACGAAAAAATAAATTGAAGTCAAATTGTGAGTCGCATATCGAGTGTGACGGAGTGCGGATAGGTAGCGCGGCCACGGCGACGTCGCAATGCCCGCCGACAGCGAAAGCCGCGCGCTACCGAGTCACGCGTCATGCCATTGACACTGCACTAGACGGAACAACAAGCAGAAAAACTCCGTCGCTCAACATGCATGCGATCGATTACCTCACCACAGAATACCGGCACTGTTATTTTTTCTTGTTGCAGGAAAAAGATCCGCATACATCTACCACAAAAGGTGAAACATATTCACCACCACAAGAAGATCTACATAACGAATCATCCAGCATCATCCCAGTATGCACCGGCTTTCATGCCGAGCGCTGAAGGTGCGGTGGCAGTGCCGACCAACGTCGCGATGCCGGCCGTGGCGAGCGTGCTGCCCCTAAACTCCGTGGAGCTGTACGACGAGGCCCCGACGCGCCTTCCTGGGCTCTCGTCGTCCGCGTCCAAGCTGCTGCCGCTGTATCGCGCGCGCGGTTACTACGGGCCCAGCCCGCACGAGTGGGACGACCAGGAGTATGACCTCGCTCCTCCCCCAGATCCAACGGACGGAACATACATACCCACGGCCTTCTCAGCTCCACCAGCGGCTCCAACTGCACCACCCAATTATCCCCCGAAGAGAGTTAAAATCGTAAAGGTTAATGAGCCCTCGCGAAAGAAAGCCAGAAAGGTAAAGCCGAAACGATTTTTAGTACGAGGAAAACCAGGTCAAGCAGAGGAGGAACATCCAGTGTCGACATTCCACGAACATTTTTATTCAGACTTGGATGGTTCGGGGACTATCAGAAAAATAAAAAAGCCGCAACGAGTAGAAAAAATTATCGACGGTGATACCGAACACATTCATACCTACAGTGAGGAGCATATTCACAAGCTCGTATATGAGCCTGACGGCAGCATGTCTGCGCTCGCCGCTTCGCACCCTCTAATTCCTCTGAAGAATTCGCAAGCCCTATTAGCAATTCCATCAGATACACTAACTGGTTTCACAGCAGTCGGCTCCATGGGAACCCCGGGGCATCTAGAGTACGCTGCTTACAATCCGCGAGAAGTTACTCACGATCACATATTCCATGATCACGGAGAGATCCCCTCCGATGCGGATATAACTAAGGAACATATGGCGTACCCACCGAGAATGACTTATAACAGCCAGGGTTTACGCATCGGACTGAGTGGCAACAAGGGACTCAAAAGCAAGTATTCACACAAGTATTTGAAACCTCAGCCTAAACCGACTCATTTATCAGATTTTACATATTATGAAAATATATATACCCCTTACCACAAGCTCCGTAATCAGAAGCCAACGATTCCAGCGCCTTTTGAGCCGGTTTCTGAGCAGAGTTTAGAGGATTACAGGCCTATTCCTCATTTCAAACTAAAAGATAAAGGAATCATCAAGACTCGCAACGTAGTACCAGCACTATATTTTGGGAACGGAAAACAAGTGTCTGACTACCGACTCCAGCAGGCTAGTGTCCCAGCTCCCTACTCCGTGTCCAACACCGTCGTGCACGACTACAAGCCGAAACACTACCCGGGACACACAGTCGATACGGTAGGCTTGTCTAAATTTAATAAAAACATATATAACTATCCGAATAACTATGAATTCGATTCGTATGCTTCGTCATCGTCTAGTTTATATTCCCCTGATAATGCCGCTCCAAATTTTCAAGGTAAAAAAGGCAAAAAAAAATCTATATCCACCCAGAATATTCACTTTGGTGGGTTAGACCATCAAACAACGGTAGATCACTTAGAAGATTCCGGTGTTTCAGCGACATCACTTAACGCGGCCAACGCGGGCCCTCCGTCAGCTATAGACAACTACAACAGCTATGCTCAGCCTTTGGAGACAGCACCGTCAACAGCTTTCACTATACGAGAAAGTTCTCCAGTGCATCCGTACTACTCTGCCATGGCAGTGAAGGCCTTACACGGAGACCAGCTCTCATTTGCTGAAGCTTCTAACGACAATTACCAATACGCTGAAGCTCCGTCTCCATCGACCACTCCTTTCGTGCCCACGGTTGCGACGACCACCGCTCCTCCGCAAGAATATTATGACATACAGGGTGGGGACGTTATCACAACCGAGGCTACAACTTATGAGACGAGGCCTAGGAATGCACCCATGGACAAAAATTCTGACGTACTAAATCCGCACAAAGAACATAAGCCCAGGTACAAAATTTTAGCTTTGCAGCCGAGTGAGACGCATGATTCTGAACATTATTACAAACACAGTGCTGACGCATCGAGTGCCAAGGGGAAACTCAAATACGGTGACAAAATTTAAACAGAACCGAACTAACTTAGTGCTATTTAGTTTTGTAAGTACGCGTACGTGATCTTAGGTCTGAGTGTTGCACTGAATGCCGTGAGTGAAGTGAGTTTCAGTCTGTAACTATGTGAATATTTCTATTATTTATACTGTATTTGTAGCTAGAATCTGATTTTGATTTTAAGCTATTAATTAATAGAGCGCCAACGACGATGGTATTCATGCATTTTATACGAATCTATGGGCGAAGTTAAAATATAATATAAAGTAATGTTAATAACAATGAATTTTATTTCGTAATGAAATCTATCAATGATTCCAGATAGAGTAATAATTTTGTTCGCCAGTCAAGATACTTGATGATTGTAAACAACACAAGCGCCTAACCAACACAGCATTGAGTTAACACGGTACAGATAGATTGCTACTGTCTTTGTGCAGGCATCGCGCTATTTCACAGGTAAGTTCTTCATACTTAGTGTTTTAAAAAGAAATATCACGTAAACCTAACTTCAAAATATTTAGGCACTTGGATTTATACAGTATTTTTACATAATCTAACGGATAAACCTACTGTTTAATAAAAGAAAGAAGTACTTAAGCAACTTTTACGTAAAATCTTTACTGAATTCTAGTCTACAAAGGTGTTCCAAATCATAATAATGATTTTTGCCATGATAATAAAACATTGCTCAGGCAGGGGCATTGTCCTTCCATAGTTCTAGGTAACCAGTCCACTTTAGCCATTCAAACCCATATTCCAATATTTTTGTTTCCATATCTTGCAATTATAGTCCTACACCTACCAGGGGTTGTCCTTGGGTTCATAAGTACACCCAAGGACAACCAACAAAGCATAATGATTAAAGGGATAATCGTCGGTTGAAAACCTCATTTCATTTAAAGCGTCTCACGGGCCTCTGCGAGTTGGCTTCGGTGCCTCGTACCTACGCCTTCCGAAGGTCCGAGATCCCAGGAAAAATGTCTTTGCGATAATCTCGGAGATTATGTCAAAGACATTTTTAAAATTATAATAACAGACGCACTCAGATCCGGACAAAAGATTTAAATGAATAGTTCAGTAAACAATTCGTTTCGATAGACATTCGCGCAGCCATAACATTTAGAGATAATATTCTGAAGTAAGGAGACTAGGTAGCATGTGTTTCAGCTTACGATGCATTTAATAACAACCAGAAACTTAACAAAAATATACCCACTTACTTTTAAATTACATTAATCAGGGAAGTCACGTTGAAAAATAGTCTGTCAATCCGGCGCTTTATCATAACGCACGTACTTTCTACAATGATTCATGAAAGGCGCAGTTCGCATATTGACGTTGTCTATTCCTATCCGCATTACTTCATTTCCCTGATCGTAAATGTACGTACCTACTTATAGTAAAAACTGTTAATGCCAATATAAACGTAATTGTGAGTTCGTAAAAGCGGAGCTTTACCCGGAAGTCCGCCTGCGCCGGTGAAGGGCGACCCAACAGGGTTCGCTTATGTAACGAAACCGTTGAGGCTGTTGAGATCAAAGCATTCCTGATCGCGAACAGATTGCATACAGTACTGGCAAGCAAATATTATTTACTGTGTCATTTGTCTTTCACATAACTATTCATATCAAAGTTTACCGTATCTTTATTTACCATAAGAACAATGAAAAAAATGCACTTATACTTAGCTATTAGAATAGAATATTTCATGTACCGAGTAATATATTAGTATTTATTCATATTTCGTAAAATTCCAATTGATGATCGAGCATTTTGCACAACGATGTCTGAATATTTCAACCATCAACACTGAAAATCGCCCGTAACTCAAAAGCTCTGAACTATCTAAAATTCTAAACTAAAAATCCTGCATACTGCCGACTTAATGAAGTAAAAAACGTACGTGACTTTAATTTATTCAATATTTTGCACTATGAGCGAATATATTATGAATATTAAGCTCCTTTTAATAATATCACGTCAAATTCATCTCTAGATTGCAATAAATGCCGCAAAAGATAAGGTATTAGGTAGTTTACGCATTTAATGTCTTCATGTTCACACGAGAGTGAAACTGAGATTGCGTGCGCATTCTTCCTGTTGTCTTAGCATCAACTCGCGCGCAAGTCAGTCTCATGCATCATTTCCTCTTCAATTTAAAGCGACTGTGTGTCGTAACGTTTGCTCAACGACTGTTTTGTGATTGTTATCTGAATATCTCTGGGTCAATTAGTAGGAGACAAAGCTCGGAGCTTACAGATGTAGGAGCATTGGCAGTCCATTACGTCACGCCTCTAGATTCAAGACACGTTATTATATCATTTTGTATGTTCTCTTTTTATCTTTTGTTAGGTAATTATGCTGTCAGTTTTTGTCGCGTTATTGACAGCTTGTTTCGAGATTATAGTATTTATAGCTTGTGCTCTGAGTCATCATAAGCTTTCTACAATTTTATTATATTATAGTGAGGTCGTGCTCTTGCCTCTTTATTGTGTATATTTCTATTTCTTATTTTACTGTGAGTATTGTGGGCATAGGACATTGGGATGATAGATCAAGGTAAAGACAAACTACAATTAAACAATTAAATAACTTTTAATTAAACAAATAACAATAACTTAGTCTATAACCTATTTACAATAAAAAAACTTGTACTATATAGCAGTGGATACGTGATCCATTGGCGTCTGAGGACTATGACTTAGTTGGTTTATTAATACTACGGAGATTGTTACTTCCGTTTGTGGTAGGGACCGCCCCCGTGACCTGATCCTATGGCGTTCGTGTAACTGTCACCGCCGAAGCTTCCGCCTCCGTGACCGCCGCCGTGACCCCCGCCAATGTCTCCTAAGCTAAACCCGCCGTGGCCACCACCACCGCCGTGGTCGCCTCCTGAACCGTGTCCTCCGAAGCCGACACTGTAGCTGTCACCTCCTCCGAACCCACCTCCTCCGTGACCTCCGCCAATGCTGTAGCTGTCACCACCGCCATGACCTCCACCGTGGCCACCGCCGCCGCCTCCGCCAAAGGAATCAAAGCTGATACTGGAGTAGCTATCATGTCCACCGCCTCCGCCGCCACCGCCGCCTCCTCCGTGGCCTCCGATACTGTAACTATCGTGTCCACCGCCTCCGCCGCCACCACCGCCGTGTCCTCCAATAAAGTAACTGTCGTGACCTCCGCCGCCACCGCCGCCGAGACCTCCGCCACCGCCGCCGCCGTGACCTCCGATACTGTAGCTATCATGACCTCCACCGCCGTCTCCACCATGACCTCCAATGCTGTAGCTATCAAGACCTCCGCCGCCGCCTCCACCATGTCCTCCAATGCTGTAGCTGTCGAGACCTCCGCCGCCGCCTCCACCATGTCCTCCAATGCTGTAGCTGTCGAGACCTCCGCCGCCGTGGTCACCGTAGCTTCCTAGGCCAGAACTACCGTGTCCTCCCGATGAATATCCACCTCCACCTCCTCCACTGTAGCTGTCATGACCTCCTGAAAAGCTGCTGCCGTGGTCATCATGACTTCCTCCGATTCCACCCCCGAATCCTCCGAAACTGGCGCTAAAACCACCTCCATGGCCTCCACCGCCATAGCCTCCACCTGATCCACCATGACCACCTCCGAAGCCTCCACCTAATCCTCCTCCGAATGAGCCACCGTGGTCATGTTCGTCATGACCTCCACCGCCGCCTCCTCCGTGACCACCTCCAAATCCTCCTCCGATTCCGCCTCCGTAGCCACCGCCATGGCCATGTTCATCGTGTCCACCGCCACCGCCGCCGAATCCGCCGCCGAAGCCGCCGCCAAAACCACCGCCCAGTCCTCCGCCGTGACCGTGATCATCGCCACCGTGGTCTCCTCCGAAATCTCCGCCATGGCCGCCACCGAATCCTCCGCCGTGGCCGCCACCGAATCCTCCGCCTAAACCACCCCCGTGGCCACCGCCGAGGTCATATCCTCCGTGACCACCTCCAAAGTCGCCACCTCCGTGTCCTCCGAAGTCACCACCTCCGTGACCTCCTAAGTCACCGCCTCCATGGCCACCCAAGTCGAATCCTCCATGACCTCCGCCAAAGTCATGTCCTCCATGGCCACCGCCGTGACCGCCACCGAATCCGCCGCCGAAGCCACCGCCGTAACCACCGCCTCCACCACCGCCGTGACCTCCGTGGCCACCACCTCCGTGGCCTCCACCACCCTTCAAGTATTCGGCAAATCCTCCGTGTAAATGTTCAACTATGGATCCGCCGTGGCCTCCGCCGCCACCCCCTCCGTGGCCACCCCCGTGGCCGCCACCGTGGCCGCCGCCGCCACCACCTCCATATCCGCCGCCGCCGCCGCCGCCGCCGCCGCCGCCGTGACCATGATCTTCATGGTGCTCCTGTATCACCACCTCTTTAGAAGAATGATGCTCTTCAGGTATATGCACCCGAATATGAACGCTGCAACAAACAGAAATATACATTGATACATATTCTTAAAAACAACAAGAAACAATTTGGGTTCAAACCATGTTCGCATCGATACATGCAAGAGCGGCCGACACATAAACAATAGACAGGTAAATGAGAAACAATAGATCGCATAGCCAGCAGGTCAAACGTGATACAGTGAAAAGTTAGTGCAAGGGTAGGTCTATCATTAAAACACAATAGCTCGGTTTTCACCATTTACCGCAATGAAGAAGCGTGAGAATCGTTATAGAAATCTCAACCAAATTGCTCCATCCACTATATTTTTTGCGGTTCCATCGTCTTGTAGCGTAACTAATAGTTTTATCACTGATAGCACCGCTTGCAAACTTGTATAGGGTTGGAGAAATCGTTAGAGATAAGGGAACATGGTAATACTAACTGTTCATGTCCACCAAAAGTCGCCAGGCAGACGCCAACGCTAGCCAGTAGAAAGCAGCTCAGCTGAAATTATAAGTAAATATTTATTTAGTTTGCATAATTCCCATATAATACATGATTATGAGTGTACCTTGATCCCTGATTACTGTAAAGATATGTTAAGTATGAAAACGAAAGTGGTCAGCGCAGTGTTTATGTGGAGATGTAGTCTGTTATAATAAACTCGTTAGATGTGGAGATAGTGTAGGTACCCACCACAATTGAGTTACGTAAAGCTGCACTCCGTAATCAAAACTCTCTAATGAGACTTTATGAATTCGTCCACATAGATTAAACACGTTTCTCTCTCATTACGTAACGGAATGTGTTGATCTTTCATTTCACTTGTTATTTACGATATTCAATTAGTAAACAATAAATTATCATTAATTAAAAATCACTGCTGAACCAAGGTAACACTAACATTGAACTTTTTTTGATAACTTGACACTTGTTTGAACTGTTAGAGGTGCAGGTGACTGCCTACACCCCATATAGACTTATAAAAATAGTACACAGTAATGGGTGCATGTTTATCGAATGCGCCCAAGTTTCGCTCGAGTCCGGAAGTGTTCGCTATCTCGCGTTAGTAGAGATGTTACTCACGGCTAATCGGGAAGCCATGGTGCGTGGGAGTAAAGGTGCTCTTAGGTCGCGCCTTCTCCGCTTCTGATGCTGTCGGTACGAACGTAACTACTCTTATGAGCTGCTTCCATCGCGTAAGGCTTTTATATGACAGTGAATGTGCACAACCCCTCCATGCGTTTTATTTTATATTGATAAAATATAACTTTGTAATTAAAAATATTTCCATTGAAGGTATTCTGCCAAATTATGCTTTGCAGAATTTCCTCTGCACACGTTTGTGGTCTAACCCGATGTAATTGTTTTTTGAACTAGCTGCTGCGAACACGATTATCTTAACTGTGTATTTTTACGTCTGTTTATGAATTGCGATGTTTTAATTACCCCTAAGCACGCTGCGTCGGCAGCGTGCTCACCAGTTTTGGTTCCAGAACGTATAAAAGTGTAGTTTTAAACTTACACCGCGTTCTACTTTTGTGGCAATGTAAATAGGTTACTTGACTATACTTTCAAGTTGATCTAACGATTGAGGCGTTATCCATAGAATAAGAGGTAGGAAGGAAGCATTCAATTCTAGGGGACATTCATCCATAAACCTAAATAACCAGGAGTAGTAGAGTCATTGATACGATCGAATCGCATATGCTATACTCATGTAATTATTATGATCTTAAGATAGTCCGGCAATTCGAATCCAGTTCGTTATGTAACCGTACGTAACCATGAATGGAGCTCTCCCATAAACGCTTTGTGTTATACATAACAGCATGTTGTATGTAAAAATACACGTATGTATAATAAATACCTTTTCATGCGGATTGAATGTCCGTTAGTCACGTTTTATGATGATGATGTGGACTTATACTTCTGCTTTGAAGTAAAATTTGTGTCCCATAGATTTACAACTGGTATGAAGGAAAATTAGAAATAGGATTTCAACAATGACTTTCTCGCCCTTAGAATTTGCTGCCAAATTCTGTACCTACTTATAAAAGGCTCCAGCAATAGATAGAATACGCCATAACGCTACTTAGTTTACAGGAATTCCTTATTGACAAATTGCATTATTTGAAGATTTTCATCACTAAAACAGGCTGGGATTCGTGGTCAACAACATTTTTATTTTAAAACGAAGAGTATGCTGCATATTTCATGTCACCCACGACAAGATTAGGAATTCTTGCCATAGTTACACACGTTGCTACAAAAAAACCTACGGTACAATTGCATAACGTTACATTTAACAGATATAATAGGCGATATTTTAAGCTTGTTTGTTTAATTCATAAGCAGCGAACCACCAAATAAATTTAATACAATCTCTCGTCGAATTCGGAGAACAATGTGAATAGGGTAATTATTATTTGTTTGACAAATGACTGTGTTCCAAGCATGACATTATGCGAGACGAGAAGAGGAGCGTCTTTGAAAACATCCTATATAATAATTTCCCTATCAACGTATTTACTTTACTGCATTCAGATAGGTTTCACACACAAGCGTGACTTTTCATTGGTATCCATGAAGGATTCTTTGTGAAGGAGGTCATCTGGGGAAGTTAAACCTAGATATTTCGGCTGTCAAGCAACGATTACAACTGTTCCAGATTGAAGGTGCCATTGTATTACAGGCACACGAGGAAAACAGTTTCTTCTCTCGGATGGCGACGCACCAGAGCGATACCGATACCTCTGGTATACTGGTATATAAGTAAATAGCAGATGTCGATAGGCACTTAATAGTCACCGCACCATGGTGGTGATGGTTGTGTCTCTGTTCATGAGTACCACTACCACTCCGTTCGGGTTTGGTTAATTTCCATTCTTCAGTTTGTATTTTAGCAGTCAGGAATTGTCAGAAGCCCGAAAGTCTTACCCAGGGGTATCGTATTGCTCAGTAACTAGGTTGTGGAGGTCAGATGGCAGTCGCTCCATTTAAATACATACTGGTATTCAGCGGCATTCGTGTTAAATGGAAACCGACCCCAACATAGTTGTGAAATGGCTGGACGGATGACGATGATGATGAGTTTGTATTTTCATAGACTTACTTTGGTTTGTAGACAATTAAAGGACTTTTACCGAATGTTGTGACTACATTCGGTAAAAGTCCTTTAATTGTCTACAAACCAAAGTCAATATTCACCTGTAACGTGAGGTATGTGTTCTCAAGGTTTTATCTAAACTAATATCGATGGCCCCACCGAAGGGTAAGTAATAGATGATATAACAACAAAATCTCTAATATTTACAATATATAACAACGGAACCTATAATTTTATTTAATATAGCGATTATTTAATATAATGAACGATTGATATAATTTTAATATAAATAATTTTCATAAGCATAACATACATTAAATATAAAATCGTTTGACATACCACTCAAAAGATATAAAACTTATTTGGTCTAATAAAACAACAACTTTGTATTTTGTTTAAGAAATATTTAAAAGTACTTTTTCTTTGTTTTATTCTTTGTGAGCTCTATCGTAGTTATAGGTAATAGTCACCTAAGTAGATATTAAACATAACTAGTAACTAATTACCACCTGCGTTAAGATAGGTCGACGGAGCCCCGCTTCGCGGGGCTCCTATTTCTGGGTGGTTTAAAAAAAAATAACCACGAAGGCTAAGGCGGGAGCTCCGCTCCGCTTCGCTCCCGCCTTAGCCTTCTAAACTAACCTATCCGAGTCGGGGTACTCTGAGTCGGGGTGTTAACCATAATGACGTTTTTATATACATATATTAAACATTAGACCTAATGATTTTCGATTAAATAAACAATATACATATTAAACGTTAGACCAAATGATTTTCGATTACATAAACGTTATATCAAACAACGTTATACTAATTAAGTTTTAGAATAAATAAATGTTATATGTAAAGAAATTATATCAACAGTTGGTATATCTCACGTTGATTATATCTTATGAACGATAATAAAATGAAATTAGACCAAATGAGTTTATACGTTATGAGACGCACCCCCCACCGAATAAACGTGCAAGAGTTCTTACACGAAAAAATTTTTTTTTCATATTTCGTTTCCTTTGCCTATCCTGCACCTGCTTAATTTTTTTTTTATGAATCTTAGACTCAAAACACGCCTTTTATAATAGTAAATTTCTTTATTCTATCCATCGATATTGTAAAGAGAAAAGATTAGAATTTTTGTATATTAGTTTTTTACGCTTTTACCTACTCTAAAACGGCTTAACAGATTTGGATAAAATTTGGCACGTGGGTGGACCATGAAATGTTTATCTACGTTAGTTGATTTTTATGGCACTTTTACACGTCAATATTTTGTTGGTGAATATTTTAAAAACTAAATAGCGCCGGTGACCATGTCGTGTTTTAGGACATAGGATACTTATCCCCATATCCCCATGGGATCGAAACTTATGTGGGTGAAACCGCGGGGCACAGCTAGTAATTTATAAACCTTATTGATAATGCAAGTACAGACGCCAGCACATCAACCTACCACAATCTGTCAGATTTTCCCAATCAACTTTGAACCTTATGCTCTAGCGATAAAGTTGAAAATCTATTAAAGAAATCTGACAGATTGTGGTAGGTTGATGTGCTGGCGTCCGTACATACTCCTATCGCTAAAGGCCTACTGGGCACTGGCCGCGAACTGCATGTGTCGAACGAACTAATGACGAACGAAGTTGTAAGGTAAGTGCAGTTCTGTAATATTTCGTAATGCCCTGTTTTTAATCAGGGTACCTACCTGGGTTATCTGTGTTTGAACTAACTAGATTAACATAACATAACAGTTGACACCATGTCTATAATATTCCCCGATGGATAAGGCAGGTAGGAGTAGGTAGGTAGTAGTTACACCCTTATTTCACATATTATATTTAAGGTCCATGTAATAGGTATGGGGCGAGCCCGTTCATCAGGGCATAAATCCTTACAAAAAAAAAAACATTAATTGTACACGTGCTCTGTACATGTGTATCATCACCGTTTATTTTTGTATTAAGTAATTATGTTGCTATTTTTTTTCTAGCTTTGCTGACAAAATGGGGGTTCATTTTGTCAGCAAAGCTAGAAAAAAAATATCTCCTCGCCCCCTAAGCTTGCTTACGTAGTAATTGATCGGCCAAGTAATTTTTTGGCCCAAGAATTAGCATTGCCATTCAACGTGGCAATACTGCCAACGCTGTTGACAACGATGCGGACGAATTTTTTGATGCCCTATGATTCTTTCATTTTTTATATAGATAAATATTTATATTTAGGTAAATATTTTAAGATAATTAAATAACTTTGCTTCTCAAAATAGAATGTATGAAAACCGAACTTAGGTAGGTACTCTATTTATAATTTATTTAGATAATATATAAGGTAACATCTTAAAATAATAATAATAATATGTTTATGTAAGGTACCTACTGAAAGCTCCTCGAACTTTTGCGAGTTCAATAGGTTAACTTTAAAGTAGTTTTTTGATTTATATACATAATGAATCAATTTCAGAAATACTTGAGTAGAAACTACAAAAGAACATGAGTCTTTTTATGCAGTATGTGGATACACCAACCCTTACTTACCTCGGAAGTACGGGCGTGATAGTTTACATCTATTCTAAAAAACCGGCCAAGTGCAAGTTGGACTCTTACACGAAAGGTTCCGTACTACAGTACAATTTTTTTTTTTTGTTTTTTAACCTATGTTGTCACTTGTCCCACTGCATGGCAAAAGCTTACTACCTTTTTTGTTTCCACTCCTCTCTATCTTGAGCTAGTGTGGACCAATACTGTCTGTAGACGTCGTACACGCGCCAGCACATCAAGCTACCTCAAACTGTAAAATTTTCCCAATCAACTTTGAACCTAATGCTTTAGCGATAAAGTTGAAATTCTATTAAAGAAATTTGACAGATTGTAGTAGCTTGATGTGCTGGCGTCTGTACAATATTTTGAACACTACTTACATAACTTCAAAAAAGACTGTTCTTTTATGGTCAAAAAAATAAGTAAAAAATTAAAGGGACCCTTTCATTTTTAACTTATTTTTTTTTATTTGTTTTTATAGCGGTTATAGTAGTGCTTCGTGAACATTTTAGGTGTTCAAAAGTTACAGCCCTGTGACAGTCACAGACAGACGGACAGATGGACGGACGGACAGTCCCGTTGGCACCCTTGGGTACGGAACCATAAAAATCAAGTTTTATAACATTAAATAAAAACAGTTTTACGTAAAAACAATGTCGTTACCGAGTTATCACAAAAGATATTTAAAATAAATGTTAGCAAATGAGATCCTGTTCGTTTTGAAACACCCACTTTGTTTTGGCAATGAAGACAGGGGGCAGGCAGGGCTTCTTCAATAATGCTCCAAGTTGAGAATTACTATGATTTAATGGTGGTTTTTACAATAAAAGTTATAATTATGAGACGCACTAGTCACGTACGCAGTCCTGTGGTTTGAATACCCCCACGCGCCGCGGGCGGACCCTTTTTGTCATCTCGCGCGCCATAGATTTCCGATAATCCCGATAGATGGCGTTGCTTGACCTAACACACTTTGTAAGAACAACTACCTAAAAGGTATAGGAAATAGGTACCTACTTTAGCATATTTTACATTGACATTGTGAGTACCTGGTTTCACAAGGTGCTCTATCGACCATAACTTGTATTTACTTTGACAAGGTACACTATGCTGATTATAGGCTCTTAACAAGATGACCATTTAATTAAGAATTTTAAAATTCCCACGGACAAGGACAAAATCATTATTTTTTTAAACACACAGCACACTTCTTTATTTTACATTATTATCTTGGCATAAGCTTCCTATGTTTAAACTACGAGAAATAACAATGCCAAAATATGTGTGTTTAAAATATTAAGATTAGTTTTTATAAGAATATTAATTCGGCATGGAGCGTGTTTTGATTATAAGAATATTAATTCTGCATGGAGCGTGTTTTGATTGTCAATGATAAATAATGATAAACATTAATTCTATTCATTCTATCCATCCATTCATTATCCATCCATTCAATTCTTTCCATTCATTTTTCATTTTATTTATGTTTTTCATTTTTATTTCCCTTTTTTTTGTTGTTATTCTCTATCACTTTGCATTTAATTATTTCGATGGAGTTAGTTCGTTAGTCCGTCAGAGGCTGAAACGTCAAAGAAAGCCAGTCTTGGTAGGAAGGACTGGAATAAAGGGGTTAATTACTGGATCAAATTCTGTACAAAAATATAGAATACTAGCTGTTGCCCGCGACTTCGTCTGCGATCCAGTATGAAAAATAGCCTATCAAACCAGATCATGGTCTAAGGTCAGGGTGTACCTATCTGTATGCCAAATTTCATCCCAATCCGTCCAGCCGTTTTTTCATGATTGAGTAACAAACAAACTCACTTTCGCATTTATAACACTAGGTATATAGTTATATATATACACTATATCATCAGGTGCCTATGTATTGGAACTGAGAAAAAAACTGTTAAGTAGTAGAGTTTGGTCATAAAAACGCGCATGTCATGTGAATTCACTTTCTTCCTCTTGCTTGGCTCTGTAAGTCTGTGACTCGTGAGACTTAATAATGACGTTAATGAGTTCGTCAAAAAGAAAGCAACATTTAAAGTAATTACCCAAGGCAAGTACCTAAGTATTTAAGAAGGCCAGATGCTAATTTAATGCATTATTATTTTTCTCACAAGAGCATTTAGACACAATGGTCTGCATTAGCGGTCGGCGCGGATATCTAGGCTCATCCTCAAGGCAATTTATGTAACAAAGAAAGCATCCGTGAGATCAAATTAATGACTGATAGGTAAATGTACAATATGGAGACATGTTATATTATATAACACACACATAACAGCCAAGAGAGTTTACATATCACTCGACATTTTCTTGGAGAGCTTATTGGTAAAATAGTTGCATCTCACATTCTTACATCACACGTGATCACACGGTGCATTATGGAGCTCAACCAACGCATCACTGGACAAAACAAATCGTCACTCTTCATAAAATTATTATGTAGATACTTAGCATGACACAGCACGAAGCTCGTTAAAACATCCACTAATTTTAATCAAGATAATTATGCCAAGTTTATTAATTTAATAAGTAGCTTTCTTAAAGAATAAATCAAGACGATTACGTTATATTTAAATAACAAATTAAAGGTAAAAAAAAATAGTCTGGGTACATATTTCGCATAATAATAAATTAAATGCCGACACATTTGGAGCAGATTAATGGTTAGGTACAAATATTCAAATTGGCAAGAATGTAGAAGCCATTATAATCTACGTCCCGCCAATGACGCTCATAATTATGAGGCAATAGAAGAATCGTTATGAATGATTGTTATAGAATACGATTTCGTCATGGTGAAGGTGTTTTTGGATCTTGTGCCTCAACCGGCTACCATGATAATTGATCGTTAGTTACCGCGAAGGCGCGCATTAACAATAAATGGGGTACTAACTATTTACACATTAAAGAGATTCAACACCTCTTTGGGGATTCATTTTAGTCACTGCCTCTGCATGCGTAATTCGATCATACCCACCCACTGCAGTAGTGACCTATTACTACTTGTACCTACTATTTCTTCTGTGCTATTACCACAGTTACCTTGTATCCGATTTGACACCAATGAGTTCTGGTAACTCGAATCCAATCGTAGGGATCAGCCATAGTCCATAATTATATCATTCAGGAGCTTGCTCCAACCTCTGTGTTTACACCAATCATCATTTAGCAGCAGGAAGTCATACATATATATAGGGTACTTACGAACATTTTGCAAACCAGCAAGCCATCTTTGAATTGGTCTAGTTTTTGTGTGTTTTCGACTACTTTGAGAGAACGCTGATGAATTTTGTCACAGGTCTGAACTTAGACCTGCATCAGTGCCACAAATCACTTTGATATTTACTGACGAAAATAAACCACTAATGATAGATATTGCAGCGCACATTTTTTAATCAGGATAATTTTCTATCACCACCTGTATAAAAAGCAATGAACTGCAGTACCAAGAAACTAGAAAAATATTGCAGAAATCGTGCCGAACAGTTTATTGAATATTGTAAAGTGTACTTTTAGAGCTTGAAGAAGCTACTTTCAAGCTAAGCACCCAACGGAACGTTCAATAGATCGATAACCGCCAGCTTTTGAGTTACTGAAGTCAGGTATGGCAGCCGGTAAAGATGTAGCTGCGTAGCGTACAGGAGAAAAAAAAGTGCTAATGTAAATTATGTTTGTGTTTTAAAAAAGGAGCTACGCATCTGCCAACAAACTGTTTTGCAGTTCGGTAGAGGTACGAATAATATGTATTGAAAATTATTATGTCAGTGAATGAACACATATTTTTTCTCACACCGCATCGCTGATCTTGATTTACGTGTTATTGTACGCATAACTTTTCCTTTCAAATTAAAATACGTAGCCATTACGGCACCTTATTCATTCGGTAGTTATTATGTAAGTAAAATAAAGTCAAAGGTAATGTATTTACTGTACGGTCAACCCACGCCGCAGTTATTATACCTAATTAAGTATTATGTAGTTCGACGTTAACGTCGGAATCTTAATTAGGCACATGATGTGCTTACAACGCCGCCTGCTTCGAAGCTTGCTTATTTAATTAGTTACTTAAAAGCTCTTCGTCCACATAACCACATATAACTTATCTATATAGGGGTTCTCCTACAGCCTCACTCCCTCCAGATGTAGCATCACACCGTCACACGGAAAGAATCTATGTACTTACCTACTTAGATAAATCTCTGAGGTGTATATCTGTATTGTTCAACCACGGACGAGATCATTTACCATGTCGATGTTAATGTTGATAGACGAACTGTAAAAGCGTTTTGTGTCCATTATTATTTAGGAATTGTATCTTCATATATGAAGTGTGAAACACAGTTATAGGTATCTGTACTACCTATGTCGGTACGTAGATCCATATGATAAAGCCTGCCGACCGAAAAAAATAATCTAGGTAGATAATGATGACCCCAAATACAAAATTTACTATAGACATAGATACAAAAGAACAGATATTTTGATCTCCAGCAGATCGGGGTCAAGCGGTCACCAACTTACCACAAACTTTGGGTACTTGTGGTACGTAGACCTGAGTTACATCCGTAACTATGTAATTTGATGATATAATCTGTGGGTTTTGTAATCGGTTGACGATTCGATTCCCAGGTCGACCAGTGCGTCGTGTAATACTGATGGTTTTACGGTAAATCAGGTCAGGTGTCGGAAAGGTCATCGCGAAAAAGATGTATAATAATGAAACATGCAGCCAAACTTTAATATTTATTTTATGGGCTATCTTAAATCTAGTATCTAAGATGAATGAGCACACACATAACGACATGAGTGTTACTGCGAATTTAAGCGACGAGTTTATGATGAATTCTTTAGATAATGATAAAATCCAGTCTCAGAGTCAGAGTATGACCAAGCACCGGATTCCCTACGTCGACTACCGCGACTCTTCTTGACATGAAAAAACATGAAAGAAAATGAATGCCCTCGTGGACACAATTGGACGACTGTAGGTAATTAAATATAGGTAGGTATTTATAGGTACCGAAAAGGTTAAAATTCTTGCAAGCACTTCTTGAATTCAGTAAAAGCTAGCCTCTATCACATGTCAGTTCAATAGCGCTACAAACACAGAGTTTTCGCTACATAGAATGTCTGAAACAGACGGAAGTTCAAAGGTGCCAGCCAGCCAGAATAATAATATATAAACCAACCGCAGATTCGCATAACTGTTGAATCTATAATGACGATAAACCAATATTTTATGGTGAATGTTTTTTAGCTTATATAATATCCAACAAATTGTACGAGAATTCTCAAGGATGCTCTTCAAAGTATGTCATAGAAGATAGAGAGAATTTAATAACTATGATAAAGTTTAGAAACTAAGAGTTAAGTTACTTAATGCATAAGTGTCGATCCCGTGGGAACATCGGGATAAAAACTATCCTATGTCCTTCCCCGGGATACAATCTATCTCTCTGCCAAATTTTATCGAAATACGTTCAGTGGTTTAGGCGTGAAAAGGTAACATACAGACAGAGTTACTTTCGAATTTATAATATTAGTATGGATTTTAACTCTTATCGCACGAACCAGGATCACTCGAAACAGGATAACCTAGATCAGGCACGAGGTCTTGGAATATACTGTACTTATATTTAAGCAAAACTACTTTATATACTACTTATTTTTATGCCTTATAATTTTTTAAATAAAATATTATTATTATTATAACAATAACAGTGTACAAAACGATTGAAGATAGTTTTGTACACTGTTTCAAATCTACATTAAAATTATAAAGAGAAAAGATTTGTTTGTTTGTTTTTTGAATTGAATAGGCTGCGAAACTACTGAACCGATTTGAAAAATTATTTTTGTGTTGGATAGTCCATTTATCGAGGAAGGCTATATGCTATATAACATCACGCTATGATCAATAGGAGCGGAGCATCAATAAAAAATGTTGCAAAAACGGGAATATTTATTCCTTTTGAGAGCTTCCGTTGCATACGTTGCGTAAACGGTTAACGTTACGCAAAAAACATGTATGACGGATGTTCCCCTTTAAAAGTTCAAAAAAAAATCCACGACAACATCTATCTATGTTTTAAGGTAGACTCACTATAACCTTTTTTATGGTAATCAAATTTGTTCTAAAATAATGCATTATATGGGAAGATGTTTTTATAAACAATAATTATTATTTTTTTTTTTAATAATTATCTAAATAAACACATTCTTCATCACAAGTATTTAATTTTAAACAAAATTGCCCTTGACATTATTTGATTTCAATGAATATCTATATCATAGTTTTAAAATAATACTATTAATAAATAAAGATCGTAAACATAAATTTTCGAAAACTACCTTTCAAGGGGAGGTGGAAAGTACGAAACCCACGCGGACGAAGTCGCGGCCAAAGTGCTAGTATTTAATATTTGTAGGTGTTATAGTGCTCCATTTGCTATAGGCCAAATCTAAAATACGGAAAATTTCCATACTTTGAAACAAACACACTATGTGTTCTAACTCGTACAGAAGGCCGCATGTCAGTGGTAAAATAACCAGCAGGTACCAGCTAGTCTCCTATTCTAATGAAACTCCGTACTACGCTGGGCCAGCTCAAGTCAGAGTGTTACCACAAAAGTGCTGTCCACTCTACCTGAGGTCCACAAAGGCACACAGATTTTGAAGGCCTTAATTACATTGTAATAAAGGTCTTCAACGTCTGTTGAAGCAACGGAGGAAGACCAAAAGACGAAATTAATCTAACAAGAAAAGTGTCCTCATCCTCACTCTCACTCACTCTGTATCTAAAAAGACTTTTAAACTGTGTGATAAAATATTGTTTTATATTCGGGTTGTAGAACACAAAACGTGTTTCTTTCCGACCATCAAGTCATCATTACGGTTCATTGTCATTGAACTAACAGAAAATATAGCAAAAAAAACTCATTTAAAAAAATGCTGTACGACCACCGTTGAAGATGACCGCGCGAAACTCGCTCTTACGGCAACCTGCTACAACCGACATTAACACGGTACATAGCGAATCATTTATTTGACTTCGAGTTTGTGTTCATAACACAACTGATTATATGGCAGCGATTACGTGAGTTCAAGTCACATTCACTTTTATTTTTAGAGAGGAAATATCAGCTTTATTATTGCATAAGTTGCCCTGTGCCTGAAGCACGTGTGTGACCTTATTTATTTTTATTTATTTAATGACATGTTGTCTCTTGAGGCCTACATTCTTTAATTTTCCCGACTGGAACGGTCTGGGTTTCTGGAACTACACTTCTTTGACGCAACAGTTTCAACTAAACATTACGAATCTACTATTTGGTGGTGTTGCTTGGTATCCTGCCTGTTTTATTAATTGTCGGAAAGACGATCTTAGCTGATCAGATAACGTTTCAAGCTAGAGTCATCTGTGTTCTAGCTATAGATGCATAGATTGTGGACTTAGGACGTATGTTGTGGTGCTTAAAACTGGTCGCTTAGGCGGAGACAAAGTAGAAAGCGTCGGCCAGTGCACTTGTGTGCCCGCACTCCGGAAATAAGGAAATGCCGCAGTGTAGGGGCTCAAACAGGTTCCTAAAACTACATTTGCACACGTTTTACTCTTACTTGATATCTTCGCCCTAAGCATAACGTTCTTATCGGTGAAACACCGTCAGTATCTAGACCGAAGTTACCAAATAGCAAACCGCGGATCCGGAACGCCGGACCTTTTTTGTGCGGACCTTAAGTAAAAATTATTTATAACAAAAAAAAAATTGAGTTTTAGCTTACACCAACTTTATTCTAAATTTAATTTTTCACATTAATATTAATTACTTACTTTGTTATTTTTGTTCATTTATAAAACATTTTTTTATTACCTGCATGTAATGTTCCCACCGCTGGGACACGGGCCTCCTCTCAGTGGGGCTTTATAAAAATGTGGCTGTTCGTTTTATTAAGTATACTACTGTGTCCCAAAAGTACCCGGAAATTGTAAATAAAACACAAGGGGTAATTTTAATCATCCATATTTATATTGTCCACTTCAAAGTAACTTCCATTTGAGGCAATACACGTACGCCAGCGCTTCAACCAGTCCTCAAAACACTTTTCATACGCCGAAATCGGGATGGTTTTCAGCGCCTTCGTCGTATTTTCTATTACCGCCTCTATGGTCACGAAACGACACATTCAGATACTTGTTGCTCAGTTTTCATGTCGTACTCGTAGACCCCTGTCTCATCAACGGTTATGATGCGTTTCATAAACGTGGAATCATTTCTTGCTTCACACACTCACACGACGATTTTGCATTAGGTACAATTTGCTTCACTTTATTGACATGATCGTCGTCAGTTGAAGTGGATGGCCTTCCAGCCCGTGACAAATGTCTGTCTTTGAATGAGTTGTACCACTCGTATGCCTGAGTTTTGGGCATACAATTATTTGCGAACGCCTTTTGTAACATTTTAAGCGTTTTGGCACAAGAAATTTCATTTGCAACACAGAATTTAATACAAGATCGTTGCTCAACAAAATCGGCCATAGTGAAAAACGACGCGACCACAAAAGTTGTTTGTCACAAATGTTAATTAATTACAAAATACTCGACACAAGTTAGGTTATTTTTTACCGCCAATCAATGACAGTTGTACCAACCTAACGCAAAAAGAATTTTTCAAATATCTCTAGCACGTGATTTTGAAATGAGAATTTCCGGGTACTTTTGGGACTGAATGTATGATATTTTTAATATTGGTCGTAGTAATCGTCTACCAAACCGACCGCGTCAGTCAAACTATTTTTTTAAATGGATCCCATTATTCCCAATAGAACTAATTGGTGATCCCTGATGTAACTGTTGCTTTATGTAGATCACTTTATTATGATGCTTTAACCTCGATTGCCTGGTGGAAAGAAAAGGGTCGAACAAAGGCAAATGTTGAACTAAGCCCAATAAATGTCAAGAGAGAAAAAAGGGCGGAATTGGGTGTTTCATACTCCAAACATTTATTTATTTAAATTACAATTACAACACCTTCACAGACAAGGCGATGATAGTCACAATGTCTAAGTACACACAACAAAAAAAAACATTACAAAGTGAAAAATAACTTTAATTTCGGAAGTCAGTTGTAGTTTTTTTTTTTGTAACTCTTTATATATTACTTTTTAGTTGTACAAACCCTACAAAAATCATATAGGTAGCACTACTTGTTATGTAAATCAGTGACAGGAAGCTATTAAAACATCATCAATATAAACTAAGTGGAAAATATTTCTACTATTGAAGCTAACTCAAAAACGTCCCAAGCAAAGTTAATAAAATGTAATAGGACCACTCCTGAGGCATGCACATTATGCACAACCAATTAAAAAAAATGAAATCGGTTTATAATTGCCGGAGATATCGCGTAACATACTACAAAAACAATTTCGCTTACCTGAATATTTACCAGTAATTTTGGTTTAAAAACCAAACTACTGAACTGATTTTGATAAAATTTCTATGGCACCAATCTGAAAGTATATCCTTACCAATAAAAAAATAATTTTGTAAATTGGCTTATAAATAACGGAGTTCTGAGGTAACACAAATAAAACAAAAAAATATTCAACCGAATCGATAACCATCTTCTTTTTTAAAGTCGGTTAAAAATTAAAATACCCATAAGCAAAATTACAAAGAATTATGTAAGTACTAATAAAATAACAATATTATTGACATGTCAAAGTCAAAACATTTATTTCAAATAAATAGGCACTTTTGAACGTCAAAACTTACAGTAAAATTGAATTGATTCTAGTCGCCCCTTCCAAAAGGTAGTGTTCGTATGGAAAAGAATGGGCAAGAAACTCCACCGTTACTTTTTTAAATGTTTTACAAGGTTATATGTATACATAAGGTTGTATACATAATATGATTATATGTGAAGACGATGCACCTAGAATAAAATTAGTCTACCACAAAAGGTAAGAAGAATTAAAAATGAAGCAATGACAGGTAAATCAATTATGTGATAGATACATGGTGCTCACATATTTACATATATTTTAAACGTAGATTATTTTCCTAGAATTTTAACAAGTGTGTGAGTTACTGTAGTCACAGATTGTAAAAATCAATGTCATAGAATTATAAAAAAATATAAATTAATTTCAGGACCAGTTTGATTTTATCTAGACTCTAGATTGTCCTATGGAGCTGGACCAGCATGTTTCCAAGCATTCTTATCTTGGATATAATCCTCTAATTTGTAATATCCTTGTTTACATAGTGTACTTTTAATGAGTTTTAAATTCTCTTTCATTTAATTGCAATATGTCACAAGGTATTTTATTGTAGCATTTAACACAGTACCCCATAAAAGATGTATGTACTTTAGATATGATGAGATAATCTGAAAAATGGTTGATCTAATTTATCTTTATTTCTAGTATTAAAATTATGTCTACTTATCACTTATTTTACTAAAAAGATGTTGAGTTTTTCTTACATACATAATTTTTCATAAATGAATTGGCAAGGTACCGCCATTATATTAACCTTTTTAAATAGTTTCTTATGAGATTCGCGGCGACAACATAGATTGTAAATGGCTCTGAGCGCTCTCTTTTGTAAATGGATTCAATGTCAGCAGCCCGACCCCATAGTAAAATTGGCTATGACATAATACTGTGGAAGTAGACAACTAAAATAGACCACACGCGCGGTTTCTACATCTGTTAACTGTCTTATCTTTCTAACATCATAAGCGGCCGAGCTTAGCCGCCCCGCAATAGATGTTAAATGAGGTCCCCATTGTAATTTCTCGTCTAGCGTGATTCCTAGGAAAATTGTCTGATTAATAAATTCTAGTTTTTGGCCATTCAATATGATTTCACATTCGCTACTTCTAACATTCGGTAATTTAAATCTAATGCATTTAGTTTTTTTTTTCATTAAGTACTAAATTATTCACAGTAAACCAATCTTGAACCTGAAGAATAGAGTTATTCACGTCGTCAAGATTTTGTGACCGTCAGTCTATTTATATAGATCAATCATGTGTCATCTGCAAATACCACCATCTTCGGTTGATTTTAAGTAATTGCGGTAAATCATTAATGTAAACTAAAAAGAGGAATGGACTCAATATCGAACCTTGAGGAACGCTCATTGTCATTTCAGACCCTAATGAGTTTACGCCGGTTACTTGAACTTTAACCTTTCTATCTTTGAGGTATGATCCTAGCAAATCAAGTGCTGGTTTTCTAATTCCATAGTGCTCCAGTTTCATCAGAAGCGTCTATGGTTTACGCAATCGAACGCCTTAGAGAGGTCGCAAAAGATTCCAATGGCATCTTGTGCTTTTTCACAGGCGTTAAAAAATGTTCTTTATTAGGGTAACACCGGCGTCAGTACTGCAACGCTCTTTGGTGAAACCGTACTGATGTTCATGAATGATGGGATTTTTATTAAAATGACGTAACATTTGATTGAGCATCAACGTTTCAAACACCTTACTGAGAACTGGCATAATTGACACAGGTCTATAATTGTTGGGTTCTTTACTATCACCGGATTTGAACAATGGTTCTACTTTACTATGTTTTCTTATTTTATTTAGAATAAAAATGCAGAAATTAAACACGTTAATTTGTGCTCCACAAGATTACACGTTAATATTATTATAAACGGTAGTTTTACATTGTTTCGTTTTATTATAATAATGTGTATATTTATTATAATAGTGGCCACTATTTTCCGTTTTAGTGATTATAATAAAACTAAACAATGTAAAACTAACGTTTATAATAATATTAACATATAATCTTGTGGCGCACAACTTAACGTGCTTATTTTCAGCATTTTCATTCTAAAATAAAATAAATAACCAAACAAACGATGAGAGCGCCACTAGGCAGTCGGCGTAGCCTTAAACAAATGACATCAAACTTGGTATTTTCCAAAAACAATTCTATTTCCAGTAAAGCTTCTGCAAACAGGCGCGACACGCGACGTGAATCGCGCGCGACTCAAAGGCACCGCTCGTTGCGCGACTTGCGGTGCCTTTGCGTCGCGCGTGATTTGATCGCGTATCGCGCCTGTTTGAAGGAGCCTTAATTTGGAAGCGCAACCTAACCTTTAACCTTTTAATTAAATAATTTTAAATTATGTTGCACTCCCTTTGGTTTTTATTATTATTCATTATATTGCCAGAAGATACCTTTTTATTATTCTGTAATAATAATTGGTTATTTGAAGGGGTAACTTCTATTGTCTCACTGACTAGTTTAAATAATTATCCGGCGTGACCTCCACAACTACAACTGGAGAGTCTAGATTGCCCGAATAAGTTCCAGCAGGAGGAGAATACCGTATCTGACTGGTAGTGGTCTCCAAGAATGTTGGTAGGTATTATAAGTGGATCCTCCTTCGTACAACTTCGTACAACATGAAGATTCATAATTATGAATCTTGAATGATTAATTAATCACTATGTTGTTAATTAGGCAACACAGACTCGTCACTAATACCTACTAGAATTCGTTATATTAGCTATAACCTCGTTAGTATTATATGCTATCAACATATAAATAGCAATCTAGATAGATGATAGATGTCTACATTCTCCAGACAGAGATAAAGTTCTCGGAGTTAACTTAAAACCACTAACAAACTTGTTAGAGTCAAAAAACAATAATTTGTCAATACGACAATATGTCAGCTTGTGAATAGGTAAATATAATTATTAGTATTTTAACTATCGCTTCTCGGCCTTTTGGCTAAGATCAAAGTGTGTAATATTTTAACTTTTTAACCGCCCGACTTCATATCAGTTGTCGTGCCTCCAGCGCCCGGCATAGTAAATCGAAAAATAAATACCTGATAGAATACAGCCTAGTTAAATAAAAATGCAGATCGTACGAGCTGTGGCATGTGGTCGTAATTATCTTTTATGAATTTAAAATTATTCCTTACTTTCTTTTCTTTTATTTCCTTCGCATCGTATTTCCAATAATTTCCATTCTAGGATAGATAATATAATTGGTTGCTCCTCATAGGTTTGATCAGCTACTCACTCATTCCTTTTCCTTAGCTTATCCGCAATGTTCGCCCTGTACATTCGTAATTCGACCACAGAGTACTTTTTATAGGCGGGGAGCCACCAATCCTGAAAGCTCCGTGATCACGGATTCTAATATTTTTAATAAAAAATAAAAGTTAACGTTTAGACGAACAAGATTTGCTTGGTCGGCGTGGATTTGATTGGCCGGAAATATTTTAATTAAATTATTTATTATTAAATTTCCATAATTTTTTTTCCGTCATCACGGATTTTGATCAATCTTATATAGAATTTTGTGTGAAATTATGTTCAACAAGAAAAAATCCGGCCGACCAATGATTTTTAGCCGGAAAGGTCACGCATACCTATTTGAATGGTGTGATAAGGGGTAAAATTTATCCATTATCACGGAAACCTTTTTTGTTTTTTTTAATTCATGCGTTTTAATGTCACATTTATGATTATCTTGGTATGCGTGCTTACAAACTGCCGAAAGTATCGCGCATACCAAATTTTATTGTGTGAGTGAGGATTATACTGTTATAGATTTCACTTACTTGATGACATTTCTTTTAGAGTCTTTCTTCTACCTCTGGTCTCTTCCTTAAGTTTTTAACTATTTATTATACTAATTAATATGGAAAAGAGGAAATACAGGAAAAATTTTATTTGGGTTGATTATATAATAAATGAAGGTTGATATAAAAAATATGTTCAATTCAAGTTTATTAATCAATAATCATCTACATCATTATCATCAAAATTATCATTTCTCTATTCTTCTGATTCTTCGATTTCTTCCTCATTCTGTTGGCAACTTAATATTTCCTCAACCTTTAACGGTGCCGATGGGCCAATGTACCACAATGGTTCGAGTACCATTGTGGTACCATCACCATTTTTTAAAAGCGTCTTCCCTTCCAGAAAACGGATTAATTTTCTCTTTAGTTGATGTATTAGAAATAAAACACTTCATATTGAAATTGTTATGATGAAACGCTGAGATTGGATCTAGTGCTTTAAATTATTAACCCAAAAATGTTTAGCGTTGAGCGTTAGGGCGACAGCCTCACTGTCTTGTACACTTTAAACGAGTTTTTATCTGTGAAACTTTTCGAGCTTCATGAGTCTGCCACTAAATGACACTATATTAAATAACGGGTCTAAGCGTCGACAAAACAGAAAGTCGGGTCACAGCAAGATTGTTTTTTCTTTTTTTTTCAGGATGGGAAATCATCAAATGAGAAATCGCTCTGGGTGGAGCGGAAGGGAGTGTCAGACTCTTACTGACTAAAACCCACCCGTGTTCCTTCCTTAGCCCTTTATGTTCCGGGCCAGCGGTAACCCTTTCGGACAATCCCGCTGACCCGGCAGGCTTCGGCCCTGACAGGCCCCTTCCCTTGATGCTGACATCTCTTTGAGGCGCGCGTGGAACACGTACGCGCCGTCCGGCACGGGCCTGGTCCTGATCGGACGGTGAGTTACCCATTAAGGCTCGTACACACAGGCGCGACGCGACACGCGACACAAAGGCACCGCAAGTCGCGCAACGAGCGGTGCCTTTGTGTCGCGTGCGATTCGCGTCGCACGTCGCGCCTGTTTACAGGAGCCTTTACCCTCCGCCCGCAGGCCCCGTAAGTCCGCGCGCGCGGACTTACTAAGCGGTGGCAGCTGTCAGACTCGGACGTTTGAGTGGATAACGTATCTTTGAGGCAGGTAAATGTTAAATTCGTAAGGAATAGAAAGAGACGAACGAGAGGTTTCAACTTGAACCAAAAATCTGCCTCACTCACTCTTTACAGAAATATAGAAATCGTTAAAAAGCGAAGGGTTAAAATTTGGTATGCGCGATACTTTCGGCAGTTTGTAAGCACGCATACCAAGATAATCATAAATGTGACATTAAAACGCATGAATTAAAAAAAATAAAAAAGGTTTCCGTGATAATGGATAAATTTTACCCCTTATCACACCATTCAAATAGGTATGCGTGACCTTTCCGGCTAAAAATCATTGGTCGGCCGGATTTTTTCTTGTTGAACATAATTTCACACAAAATTCTATATAAGATTGATCAAAATCCGTGATGACGGAAAAAAAATTATGGAAATTCAATAATAAATAATTTAATTTAAATATTTCCGGCCAATCAAATCCACGCCGACCAAGCAAATCTTGTTCGTCTAAACGTTAACTTTTATTTTTTATTAAAAATATTAGAATCCGTGATCACGGAGCTTTCAGGATTGGTGGCTCCCGGACCATTAATAGACTGAAAGATTCGAGGATGAAACTTTTTTGGGTTCAAGACGTCTGTCAGTTTTATTGCATCTATCATCGGTACGACAATTAATTTTTCCAAATTAATTTGTACAAATTCAAGTGGAAGCACGTGGATCACATATTAAGATTTCCTTTTATAATGAGTAATGTGGCATGCAGCTCAATATGTTATAAATAATTTACTTTTAGAAATTTTATTGCGAGTGATATTTTTGGGGGTGGTGTGTATATGTCAACTGAAGGTTCAGCCTCACGCGCGTCACGTCACCGAAGCTGAACTACTACACGACTACAAGCGTCCCCGACACGACTCTTATGTGCCAGCATGGGCTACAGTATTATTAATAGTTTTCGTGCCCCTCTGTTGTATCTGTATCCCTTTTATGTGGACAAGAAACTACGTGGACACTGTGCAGGCGCTGCTAGCGTGGACATTAGCGCTTACAATAACCGCAGTCATGACAGAATCCGTTAAATTAATAGTAGGACGACCTCGGCCTGACTTCTTTTGGCGCTGTTTTCCGGACGGCCAGATGACACCAGGGCTCCAGTGCACCGGCGACGTGGACGACGTCATGGATGGCAGGAAATCATTCCCCAGCGGACACAGCAGCTTCTCGTTTTGCTCGTTGGGGTTCTTGAGTTTCTGGTTCTGTGGAAAGCTCGGTGTATTGTCTCGGAACCGGGGACATAGTTGTGAACTGATCCTTTGTCTCGCTCCACTCGTGGTAGCAAGTGTAGTGGCCGTGAGCCGTGTTTGCGACAACCATCATCATTGGGAAGATGTCCTCGTGGGATCGTTGTTGGGCTTCACCACGTCTTACTTTTGCTACCATCAGTACTATCATCCTTTAGGGTCAGAGAATTCGGGAGTGCCCTATGAGGTGATGATCGATCACGAATTTTTTAATAGTGCATACGATAGCGATTTTTTTGATATGTACCAAAGTCAGTGTAGCACAAGAGACCTGAAAGATGTTTGCCTAATGCTTCACTTATGTAATAAGAACACTCCAGAGAACAATAAAAAGATCAGCTGAATGAACATCATTGTTTTACTATACTTAGACAATGACACAGTTGCATCCCACATCAAAAGCCGACCTAACTTCCAAGGCATTATGGTTATTCCGTCTGATCTCTTCCCATCATGGCGTGCCGAGCCATTGGGTTCTAGAACAGTTGGAAGTTGTTGCCGTTGGAGTTGTTGGCTCTGACAAAAGCACGACGGATGATGTCATTCATGGTGGCGTGCCGACCCGTGCTATTCGGCCTACGCTCCTATTGCAGGATAGTAAATTAATAAATCATCTTATTTAAGTTACCGCAAACTTAAACTTGATACAATTAACTTTGATACAATACCAAAAAAGTACTAAATAAAACTTATCTACGTAAACAAAAAACATTAATATCGTTCGGCTCACTCCCTCTCGCCGAGAGAAGGCCTGACTCCCAACAGTGAGAATACATTACTAGCTGACCCAGCAAACGTTGTTTTGCCATATAGATTATTTCTAAGATTTTTTTTTTAGATCGATATAAAAAATAGATAGTAGCCGATTCTCAGACCTACCCGATATGCACACAAAATTTCATAAGAATCGGTCGAGCCGTTTCGGTTTCGGAGGACTATGGTATCTAACATTGTGACACGAGAATTTTATATATATAAGATTTATTTGCATATTCCTCATCATTTAGGTGATCCACCCGCAAGAAAAAGTGCCCGTGGTCCACTCAGATGAACTAAGCAGGTGGACCACGACCGAATCCCGGTTCTTATAGATGAATAAACATTTTTAATAGTCTTGTACAGACGCACATCAAGCCACCCGAAACTGTCAAATTTTCCCAATCAACCTTGAACCTCATGCTGTGGCAATAAAGTTGAAAATCTATTACAGAAATTTGACAGATTATAGTAACTTGATGTGCTGGCGTCTGTACATAGTCATAGTCTTAAATTCAAGCACCGGACATCATCTAAAAAATTGTTTGACGTGAACACTATCCAAGCCCGACTTCCGAGCGATGTAAGATAAATATATGACTAAATAGAATTCATCATAGAGGAAAGTAGGTAACGGGTTTCATTCTGTAAAGCAAGGAGAGCGGCACTTCCAAGAATTTCCGTTGGCAGCACTTATATCATAGATAATACATTTTTACATGGCCTGTGGGCCAGCCAGCCTCTGCTGGCCTGTATTTTATTGATTTGTCTCTGGTTCGTCCCGCGCCCTTCTCACCCTCTTCCCGCCCCTGAACCGCGCCTGCGTCCCGCGGATGTGCCAAAATGTGCCACACACTATCTGTAGTATCTGACATCTGTATTCTGTATTGCGTTGTATCTGTGATTCTTACTTTGGCGCGAAGTGTCCGCGGGTGAACCGACCTATCCCAAACGACCCTATGCTAACAAACAAATCAACAATTTGTTGCCGGCTTTTTAATAATAACAGTGTTAATACCAGTTTGACCGTTATTTTGCATCATCTCTGCCTGTAGGATTATTAATCCCAAGCTCAGGTAAATACGGTAAATACGTTATTCATATAATTTTGATTTTGTTAAATTAAATTACTAGTGACAATTATTTTGTTCTATGGTTTTTAATTAATTTATTAATATTAGTGCATAAACTTACCTAACTAAGGTACATACTTACCTCATACAAATTTAAAAGAGCGAATTTACAAAACTCGGATTTTGCTTTTTTATTACTTACATAAAACAATAATAAATAAGTCATGTTTTTGTTCAATTAACTTATTCTTAACTGGCGCCAATATGCTACGCGAGGCTGTGCTTTTCGTGTCTGTGTTTAGGTCTTCTCCATAGCAAAAACCAAATAAGGATTATTCACCTAGAAAAATAAACTAAAAATAATAATTATATTTATGTACTTAGATTTTTATACCTAATTTAATAATACTTTAAAGATTGGGATTGGATAAAAAAAATGTTATGTCACTATGAGTTGCCTTGCAAGGCGTACAAATATTGCTTACATGGTAGGTAATGGGTGTACAGTTAGGAATATATAATTATAAAATACTGCCAAGTAACAGTCTTAAATCTTTAGCAATAACATAAACACAGAAAATAGTACAAATTAAGGTAATAAATATTATTAACTAAACTTACTAGAAATAAAGTAAGGTAGGTAATTAATAAATCTGAGAAAAAGGTATTACGGGTTTTATATTTCCTCTAAATAATCACTTATAGTGTAATATGCTTTAGGTATCAGGAACCTATGGAGTTTTTGAAGTGAAAACTTCTTTAGCGGCGCTGTGTACTTTTTTTGGAATGGGTAAAAACTTCTAAATTCGCGTCAGGTCACGTGACCCTGATCGAAAATTCGTAAGACGTAAAACGTCAGACGTAAAACGTAAGACGCGCGTTGTTGAGGACAGCGCCATCTATGCACATCGGGAAGAACTACGAGGGCCTCGCGTACTAACGTCACACAGTGTATTTTTTGGCCAAAATTTCGGACATGTCTCTTTTTTGTGATAACTTTGTTTGTAATGTTTTATAAAATTAATGAATAGAACTCACAAGCGCCTATTTCTCATTATGACCAAAAAAAAAACCACTTAATTATTTTTTATGATAAAATTGTAAATCACCCATAACTTTTGAAATATTTCACGAATTATCTTCTTGTTTTTCCTGATAAACAATAATCTTAAGACACATAATACTGATTGATTTATATATTTTTTAAACGAGTTTTCAGAGATTTATGTACAATTAATGTTTTTTTTATTTTATTTTTTTATGGTCGTATTTTTAATTATTTGGATTCTATTTTTCTACAGAATTGTTAGAAAAAAGTGAAAGAATCCATGAAAAAAAAATCAGATCCAAATATTGAAGGATATCGAACTTAGAAGCTTCTAAAGTTTTCTATGGTAATTATGATTTTAGGGTTGTCAATATTTCTAAATAGAATTTATTGTAAAAAGTTACCATAACTTTTTATTCGTAAATAATATATTAACTGGAGGTTGGGGCGTGTGCATCGGAACACTTTATTTACACAGAAAAATAGTTTTTAAATGAACCAAAAAACAAAAAAAAAGATTACTTTTTATTTCATTTTTGGATCGAGCTGTGGTTTAGCACAGTTTTCCTAGACGTGCTTAGATAATAAAAAAAACTATGAATTTCATTTGACATGCCAATCCTGCCATACTAATTTGGAATTGTTTGAACATAATCTACATATTATAGGTATCTAATATTATAAAGAGGTAAAGTTTGTAGGAAGCGATCTCTGTACTGAACCTATATTGAAATATCTTTCACTAGTAGTAAGTTACATTATGTCATTTTACTTAATTGTTTTCTGATGTACATTCTTCAGCATGATCTGAAGAAAGAATTTCTGTTACATTATCGGTATGTCATTCAATAATTTCAAAATTTTCGTCATTTTCTGTTGCCACAAAATCGTCTTGTGCTGAGATTTCATACGGTTTCAGTAACCTAACTACGCTGGGTGGTAACGGTAAGGATTTTAGTTTTTTCAACCTATTCTGTAGCCTTATGTAAGAAATTTCTGGATCTGACGATTCCAGTGCTCTGTGAATCAAATCTAACATGGTTTTTTCGCGGTCGGATTTTCGGCTATGGTGTTCTCTGTCGTAACACCAGAACTTATTCCGCGCTTCACCGGCTTCCTCTGATAATAAGCCCACTGGAAGAGCTGAGTTATTAATAATATCTTGCCCGTGAATGAGAATCTTATGTATTGTTACTGTCATTGGGCCAACCATATTCTGCCACGCACGTATTTAGATGCAACGCTTTTGCAAAAATGTCCAAATTTATTAGCATTTACAGGTAGACCACAAGATAAAGTAATCAGAATCGTGTGAAGATCGTCCAACAACCACAGACCAAGGCCTAATATTTCAGCAAATACTGCACGATTTTTATCCGATAGAACTGTTCGGGCTGTGTTGCCGTCATTTGTTGTTCCAGCATTGGGTCTCACAACATCAACTAGCACTTTCAAATCTTTTCGCACTCTATCTTGAACACGTTTTTTTGTTTCCTCAACAGTTTTTGATTCCATTGAATCTTTGCCTACCCTCCATTTCTTTACAGGAAGCTTGCAGCCCAAATGAAGTAAGAACTCTAACACGCGAATCCATGCATGCAAGGGACTTATTCCGTATTTGAAAACCGATACATCAATTCGCTGAGAATAAATTATGTCTAATTTGTTGAATTGCGTTGAGGTTGTTTTGCAAAATGGACATTTAAGTTGAGAAGAGGTTTCTGTTATTATATTTAGTATTTTGCCATCTATGCATGTCAAATAAAGTTGTGGTTTTGCCCTTATTTTCTTTTTGTTAGATGTAGTTGCTTCTAAAGTAGTCAAATCCCTAATTTGGTTTTCTATTAATTTCTGTTCATTTAGTATTAAATCTTTTGTCTCTTTCCGATATTGAATATGAATCGGACGGCAAAATCTGTATGATTGTGGAGTTGGGTTTAACCAAAGTACAAAGTCTTTTTTTGTTTTTATCCGTAATGGGATGAATGTAGTGGCAAATAAAGTGTTTTCAGGCTCTCTCTCTCTCTCATACTCACACACACATGCACAAACACAAACCGATAAAATAGGTCACCGCGCCGAGCTCATGCGCCTGGCCCCGCCCCCAAACATTGATAACAATCAAACATAAATTGCAAACTTTACCTTCATACTTTCAAAGTCTCCGTCAATTTGCAAAATGCATATCATATACAAGGATGTGTTTATACAAGGCGCTATATAAATGGGGTATAAAGTAAATTGACTTTTTCCTAATATCTTTGCGTAGATGCCCGAAAAACAGACAATTAACTGTTTTTCATTACTAGAAATTGTAAAAGATTTCGATAGATGTTGATTTAAGACTTTATGTCTTCATTTCCGTTTTTGAAATTAATCTAGAATGTTAACAATTATAGGTGGGTTCAATTACCGTTATTTCAATTTTATCTGGCTGTCTTTCTACATTACGGCTTACTTAAGAAATGGGAATTAACTTATTTGAAACCATTTATATAAATTCAACTTACGTAAATGGTGGTGAGTTTGAGTGATTGCAGCGGCCAAGACCTCCAATCCTCCATGAACTTACTAAAAAGAGAAAAAAGTTTGCGCGCGCGCCACGCTACCTAGCGCCCCACCCCCTATTCAAGATCTACGTTTAGCTAGGAGACGATCCAAATTGAAATTACGGAATTCACCTTTTTTTTTTGGGAAGTTTTTCTACTATTTTTATTTAAAAATAGAATTTTTGAATGTCACCTAACACTCAAAATACAATTAGAATGTGATAAAAATGTCTTCTTAAATAAACTTACTAACATTAAAAAATAACTTCAAATATTAAGTTTAATAAATTTACGAGGTGATAACCCTAATCAAAAAAGTTTGAATTACAATAATTCCCATATCCTGCTTTATTAGGATTCCATTGTTTGCGAGGTCATAAGTGTAAATAAAAAGAACATTTCAGTCCTAGTTACAAATCCTAATACGTAATAATATGGCGGTAAAAAAAAGAAATCATAAATTTACAAAATCAGCTATAACTCTATCTTGAACAAATAAAGCCTGTTTTTTTTTACTATCGTAAAGGCTTTAAATCACTGTTCAATACCATTAGAAAAGTCTTAAAAAGATATCAAACTTTTGAGCTACAATTGTTTCTATGGTTTTTCTGGAAACCATAGAAATTTTTTTCAAGTACTAATTTTCTTACTTTTATGACAAATAGGCAATCGGGAGTTCTCGTCTCGCATTTATAATTGCAAGTCCTAAGATATAAGATAATAAAAAAGGCATGTCCGAATTTTTGGGCAAAAAATATACTGTGCGTCAGACGTAAAACGTAAGACGCGCGTTGTTGAGGACAGCGCCATCTATGCACATCGGGAAGAACTACGAGGGCCTCGCGTACTAACTACGTAGTTCATCCAACAACGACGAGATGGCGCTGAACCACGGATATATAACTGACGACGAGCTTATTTGTAAATCTGAATAAATTCCTTTCACGAGAAGAATAAACCAGTCACTTTGGTCATCATACCTGATTTGCAAAAAACCCTATAAAATAAGGAACACACCTTAACACGCGTGTTTTGTTTATAAGACGATTCACAAAATACACTCGTAATTGTTCAAGTTTTCACTTCTGTCGGCACTACCGGAGTGCCAGTGTTTTTTTTTTAAGTATTTAATTGTTTTAAAGCTTTTATCAATTTAGGTAGTTTGTTGAATATTTTTGGAGCCATTCCTAGGAACCTTGAGTTTTTTATTTTATGTAAAAGGTTTGATTGATTTTTGAATTAAGAGCACCTGGATGGCGTTTAGTGCATAGGGTTTCAATGGTTATTTTTAATGAACAAGATATTTCCTTTGCTTATCTGTTGATTTTTACAAGTTTATTATCTTGAGTAGCAGAGATCAATCAGGTCAATTGTCGATAAAATAAATAAAAACTATAATAATTGCACCTAACACTGGTTGGTGCATCATCAAAATATCAGCTTTAATAACAATAATAGTCTTGTCCATTATTGTCCATGATGATAGATTTCTTGCAGTAGTTTGTCACTTGATCATTTTTGAGAACTGGTTTGGTATTGGCACATATAAATAATATAATTTTAGTATGGTAATTTGGTACAAAAGGCTGTATATTTAAGCAAGATGCTGGTGGATAATCTTAGCCACTTCAGTGCCTGATAAGAATAATTACATATTTTTATGAAGCATTTAATTGTTTTTCAGATGAATTGAAGCACAATGAACAATGAAAAAATTAACACAATTAATCTCAATCACTTAAGGCGAATGGGTAGTTGAGACCGCGAAATTCAAATTTTCTTACGTTTTTTGCAATTTGCAGGTCAGTGTCAGGTTGCATCTTGATCAAAATATGATTCGCGACAATAGCAGGTACATATTTAGAGAAGTATAATCATTAGAATCAATAATACATCTTTCTAAGTTAGATTTCTACCACTAACACTTTTCCATAAGAGATTGGTGGTTGGTGGTAGAAATCTAACTTAGAAAGATATATTAATGATTCTAATGATTATAATTCTCTAAATATGTACCTGTTATTATCGCGAATCATATTTTGATCAAGATACAATCTGACACTGACCTGCAAATTGCAAAAAACGTAAGAAAATTTGAATTTCGCGGTCTACCACTATCCATTCACCTTAAGGCGACGCATTGTTAAACAATAATTCCAAAACCGGGCACGCGCGCCCCGCAACCCGCTCACACCTCGATAAGTAACGTAAGTATTGCGAGACGCGATGCCGCAAAGTGGGCTGAATTTCGTGTTTCATAGACATTCAAATCCTCTTTTGCAAGAGAGAGAGAGAGATATCTCCGTTATCGCACAAATAGGGAAAATGCATGTTTTTTTTTAATTTTAATTCACTTCTTACATTATTATAAAATAGTAATAAAAAATATAAATACTGTTGGAAATGATAAAAACCTTATTTTGTTAGTTTTCAATCCATCTGGATCATGGATGGATGGCCTCCGTCATCCTCTGCCATACTTTGGGTCTGACCTGTATAATGACGTGCGCTGTTTTTGGGTTCCTAGTCCTCTTCTTGTATTTTATCACTATTTCTTTTTCTTCTTCTTCCAGGTCCCTGAATATATCTCTATTTTGGGAGTAGAGAGCTTTCACCACTTCGTCGTCCTCACTGTCCAAAAAGACGTCTTTTAGGACGACGAGCGGGTTTTTATTTTTCATGGGCGCTGCTATTAGCCCTTTACCTCGGCTCTCTATCCTTTCTTTCACCCTTTTAAGTTCGGCCTCTGTGTCACATCCCAGTATCACTGTCTGGTTTTTTGCCTTTCGGACTTTATTTATTTTTCGATCGACCGCCTCCTTCACCCTAGCGAGCACCTCGTCAGCAGTCTCCAGGCCGCCCTCAAAGGTGACCGCCATCGAGTGAAGTGCCGGCCGATGCCCGGGTTTGGCTGCCGTAACATCGGCGTATGTCCGTGGGTCGGTGTTTTGCTCGCAGGCCGCTTCCCTTATTGCCTCTTTTAGTCCGTCGGTTCTGGCGGCCACCTCGCCGGCAACGTGATCGATTTTCCCCTCGAGGACAGCGGTCGTGTGGTCTATGTCCGCTAACGCTGTATCTACCTTGTCGCTGACCTCGAGGATCTTATCGACGACCTTGTCGACGAGGTCGGCTCCGCTATCGTCGATGCGGTCGGTCACTTCTTGAAAACCTTTTGAGACCTTATCTTCGAGGACGTTAAATCGTGTGCTCATAGTTTCCTCCACCTTTTCGAGCCATTCTAAGATTTTATTCGGCAGTTCGGGTGATAAGGGCGCGGTGATGGTTCTTTTTGGCGGAGCTGTTTTGGGCGCAGTTTCCAGGGCCTTCATCCGTTTGCTCAGTTCGAAGAGGATCCGCAGGCTTTTATCCGACTGTTTCTCCAGGAAGGCCTTGATGTCTCTCCTCATCTGAGGGTAATCTTTGATTCGGGATGGGATATCCTCGAAGGTCTTCATGACCTCCTGGAGAAGTTGGTCGTTTGTTGAAGCAGCATAGGTGTCCGTCTGCTGCTTATAAGCCTCCATATTGTCGACGGATCTCCTCTTTCGTTCCGGTCTCCGGATGAAGGTCCTGGCGGCGTCCGGCGCCTGTCCAGTCCTGTCCGCTGGTGCCAGCTACCGGCTTTCTCTTCTGGACTGGGGTGTGTATTCCGAATACCATTTTTATTTTGGGCTGTGTATGTTAATGTACCTACTACCTTGTGTGGTTTGTGTGTATAGGGCACAATGAACGGGGAAAGTTGTCTAATGTGTATAATAATTGTAAAATGTATAAATTGTAAAGATGAAGGTAAAGAAGAAGGTAATTAAATAGGATGCAAGTTTCAAGACGAAACCGCAAGAGTCTTAAAAACTATGGTGACTACACGCACCGTACACTCAGGATATACCCCAGCACCAGGCGAATAGGTATATATTATTATATAAATAAATATAATAAATAGATCAGGAATAGTTTTTCTGTGATTTCTCCGGAGCCAGAAGAGAGATCTTTTTCTCCTGGTTTCGGAGAGCCCAAGCTCGGTGGGTCTATGACTTCTGGTTCCGAAGTTATGGCTCGGGGGGGTGAGGTAACGTGAAGGGTTGGGGGGGGATTAATACAGATGGATATTTAAAGGATTTTGGAAGGCTACAGGAGTCCGCCAGTGGGAACGGAGAATGTTCTAGAGGTTCCAGGAGTCACAGTGTGTCACGGGGTTTCGTTGGAGGCGGGGGGAGGGGGGGGGGAGGTGTAGGATATAATGTATAATATAATATAATAGCTCTATGGTATATAACGTATAATTTAAAAGTTAGGTGCTAGGAAATTTTTTGGGGTCTATAATGGGGGGGGTCAAAAAGGGGGGTCTAAGGGTCTTATACCAATATATGTTCTTGATGAGAGGGGGGTTATAGGGGGGGGGAAAATTTGGTCAGAATTTTGATATTCCCAGCCGTTCCCGAGATATCTGGATTTTAAGTGGGGGAAGGGGACATTTTCGGTACTCTAATATTTCTGCCTTACGAATAAGTGGCGTATGACGTATGATGTGGAGGATACGGGGAATTTGGAAGTGGTCTCAGAGGGGTAGGGTGGGGGGGGGGATTTGAAGGAAATCTTAATATATAACGTAGATGATAATTATATAGCTATGGTCATAGATGGCTATCTGGGCTGGGGGGAGGGGGAGGGGCGGGGGGAGTCAGTCTGATAAGACATATTAAAAGATCATACCATCCATACTAAAAGAAAATCATTTAGTATTCTTCAATCATTGAAAGTACATACAAACACCATGGCAAGTATCGTTACAAACTTGGATTTGTTCGTTATTTTGAAAGGCGCAATTGTGCGATAACGGAGATATCATCATTTATTGTGTCGACTCCATACAATATTTTTCGAAATAAATTCTAAGAGCGCTGTTTGCAATTACAAACCCAAAAGTTTATCATAACAGGTACATAGAAGGTATTCCCGATCGTATCCAAGTATAAAAAAGCGTCGCTTTCAAAAAAGGATTTGAATGTCTATGAAACACGAATTTCAGCCCACTGTGTGCCGTGGCGGCGGGGAAACATAGACGTCTTGCACATTTTTCTAGTAAACAAGCTCTTCTTTTCCTTTTGGAACATCTTTCTTTGTTTTTTTACCATTTTTATTTTATAAAACCGCCAAATAAATTCGCGCAATGCTTAATGTCGTCCGGAAGCCGACTAGCACAGACCCGTCGCTGACAATGGTCAAGAGGGGACTGAGAGTCTGAGTGGGGCGAGGATTGTATACGCGCGCTAGCTTATAACTAAAGGACATAAGCGACAAAATGGTTTTTGTTGTTTTATTTAGATAGAAACGATAATTTGAGAAATTCCTTTTGGTATTTTAAAGAGTATGTATAGACTCATCTACATAGAAAATTAAGAGGCTTAAATCGGTCCCGTTTGCCCATAATATGTGAATCTCTTTTTAAAAAGAGGTATGTTTGATATATTTTTCTCTGTTAAAAAAGTTACCTAATCATGTATTGAAAACTGACAAAATAAGGTTTTTATCATGAACTTTCAGGTCACCAACTTATATTTTGATCCGTTTTGTATTTACTGAGAAAAATTGAGATCCTTGGCGCCAATATCTCCAAGGCGTCCTCTTAAAATCAAAATTCTCTTGAAATTCTATACCTAAAGAATAGTAAAAATTTGTATACATGTATAAAATACTTAATTGTCTTGAAGGACCTAATTTAATTTGAATTAAAAAAATCAATTGTAATACAATAATATGATAAATGATTTTTATTTGTATGTTATCAATGTGTTAATCTCGGATACCACTGACTTAGAAACGGTGAGAGTTTATGAGGACCAGACAAAAAATAATTAAAATTATTAAAACCTCAATAGGGGAAAAGTCTTTATGTACTCACTAAAACAATTTTTTTTTTTGATATTTTAAATTATTATCAAGCAAATATTAAGCAAGTAAATTTCAATTTTATGGACTTCATTCCTAGTATTGTAGGCTTCTTCCAATTAGGTACGGGGGAGGGACACTTTAGAGTGGCAAGCCACACTGTAACTGAAATGACTATTCAGAGCAGTACCTATACAGGAATCCAGAAAATCCTTGAATTCCTCATTATTGAGAGGTTTGACATATGAATAGGTTACTATTCAGCACCTACTGCAGAATGTTCCGAGTGCTGCTGTATTATATTCACTATCAACCCACTCCAAAATGTATCACATGTCTGGAATTAGCAAGTGACACTTGCTTGAACTCTATTAAAATCTAATAAGTCCTATGTCCTACTTCTATGTACATTAAAACCTATTCCTGTGGTCTAAATAATTTATATGTACTTTTATTTTCAATGCTGGGACTGCGGTAACTTCTTATACCAAACACTTTATATTGCGCGTGTAGACTACCCGCAAATAGGTCAGTCACGGAAATTAGTGGAGTGATAGGTAGGTGTTGCTACACTTAGTTCAGTGTGACCACAAATTGCGCAGGCATCAATTTTTTAGGTACATAGTTTTAAAAACAAGCTTTTATTAAATAAAAACGTGACCTAAACTAGGAAGAATAACGCAAAGATGTATAATTGTATATTTTGAAATGTCACTTACTTTTTTCGTTTTTAGTTCGCGTTATTCTTTTTTTTTAGGTTAATATTGAAATTATTACAATATTGAGTATTGCACATTGTATTGTTACCAGAACTAAAGGTTTATGCAAAATTTCAGCTCAATAGAATACCAACAAATGGTCGAAAAAGGGTTTGCAAATTTTGAACCGACAACTTACATTATATACGAGGGCGACTCTAAAAGTTTTTAGAACTGGCCACTTGTAAACGATATAATAAAAAAATAACTTCAAATTTTGAAAATGAAACTCTTGGCCAATATTATTGTGTATGTTTTTATTAGGGATGCATCCGATACCGATACCGATACCGATATATCGGCGATACTACAGGTTTGCCGATATATCGGTATCGGCGATATTTTTATGGCCGATTCAACGATACTTTTCAAATTTCGCGCTTTAAAAATGTAATGTAAACGCGCGTGTTGTCCCGTCTATTTCCTTGCAAACGAGGCATGAACTAAGTTTGCTCGGGGAAACCCCGCGCTTTATTCAGTGTTTTGTTTCGCCCGCCCGCTTTGGCCTCGCACTCGCACATCTATCCCATTTCGTTAGGTTGAATGTTTTTGCGCGTAGTATTTTTCCATGCAAATAAGAATAAGAATTACATATCGTAATTGTTTGTGTATTGTATGTCATTTATAACTAGTCGTTTGAGTCAAATAAAATAAATAGTAGTCATATCAACTTCAAAACACAAAAGTGCTAGGTATATGGAATCACTTTGAAATTTCGACAATTGATAATTCCATAAAAATCTTATAAATGTTAATTTTGATTACTAAAACTATTGATTGTGTTTTATTTAATCTACCTTCCTTTTTGAATTCAGTAAGCGTATCGGTATCGGTATCGGTATCGCCGATATTTTTATAAGAGTATCGGTATCGGTATCGTATCGGCAAAAAGGCGTATCGCGGCATGCCTAGTTTTTATTCATTTGTTTTCGATTTGGCGGCAAATTGAAAATTGTCTGTGTCACGTCAGCATGAATTTAACGCGAGAAAATTTTTTTCGTACAATTGATTTTTTATGACTTTCGATGTCATATAAGTCAACAAGAGTGTTATGTTAAGTTATGATAGATTTTGACTGGCCTTTCACGATGAAGCTCCATCTCGTGCCACTGTTTACAACTGGTTTAATGAGTTTAAACGTGGTCGCACTAATCTCACCGAATGATCTGCGTGAGGGACAGCCTTCTACGCCGAGGAAGCAGTGGCTGCGTTTCACCAATGAAAAATGTGTAATTATCGTCGTGAAACAAAAGTACTTATCATTCCGAGTATATTGCCCTGCGAAACTCTCTAAACCCCCGTGACCGTGTTAAGCGCGAACTTTGCTAGATTCTCTGTTGATTTGCCTTGCCGAAAACCAAATTGTCAGAAAATAAGTTATTGCTCGTAAGTGCCAGTAACGGCACAGTAAAGATACCCCAAGGGTAGATTATGCCTGTGGTTTTCTTATAAGTCTGAACGGCGGCACTTACCTAAAGAGACCTGGCAGACTATTGATGTATGTATTAATTATTTTCAGTTTGGAAAATCACACCTGCCTTGGTACAGATACCGCTGTTTTGAAATGTCAGAGGAAGTGTTCGACACGGGGTTCGATAAACAGCTTTTTAAACAGAGTGTCGCACGCAGGTTGCTGGAGCAACTGTCTCTCCGCGGGTACGACGTCCCCCCGCATCTATCAAGTCCTAGCGCCCTCAACGAACTCATGGTAAGATACTGTAAAACCGTAGAAACCAATCCTCATTAACACACGTATAGGTAAGCATCATACACCCCACGTATAAGGTATCAGGTAAAATGAACAGAACTCGTTGAGATTTTGGAAGAAATTTTTAAATTCTTTCGGACACCAGCCCGTTATACAATACCAATGATTTATTGTACAGGATTTAGTGGGCTTGCCTACGTACAGCTTTGTGGTGCTGGTAAGTGAGCTGTGCCGGGAATATCGTCTGGACCCGGTGGAGTACGAAGTGTTGGCGGACGCCGCCGGCCAGCCGAGCATCACCGTCAAGGCTCGCATCGGTTATGTCGAGCGCGTGGCCACCGCCGCCTCCAAGAGGATCGCTCACCAACTCGCTGCTGAGCAGATCTACAAACATCTGCGCACCATGCTAAGAGGCACAAGGGATTTTAACGAAGTAAGATTCGCATTCCCTCTACAACTCCCTTCCCATCTAGTTCCAAATTATATTACGAACTTTAAAGCAAAAGCGCCAGGGTAGCCCGCGAAATTCACTTTTTTTTAGGTTTTTTGCAATTTGCTGGTCAGTATTACGTTGTACGTTGATTAATATATGATTCGCGGCCGTAACAAATATGTATTTACAGAATTATAATCATTAAAGTCATCAACACAACTCTCTAACCACGTAACCCCAAAGAATAACTGTTTCATGAAATCGTCATTCTTTGGGGTTACATGTAAATTAAATTTTTAAACATGTAAGTTAACATTAAAAATATAGTAGCCCAACATATCGGGAACAGGGTCCAAGCTACCGGTGGTCAGGGTAGTCAGGTGGTCAGCGGGGAACCTCCTAACTATAGGTATGTGCCGTGTCCAGAAGTACCGCTTTCTGGATCAAACCCTTGATCCAGCTGGTTAGTTAGCTTGATTGAGCAAACGAGAGCCTCCTCAGGTGTTGGTCGAAGCTCTTGGCTATTGCCCAAACATAACAGCACGCTACGACCAGTGCCGGATTAAGCCAGCGCGGGGCCTGTAGCTAATTTTACCTAGGGGGCCCTTATGTTAGAACTTAGTTTGTTTAACCGGTTAAGCTCCGCGCGTATCCTATGTAATACGATACCATAGAAAATCAATTGTGTCTCATTAGCGGTACTTGTCATGGTTCTAAACTTCTAAAGATAAAACAGAACTTTTTCATAATAGTTTGAGTTGTGTCATAACTTTTCACTAGTTAAATCAATGTTTCTTAACAACGTTCTTTTCCGTTCCATATCAGTTGAAGTAGGTACTTGAGCCAAATGACTTTCTTCAAACAATGCTCAGGACCTAGGTATAGTTAAATATAATTATATACATCTAAAAACAGACATGATTAATTTTTCGCATATTATCGCGTTATTTAAAAGTGAATGCAAGTTCTGAGAGAACCTTGTATACAAGAGCAAGCGACGCAAACTCGAAAAAATTTAGAATCTCATCTCGGAGAGCTTAGGTTCCTTTTGACCATTCTTACCTAATATTTCAATGAACCTAATGGTAGTATAGGATACCATGACTTGTTTTTTGTACGTCCAAACGCGGGGCCCCCACAGCGCGGGGCCTGTAGCATTTTCTACACTTGCTACGTGGTTAATTCAGCACTGGCTAGACCCTTAGAAGCCGAGCAAAAAGAAAAAAGTCAGTAAGAACTCTAAGCGACTACGAAGTAATAGCGCAGGCGAGCGATGCGATACGGTCGGGGGCTGAAATTTCACGTGAACTAAGTCGCGAGCAGAAGCTAGTTCATAATATATGGTTTCTGCTAAGTATATTGTGTCCCAAATATAAAACGGAATTATCGTTTCTGCAGGAGGAAGCCATGTTCCGCGCGTACACGAGGACTATGAGACAGATCGGTGACGAACAGGGGCCTTCTCTCGGAGAGCAACGACGCAAAAAGATGGAGGAACGTAAGTTCTTCAAAACCTAACCCAGGGTCGAGCACATACCGCACCAGTCCTGACTCAGAACCTCACGATAACTCATGGCATGACGTTTGCTTTGACAATCTAGGTTATACATACTTGACTGTAAAGTAAAGAGCGTAGGGATATAATAAAATTAGGATAGTTTTCATTTTAAATACGCACCCTGGTTAAGCCAAAATTATGACTGCGGAAGGATTATCATGCAATGGGACTTCTGTGTCCGAGCAGTCGAAACGGACACCCTCGAAAGCATACCCTTACAAACAAAAAAATAATTTTTAAAATAGGTCTACAATTGACGGAGAAATCGGTGATCATACATAAAGTCGAACATATAACCTCCTCCTTTTTGGCAGTCGGATAAAAAGAAACGATCACAGCGGCTGCGAATTTTTTTAATGTTTCGTCATGAATATCGTTTTCATGGTTTTCGAGGATGCTGTAGGCCACAAATTCGCTCCTGAGGGGGTTCCCACCCACACGTTTTTTGAAGTGAAAACTTCTTTAGCGGCGCTGTGTACTTTTTTTGGAATGGGTAAAAACTTCTAAATTCGCGTCAGGTCACGTGACCCTGATCGAAAATTCGTAAGACGTAAAACGTAAGACGCGCGTTGTTGAGGACAGCGCCATCTATGCACATCGGGAAGAACTACGAGGGCCTCGCGTACTAACTACGTAGTTCATCCAACAACGACGAGATGGCGCTGAACCACGGATATATAACTGAAGACGAGCTCCATGCGAGCGGCTTGCTTCTCTTACCACTGCCGCGACCAACACCACGAACTGAAGTCTATCCTGTGTGCTTATTTGTAAATCTGAATAAATTCCTTTCACGAGAAGAATAAACCAGTCACTTTGGTCATCATACCTGATTTGCAAAAAACCCTATAAAATAAGGAACACACCTTAACACGCGTGTTTTGTTTATAAGACGATTCACAAAATACACTCGTAATTGTTCAAGTTTTCACTTCTGTCGGCACTACCGGAGTGCCAGTGTTTTTTTTTTTCATAATTAGATAATACGTCATTAGGTACGTAGGAATTTTCTGTTTTCGCCCTCTAATTTCCTCTAACAAGGTTACTCAGTCTACCAACTACAGCCTCAACGTACCTATTAAAATATAGATAAAATTATCTAAATAATAAATATCAGTATTCAGTTACTTGTCAAACCCAATGAATCACAATTGAAGTTCTGAATCGGGGCAGATTAACTAAATCCCGTGGTAGCTTATAGGTTAGTAAGTACTTACTAAAAATTAATTTCTGGTATGTTTCCGCAGAAGCGGCAGCGAAAGCTGAGAAGAACAAGCAGAGCTCGGCCGTCCAGGCAACTGTCCTAATGGAGCTTGACCAATCAGAGCAGACGTCGTACGAAATTGGCTCGGCCTTGCCTCCCCCTGGCACTCCTAACGCGCCCGAGCAGGACGGCACCAAAGCTCAAACACCAGACGGAGACGTACACCAAGCTGCCGTGCAGTTATTACAACTCACCATGGAACGACTCGGAATCTAACAAGGGAAGAGAAGAGTTTTTTTTTTGTTAAGTATAAGCCCTGTTGTGTAGAAACAGACAAAAGTCTGTAAGACTGAATAGTTCAGGGCTATTGCACACAATGAGGATCATGCTCAAAATAGTATATTTCATTACAAGTGCGGAAAGGTTGTCATTGCAGAGTTCCGACAAATGTCTACCCGAGCCGAGGCGCAGCCGAAGGCGAGGGTTGACAGTCGGAACAAGTTGCAATGACGGTTTCGCACGTGTACTGAACAACTATTTTTAATACAGTTGCGAAAAAATGAAGCAATTTAATAAAATAATAAAAACACAATAAACTCAACTAACTAATGGCGCCAACCGTAAAATATAAGCAGATTTTTTTTCTTCACCCATTCTGGTAGGCAAAGGGAACTATGCCCATACAGCAAAGTCTTCAGTAGAATTTTTTTATTGATATGAAATGAAAATGAAATTTAATGAGATGAAATGAAACGAAACCTAACCTAACTCATTCAATCAAATCATTAAATCTGATTTTGAAACAAATTAGTAGCTTCTTTTTAGAAATATACGTATTTGCATGAATCATAAAAACTTCTATGAATTTTTTTAGTAAAAACTTCATGGTTGGTTGTTCTTTTTAATAGTCATTATTTTGACAGTTGGGAAAGAGAACGCACGAGTTCGGGAAAGGTAAAAAAAAGCACGAGTATGTAATAGCCCACATCCCGAACGCTATACGTCCCTGCAATACGCCACTTTTTGAGCAACTGTATTAAAAAAATTTTTTAGACTTCAAGGGGCTTACATGACCTAAAGCGCGGTCACTGAAAGAGAAGCGCGATGACACAACGCTGGTAATTCATTGTAAAATAGGAAGCAATTATTTAATTACAAAATATCTGTTGTTTGGACTAAAAAATTAAAATACTAGTGTTTTAGTATGTTCCTTGTAGAATAATCTGACAAAAAATCAGAATGATTGTATATTAGTATGGTTTTTATTGTAAAAAGAAAGTTTTTAGAGGTATCTTCATAATTTTTTTCTATCGTATCAAATTAGTTGTATTATGTTTTCAACACACTATCTACGTAGCATATATCCTGAAGAATATCATCTATTTTTCTGATTTTGTTTGCTGTAGAAGATCATACTTTTATTGATTCTAAAACTTGCGTTTTTTGGGTTTAGGTCCTGTAATCCCCTTAACCTTTGGTATGAAAATCACCAGCGCCGATAAATTACAAATACTTTTATTTTTTAGTCCAGTCCCATTCGGATATGAATATTCATTTCTAAACTGTTCGTATCGGGCGGCTTTTGCCTAGCATATCTAATGACTATCTAGAAAATCATGATTAAAAATAAAAACACTAATAATTTAGTAAAATAAATTAATTAGTTACAGAACTTTTCTAGAACAATATTTTTTGCCACACATTGTTTTCAGTAGTAGGTTTAGGTAGGTTAACCTACCTTACACATAAAACAAAAAACATGCGTGATCCTCATTTAGTTGATAAGGTATACGCTATCCATTAGGGTGGATCAGGATGAGTTGCACGACACATACGAAACACAAAAAGCTTGGTAAACACCGCATACCATAGTAGACTTCGATTTTGGGGGGGAAAACTTTATAAACCGGCCTACCCATTTAACCACAGATACAGTATCTGTATCTGTGCATTTAACGGTGAAAAAACTAAAACGAAAAATTTAAAATAAAAAATAATTAAAATAAAAAATTAAATTAAAAATTCTTTGAGATTTAAGGCTCGTGCACACAGGCGCGACGCGACACGCGACACAAAGGCACCGCAAGTCGCGCAACGAGCGGTGCCTTTGTGTCGCGTGTCGCGTCGCGCCTGTGTGTAGGTACGAGCCTTTAGCTCACCAACGGTCACGTTCTTTATTGTGGCTGCAATTGTCTTTATCAGTTGAGACTGATCGAAGGTTGAGACTGAACAATGTTGTCAAAATAATATTTAAACTATACGTTTTTTAATGATATTATATAGGTATTATTTTGATAAGTGAGTTTAAACAGGTAATTGCTGCAGCAAAAATTGTTTTGTTTGTTTACAAACGTAACGTTAAACGTTATGTTATGGCTTGTGTCGTAAAAGTTTAACTCGATGCAACTCATCCTATCGTGAAGAGAAAAAAAATCAGGAAGGGTAACTACAGGGTTTAGACGAGAAGCGATTTGATCATTTCGAGTATGTTCGAAAATGTAAACGTCGGCTGTCGAGGGCCGAGAATCCGTCACCACGTGTATATTTCGAGCTATTAGTCATTTTATTTAATTGATTAAACATAGCTGACTATGTAATCAAATTGTAATCCTGGCTACAATATACGCGTAGCATTATGTATAAGATTTCATCATTTTAATAAAGGAGTAAGTATATTGGTACTCCCGAATCCAAAACCAGTCGTTTTATTTCTTTCGTCAGTACCACAGAGAGCACGGGGTCGCCGCTGATAGAGACTTTTTTGTCAATACTTTCCCTACAAACCAAGGTTTTAAGTATGCGTCACTGTTTCATAGGAACTAGGGCCCGTGATAATTATGACATATGACAATGCCTGTTACTGTCGAATTTGCGCCCAGCGCTAATTGCAAATATATATACTTATTACTAGCTGCTGCCCGCGACTTTATCCGCCTGAAATTTCTTGTTCGCCCGACCTACCTCGTCCTCACCGCATCGTATCACCTGCCCGCGCTATTTATTACTCGTACTTCGTTTTTGCGTTCATTCTAACATTTTTTTTTTATTTTTGCGCGGCTCCTATGGGTCCTAGCGTGATGTTAAAATTTTCTTGAGTAAGGCTATAGGCTATTTAACAGTTAAATAGCCTATAGCCTTACTCAAGAATGGGGCTATCAAATGCAAAAATATTTATTCAAATCCGACTGGTAGTTCAAAGCTGGGAGCCTAAAAAGGCCTCTTTGGCGGAATCATAAAAGGATAAAATTATGAATTGTAATATGGCGAAGACAGTCCGTGTTTTTCTTTTTTTCGTTGCACTACGTAGGTATAATCAAAGAGATTGGCATTGGATTTGAATTGGATTGATCGGTATTTTAGCGTGGGGTGGCGGTAGTCACGGTGCCAATTTTTCGGTGATTTCTTCCCTTTATACATGTACAGACGCCAGCACATCAACCTACCACAATCTGTCAGATTTTCCCAATCAACTTTGAACCTTATGCTTTAGCGATAAAGTTGAAAATCTATTAAAGAAATCTGTACATGTTCTTTGAGGCTCTGCTAGAGAGTATGCTTTGCAGCAGAGCCACAAAAAATGTATATTTTATCATGACCTAATGCACGTACAGCGATAACGGTATACGTACATTACGTTTGAGGTACATCATTTTAAGATATAATTGATCGGTTTCTAAAATGGTGGCTCTGCGGCAGAGTACCTACGACACGAACTTTTAAAGGGGAACAATTCCGTTATACATGATTTCTGCGTAACTTTAACCGTTTACGCAGCGCGCAGCGTACGCAACGGAATCTCTCAAAAGTAATTTTTCCCGGTTTTGCACATTTTTTAGTGTTGCTACGCTCCTATTGATCGTAGCGTATAGGAGCTAATTTAGGTAAAGCTACAGAGCCTTTCTTAATTCGAACCAGTTGTTCCTGAGATTAGCGCGTTCAACCAAACAAACAAACTCTTCAGCTTTATAATATTAGTATAGATGAATATTTTTAGTATGTACTATGTAGCATCTAGTCGCGTCGTCCTAGCGATTCCGTGCTCAGTGGTTTGTCCTTAAATTCGAAAAAGCATGATCATACCGGCCTTTCACAGTTGATTTACCTGTGTGTCCTATCTTTCTGTGTGGGTCAGAATGATGGGTGTATTGTTGCAGAAATTAATATGTTATAATATGAAAGGAATGTACCAGCAATGTACTTGAATGTACCTTTAATGAAATTCAATGTACCTCCAAGAACAATTATAATAATAAAGTGAGCCGCAGTCCTGACAGTTAGAATGACGGGTGAATACTTATAATGAATGTATAACCATAAGATAACTCTTATGGTTATCTAATATTTACCAGAGGAATGTACCTTCAACGTACCTCATAAAAATATTATCTGAAAATATAATGCGACGAGTAATTAACGAGAAAATCAAGAAAACAAATTTTGACGCGTACCATTTTTCATAGCAATGTGAGTATAGATTTATTTGCACGTATTGAGAATTTAACGTGATTATGAGAGGATTATTTAGTGAGGTATCTCCTTCAGCATGTGCGTGCGTGTCTATGGGCCCGCATGGTGGATTATGACGCACTCACAGTGAGGACTTTAGGAGGCCTGTGTCCCAGCAGTGGGAACAGTATATAGGCTGATTATGCTAACTGCTTGCTGTACTATTTAGTTGTTTTTGCAGTATTGACATTATTTTTTGTTTCATATTGGTCGATCAAAAATACAGGGTTAGCTAGCTCCTCAGCAAACGGCCCGAAACGTCCTTGTTTCGGGCAGTTTCCAGGCCACGTCGCCTTGTGCGAGCAAAAATTTAATAAGCAACATACATATTTTTTCAACCCAATTTCTTAGATTTTAAGTATTATTTTAGAATAAACATTTTTGTAGGTAAGTACTAACTTAAAAATTACTTTATTTTCAAGCTTCAAGCAAATTATTGTTTTAACATTATTTTTCTGATGACAGTTCCTACACATGAATATATAGTAAACATAATTCAAAATTTGTTTTCGACTACCTAATAAGGTTCGGCTTACTCGAAAATAAAGTAGAATTATGTTTGCGATATATTAAGCCTCCCGCTCCGCCCAGAGCAGGAAAGTTAAGGTTGGTTGTCTTATAGTGCAGGGAAAGGTCAAAAGAACGAGAGCACGCGGCAGGTCGCCCATGCGATGGACCGACCAGGATTAAATCCGCAGTGGGCGGCCCATAACTCGAATGCACACATGAGACAGTAGCCGACAGAGAATGGCGTCGCATCGTTTGCGTCACAGCAAATCACGGCTGTCCGAAATCTCACTGCAACGTGATGATGACCCGTTCTGCAAACAGTGGACCGACCAAGAAGAGATTAAGATTGATAATATTCTGAAGTTCAAGATATTTAAAATACCTTTTTATATAAATCATGATTTTTAAATGTGCTCAACATGTCGCGATTGATGGTACCTACACCATCAATCGCGGCATGTTGAGCAATGAGTTCGTAATAAGTACTGTTATCTAGTGTATTCTTGATAGAAAGTATGGGACAGCTATTTGTGAAATAAATAAAACAAAATAATATAATAGAAAATAATATTTTTATTCCGCACGTTCATTCAAATGTAACGCGACATATTAAGAATTAATCATGTTTGTATAACTGCTGTTATTTTCATTTTAAGCTCATTATATTAGTAAACCCTTAGGAATGAACTAAACAACTTTCAACTAGAACTGTAAGTATCTAGCTGTCCTCTTCTCATGGCATCTTTTAAATCAATCTTGTTATTATAGTTAGATTGTCACGTCTGCAAATTGATAATAAGATTTGCTTAAAAAATATGCTTTTGTACATAAATGCATATGTGGTCGTCCAAATCAAAAGGGACCTTATGGCGGAAATGAGTTATCTACAGAGCTGAAAACTACATAAATGTACCGAAATATAGACCCAAGAATCAACCTTCTAACCACTACCGTTATTTTTTTACGAATTTTTGAAGTTCACTGATCGAAATTATAAGTTTCGAGAAAATCGCAATTTAAGTATGCCGTACACTAAAGTTATGTTTCAGTGTGAAGTTATGTAACTGATGGTATACTTTGATTGACTATGATTATTACTAATGGAAATTCTTACAATCCTTGCATAAACTTGTTTGTTGTGGGAACATATTAAAATATCGATATAATATAATGGTTTGAATTACAAGAAAAACGATTTGTTAGGTCTTGCCGCTATAAGGTTCCTTTTTTACTAAACTTTAGATGAATACAAAACTTTTTTAAATTGACTTTTCGAAAAGTTGAACACATCTACATGTAATAATACAATCATCTTTTTAAAAATACAGTTAATAAAAAAACGTATTTTTTGAGGTATTTTACAAATTTATATATCTCGGAAACTAGTTACCGCCATAAGGTCCCTTTTGATTTGGACGACCACATATATATTTAATATTATATTAAATAATTAATGGTGCCGAGTCTGCTGTGCACAAGCTAAACTTAATTTAGATTTTTTTCATCTTTTTCTTTAATAAAAACAAGAAAGGCACCGACAGTAGATAAAAAGCTGTAAATTGTTATTATTAACCATTGTTCCGTCCGTAGATTAGCTTAGAGACTCTTAGTACTAGAAAGCTATAATTTAGCATGTACATACATATTAATCACGCATTGACAATCCAGAACGTATCGATAAAACACGGAACGTAAATAGATTACAGCAAAACCAGTCACAAAATAATAATGAGACAAGGACACAATTATTAGATCCAGTAGTAAGAGTAAATAATAATAATAATATAAAAATACACACAATCTATATAGAATTAGTAACGACTTAAAAAAAGACGAATCTATTTCTCTATCTCCTTCGCGTATAGCATACTTTTGTGTGACCCAAGTTGTTAGCGTACAACTGGGGCCCAACAAAACGGTTGTCACGGTACGATTTTTTTTTAATGTATTCCCCGACTACATAAGGTACACACAGTCCTTTCACAGTTATTTTACCTCTGACAGAGGCAACGCAAAAGCAGCCTTATCATAACGAGAATAAAGTTCAATGTGATTTTGACAGACTTGTCAGTGGCAGCAACCTTAATTGCAACAAGAATAAAGATCACTGTCATTTTGACAGTGATGCAACATCAGAGGTAAAATGTCTGAAAGAACTGCACTTTACAAGTGACTGTCAGGCTGCCTTTCCACCAGAGATGTGCGAGGTAGCTGGGTGGTGCGAGAATGCGTAGCGAGGCTGTGAAACGGTGTGTTTCCACCAGAAATGTGCTAGCGGTGAACGGTGTGCAAATGTGTAGCGCGAGGGTGCGTTGCTAAGCTCGAAACAGTGTGCAAATGTGTGGCGCGAGGATGTGTAGCGGGCTTTTTTCAGATGCGAGCGGGGTGAGGTTTGGTGAGCGGAGCGCACGCGCCACGCATCCCTACCTAGCACACGTTCTTCCGCTGTTTTGAATGTAAAAAAACGAGGTTAGGTTAATGAAGTGATTCTATTGTTTCATAACAAACACTTCCCTCGCTACGCATCCTCGCACATCCCTGGTGGAAAGGCAGCCTAAGACTCGGCGCCAATAACTATTACCTCTGTACGTATAAAATGAATAATATGATGGGAATACTGTAAGTTCTACTGATTAAAAAATGGTCTGGCTACATCTTCCATGAACATTGTGTTTAATTTACAAAACCATTATTTAACTTTGATTCTTAACTCTAATCGAATATACAGAACACTACAGATCCTTGTTCACCATACAGTTGGAGCTAATCCATTCAATGATTATGTAACATGGGCCTTGTGGTCTTGCCTGAATTAAATTAATTTTAATTTTTTGTACATACTATAAATAAAAATATTATAGATTAAAGTCGGTTTTCGTATTTTGTCTGTGTGACCGCGTTGTTCTTCTAAACTGCGCAAGAAATTTCGATGCGGTTTTTCCATCATTTATGAGATATTTTTCCGGAAGGCTCATGTATATAATACAATAATAGTGACCTCTCAAGCTCCGCTAATGAGACAATTGATTGTCTATTGTATCGTATATTACATAGGGTACGCGCGGAGCTTGAAGGGTCAAACTACCATAATAATAAAAAAATCACGACGTTTTGCCAAGTCGTTAGAACCGTGCGAAAAAGGGGCCGGTCGCTAGTCTAGTATAAACGGAAACTGACTGAGACACATGATGTCCTAGCTAGACAGCGATCTCTTATGCCCGATTGCATTAACACTAGGCATTCACTTAGGTGTTGCGTAGTGTTTGTGGTTTGTACACAAGGCAAGCTGATTTAAGAGATGCATGTCCATTGTCACTAACACTAAGCGAGATATAAATGAATGCCTAAATAGGGCGCTTTAGGAAACACCCATCATCATCATCATTTCAGCCGAAAGACGTCCACTGCTGGACATAGGCCTCCCCTAAGCACTTCCACTTCGACCGGTTCTGTGCTTCTCGCATCCAACGGGTTCCTACGGCCTTCACAAGGTCGTCTGTCGAGCTTAAGGGAGGCTTTCCAACGCTAAGTCTAAATAGGGCGCTTTAGGACACACCCATCATCATCATCATTTCAGCCGAAAGACGTCCACTGCTGGACATAGGCCTCCCCTAAGCACTTCCACTTCGACCGGTTCTGTGCTTCTCGCATCCAACGGGTTCCTACGGCCTTCACAAGGTCGTCTGTCGAGCTTGTGGGAGGCTTTCCAACGCTAAGTCTTAGGGTACGCGGTCGCCACTTCAGAACCTTTGGGCCCCATCGGCCATCTGTTGTGCGAACAATGTGCCTTGCCCACTGCCACTTAAGTTTGGCAATTTTTCGGGCTATGTCGGTTACCTTGGATCTCTTGCGGGTCTGCTCATTTCTGATTAGATCACGCAGAGAAACTCCAAGCATAACCCTCTCCATTGCCCTTTGGGTGACTTTTAGCCTTCTTATAAGGCCCATTGTGAGCGACCACGTTTCAGTGCCATTTGTCATCACTGGCAACACGCACTGGTCAAAGACTTGCGTCTTGAGACGCTGAGGTATGTGGGACGAGAAGATATTGCGTAGCTTCCCGTACGCTGCCCAGCCCAGTCGGATTCGACGATTGACCTCTTTCTCGAAGTTGGACCTCGTCGTACCAGAGGAATCGATAGCCGATTCCCGGGCACCGTAGGCGCGAGCTTGCGGACGGCAAGCAATGGGCAGCTCGCCGTCCAGTAAGGAACATGCCCGGGTCAACGGCACGTTGTGTTCCACGCGCACCTCAAAGAGATGTCAGCACTAACTGATGGGGTGCGCTAGGGCCGATGCCTGCCAGGGACGCGGGTTGTTCGAAAGAGATACTGTGGCCCGACACGGGCAACAGATGGCACACGGGTGGGTTTTAGTCAGTAAAAGTCTGATACGCCCTCCCCGCTCCGCCCACAGCGGGAGAAGATATTTGATAATATCCCACCCAAAAAAAAAGGTCGTACCGGAGAATGGGCAGCAGCGTTCTCTATGCATTTCACCACCTTACTGCGATCGCCAACCCGCAAACCAAGCGTGGCGATTATGCCAAACCGGCCCCAAGAATGACAAGGACAAACCCACTAAAACTTAATTGCGCCTATTGCAGCTCTGTTACATGCGTAGGCGCAATATTGTGGTGAAACGTATGACCTTAAGGGATTATTATAACTAGTGTTAAAATGACTCAATATGAATACAATACAAATAAAAACATCAAACAATCACTATCGGCACTTAATCTGATGCCGATATAATTCAGATTATATATTATTATTGTAAAACTAATTAAAATATGTAAGTACAAAGGAATGTCAAGGCTCACGCCACTATTATAAATATTATAATAAAATATACTTATATATATCTAAATTTAAAACATAGGAAATCGTAAAATGTATACGTACAAACATGGTTGTTAATCAACAAAAAGCAATATTTTAAAGATTCTGAACTTACTACCACAAAACCGAGTTTAAGCTAAACAATCTATCAGCGGGATTGTCCGAAAGGGTTACCGCTGGCCCGGAACATAAAGGGCGAAGGAAGGAAGGAACACGGGTGGGTTTTAGTCAGTAAGAGTCTGACACTCCCTTCCGCACCACCCAGAGCGGGAGGAGTCATTTGATGATTTCCCATCCAGAAAAAAAAAGCTAAGCAATCTGTGTTGGACACGACATTTCTGTACGAAGTTTAGACGCGTTGAATAACTGTCAAGTCTTTATTGTAAGCCGCTGATAAGGTATAATTATTTCACATCAAAATGCCTCTGGTCAAAGCCATTTGAAAAATAAAAACTCTTTTCGTCGTAATAAATATTAAGTAAAAAATTTATTTGTAAAGTAGAATAATGTATGACGGCCTTTGACGAGAGGAATCTTGTTATTCGCTAACTACATCACAATGCGCAAAATGGAAGATCTCGTAATAAGCATACAGTAGTACAATGTACTCGTATTAATAAATACTACCTGTAACTACAAAAACTGCTACGTATATCAACTTCATTCTTTAATTCATTTACTGAGTATTCATTGTAAAACTTCGATGACTTATACTATTTCTGTGATATTTATTGAGATTATTATGCGTAAGGTGCAGCGCAGACGACAGACTTTTTGTGCGATCGAGTCTGTGGCGCACAAAAAGTCTGCATGGCGCGCAAAAAGTCTGTCGCAGATTTTTCACAGACTCAACGCACACGACGTACATCTTCGATCATTCTGTCGGCAGAGCTGTAGGGACGTAGACGCTATGGAAATCGTGCAGAGATCGCGAAGTATTATTTTGTACATGAAGTACAGAAAAAGAAGAAGAAATAGAGAATTTTGGGTACATCCTATACTTTCGGAAAGATTACTGAAGGGACAGTTCCATACTAAACATTCAATTCTGAAACAACATCCGGAAGAAAATTTCAAATATTAAGTATAAAATGTCTGTTACTACATTTGATGAGTTGCTATTTATTTTAAGACCTGCTTTGACTCATTCAGAAACAACAATGAGGAGGTGTATTGGTCTTCTCTTCTTGAATTAACATCGTTACATCGACCTCTGGCGCCATGATAATAGATCGCGTGCGTTACGTCCACCCCTAGCAAATGCAGATTGCCGACTAAAGTGTGCGCCGTCTGCGTTAGCGCGCGTTGAAGCAAACGTTCAATTTTTTTCACAGATTTTGTGCGGAGCGGCGTGGTGCGGTCTGCCCGAATTACACGGATTTTTTGTGCGCCGGACTTTTTGCGCGTCGTGTGCGTTACTGCATATAATTGCATAGGTTCTATTTTCACAGACTAAAAAGTCCGTCACGGATAGTCTGTCGTCTGCGCTGCACCTAATACGTTTGTTTATTAAAATCTTTTCTAAATATTCTACATCTTGACTAAAAAGTCGCCAAAGTATGTCTTATGCATAGGAAAATAAAATCTTTCTAACAATACTTGAATATAATATATAATTTTGACTACTTTTAGTATTTATTAGAATATGTTTGCATTAGTCTTTTAAGTAATTCATATCTATGTAACATTAGCAACTAACTCAACTCGAGCCTACAGCCTGCTCGCAATAACATAGCAAAAATATATAAATCTTCTCACAGGATAAACCAAGAAACTACATTTTGTGTATTGTCAATATTTTCAAAAGTCTTATTATTGATATAGTATACAAGTTTCTTAAACACGATATGCTACGAAATCTAAAAATTAAGAGCTGGGATGAAAATAATAAATGAGCAAAAATAATTCTGAAAGCTCTCTACAGTACCTAAGTGATGTTTTTGCTTTCGCACAAAGGACAACGAAATATTAAGCTAAGTAAATGCAAGGATACAACGAACTTCAATGATTCGACGAAAAAATCAATGGGTGATAAAGTATTAAAAGTATTTACTAGGATCACAACTCGTCTTTCACCTTGTCGTGGCTGCGGCAAAATTCCATCATCTCGTCGGCATTGCGCGGGCCGCTGTACTCAGCGACGACTGCCCCGCTGACGTACAGTTTAAACGTAGGTAGGGTCTTTATCCCGGCGAGGTCGGCCACCTTGGCGTTCTCGGCCGCGTCCACAGCATACAGTTTCACTTTGGTATCCCTCAGCCCGTCAGCCGCTCGACTGAACTCTGGCTTCGCCTCCACGCAGTGACCACACCCTGAAAAAAACAATTGTTTGAATCACTTCAATAAAGAAAGACACGCGCGCAAAGCGAAAACCGCTCCGTCTTATTTTTTCAATCATTTATTGCATTCGACAGTGTGTACTTAGGTGGTAATTTGACAGAACAATGCTCAAAAATGTATAGGCACCTAGCCCTAAAATGTATGGTCCTTGTAGCACTTTAAAACCTAAGTTAATCGAAGGGCCACAGCCATCATATCATTTTATTGTATGACAGCGAAACTGAAATGACCATCCGAAAAAAGTTATATCGACATGATGAAACCGGAATCAGTCACATTATGTTGCCGTTTAATGTTCTTTGTTATTCAAAATAATTATGGCACAAAATATGGAATGTGGATATTGTTAGTAAAAGTTCCAATCACCAAAGAGATCAATCACGAACATTGTATGAACAAGTAACAGGCTGTATGATAAAGTAAAAGCGCGCGAGCCAAATAAAAAAAAAGTTTGTGAAAAAAATAATAAAACGCGCGAAAAGCATTCTGCCTTCGTTCGTAATTGTTTACTCAAAATTTTATGTAATTAAATAAACGCACTATTCTTATTCATAAGTTGCACTTATTTATTCATAGAGGGTCATAAAAAGTGGAGTGTGGACTTTCCACTTTTTTTTCTCGAGAGCAACACTATTTTACGCTCGAGTGACGGTACTTTGAATCCTTCGCTCCGCTCTGGATTCAAATAAACACTCTCGCCGTCAAAATAGTTGTTTGCTCCCTTGGCAAACAATCTACTATTCTATAATAATTTAAATTGCTCAGTGATAGTTTTATTTCGATTTAATATTTGTTGCAATTTTTTTTAATATTGTTCTCGGTAAATGTGTTCAAAAAGCTGAAGGGTTAAGTTTAAATCAACTTTCGTTGTTGACTGTACTGTGCGTAACACACTTTCGACAACAATCCGAAGGATATAGAAGAAAATTCCTAATCCGTTGCATAATTAAAAACCCGTCTGCTCGATAATGTTAATAGAGCAATGAATGTTGTTCACCTGTTAAAATGAATAGCATTGCCATCGTAATTGTTTTAAGTAATTACGCCACAGATCAACTCTTTGAACGAAACAACAGTTAGATGAACCTTATTTGACAGATAAATTGTCTTTTTAACTTACACGAGGCGTAGAACATAACGAAGGTCGGGTTGGCAGAGCTGACAACGTGTAGGAAGTCACTGTCACTGGTCATTCGTACGCTGGTGCCGAAGCTTGCCGCCACTTTTTGAGCGGAGCCTAGCCCATTCGCTTGACTGTGTATGAATGCGACGAAGTCCCCTTCCTGTGGTGAAACAATCATTACATTTTAGCCTTCATAATAGAAATACAATCAATAATGAAGTCAGTTAAAAATAGTAGATATACTACTGACGTCATCATGAATTCACTTGAGATGACTATTTAAATTTTCCCGTAGTCACTCTCGTGAACTACTAAATCGCGTGTATACGGTACTGCCCATATACTAAAATAACGGCTACATTTTTATAAAACATCCCTGTTTACTAAGTTTGTAGTTTAGGCATCAGTAGCCAAAATAAAAGAGTGAGTATGGTGCTTTCCGAGAGCGAATGCACGAGTTACTATAAAAAATACCCAAATCGCCATAGGTGTGCTTATAAAATTTGAGCGTTTCCCTCGATTTCCATGTATGGGGAATACATGGAAATCGAGGGAAACGCTCAAATTTCGCTCGTGCATTCGCTCTCGGAAAGCACCATTTGGTGAAATGGAATTTTGACGAAGACCACAGATGGCCATTGGAACTAGTCAATAATAAGTACATCACGGGTTGCGATTCGATTAGATACTTTAATGTAGTTGCTAAGCAATTTATGCTCGTTACAATGCGTATGTAGAAGTGCAGCTGATGGTGACTTCTCAATCAGCTCCAGTTCTCCTGGTTCATAATCAAAATACAGATCCAAAGACTTCCGAAATTAAAGTTATTTTTCACTTTGTAGTGTTTTTGGAAGTAGCCTGTTTTTTTTTTTTGTAATAAAGTCTTTTTTTTTAATTGTTTATAGGTTTTTTTTTACAACTTGGACATGCTGTGTAACTTTGGATTCCCCCACTTCTGGAGCGGATGACTCCTTAAGCGCTATGGGAAAACTATTATTGACAGTTCCAATACTACCTTTCTGCCACCAGTGTATTCCTTCACGGCTTTGTCGTAATAGCTGAAGTACTTGATGGTGGGGTATCCTTTGACGTCATAGTTGGCGCACAGTTCCTGGTCGCTGGTACAGTCCACGGCGCCAAATGCCACCATCAGCTCATCTGCAAACTTCTCTGCAGCCCTCACAAACTCCGGCTTAGTACTTTTGCAGTGGCCACACCCTGGAAATGAGGATATATATTTTAGTTGCGTTTTTACTCAAATTAACGCGGGTGAAACCGCGGAGCACAGCTAGTACAAAATAAAACACGAGGAAGTTTAGCCTAGCTTAGCACAGCTTGATAAAGGTTAGTCAATCTCATATGTAGCTGTTTTTATACTTACAGGGCGCGTAGAACATAATGATGGCGTGTTTGACCTTGCGCAGTGTGTTTCTGAAAGTCGAGGAGTCGAGGTGGCGCACGGGCGACTCTTCTTCCGACCAAGGCTTTTCGGGGGGCGGCGGCGGCGGTGGCTCTTTAGGGTCCTGACAATATTAAGTGTAAGACAGAGACAACATTAAGGTTAAGGCGAAAGCGCCACGGTGGCCCAGACAACCAGAAGATCGCGAACGCTTGCAGGCGGTGCGCTTGCGAAATCAATATTTCTTGCTCTTTTAGAAGATGTTAGTGCGTGACAGAAATAAATAGAATTATAGGAAAATGTGAATCCGGGCGATTAGGTTTAGCTCAGCCCTAAAGGTGTGTCCAGATCTGGCGAATGCGCCGCTCGCGAGCCGCTTGCGAACTGCGCGCGATTTGTCGCGTGCGGTTACAGCCTACGTTTGGTGCGCCGCTCCTGTGCAACTCCGGCAAGACGAGTGGGGCGCACGTGCAGCTCGTGCGCACATAGCTTCTTTCGCGTTTGAACCATGAGCCTCAGTTGTGAATTTGCTTGCGCCGCTCGAGGACGGCGCGTAGCCTGCGCGCGAGCGGACGCGCACGGGCTGCGTACGAACATGAAATGCACGCGCGCAGTTCGCAAGCGGCTCGCGAGCGGCGCATTCGCCAGGTCTGGACACACCTTAAATTATGAAGATTTAAAAAAAAAACATTTGTTGCTATAAAAGTTCGAGTTATAAAAATAACCTAATTAGTTTTGAAAAGCGTAAGGCCCTTTGTACACGGCGCATTTTATTATTGAATGGCATATATTATATTAACCGCGCCGCATAAAAACGTGTCTGTCAACAAGAGTGATCCATACAACACTGACGACGATGCCTACACACGGCGAATAAACCGTAGTTTTTCAAGGCAAGAAAAACGTGTGTGTACAAAGGGTCTAACGTGAAAAGCGCTTTGGAAGACCAAGTCAATAACTGTAAAAAAAACACATTTTCAACTACTTGAAGTAAGTATTTTAAGCGTGCATTTTTACGTTTCAACTTAATGAAATACTCTTACTAACCTTAATAAAACTAATAATTTGCTCCTCTTGCCTAGCATGACCCGCGTCAAACTGGTATTCGCCTTTGCTGAAGTACTTTAGTGTAGGATAGCCCTTGACGCCAAAACGAGAAGCGAGATCCGGTTGCTTCGTCGCATCCACTGCGGCCAAAATACCGTCGAGCTGAAAAATTTGAATTAATGTTATGAGTTCGGGTTTGTAGAGCGTCGCTTCTGTATTTACCTGTGTGTGACAATCTCGTAAGATGCCACTAGTCAATATTTTTTCCATACAAATTTCGGGAGAGTATTACTCCAGTGTTTGATATTGTGCTTCCTAAGTTAAACATGATATCGTTTTGACTTATTATTAATTTTGTCTGTACGGAAACAGAATTAAAAAAAAACATTAAAAAGTTACTTATGAGCCAACAAAGTTTCATTTTTCTTGCTATTTTTAACAAGTTTGGGTGTAAATAGGTAATAAAAGGACTGAAAAATCTAGGTGCTATGTTGAACAAAATATGATTCGCGGCCGTAAACAAGTATGTATTTACAGGATCGTAATCATTAAAATCGTCAATACATCCTATCAATTGATATTTTATGAAATAGTCATGCAATAGGATTATATGAACGAGAGATGTATTGATGTTTTTTATAATGATTCTTCATTCTATAAATAAACATTTTTATAACATATTTGCTCGTAAAGGGTCTCTTATTTCACCAATTTCAATATCGTAATGTATCTCATTACGCACTTGTGCGGTAATGTAAAGTAAATCGCACGGTTTATCAAGATGCTCCGTCAAAACGAACGGTACTTTTTTAAATCTTAGCAAAGAGTTTTTATTTCAGAAAAGATGTCAACATTTTATGAATAAAATTAACTATGGGAGATAAAATATAATAAATAAACATTTAATTCTTTAATTTAATTAATTTTGACAATAAATTACAACCATTAATATCTGTAACAAAAACAAAAATATTAATTTACTTTATTAATAATACTGGCTGTTTTGTGCCTATGCCTGAAAAAAAAAACGCGCATCGCTTATCTGTTAAGAAGTAAAAATTATTCCGCGCGCTTTTTCTTTTCGCTGTACTTTTTTTTATTTGAAAATGTCGTCAAGTAATGATGAATTTATTAATTCCACACCGCCACACTGTGGAAAATCGTAGAACAACTGCTGATTAAAAATGGTTATTGTCAATGTCGCTACTGGCAGGTTTTTTTTATTTTACTCAATAGTTTGAAGACCAAACTTGACTATAATATCAAAAAATTATACATATTACATGAAATGATTTTTTTACAACACCATGAACTTTATAGTTTTGACGGACGTCCATGTTAATCCCGTTCACTTCATCACTTTTAAATTGATTTTATTGTTATACGTTACAGTAAAAGGTATAATGTATTATATATTTCTGGAAACCTCGTCTTTTGAAGAATATGAAACAACTAATATGTATTTAATATTATGTTAATGTTTACCTTAAAATAATTGCAAAATAAAATATGGCGAAAAAAAGTTTTTTTAAAGTTCATGGAGACTTTTGACAGTTGCCCACGTTTCCCCATGCTTTACATTTAATGTTGATTTGTAGCCTAGCTATCCATAAACATAAGCAAATAAAAAAAAGCTGCGGATATTTGCGGTTTTCGGAGTAATTATCAAAAATGTGATACAAGTCAGAAAACGGAAAACCGCTCGCTATCTATTGCGGTTTGAAATATTGCTGTTTACATCAATAGTTTGCGATAAGTTTTGTAATTTATCATTGATATTAGGGTGTTTATCTTTTATTGGTTGGAATCAGAATATTCAGTAACTTTACCGAACTCTGAAGACGTTACAACCGTCTTCACACCATCTACTTCTTCTGGAAAACGTGGAAGACCGTGCGTATCTTATTTAGACTTGTCAGAATCCAGTAAAAGAAGAAAAATACAATTTTACTTAATGAATATGGATTTGAACACGTCTATAATGCATATCTTCAAGGGTTACGTTCGATAGGAGAAGGAACAGAAGCTAAACTTGTGGAAACATTAAGGTTTGCTGACAGTGAAAATAAGACCTTATTCTCGAGTCTCATAGAATGCGCAAGGCAGACAAAAATGTTAACGGATGACTTGGATTTAACTAAAGCACAATATTTGTACTTGAGAAATTTAACCAACGAACGAAAATGTTTTATGTTTCCACCACATTACAAAGTGCAAGAAGTTAAAACTACTTGCTATCCAACATCTTCAGCTATAGAAATTACAGACACAAGTGCAAAAATAGTAAGACTTCAAGATTTATTACATCACACTGCAGCTAGAATATTGACAATAGATTCAGTGTATAGGAATGGATTGAATAACTTATTTCTATACAGTAAATGGGGCTGTGACGGCTCATCCGGTCAAAGCCAGTACAAACAGAAACTAACTGCCAGAAGAATCTGAACAAATTTCTGATGCAAATTTATTTATCACTTCTTTGGTGCCTATAAAGTTAATTAACGAGCTAACAGGTGATATTGTCTGGCAAAATCCGGTACCTTCATGTGTTCGTTTTTGCCGGCCTATATTAATAGAATTTTGCAAAGAAACTCCCGAGAAAACTAAAGCTGTTGTGGATGAAATAAAACTAAAGAGTTGTGTTGATGACTTTAATGATTATAATTCTGTAAATACATATTTGTTACGGCCGCGAATCATATATTAATCAACGTACAACTTAATACTGACCAGCAAATTGCAAAAAACCTAAAAAAAAATTGTATTTCGCGGGCTACCCCGGCGCTTTCGCCTTAAATTGATTTTTATTTTGATGTACTATATGATATTTGGTTTTTGTAAACATTAAAATAATAGTATTCATTGTTAGAAAAATAAATATTGGACATTTTTGATAATTTTGAATTTGTTTTATTTTTTAATGTATGGTTTTAAATTCAGTCATAATAAATTATATTCCATTTGAAGCCATATATACTATTCTATATTTGTGCAAAATTTCAGAACATAATATTCAGAAATAAAAAAGTTATTGATTTTTAATCAGAAACAGACCTTTATTTTCCATAGTGCGCCAGAAGTCTCAGAGGCAGCGAAAAAGGCTACTCTAAGCCTCGCCCGAAAAATCGACCGATAGATACTTACAAGCGTATCAAAATTTCATCATATGGAAAACAAGCAAATATGCAAGTTCAGTCAGAGTTTTATTTATTTCCTCGCAAATATGTTATAAAACGTCGTATGATATACGTGCGCTTTGAAAATTACAGCCTCTGCTTTCTTTTAGCCCTCGCCTACGGCTCGGGCAAGCAATATCGCCTCGGCTGTAATTTTCAACTTACCGCACTTATATCATAATGTACTATTACGGCCGCGAATCATATTTATATCAACACGAGCTGCGCCCCGCGGTTTCACCCGAATAAGTTTCGAACCCGACGGAATAACGGGATAAAATGTATCTTATATGTCCTTTCCCGGGACTCAAACTATCTCTATACCAAATTTCATCTTAAATCGGTTCAGCGGTTTAAGCGTGAAGAGGTAACATACAGAAACACACACTTTCGCATTTATAATATTAGTATGGATACAACCTGATACTGACCTGGAAATTTGAATTGACCTTAAGACACTGTCACACACAGGTAAATACAGAAGCGACGCTCTACAAACCCGAACTTTTTGTACAACTCCATCTGCCATATTATCAGCCAGGTAAAGTACAAAGTTCAGGGTCGACAATAAAATTTAATACAGGTTTTACGACCTTACACTTGAAACAACAAGCATCCTTTTGCTTTGTGTAACACATTTTTATGTTTAACCACATAACAAACCAACCTTTTCAGACTTTATCGTTTTGGCTGCTTTCTCGAACTCGGGTTTAATTCGCTTGCAATGTCCACACCAAGGCGCATAAAAGACTACGAGCGCATTTTTAACATTTGTAAGGGTTTCATCAAAATTCGCAGCTGCAAAAAAGGAAGAGAAATCTTTTGGTGAAATAACAAAATAAATAATAGATATCCTCTATTATTTATTTTGTTATTATTATAGATTAGAATGACCTGTCTAAATCATAACTGGGTTCCAATTTGTTAAAACTTTGGTCGATTTGCTGTCATGGTGATAGCCATTGAACGAAATGGGTTAGCTGTTGGCGATCTAATTGATAAATTATCATAACCCGACCCAGGCAATTAGAAAACTGTCCTTTTATCGTCTCAAGCCTCATATTCATATTCGCAGATAAGTGATTCATGTAGTCATATAAAGCTGGATGACGAATAGAAACTGACGGCGTTAAAGGCGTTCCGCGACAGAAGTTGTGCACTAGATGCACTTTCGGTGCCAGGAATTCGAATAGTACTGACGTCTCTCTAGACGATACCGGCGCGGCCATTCCGTGCTCTGTTCTTTACACGATTTTATTACGATTTTGTTCGCTTTGTCCCATCTCATCTACCTAGGCTTTTCCCTACTATGTTGGGGTCGGCTTTTAGTCTAACCAGATGCAACTGAGCACCAGTATTTTAGATGAAGCGACTGCCTATCTGACCTCCATAACCCAGTTACTGGGCAATATGATACCCTTGGTTAAACTGGTTGTCAGATTTTCGTGCTTCTGACAACCCGTAACGACTGTGACTGTCAAAAATCCACGAATGACAACCGGGACCAACCGCTTCGGCTTTGGCAAAGCGGTCTTTCCGTGGCACGGAGGGGTCTTGGTACTTTTGGTATGTAAAGCCGGTCACCCAACCACGGACCAACCGCGGCATTTAAAAATGCGAAAGAATAGTTTGTATACAATTTACAATCAATTCTTTACTCATACACATTTTTAATACCTATCTGTGTTACGCATTTATTTCTACAATTTAACAATTTTGTAGAATTGTTTATAAAGTTTTGTGGTAAATGTAAATATGTAAAACTGAAAATAAAGATTTTAAATTAAGAATACCTTTCAATAATTTGGCAACCAACCATTTCTGCATATGCATACTGCGAGACTTGTGTTACACATTACCTTGAACAGTTTATAACTAAAATATTTACCAAATATTTTATTCAAATAAAAATAAAAGCATTAAAAAACCATGATTTGCATAGACACACCCATGACACACCAATAAATGAAGTGACAGCAGAGGCCGATGAAAAATACATGACAGTTTTCTGCCAGTAACAGTATTCTTTTTTTTTATATAAATACTCTTTATTAAGAAAATGTTTTTTCTTATTTATGTTTGCGACGAGTTTATAATTAAGCTTTTTATTAAAGTTAACCTATACGTAATCGATAGTTACGTTCTAAGGCAGCTGTCAAAAAACAGTTAACCTAGTGGCCAGAGTGAGAGCAGAAAACATGCTGTGTGAAATAAGTTGAGACAAGGACATGAGAATGATGATACAGAAGAGAACCAGAAAACATTTAAAAAAATAGGGGTAAGGTTACATTAATTCGCATAAGGCTGAACCTGGTTTGATTGTTAACATCATCAATATAAAAGAAATGTCAAAATTATCGATACCGCATGTGCAAAAAAAGTTATTCATGGTCAAAGTTCGCAAAAATGGGTTTCTAAGCTATGTTTTTTATATGGAAGGATGCGTGCTACGGATGGGAGCTAGGGATGCGCGAGTAGTGTAGCCATGTGCAGAGCAGAGTACTCCCCGTGCCTTCCCTGCTATCGATGCATCGCATAGCTCGAGCTGTGCATATTCCTCGCACAGCAACCTCGCGGCGGCGCATTTTCATAGCACATCTTAATCTCTCCGCTACACAACTTATCATTAGTGGCAACGGTCACATAGTTTCGTAGCTCAACTTTCACATCCTCGCAACATAGTTGCATAGCACATCTCTGGTGGAAAAACAGCCTTATATGGGACTTAAACATTAGGAGTACTATAGGTATACCTCTTGCTTACCCTTTGGAATACAGGCGTGATGTCAAAGGCAACCGGGCGCGCTTTTTTTAACAATGCCCCTCATTAAAAAAATCGCGCCGTGTATAGTACCTCACAGGTGACGTGGAAACGTTTAGAGTACCAAAATTACTGAAATGATGCCGTTATATCCAAATTATTTTGTTACGTGCTACCAATGGCACGCGTGCCATTGATTCGACATCCCTGAGCTACACGCTTAAAAAGTTATTGGTGGGGATTATTCCCGTCCTTGTCGCGCGTATGAAGTAACATAGCCATGACGTCATTTCTGTGACGGCACTAGCCGTCTTTGTCTAGAAGTTATTTTAAAACGTTTATAACTTGGCAATTTTTTAAGCTTTTTGTAGGTAGTTACCATTTGAATTTGAAAATATGTATAATAAATTTTAAAAATAGTATGGGTCCCGCCTGCTTCTAACTTTTAATTAATTTAAAATGGGCTTGTTTTTAGCTTTCAGTTTTTTTTTTAACTTGAGTTTTTTACCGCAGTCGGGCTTTTTTTTTAATACTTTTTTTTTTATTAAATCTCTGATATCTTCTGGTTTAGCCAGCGCGAGCGTTTGCAATGTAAGCGCACAAAAATATGTTTGTTACGATATCACATTATTCATTTTATTTTCTCGTCTTTTCTCTCCTATAATATGCATGTATTATACATATAAACCTTCCTCTTGAATCACTCTATCTATTGCTGAACTGCATTAAAATCCGTTGCGTCGTTTAAAAGATCTAAGTTAATAGGGAGCGGGAGCTACTTTGTTTTATACTATGTAAAGAAGATAAAGATTTTGTTTGATTCTCATCAAACTGCAGGTTAATAACCTAAATTGTAACTAATTTACAAATGTCCATAACCAACCCATTTATATTGGAACAAACATATCAGATTAGTATATGTACTGCCGAAGCAAGTACAACATATCAGATTAATAAAAAGAAGTTCAATCAATATTGTTAAGGCGCTACCTCGAAAATAAATCGTAGCAACTGATCTACTAAGCGAGCAAAAGTGGTGCAATTACTTTTGAAACGCAAAAGAAGAGAGGGCTCTTGTCCGTGCGCTCGGAATAAAATGACGTATGTGGCAAAACGAATTTACTCCTTTTTAACAAAATAAATGAATTAAATTTAAAACTACTTTGATATGATACTTCTCTTATTTTTTTTTATAGTAAATTCCATTGAATAACTCAAAAGCGTTAAGCCGTGATGTCGATAAAAGTATAAAAATAGATATTACTTCGCAATTTTTTTGTAATGAGAAAAAATCATTGATTCGTTTTTTCTTTTTACGAGTACATGATACTAGACCAAAGAGTCAAAAAACATATACCAAAATGTTGAATCCCTATTCCACATCCTAAATAAGTTACACGAAATAGAAAAATCACATTTTTTTTCAATATATCACCTTAATAAACAACAGACATATCATTGTATCATTAAGGGCTGATTTTTCAATCATCTTATAACTTTATTCGAGAAATAATTTAAATTTTGACAGTTATTTCATACAAAAACTGTCAAACTTCAATTTTATTCCTTGAATAAAAGTTATCTGGCAATGGAAAAATAAGCCCTTAATCGTGTGCATTATCAAAATGATTACTTACTAATCATAGCATTCATTTGAATTCTTTTATCAATATTTATTTTTTCTATAAAGGCTCTTACAGACAGGTGCGACGCGACTTTAGTAGAAAAATTTCTATGAATACTTCACGGAAATTGTTCTACCAAAATCGCGTCGCACCGTCGCGTGGCGCCTGTCTACGAGAGCATTTAAGGGCACCACAGGACCTAAACGCATAAAACGCAAGTTTTATAATGCCTAAAAGAATATGATCGACTACAGTAAACAAAATCAGAAAAATATATGATATTTTTCAGGATATATGCCAGTTAGATAGTATGTTGAAAACATAATACAACTAATTTGATACGATAATAAAAAATCATGAAGATACCTCTAAAAACTTTATTTTTAGAATAAAAACCATACTAATATACATACAATCATTCTGATTTTTTGTCAGATTATTCTACAAGCAACACTAAAGCAATAGTGTTTTAATTGTGCATTAGTGTTGTGTGTGTGTGTTGTGTGTTGTTGTGTGTGTGTGTGACGACACGGTTGGCGCAGTGGCTGAGCGATCGACTGCTGCGCTGCGTGTCGCGGGTTCGATTCCCGCACGGAACAAATATTTGTATTGCCTACAGGTAGTTGTTCCGGGTCTGGCTGTTTGTGTATGTGAGTTTAAATGTTTGTAAACGCACCCACGATACAGGAGTAATTCCTAGTGTGCGTTTTTTTTTTTTAAACGTTGCCCACGTTTAAAAAAAAAAAAAAATTCCAAACAATTGAAACAATAGATTTTTTATAATAGATAATTGCTTCATATTTTGCAATAAATTAACAGCGTTGTGTCAACGCGCTTCTCTTTCTTTTCTATGCAGTCCGACAGTGATCGCGCTTTAGGTCATGTAGTCCCCTTAATGTACACTTCAAACCTATTATCTTTCCTTGCACAATTTTATTCCAATGGATCTTTTAGCGATAAGACTTTTCATTGTATGTTTATTTCCTTTCCCTGTTTTTTTTGTGCTATTAGTAATAAATAATTCCCTTATCTCTATAAATCTAATCGTAGGTAATTGACTGACGCTAGTTCCCTTTGATCAATAAAATATGATTAATAGCCGATTCCTATGATTTACGGACCAATTATGTTGGGGTCGGCTTCCAGTCTAACCGGATGCAGCTGAATACCAGTATTTTACATGGAGCGATTGCCTATCTTACCTCCACAACCCAGTTACTGGGTAATACGATACCCCTTTTCTTTTTTTTCTGGACGGGAAATCATCAAATGACCCCTCCCGCTCTGGGTGGAGCGGAAGGGAGTGTCAGACTCTTACTGACTAAAACCCACCAGTGTTCCTTGCTTAGCCCTTTATGTTCCGGGCCAGCGGTAACCCTTTCGGACAATCCCGCTGACCTGGACAATCCGGCTGACCCGCAATACGATACCCCTTGGTTTAAGACTGGTATTCAGACTTTCGGGCTGCTGACTACCCGTAACGACTGTCAAAGATCCACAAATGACAGCCGGGACCAACGGCTTAACATGCTTTCCGAGGCACGGACGGGTCACGGTATGTAAAGATGATCACACATCTACAGACCAACCGCGGCAAGCGTAGCTTAACCTGATCGATCGACCTGTGCGGCTGTTATTATTTAGTCACGGGCTCCTCCAATTTACGGACTGTTATTGGTTAAAATTAAGACTCTTGTATCTTTACCAATAATGAAGCAAAGACCTCATATCTTTACAATAATTAAGCAAATACCTCATAGCTTTGACCCTCCCATATGAAAGCAGCTATCAAAGGTAAAATTTGCTTACCAATCTATTTGTATGCTCAGTTTGGCAATAAAAATGCTACCATTGGTAAGGAAAATGATTCGTTTTTGTTTAACTCTTCGCACGTCGAGTGTACACCATGTGTACCGATAACAATAAAATTTCTATTGTGTCTGCTAATTGGACGCGCGACGAGTTAAAGGAACCGAGCATTAATAGGTTTTGAATGAGTATTATTTGCAATTTATAGGCTCGTCTACAAGCTCACGTTTAATTGATAGGAATCTGATATTACGCTGTATTCTCTCCAGAACATATCCATAAGGTTTTTTTTACCAAATAAAGAAAAGGCTTGATATGCCACGTGCAGATTAACTAAGGATAAAAAAAACATCTAAAATCTCACCAGTGAGATGCACAACATCAGAATCTTCAGGCCAGCTATCATCAACAACTTCCTTCTTCTTTTGCTGCATGGCAGTGGTAGGGTCTCTCATAAAGTCTACTATCGCTTGTCTTTTGTTTTCGCCGTTGTATGGTAACTTATATTGTCCTTTTCTACAATGAAAAAAATATACAGATAATTCATAAAGAAATATTTAATTATATAGAAAAGGGAGAATCCTCCGACCAGGCGGGTGTCGTGTCTGGTGAGCAACTGCCTGACGATGTTTTGTTTTTGGGTATGGCATCTCGTAGTTCAACCTAGGAGGTTGTTGTCTGCTTAACTGGACTTGCTAGTGGTTACCTCAATAAATTAAGACACCCAGGCAGGGCTTAAAAAACTTAGCGACTACACGCTAAGGGGGCACGCGGGGGCACAGGGGGCGCTGTGGGGTACGGACCACGGCTTAGGGCGTCGCTGGGAAAGGGCAATGAGGGACAGGCTGGTTCAAATTATTTAGGGGCAAATTTAAAGCTACAGCCTCTTCTGCCAGGGCGGGCTGGAGCAAGGGTCGGGGCGGACTTGGAATGGGGCGTCGCGGCGAACCTCGGCAGGGAAGACGGAAGGACGGCGGTCGGGACTTGTACTTTCTGAGAGTACAATGCGTGCCACGAAAGAAGAGACTTGACACACCGCGTGGTTTGACATGCGCAGTACACGATTTTAGGTATCTTTAGCGGTATGAGGTCTGAGTGCGGGACGAAACCGGACGTTATAGGGGCGGCGGAGAGAGCGGGGGAGGCGGGGTCAAGTCTCTTCTTTCGTGGCACGCATTGTACATGTGGTCTTACTACTCTCCTGAAGGAGGATCGTGGCGTCGTTGGGGGCCCAACGATTGATGTCGGGACTTTGTATATTATATTCTAGCTGCGCGGTAAACTCTGCTTGCACGATCCAAGATTTTACATGACGTCAGTACGATGTAGTTCGCATTTGACGGATGCCGCCACACGTGTTTCGTTTGTGTAAAATGCAGCATGCAACCCAAAACTATACGCGTCATAGGTTCGGGTTGCATGTTGCATTTTAATTATCGCACCGTCTGCAGAGCATATTTTTGAAGGCATCATCCCAGTCTGGATCTAGTTTTTACGGAAATAAAACTAAATGTTTTTGAATAACATGTTACAGTATCCGGCGATAAATATTGCACATCGACCTTTGGAAAGAGACAATCGGCTAATTTCGGCTTCGTTGAGCGTTATCTCTGTCGCACGAAATACAAACAGTCCGGTATCTATTAGGAGCTGTTAAAACAATATATGATTTGCTTCTTTTGATAATTATTTTTATTCTTTGTATAAAATACAAAAAAAGGTAAAGGTCGATGTGCCACATTTATCGCCGGGTACTGTACTGTCACAGATTTCCGCAAAATGACGCAAAATGTTAGGCTTTTTAATGGAGATAACAGAGGGAAAGGATGTGGGATAACAGAGGATGATGGGAGATAACAGGAAAAGGATGTGGTTTTCACGTTTCGGCATTAATCTAACGGCCTCATCCAATATACGCCATCACAACAAATGCATATCAAATGGTTAATATATAGTTTTTTATATATATATATACACCGTGTTCCGGACGCTACATAAACTTCGACCAGATGTTCACAATGGAAATAAGCATTTTTCATTGTGGTCACATTAATGAATTCTTATTTTTTACCATGACGTAAATCACCCGATATGCATGCCTCTTTATCCGAATTGGCAACGACGTATTTTCATTCATAAGATTTGGTGGGCTGAAACTTGTCAAAACTAAGTTAAGACCCTTTCTTATTGCATAGCTCAGTTAAATTTCATTAAATGAAATTTCAAATATCTTGTAACGAAGCCTTTTTAAGTACTACTTCCTTTGTTAGATTTAATTTGTAAAAGCTATAGAAGCGTTTGACAAAGTTTATGGATAACGTGAAACACGGTGTATTTGTGTACTCGTATATATATTATCAGTACTTACTCATAATACAATAAGGTAGGGAATCCAGTTATGTTATACAGTTGTCTTATTTTAGAGTTTCCTGGTTTGGAAACATCAATTGCAGCGAGTAGTGATTCACCCTGAAATCATAATTATGTAAACAAGTTTTAAAGTCTAGCATCATTAGATAAAATTAATAGGTAAGTACTGGGTTAATATACATATGACACTAAAATGCAGGACCACGCGGTTGCCTTTGGGGGCCGCTAAGGCGTCTCCGTGCTCTGTGACCATAGAAACTATAGCACATACAGTTGAGGAAGGGTTCCGTGAAATGAATCTGGCTGGAGGATCCCTGTCTAGGAATCTTTATCTTGCACACTAACCAAACAGAAGCGAGTGGCCAATTCACGCGAGAGTGCACAGGTGTACAGGTCGTAAGGTAAAGGCCAGCGCTCTCGGGGTAGCACGACTTCTTGGCACAGCGAAGCATTAACATTTGTATGCCGAAGTCTGCAGTGAAATATCCCTGCTTTCAGAGTTATGCCGTGCCGCGCCGTACCGCCTGGACAGCGCCAGCCTTAAAGCCTCCCGCAGAGAAGCGCGACGCAACGGTGCGACGCGATTCTGGTAGAACAGTTACCATGAAGTTTTCATAGAAATTGTTCTACTAGAGTCACGTCTTGCTATCGCGTCGTGCTTATCTGCGGGAGCCTTAACGCGTACTACAGAGAAGCCATACAGATTGGCGAGAAGTACAATGTCACAAGTCAGTGAGTGCGCATCAGTGCAAGACGAGTGGCACCAACCATAAACAATTAAGTTCTCACCTTCAAATCAGCAGCAGCGTTAACATATACTGGTTTTAAAGTCTTGCAGTATCCGCACCACGGAGCATAGAACATTATCATCGATTTCTTGTAAGCGCCAGCACCTTTCTTTAGAAACTTGTTAAGAGCCTAAAACAAAGAATCTTATGTAAGTATAATTATTGTCTGCTAACAAACTCAATTAAAGATAGATAATCCAGATTCAGTAAAGTACATTGAAGTATTTTTAGGATCCCGGGGAAAAACGGAATCATCATAAGATCAATTTCTTGTTCTTTTTGTCCCTATGGACATCTGCAATACCTGAGGCATCGCGAATTCATTGGCATCCCAGAGAAAAGAACTGAAATTCACCGACACCCATACCCTTCCCTGAAAACCGGAACACAGCAAAGCTACTTACTGGCATAAATAAGTTTGGTAATTGCTACGTCTTAAACCGTTAATCAAAATTTAATGTCCAGTCAAATTTTGTCTGTCATCTCCACGTGCCAAATTTCATTCAAATCCGTTCAGCCGTTGAGGCGTGAAAAGATAACAGACAGACAAAGACTTGATTAATAATAAAAAAAGCACTTCCTCCTTCCTTCCTGTCTGTAATTTATATGGTGTACATAATAAAGAGTATTCTATTCTATTCCTCTCTCCTTAAACATCACCATTATATTTTTCTTTGCTCCTGTTTCATGTTTATTATTATATGTATATATTTACTGTATTATGTAAATGGTACACCACAGACTACCTACAGTATTTGTCTGTCCTTCCCCTTTTTAATCCATCCAAAGGTTGTCTTTAAAAGATCGCTCTTAACGATAATTAAGACCGCCCATTGTGTCACCCTTTGTTGTACAGTTTCTATATTTATATCTGTAATTTATATGGTGTACATAATAAAGAGTATTCTATTCTAATAAGAATAAAGTCATAATAATAGTCATACATCGTGGTAAAATCCACGTTGTATGACACTGAACGCCTATATAATGACAAGAAAACTTCTATTATGTCTCGTCATGTATCACGCAGTGTTAAACAATATGCATAATAATGAATTTAATAATAAGTTAAACGGAAAAATTCGCTGAAGCCATAATGTATCCAATTAACTAATTGGCTATACTGCTAAAGCCGTTAAAGTATTTTAATTTTGCAACACAAATTAATAGTTATAGATGCTTATCGACAGCATGGTTAATGGTATGGTTTAACAGGGAATCACCTAAAACTCGAAGCCTGTATAATCGATCGCAGGAACATCGACGCGTAAACTGTATCTATAAATTCAGCACATGATTCTAGGCCCAAAGTTCTAAAAAGGTTATAAAAAAAACTCATTGAAAAGAGAAATAGCTATGCAGTAAAAATGTATGGAAAAGCTATGTTTTTTCTTAAATAACCGACTAAAATTTTCAACGCAGGTGGCTTCGGAATCATGTACTGAATTCATGGTAACAGGTGTATTGAGCCCCTGTATTGAGTGGAAATAGATATATTCAATCCTCCCCAACTACTCTTATGTTACCATCGATTTATGTGTGTTGTCATATGAAATAATACGAATGCTTATAACAGCCGTTACTGGCAGTAATGCTATCTTACGAAAAAACGTCTTCTGACATTAATTACCTTTTGTTATTAATGACCTAAGGCTAAAATATATCCGGCCACATCTTATTAAATGAGCAAGAAACTTTACAAGTTGACTATTCATACATGAGAATGTAAGTTAGTAAACTGGAGAAAATTAAAACAACAACAGTTTTATACTGTTGAGTCTCTATTGTGATATATTTATTGTGTACGAATATCGTGCCTACTTCAGTTTTAAGAACAAAGCCAGCAAATCCAAACAACAATCTGATTAACATTCTACAGTTGATAATATAAGATGCTGTTATCATGAACTATGCAGGCTATAATAACATTTTGTAATACATTTGCTATGCTTTGATATGTAAGGCAGGTTATGCACTATAATGGTTGCAATGCTAGCATGCGCGAGATACGACCTAATTAAAGGGTAATTTTGCATAAAGTAGCGGTTTTGCGGTACAGATCACTGCAGGTTGATCTACGGAAAGAAATGGCTACAATATTCTACCAGTTTTTTTATGTGTGAGCGCATAAGGTAATAAAGGGCTATTTTACCCGCACCGATCGGTAGAGACCGTTTTTCTTCATGGTTAACCTCTCTCTGAACATCATAAAGTGTGTGACAAGCACATATCAATTTAAACTTCACTGTCTCTTCAACTTCCCAATCGGAAGTGAATAATAAAATTACTGATCATGTTTTCTTTTATTAGAGGTGGTACTCCCACATTTCGTCATTGATGTGTTAGAAGTTTCATGTGCATGTACCATATTGCTACTAACCGTGCACATTTCGAATCCAGTGATCGAACCATGCAACAAACCTAGATTCCCACATTCAGCAAAACAGTTGCGCTCGCGACTAGACTAACTATATATAGGCATTATTTATTCATTTATACCAGAATAGAATAGAATTAATTTCTCAGTATAATAGTACAGACAGGGAAACTAATTGTTTACCAAATTAGAGCCATTTCATATAACTTTCAAAGCTGTAATTTGGTAGTAATTTTATAAGCAAATAATTTCCCTGACTTTACATTAAGATCAAAATATCTAGATCTACCAGCTAGGGATTCAGAAAGACGAAGCTGTTTTATGGTGTTATACTTTGTACTACTCTCAAGTATTTGCAACAGGCTCTTTGTTCAATGCATGCAAAATGTAATTCATCATACCTTTTTAACATCACTTTTTAACATTGTTTATAAACAATGTTCGCAATGCTCATTATTCCTAATCAGCATACTCACGCTTATTACTTGAAGCTGATAACAGTGTATTGATAGTAGAGTTTTTCAAATACAATGATTTTTTTTTGTAACTCTTTACAGAACATCAAAAAGTAGCCAAATCTAAATTAGATTGTGTTGTAAACTTATGTATGGCCAACTAGTTAAACAAAAGAACAAAATATAAAAAAGATTACAAACCTCGCCATCTTGGAGATGAAATATATCTGTGGCAGTAGGATCTTCATCCCATGGCAGATCTCCAGTTGGATCTCTCAGAAAGTTACACAATGAATTAACTGACTCATTCCTGTCATAGTCTTTATGGAATTCACCATCTTTATAATGCTTCAGATAGTAGGCTTTGTCTGAAGATATCTTAAGTTTTTTGCACAGCTTCTTGCCATCACTACAAAGCAATAAAATAATAAATAAATATTCAATTCAATTGGCTTCATAATATGGTTAAATAGGTTCAGATTGAGTATGGAAGCCTACAAAAGTTGCCTCCAGATTTTGAAAGATCTACAAAAATGTGTTGCCTCGAAATTTTTAAGGAACTACAAAAGTGTGTAGCCTCCAGATTTTTAAAGATCTATAAATGTGTGTTGTCTACAGATTTTGAAAGATCTACAAAAGTGTGTTGCCTCCATATTTTTAAAGAACCACAAAAGTGCGTTGTACTTTTGAACAATCTACAAAATTGCATTGCCTCCTGATTTTGAATAGTCCACAAAAGTGTGATGCCTCCAGATTTTTAAATATATAAAAGTATGTTGCTCCTGATTTTGAAAGGTTCACAAAAGTGTGTTCTTTTCAGAAACAGTGGTGGATTATATTAAAATGTAATGAATATCCTGAGAGAACTTACCTATTATTACAATCTATAATGGCAAGGGTTGCTTGCCCTTTCATAGAATCAGCCGTATCTTTGAATACATCTGTGATTGATTGTGAATTCTTTGAATCATTCACAAATAATATCAAAACATTAGTCTTAGTTCTTAATAGTTTCTTAAACTCTTTTATATCACCTATATCTGTTATAACAGCCGTTTTTTGTTTCTTTGCTTGAACAGATTTTTGTACTAAAATTATACATAACAGCAACAATATCTGAAATAAAACAAAACATTTAATTTATATGGATAATGATTGCCATGAGAATAGGTGGTCAGTATGTTCTAAAACTTAAGTGTAATTTAAAACTATACTTTCCAGTAGAATACCAACTTTTTCTTTGTTCCTAGGAACCCATTCAAATCATTGATAGTGTTCTAATTTAAGTTATCCAATTGGTTGTTAGCATTTTTATCACAATATCATTCCTAACAACTGATATAAGATTTCACAGAAAGCTGCTTCCACAGACCAGGAAATGGATAGAATTCAAGTTCCAAAAAGGTGCCAATTAAGTAAGTAAAGTTTCTGCTACTGGCAAAGGTGATGGAAACAAGCAGTAAACCAGGGAAGTCTAACAAGAGATGCTTGCATTTCTGAAATTCGTGAAATTCTGTTTTGTACAAAAGCAGCCATACAACACCACACCACAACCACCACCACCACTACCATACCTATTCACACAAGTATTGTGATTTCAACTTTAATGCCACCCTAGACAACATGCAAGTACACATGGCCTACTGGGAATTAAGCAGGAGTAAGTTCACCAAAGTGACTCATTACATGTAGGTTCCTGGAGGTATTTTATAGGCACATTACAAGTGAATACCTGTTTAAGTGAAACAGCAAACTATAACCATAGCAATAGATACATGACAGTATACTAGCAAGCCTGACCCTCGTCTAGATTGTCGACGTGGGTTGATTGACACGTTCATTTACTATTGTCTTTACTTCCAGTTCATCTTGGAATATGCAGTAGACAATAATGTGCAAATAAATAACAAAATAATATTTCTGAACAGGATACACTCAATTTGTCGTCGCATGCGTCGCATGGTGAACGCCGTCGATAACTCGCCGGCTGACTTTCCACAACGCCTCTGCATTTTATATAGTAGCTACGTAAATAACCTGTTTCTGTTACAAGACCTAATTTTAGCCTGCACTTTAGATTGTTTTGTTATTTAACTGAATAATATAAAGTTGCACAATATTTAACAGACAGAGATAAAAATACTTAAAAGTACAGTTATAATTTTAGGAGGGATTAGTAAAACTAGCACAAATGAAAGGTTTAAAAACTACTTACTCTCCAAAATATTTTTCGGTCCATGACCATCGATTACAGCACCTTTTAATAAATTAATTGTTATTTTTATTTAAAACAAGTAGTTATTCTATTACTACTTTTTTATTTTATCGTAAGATCCAGTTCAAGAGTGAATTGTCAACTTTGTGAGCTTACACAATGACAACTGACTGACACTTGCTTGACAGCAGAACAGAAGTGACGAACAGCGAAGCGAACACTCGAACAGTCCAGTCGACTGGTCGTCAAGCTGGCGTTTTGGCAATTTGAATTAGCTGTGTTGCCAGACGCGAGCCTGTTCATATCGCCACTTTTGTATGTACAGACGCCAGCACATCAACCTACCACAATCTGTCAGATTTTCCCAATCAACTTTAAACCTTATGCTTTAGCGATAAAGTTGAAAATCTATTGAAGAAATCTGACAGATTGTGGTAGGTTGATGTGCTGGCGTCCGTACCTTTGCTTATCGCGTGCGCAATCGTCTAGGGTAGGTATGTACTTTCATGTTGTTGTAAATGTTATGTTACAATTAAGAAGTTTTACATCATATGTCTCTTAATGCTCTTAAGAATATTCATTTTTGGTATACATACATCGACCAATTATCGCACCTTTAGAATTAAAGAGACCTAATTCGAAATTTGAAGATTTTAATTTTCAACCATAGTTGAAAATTCGTGCAAGGTAATTTTACGAGTTAAAACTCATAAAATTACCTTGCACGACCATATTCATCGAATTTGAATAAAACAGAGACTTAATAATGTCAGTCTTGTCAGATAGGTATGTCAGAGTTGTCTAACCTAACTTAAAATGTTTTATTAAGATTCGATGAAGATCGTGCAAGGTAATTTTAAGAATCAATGTTGAAATCTTCAAATTTCGAATTACCCTGGCGCCGTGCTAGCGATGCGCGCGCAGGTGTAAATAAAGGCATTGGAAAAACCGCTAAACAGCCTAAAAATATAGAGTGTTTGGAATCTGGATGCAAAGCCTTAGGGGGATGATAGAGTCCGTTTCACGAAAGAAGTCCCGCGGCAATAAGTGGAACTAATTATCATTATCTAGTTAGCAACATTCCTACAACAACCCTATCTCATACACCTTTCTTTATTTAGCGTTGTGCATTTTATTAAGCAGTACCGATGATATACAGTACCTGTAATCGAGATAAATAAATATTTATGATTGGCGCCGCGTCTGCGGGACTTCTTTCGTGAAATGGACTCTACTTGACACCATTTAAAGCATTTTAAGCCATAGATCTCTTAGACGAAGTATGTTCATTTTATTGAAGTGAAAACTTCTTTAGCGGCGCTGTGTACTTTTTTTGGAATGGGTAAAAACTTCTAAATTCGCGTCAGGTCACGTGACCCTGATCGTAAGATTCGTAAGACGTAAAACGAAAGACGCGCGTTGTTGAGGACAGCGCCATCTATGCACATCGGGAAGAACTACGAGGGCCTCGCGTACTAACTACGTAGTTCATCCAACAACGACGAGATGGCGCTGAACCACGGATATATAACTGACGACGAGCTCCATGGGCTTGCTTCTCTTACCACTGCCGCGACCAACACCACGAACTGAAGTCTATCCTGTGTGCTTATTTGTAAATCTGAATAAATTCCTTTCACGAGAAGAATAAACCAGTCACTTTGGTCATCATACCTGATTTGCAAAAAACCCTATAAAATAAGGAACACACCTTAACACGCGTGTTTTGTTTATAAGACGATTCACAAAATACACTCGTAATTGTTCAAGTTTTCACTTCTGTCGGCACTACCGGAGTGCCAGTTTTTTTTTTTTAACTGCAAACTTTTAGTCAAAAATAACATACCAGTATTAATAATATACCATAACTGGGAAAAAAGAAAGAAAGAGTATCTAAAAGGGCTTCTCCGTTAGGGCGCGGCAGACGAAGGTGAACATGTCGGGACGACTTTGACTCCTACCGAAAAGACCGGACTGCATTAGCAGAAAAACAGAAAAAAAAAAACAAAACGGACAAACAAAAAACAGGCAAAACAGACCTGTGTGGAAAAGGGAGAGGGAGGCTTTTGCCCTATACAGGTTAGGTGAAATGACGACATGATAATTCTTTCTAGATAAAAAAGTAGCCTAAAAGCCTAGAAATCAGATGTAAATGTAATGGTATGAGTTCTTAAAAAAACAATCTCAATGTCATAGAGGTCATACCTTTTGGTTCGTTTTCTCTACAAAGAAAGATTATTCGTTACGTTGCTTACTTATGATTGGTGAACATATTACTTCCGCTTGAATACTCTACATGTTATTGGCCAGAATTTAGGTTTGAACCAATGCTTGAAAGATTGATAACAAATTATATTTTAGCGACAACGAGAATAAATTTCGTACGGTTACCGATTACAGCATTTCGGTTTCCCGCTAGCGGTGAAGGGAAGAAGTTATTAATTTCATAGAATCTTTCATTTTATAAAATCAGGTGAGTGTTTGTTAGCACTTATAGAAAGAGAATAAAACAGTGAAGAAAACAAATAATGTCTTTCCCTTTTTTTACGTGTTGTAGATTTTATCTAACTGTAATGATGATGCAAGTGGCCGGTACTTCTATTAAAAAAAGTTACTAAAGTACAATTAAATTAAATTCTCCATTCTTTAAATTTCTATTATATAAAAAAAAATTATCGCCACGTAGCTTTACCGACACTTTGACGAACCTATACCCCATTCGCAATAAGATTAGACATTGAAATAAATCTTTTTTACAGTCCGTTCAACCGATTTTGACTTCTATTGCGTTGGTGGCATGACAAATGGCAGCTGCAATAAACAGTTGGTATTATAATCACGTTTTTGCTTTTAATGCCGTCCTTATGCCTACGGAATAGAAGTAAAAATCGGTTGAACGGACTGTAAAAAGTTTTGTTTAAATGTCTAATCTTATTGTAAATGGAGTATAGGTGTCTTTTGTTTGAGAATAAAAGTCCGTATTAATTGAGAAAAGATGTGATACCGGGGGTGTACGTTTATAATTTTTTTTTCTGTTCCTGTACTTCCGATAAACACAATAACATCTATAGTTACCCTCAGTGCAGTGTTACCAATAATACCTATTACCAGGCTAGGTTAAGGCGGTCAAATAGGTCATTATGAGTCAATGTCGCAAGAAAAGTGTGGAAAAGTGAGTCAAGCTTTACGATAGCACTATCACATTTTGTTTAAAAAGTAACTACTTACTGATTTTATCAAACAAACGACTTATTATAAACAGACAGCCAGACTGATTCATAGCAACTCTATTTTGGTACTTATTACTTTAACAGAACACAAGATTACATGAGAAAAAAAAACTTCCTATTATTTTGGTTTTAGACAAATTTCTCAGCAACATGGGTCGCAAATTTGTTGTTGGTGGTAACTGGAAGATGAATGGAGACAAGAAACAAGCCACCGAAATTGTTGAGACACTGAAAAAGGGCCCATTGGACCCCAATGTTGAGGTAAAGTATATCAGCAGGGTGTCTGTTTCTATATTCATTCTATTGTTACTATGTTCATATAAATAAAAGAAATTGTGTATTATTGCATAAAAAAACAAAACCATCTTTTACAGGGATTACAGGCAAACATAACTGTGTTTGTGTATATTCCACATTGTTTCCATCTTTAATACTGTTGTTATACTCTATAGGTTGTAGTGGGTGTCCCAGCTATCTACCTTGAATACGTTCAATCAATCATTCCTGGTACAATTAGTGTTGCCGCACAAAACTGCTGGAAAAGCCCAAAGGGTGCTTTTACTGGTAAGAAACAATCTGTACATTATCAAGTTAATCTGTCTTTTCGTCAGTGTGTTACAGTATCATTATGTTTGTTTCAGGTGAAATCTCCCCAGCTATGATTAAAGATGTTGGTGTGAACTGGGTCATTCTTGGCCATTCAGAAAGGAGAACAATCTTCGCTGAGAAAGACGAACTAGTTGCAGAAAAAGTAAGTTTGAAACAACACTACTCTGCTTGATGTTATCAGCTTTCAAAGTACTTATAATTTTATTTTAATTAATTAAAATAATGTTTTTAAGGTTGCCCATGCTCTTGAGTCTGGCCTGAAGGTCATTGCTTGCATTGGTGAGACTCTAGAAGAGAGAGAGGCTGGAAAAACTGAGGAAGTAGTCTTCAGGCAGACAAAAGCCCTCCTACCAGCAATTGGCAACAACTGGGCCAATGTTGTACTTGCCTACGAGCCAGTGTGGGCCATTGGCACAGGCAAGACTGCCTCTCCTCAGCAGGTAAATAAAAGTTAATTACTATTACTTAATAAGAAACATGTACCAGCATGTGCATTTGTCCTATTTGAAGTAAATAATTGTGTGATTATATATCGGAGAGTTTTGTTAACATACCTACAAATTATTATTGAATCTGTGTCAATGTGACAGACTGTTATGATCTAGAAATGGTTGGTTTATTGCTGCCATATGAATCAATGCACATATTACTTCTGTGGTTATCTACTATTAACTGTACTTTATCCAATTTACCTACATCTCAATTAAATAAAAATTATTGTATTAAATAAAAAATAACATAGATCTTAATTTTGCGTAGATACTGAACTACAGTCAGCCCGAATATGATGTATGTGTGGGCCTGGACAATCTTTGTGCTTGTTTTTGAGGCTGACTGTAAACAAAATACGTTTTTATTTTTTTACGAACTTTATTCATTAACCACTTGCAGCAACAATAAACAATATTTTACGACCAGAATATTTGTAGACTGTAACCAGAATATCCAGAATGTTTTATTTATTGTATGAGTTTAATAATTTAATTTGTTTTGCAGGCACAAGACGTCCACGCGTCCCTGCGTACTTGGCTGTCAGCAAACGCGTCGGCTGACGTAGCTGCGTCTGTGCGCATCCAGTACGGTGGCTCCGTCACTGCCGCCAACGCGAAGGAGCTGGCAGCCTGCCCCGACATCGACGGTTTCCTCGTCGGAGGGGCCAGCCTGAAGCCAGAGTTTGTTGACATTGTCAACGCTACCAAGTAGAAACATGCACTTTGCTTCCGCAGCGCGTGCGCCATTAATTTTACAATTTTGTTCTAAGATTATTTATGATTAGGAAGATATGTTATCAAAATCATGGACTTATAAGGATAACTTTTATTTTATTTGCTTTTGCGAATGTTATTGAGATTCACCAGAACACCTTCAATATTGTGAAACTTGAAATTAAATATTTATGCATTGTTCTACATTTGTAAAAGTTTATTTTTCCACAAACAAATCAAACTTTTAATATAGGTATTGTATTCTATTCATGTGCTGCGTTTTAATCTAATCCTAGTTACATTACATCTAACTTAAATAAAAAAAACTAAGCATTTATCAAATAGATTTATAGCTCTTTGCATTCTATTAATGAAAAAGTTTATCATTAACATAAAAACATCATTACATTATCTTGAATTGTTGAGGTTGGTTCATGTTGACAAAAACTCGAAAACTTCATGCGCTATACAGCTGTGTCGCTGAAGCTAATGTGAATCCTTTACATTTCAGTTTTGATCGAAACCCTAGTGCCCAATCCTGAACAGACATGGCTCTAATTCATTGGGCAAGCAAGAATATTGTCGGTTATGAAACTTACAGCTAGGGTAGTAGAGTTATCCAAGCTGTCAGTGTCATAAACGACAATATTCGTATCTGAAAGCTTTTAAGCAGTTCCTATAAACTAATTAAAAGACTTACACACCCGGTTTCGTTGAAAGCAACATACAAATTAGTCAAGCTCGTGTTATCTTCTGCGATTGGCTGACTATAATAACAGTGTGACAGTGAAATCATTTGAGTTGACATGAGTTGTAATTTTAGAAACCGTGTGCCTAGGTACAGCCCGAACCAAACTTTATGGCGGCTCGGAACATGAGGCGCATCGCTGCGCAGTAACAAATTCACCTGTCAGCGGGGGTGAGGGGTGAGGTACTGCGCAGCGAGTAGTGCACGTCAGAGCCGCCATAAAGTTAGAATCTGAGCATACTAGCGTTGATGTATTAATCCCAAAAGCTTCCAAAGAGTTAATTAGGCACCATCACCATGAATCAATGCATAGCTTATTAAATAAATTGCCACATTCCCATAACTACGCTACTTATAATGTAAAGTCTTACACAGCACGGCTTTAATTAAACCTCTTCACACCTTCAGGCTGCAGGAAAACGGGTCATACCTACCCCCGTTTAACAATGTACGGGTGCGTGTGTTAGAAACTTTTCACACTAGCGAATTGCGAGCGTGTTTCCAGCGAGGCGATTGTCTCTTTAAAACGTCAGATGCTACCGACAGCGTGCGGTGAAGTCATGATAGACCACTGGCACGCCGCAGGCTCCCGCCGTCGCAAGCGTCCGTCGTAGGCGGCGTGAGGGAGATCACGCCCGTGTGTTTACGAAAATAGCATTCGGCCGTCGTCGGCGACGCACTGCTAAACGTTGTTGGTCGCTGTCGGCGTTTAGTCAGATAGATCGCAGCCTAAACGTGCTCGCTGCGTGTGCGTTTGCGTAACGAGAGCGGTGGACGCGAGTGTACAAGAGAGCGAGACTAGCGAGTGTACAATATAGTGATAAGGCGGAGAACACGTCGCGTAGTCGCAGCTAGCTCGCTAGTCTCGAAATACCCTAATAAAAAAATTAAGCAATATTCCTACATTATGTTTAATTACCCAACTCCTTGCAAGGTAAAACTAACAGGCGATAGAGCTAGTACAAAATGTAAATTAGGTATTCGTCTCTCTTGCATTAAACCTATATCCTTAGGTCCTTCACCAGTCTAGTATTATTTTCAGTACATATATAAATTCACAATTCTTCATATTTGCAAACTACTGGTCCCAAGAAAGGCAGATGCTTGACAACAGGCTCTCCATAAGAGAAGAGTGTCTTCACAGGCTGGAACCACGATGCCAGGAATGATAGCACCAGGAGCCAGAACATGATCTTACAAAACCAGTCAAGTACGTAAAGGCTGAAACAAAGATGAAACAATTATTGAAACTACGTTTTCAATTAATTTTTAATTAATTTGATCAGAATATTGTAATGTACCCACTGCTGGGACACAGGCCTCCTCACCACGCGGGCCCAGTGCGGGTCGGTGGATGTCACGTGTCTTTGAATTTATGGTTCTAGGACATGCCGGTTTCCTCACGAGGTTTTCCTTCACCGTTTTGAGACCAGTGTCGTGGAATCGAACCCAGGACCCCACCCTCAGCAGATGCGCTTGCAACCACGAGACCAATGAGGCATTCATGCTCAACTTAAACGCATGGCTGGATGGTACCTATATATTGTCTGCGCCTAATACGAGTATTGACGGGACGATAAAAAAGAAGTAGCGACAAATTATTTTGCCTAGAGGATTAATGGCCGATTCCTATAACATACGGACAGTTACCTACATCATCTGTGAAAATTTCAACTGTCTAGCTATCCCGGTTCATGAGATACAGACAGACAGACGGACAGTGGGGTCTTAGAGGGTCCCGTTTTTACCCTTTGGGTACGGAACCCTAAAAACGTATCGTATTGCGTACCAGTGGTAGCATTTTTTATTGCCAAACTAGGCATATACCTAAATAGATTCGTAGCAAAGCTATGAGGTCTTTGGTTCAGATACAAGAGTCTTAATTTTAGCCAATATCGGTCCGTAAATTATGGGTATCGGCCATTATAGTATGGTATTATAGGCAGATGAGTGATATGATAAGTTGATGACTTTTGACTAGAGTGCGCGAGCGTGTGTCCACGTGTATGTTAATATTAATGAGAAGATTGTTCCCAATCACAGTACTACCTAACCTTTTCATCAGGCAATGTCAAAGAGCAAACAATGTAATGTGACCGGTTGACAATATTGAACTATGTACTTGTTTGAACCTATACCTAGCAAACAATCGACTACTTGGCGACGTCAGACGTGGAATTGCTGGGTCACTACTATAGCCCCGACCTCGCACCTTGCGATTTTTATTTATTTCCGAAAATAAAAGAATAACTTCGGGGAAAACGTTTTATGGACGCCGAGGAAGCAGTGGCTGCGTTACAAAATGCCGTCGAAGAGACCCCTAAGGACGAGTGGGCAATGTGCAAGGTTCGAATGCAGCGATGTATTGATGTAAATGGAAACTATTTTGAAAATATGTAATAAAACTAATAACTTGCTAGTTTGTTCAGTTTTTTATTTTCTAAGAACTTTCAGTGTCACCCTCGTATATACATATTATAGGGACTTAGTTTATAGTTTACTAACTTCTACCCGATGCCTTTGCCCCGTTGCTAAACTTTTTGACGGATCTGTTTTTAAACTATGTTTCGAGTGGCAAGTTTCATAACCTACCTACATATTGTGCGCCAAGTAGCCAAATCAGGCATAGAGTGAGAGTTATTTCAGTATAGGTACCTATGTTAGTTAATTAAAGACCCCACTGGCTGCCGGTTAAAGAAAATACCTATTCTGTGGAGTCTGCCCTCGCCCTGCCCCCACAAGATAGTACTTCGCTGGACTGCAGTAAACAGAATAAATAATTGACATAATGGTAAAATGATGCGGTAGGTGCCAGATGTAGGTATGAACGTAAATGAAGCAAAAGAAGTATGTAAGGTTCGTAGCAGGTGGAGTTCTGTAGTTTCTACCTACCGGCATGGGAAGAAGGTATAATTCCGTATTGGAAAAACTAAAGAAATACTTACAAATTGTGATAACTCCTATTCATAGTTGTTTGATTAGGATCTTCTTTAAAGCAGTAGACTCGGCCTCCTTCCACACACTGTTGCATATATTCGTCCCGGTCTATATCGCTAAGGTCTGTATTGAAGATTACTTGCTCTTCCGGACTCAGTTTTTCTCTAACAGCATCATAGTTAGCACAGGGGAAGGTCCAAGGTCGCATTGTGAAATATTGCAGCACTTCCAAGCCTTGAGATATTCGTTCTTGGATTCTAACCATACTGTGAAAGAAAATGGGAAAACTAGAAATGTTTCACTCCGTATGATGTTAGATGCAGCCGGACGATTCTGTAAAAATCTCACCGTGAAAACTTAGGTGATGTGAGTTTGTTTTTGCTAGGAATTGACACTATTGACAGCTCACTTTACGCTCACTTCACCTAACTTTTCACGGTGAGATGGTTATAGAATCCCACTGCTGGTTAGATACTATGACACAAACCTGGTAGGTACCTACTACTTAGAAGGTACCAGTTTTGTGCCATAGTAACTTATTTACTTACTAGTACTTACCTAGTGAATGCACGACTACACAGCAAGCTATCATAACCAGTATAAGCTGACTTCTGATTGTACGAAAAACCTATATAATGCGAGGTCAACTAAAACTGGAAATGTATAGCTTGATGTGTCGCCATGTGTACGTTTGACTTTTGTAGTAAACTTAATTAACTACCTTATCCTTCTACTACTTAAAAATCATAATGAGTTCAGACAAGTATCTAATCTAGATTTAGGTATTCGTATGGTATCTACCTACAAGGTCTGATCTTGTATACTCACATTCTTTTCTGTCCTAGTAAAAACAGAAGTAAATCGATGAGATACGCAGGTACTAAGTGGTAGCAAATTCTCCGATACTCGTGCAGCAGTTGGTTGGTGGTGATATCTCCGTTAGGGTACCACAACGGCCATGAGAGCGGATACTTCCGGCCGTATGCCTTGGCGACTGAGAGCACGTCACCCCACGTTGTTGGCTTCTGATGGCCGTTATTCAGGTTGTACACTTGCAGTGATTTTGGCCTGAAAGTAAATTAACTACGTTGAGAAAAACGTAACCCTGTCTTTGCCGTCGCGCAGTTAGGTAAGTTGATCATGGAAGTTTTTCTTGGGTTTGGAGAGGCTACACTTGGATCAATCAACTCTGCCTATCGCATTTTATTCCTGGACATAGGCCAGAACTGCGCCACAGCACCCTGTCCTCCGCCTTCCGCATTTCGGTCTTGTCACCATTTTTTGGAGAAAAGAACCACCGCACCTCTGTTCCACGCCTCGGGCGTTGTGCCCTCTTGGATGATGGGGTTAAAGAGACTCGCTTGCTCTCTCAGGAATCTCCTTTGTTGTTATTCCGTCATCTCCAGTGTGCCTTGTTATTCTTTACTTTCTCGAGAGCCGCCATAATCTTGCCCTGTCGACTGGAAAACTAGATACAGACTGAACACTCTTATAATTGTGACTCGAATTGGTTGGCGACGTAGCTGCTTGTGTGCTGCGTTTCTGCACTACAGACTGGGTGCGATTGTCACACGGAACAAGTTAAATGCAAATAATGAGGCTGTTCTGAGGTTCTGGAATCAGGGGTAGAAGTGGGAGTGGATGTCATAATTTTTTTAGACCGAATTTCATTGACGATGCCAAATGGTAGCAATTCCATATTTAATCAATGGAACTATTATTTAAATCTAAGCGGTTCTTCTGTTTATGCAATGAAGTTGGAAACAAGTCGGCCCCACCTGATGGTAGGTTGTCACTTCCCACCACGTTTGTCTGAATACGTACACGTTTGCGAACACCTTAGGGCTTCGTTGGTATACCTAAGTTTTATGACATGTAATTTTGTCGATATCGGTATCATTAGCAAACAATCGAACTGCGCCGTTGAATAAAATAAGTACGGTTTTATTATTCTACTTTTATGCCTATCTGAAAAATTACAATGAAATTGATACTGAAAAGCTTAGTGCTGGTTTTGTGTTACCTGAAAGTACATGAAGATTTTCTAAAATAGATAGTGCTAGAAACATACGACTTACTTTTCAGTCCTACTTCCTTCCAGCATTCCTATAGCAATAATGGCATTGATTGCTATATCCACTGGGATGACCTGTGCTACGAGCGATCCATTACACAACATTGTTCTGATGACCCCCTTGCCTGCCCCCAGCATGACGCCAACTGGTCCGTTCAAGTTGTCCACCCAGCCAGGCATAGGCTCTTTCACTGCTGGACACACTGGAATGTACAATAAATATTCAATGTAGTAGGTATTTAATAACTGATCCATCAAGCAATGTCGGCTTTTATGTGAAGAAATGTTTCTAAATTGTGATTTGTGAGTAATAGATAATAGTAAGCTCTAATCAGTCTATTAGATGTATCATGAAACGCCTGTTTTCATAAAGAGAAGGCACGAGATGATGATGATGACGATGTTGGTGATGACTATGTTTTCCTTTACTTTTTTTGTCAGTGATGTTCATGTTAAAATTAGGGAAATAGGAACATAATAAAATCTAATTTTCAACCGTCTATACTTCTACCAACTTTCTTTATCTTTTACAGTATCTATTCCTTTCTAATAGCCCTGCACTTAGGTAATGGCACTGACACACGTGGTGAGACATAACCTGATTTCTTAAAAGTCGATATAGCTGGAGAGTAAATAATTTAAAGGTAATCGTACGCGATTCAACAGTTCATGTAATGTCTTGTGTCTGTTGCATGTGTCGATAAAATAAAAAAAAAGTAATTATTATTGTCTGAACTGATAACATGACTCTTCTACCATCTAATAAGTTCCTATGTGATTTGAACATTAGTGTTTAATTCAGTGTGTACAGTTGGTTTTCTATTTGGTGGACTTGTCGCTGATCTTTGAAGGTAGTAGTTGTATAAATTTCTCATCTACTTCAGTAGGTACCTACTCTTCTTTTTTTGGGACTCAGACGATGGTTGTTTTGTTACAAGTTACGTTTATCATCATCATCATTTCAGCCGACAGACGTCCATATTAGTCATACATACATGCAAACCAAACTCATAATGCTAAGACACTTCTCTGTGGGACAAAAGAGTTAAACGCTGTGTAGAGTATAGGTGCCTAACGATCTTCGCAGGGTGGCTGACATCAGCTGGGCGACAGTGACCGAGGAACGAGTTAAATTGGGTGCATTTGGAGAGGTGTATCGTGTCCATCAGTAGTCTGCTGTATTCAAAAGGATGATGGTGATAGTTACAAAAATTACCGATGCTAGGACGCGCGATGACAACAGGCATATCTTGGTGAGCCTGTTCAACAAGATTTTCGGCGAGGCGTTTAGAAAACGTGTAACAGTTAGGGTGTGGTCCAAGCAGTGATGGCGTCAACAGGGTCACCTGTTTGTCGTCCAGCCACTGAATCAGCTTCATCACGTTTTCTGAATTCACCGGCGGGGCGTGACACTGCAGAGGACATAATATAGACAACCAAATTAATTGAGTATTGGAATTCCTTTTTCCAAAAAAAAAAAATACCTTACCAGTAGAGGTAGAATGAGAATTTAATCTGATGCATATCTCTAGATTTCTTTTGCGAAAACTTTCACACGGCCATAGCCGTAACTCCACAGCACCGCGTAGCGTGGCGTATCTATCGCTCAAAATGCTAGTTCTCACTTAGGTGTTTGACATTGCTGGTTTCTAATAACTATATCCGAATTTTATTTTTTGAAGGGTATAAGATATATTTTGGAAAAACGTGGATGTTTTAGGTTTACCATTTTTCCGATGGTTTCGCGGTGCTACGACGCGGCTACGGCTGTGTACAAGTTTTTGCAAACTAAATGGAAGTAAACATTTTGCGTGCACACCAAGTAAGTGCACATTCTAGTGATAGTAGGATCTTATTGCATTGAGCAATAGTAACAGTTATTCTGTTAAAAAAATAATAAAAAAGCCTTACCCTCTCATCCAACACTTCGTAATCAGGGTAGCAAAAAGCCGTTGATAAGTGCACGAAGAGTACAAGTTTCTTGAATTTCTTCGCAATGTCCAATGCTCTCTGAGTACCAATAGTGTTCAAACTGACATTATCCTTCAAAGGAGCCTCCAACCTCAGGGTAGCGGCGAAATGAAAGACCAGCGACACTTCATTTGATAACATTTCTATATCCGATTCTGAGAGTCCCAAGTGGTCGAACAGAACATCGCCTTGCAATGGTTTCATTTTCCTTAAGGCGCTCGGATTTTCGATTTTTAAGCGATCGAAGAGCTGTAAGTCAAATTAAAGGCAGTTCTTATTATTGTACAGTTTCTAATAGTTTAGTAGCCGAACGTCGCGTCAAGATGTTTGCTATGGGAATGTTTTGATGTGGTCTCGTGAAGCGCGCAATGATAAATACCTACTCTGGGAAGTTGACGCTGACATGAGAGATATGGCTTTGGCCTTTTTCCAGCCGAGGATCACTGTAGTGGCCTAGTGGTAACGGCCGCAACTTACGAGAGTCGAGATGAGTTGTAGGTCGTAGGTTTGAATCCAGACAGCCACTATACTTTGTGTAAAATTTATTTCATCACCACTGCTCTAAAAACGGTTAAGGAAAACATCGTGAGGAAACCGGTATGCCATGTCCTGGGACCAAAAATTCGAAGACATGTGACAACTACCAACCCGCACTGAGCCCACGTGGTACATTACGGCCCACTCCCTCTCACAGAGTGGAGGTCTGTGTGAGTGTCCGAGCAGTGGGAACATTATTGGCTGGTTATGTGGGTTTTTCCACGGATTAATACGTTTCGTAATTGGATTTAAATCTAACTAACCTTCAACCGTTGCATATCTTCAATTCGTTGCCCAACCGACTTCCCTCTCTTGGGCCTCATGAGTATGTAGATGTTGCCGATGTCGGGGATAGAGTACAGTACTTTCTCTATCAGCACTTTGCCCATGAACCCGGTGCCGCCGGTCACCAGGATGTTCCGCCCCCTGTAGAAATCTCGGATCGAAGCGGATGACATTTCTGGAAAAAAGATAAAAATACAAAATTCAAATCTCGGTTAGTGGCTACATAAAGGTGTCTTAGAGTCCTGTCTCACTAGGACACCAGTGTTGGCGCAACCTTGACCGCACTCCCAAAAAATGTATGGTTGATTGCGCAGCCGACCGGACGCCTGTTGAGATATCCACCACAAAGTTCTATATTATGCTGGCAGCACTTCCATGGTTTCGCCACCATGGTGTATTAGTGAGATATAAGCCTTAAGATGTGACCTAGGCCTAGTTTTAGAAATAGAAACTGCATAAATAGGCAGTTAGTCACCGTACTTTGTAATGACATTAATTAAGTTAGTTCATTGGGAATTAGTTAATTGTCATTATAATAAGCTAGAGACGCTTAGCAACTAAAACTGTCAAGCCGCGGTGCAGTGAAGATTTCTAAGAATAATTGTAATAGCATTATAATAGCTAGGTAAATGGTAAGGTAGGGTAATTAATTTTAGACCTCTTAACCGGTTGAATGCCGTAATTACAGAAACAATTAAAAGGCCTGTGGCGTCACGTACCTATTGTGTATTTATGAACGCATCTAGAGTAGGTACGCGGCGTCGGTGTCGCCTCTATTATGTTTACATAAGTATTTATAAGTTAGTCAGGAACGCACCCTTGTTTAGTGGCAACACTAAGCTATAATTCGAGGCGCTACCCATAGCGTAGTCATTAGTAATTATTTCGTCCCTACTAAGTAGGTATGTATTTTAATTAGTTATAAAACTGTGCTATTATTGTACCTAACCTTAAACAAACAACAACAACACAATACAACAACAATAAGAACGTACGTACGACGTCGTATACGTACAATTACAATTTTTATTATTTTTTTAACAGCAAGTTGGAGCTTCACACATACACGTAAAAGGAGACAGGTAGCCTTTCACCTATGTCTCCAAAAGCCATTGTGTCTCGCGTGGACCCACGTTCATTCGAAGGGTAGAACAGACAATGCACGGAAGGATAGCTAAAATATAAAATCAGTTCAGTCAGTGCACCCTAATTGAGTAGGTAGCAATATAACTACACTATCAATTACAATCTGAATCATTTAAGGATTATTGCTAATCCATAGCATCATACTATATTCGAAAAATTTATCTGCTCAACAACGTAAATAACGCAATGAATGTTGCTGAACTGTCAAAATGAAAGCCATTGCTACTGTTAGTAGGTACGGTCAGCATCAAAAGTCGATTAACGCTTCAGTTTTTTTAATCTTAGTTATTGAGCAAAATATTAACACTTCAGTTTTTTTTTTAATCTCAGTTATTGAGCCAAATATGTGTGGAAAATTGCATCGTACTTCTGCTGCAATTTTGAATAAATATTTTGCTCAATAACTGACGTTAAAAAAACTGAAGTGTTAATCGACTTTTGATGCTGACCGTACATAAATAAATATATATTACCCCGCCGTTTTCCATCTCATCTGCATTTTTCTTGGTGAAATCATTGTTTTTAGAAATTCGCTATCCATACTAATATTATAAATTCGAAACCAACTCTTTTTGTCTGACTGTCTGTCTGTCTGTACGTCTGAAAAGTGTCGCTAGCTAACTTAATTTGACCCTTTTTCCATTTTACTTTTGTCTTTTTTTTTTTAAGTGAAAACTTCTTTAGCGGCGCTGTGTACTTTTTTTGGAATGGGTAAAAACTTCTAAATTCGCGTCAGGTCACGTGACCCTGATCGAAAATTCGTAAGACGTGACGCGCGTTGTTGAGGATAGCGCCATCTATGCACATCGGGAAGAACTACGAGGGCCTCGCGTACTAAGTAACTACGTAGGCCTCGCGTACTAACTACGTAGTTCATCCAACAACGACGAGATGGCGCTGAACCACGGATATATAACTGACGACGAGCAAATCTGAATAAATTCCTTTCACGAGAAGAATAAACCAGTCACTTTGGTCATCATACCTGATTTGCAAAAAACCCTATAAAATAAGGAACACACCTTAACACGCGTGTTTTGTTTATAAGACGATTCACAAAATACACTCGTAATTGTTCAAGTTTTCACTTCTGTCGGCACTACCGGAGTGCCAGTGTTTTTTTTTTTAGTTTAGTTTGCGATATTCCTGTGGGAGTCCCAATAAATATTTTTTCTTTCTTTCTTTTCTTTCTAATGAGGATGACTAGAATCTATGTCTTACAATGAGTAACCTCTTCAAGGCATTACCTCCAATGTAAAAACCGAAGGCTGTAACCATTCGTCGACTAATTTATTATGCGGGTGAATCCGCGGGGCGCTGCTATATACAATATTCCGGAACATTAATTTTTAAATACTACCAACATACTATCTGTTTATGGCCCGGTTTTCGTAACATGTCAGTGCAGTTAAGCAATATCGTCGGGTGCGAAGGTTAAGTATCTGGGGAAAATTTTGTGTAGTAGCATAAAACTGAATGTATATTGTGTGTATTGTCTGTCTCTGTAGTCAAGAACATCCGCGCATGAAATACATATCTTTACATCTCGTGGAATTGTCCATTATTGCGTACACAGTGTCTTAAACAAGATGGTTGATAGTAAGCCGTGTAGAAATACTTTTGTATTTAAATACTACTTGTTTAACTCTCAAATAAGGTGTTTAAATGTGACAATGATCAGTATTAATATTGTATAAATAATTTGCCTTATAGGTAACTAGCAACGTCCCGCGGATTCACCCGCGTAAGTTTTGATCCCTTGGGAATAGCGTGATAAAAACTATCCTATGTCCTTCCCCGGGATGCAATCTACATCTGCCAAATTTTATCGAAATCCGTTCAGTGGTTTAGGCGTGCAAAGGTAGATAACATACAGACAGACAGAGTTACTTTCGAATTTATAATAGGTGAAAGTATGGATTCATTAGTCGACGAATGGTAACAGCCTTCGGTTTTTACATTGGAGGTAATGCCTTGAAGAGGTTACTCATTGTGAGACATAGATTCTAGTCATCTTCATCAGAAAGAAAAGAAAGGAAGAAAACGTATGTATTGGGAGTATTGGGACTCACACAGGAATATCGCAAACTAAACTAAATCACAAAAAAATAAAATAAAACAAAAGTAAAATGGAAAAAGGGTCAGATTAAGTTGGCTAGCGACTTTTCAGACGTTACAGGTACCAATATCTAAACATGAGAAAACTGGGCTCATTTAAGTTCATCCTGGCCCTGCCACAATAACCGCTCTGACTCAAGGCATCCCGTCCCACCCTATGTTTGCCAAACGGTGACAAATGGCGTGTCCATTTGAAATAATAATAATAATAATCATTTTATTATCAGGCAATTAAGGCCCATAGAAAAAAATACACAAAATAATCTTATACAATAATAAACTAATACATAAAAAAAAAAAAAAAAAAAAAATGGAGTCCGGCGTCAAGCTGCCTACTGTGTGTCGTCGATGTATGGGAGTTCCAGTGCCTTAGGCATCTTCTGGGCACGCTTGTTCCATCATAGACCTCATCCATCGCTTTCCATCAGGCGTGATCGAGGTCACGAGCGTTCGCCATTAGCAATAAAAAATTAAAAAAAACGGTTCTCGTAACAACATTATAATTACAATTGAAGGGCTATCTGTGTAACCTTATTTAGAACGAGAATGTTACACAATCATAAGGCTGCGTTTAATGAGCATCTGAAACAACTGCGTGAACTTTTGTAACCCGCGCAAATAATTAGTTGTCACTCAAGGTTATAATAACGCTTGTAGTATAACCCGCGCAGATAAAGAATAGATCTGAAAATGGCGGCGGGTACTCATGGTACGGTTGGCAAAACAATTTCTCAAACATCGATTTTTATTTTTTTTATTGACTTTTTTTTGTTGTAAATTATTCTTTTTTAATAATATTAATTAATAATAATAGAAATAATGTCAAATAATATTAATAAAATAAATAAGGAGCAAGGGTACATAATTTATAACACTGGATTTTAAAATTTGTCTTTATTAATTGCGACATATCAGAGTCATATTACAAGTACATACGAGTACATACATAAAGTCACGTCCTTATCCCTTAGGCCAGTAAAGGCGGAACTACATTAGACCGACGCACACGTCTGAGACGTCGCCGTGTGTGATTGGTGTGCACACTAGACCGACGAAATGATTATTAGTTCTCTACAAGACACAAGAAAAGGATTTAGTTTAAAAATGTACGAATCAGACAGAGAATTTGAAGTAAATTTAATTTATTTTTATGGCTTTGAAACGACCAACAGGGGAGAAAAGGTTTTATAAACCGCTTGGTCCAGCAGTATCCTGGTCATCTGAACCCATAATTGGTTCAATTCCCTCCATCAATTGATTATAATCCTCCATGGACTGGTCACTTTCACAGTCCTGGTCTTCACAGTCGTCACTTTCATCTTCGCTGTCGCTGTTCATACCAACACTGATAATGAAGTCCTCTATTTCACTCTCCCTACGTACATCGCGATTCCAGTATTCTTCTTCGACTCTTTTGATGTGGTTTACTTGTTTCTTCCAGTCGTCTCGCGTAATTGAAGCTATGGCCTCTTTTGTGAACTCCTCAATTTTATGTTCGTGTTGCTCCACATTTTTATCTGCGACCCGTTGTTTTATTAAATTCCAAACATGTTCTATCGGGTTCAGGTCGCAGTTGTAAGGAGGGAGTCTGAGAACTTCATGGCCATGTTCACGCAGAAGTTCGTCCACCAAATACTTTTTCTCTGGGCGATGCTTTTTTAGTTGCATGAGCAGCTCTGCTTTGGTCCAGTCTTCTTCAAAGGAGACACCGTGCTCCTGCATCCATATCTTTATGTCCGCTTTACGGGTTGCAGTCGTTGGCGCTTTATCCAACTGCATACTGTGGTAGGATGCATTATCCATGACGAGAATGGAGTTTTCAGGCAGATTTGGTATTAGTTTTTCTTTTAAATATTTCGTAAAGTTATTACCATCCATCTCATCATGGTAGTCGCCTTTTTTTGATTTAGCTTTAAATAATAATCCTGCACCCTCCACAAACCCATCTTCTGAGCCGGCATGAACCATCACCCACCTTTGTCCAGGACTATCATTTTTGCGAACGCCTTTGTCGGTGGATGACTGCCAGCACTTGCTGACAGTATAATGGGCATGGATCCACGACTCATCCATATATACTACTTTCTTTTTTTCCGCACCCATGGCATCATTTTGTCGGAGGCGGCGTAAATATTTAACTCGCCACGCTTTTATATTATCGCGCTCTATGAGCACCATTCGGTTCTGGCGGCATTTTTTAAATTTAAATCCGAGCTTTTCTTTTAAAATCTTTCTTAATGTCGTTTTGGAGCCTTTATAGTTTAATTCAGCTGTTGCTGACGCCAGAATCTTGTTCAGCGTAGGTACCTCCTTTCGAACGTTGTATATTGAGGCCACAATATTTCTAATGGCACATATATCGAAGTTGTCCAAGGGGACACGCGTATTATTTGATCCTTTTCTGCCCTTACTCGGCGTACGGAGCTTGGTGTTGGTTTGTTCTGCAAGTTTACCTGAAATAAGAGTAAAATATTACTATTACTGTCAGTTATCGTTATAGAGCGACGCCGTTCGCACACACCGGTGAGTACGATAAAAAAAAATAATGTAGGTACCATGTAATTACCTTCTTTCTTTATTTTCGATATAGTAGCCATCGATAAATTAGTCGCCATCGCTGCGCGTGCGGCGCTATACTTTAACGGATGATAACGCTCCAAGTTCTTCTCTTCGTCAAAGTATTTTATAACGTTGTAAACAATCTCACGTGCATCACTGTGAAGAATCTTTCCACGTTTTCGTGAAGCCATTGTTCAATCAATCACAAAATGTCAACTTTCGTAACAAAAACTTAATGAAAATAAATAACAATCAAACGTAACGCAAACAAATGTGGTCGTCCAAATCAAAAGGGACCTTATGGCGGAAATGAGTTATCTACAGAGCTGAAAACTACATAAATGTACCGAACTATAGACCCAAGAACCAACCTTCTAACCACTGCCGTTATTTTTTTACGAATTTTTGAAGTTCACTGATCGAAATTATAAGTTTCGAGAAAATCGCAATTTAAGTATGCCGTACAAAAAAGTTATGTTTTAGTGTGAAGTTATGTAACTGATGGTATACTTTGATTGACTATGATTATTACTAATGGAAATTCTTACAATCCTTGCATAAACTTGTTTGTTGTGGGAACTAGACCCGCCAACATAATGCATTATCAATGAGATGCAAAGTATCGATAATAGTATTAAAAATAAGTAAACCGCCTGTTTCTCACTAAACTTTTATCGTTTCTATATTGCTACTAATTACATAGATTTGCGAAAGGCCTTAGATGTAAATAAAAACAACACATAATTTAAAAAAAATAGTTTTTATTTACTAGCAAGAATTCTTATTTTTTATAAACTTTGAGATCTGACAGTAACAAAATCAACACTTAATCACTAAATAGTTTATACATAATTGGTTTAGATGCTAATAAAGCTAAGAGATCAATGATAACTGTTAGTTATGATCTTGTAAAGTTACATAGAGAACTGAACAATTTCTTCAAACAAATTAAAAAAGGGCCCTAATGGTGGGCACTAAACAATATTTTTTATTTTTAGCATGCATAATCAATATTTTAGTGCAACATTCAAGATAACTTAAATTTTCTTTTTTTATTATCACAAGGTATGAAAATGTTACTTATTTAACAAATTTTTTTTTATTATCACAAGGTATGAAAATTCGTAACAAGTATATACGTAAAAAAGGGCCCTTAAGGCGGTCCGTTGCAGTCTGCTGACACTTATCTCTTAGTATAGTTAATTAATTTAAGTATTTTAATAAAGGTAAACAATCTTAATACGTTTTTGTCGAAAAATATATTTATGAAATAATTTATAGCCATTACAAGATAAAACAAAATGAAATAACAGATGTTATAATGAATTACTTTTGCTATTAGCCTTAGCCTATTTTAAAAATATATTTTATGATAAAAAACATACCTAACAAGATTGTTTACCTCTATTAAAAGTACCTAAACAAAATATGGACTACAATAGTGGGACCTTAGACCTAAGACGCATATACAAAGAATGCCGCATGCGGCGGCGTGCGACACTATCTAATGGCAGCTATACGCTACGCTGACGACACGCTAGTCCTGGCGCAGGGGAGGTCGCATCAGGCCTCGAGGTGGCATTGCACAAGTCCGAGGCCATGTCGTTTCATGGGTTCCGGAATACGCCACCATCGGGATCCCAACTAACGGTAGGAGGGGTTCACATCGGCGTCGAGACGACGATGAAATACCTGGGTCTCATCCTCGACAGCCGGTGGAACTTAGTCGAGCATTTCCGACGTTTGGCTCCCAAACTGGAACGGGCCGGGGCCGCCTTCAAGCGGCTCCTGCCCAACCTGAGGGGGCTAAACGCCTCCTGCCGGAGGCTTTACGCGGGGGTCGTGCGGTCCATGGCCCTATAACGGGGCCCCGGTGTGGGCGCGTTCACTGCGGCGGCGAGCCGCCCATTATTTGAACGCGCCCCAGAAGGTGGTAGCCGTTAGGCTGATCCGGGGGTACCGCACGATCTCGGGCGAGGCGGCAAGCCTCCTTGCCGGACTGCCGCCATGGGATCTGGAGGCGATAGTCCTCGCGCGCCTGTATGAGTGGCGCGCGGAGGCACTACGCCGGGGGGAAACTCCGCTTCCGCAGCAAATTGCGGCGGAGCGGACAGACCTCCGGCGCGATCTCATGGCGGCGACCTCTCGCGTCCGGGCCTGGTTCAAGCCATGGTCCGGGGCTAGAGGGAGTGGGGAGCAGTCACCTCCTTCTGCGAAGCAGTCATGCTAGCGAAGGAGGCGGCGGGACGGCTGAGAGAGAGAGCCTCCCGTCCCAGCCGCCGCGGGAGACGCTCCGGGCGTCGGGAGCCGCGCGACTACTCCCGGCCACCTTAGGCGCGGGCGGAGAGCAATGGGTAGCTCACCGTCCGATCAGGACCAGGCCCGTGCCGGACGGCGCGTACGTGTTCCACGCGCGCCTCAAAGAGATGTCAGCACTAAACGAAGGGGCCCGTATTGGCCGAAGCCTGCCGGGTCAGCGGGATTGTCCGAAAGGGTTACCGCTGGCCCGGAACAAAGGGCGAAGGAAGGAACACGGGTGGGTTTTAGTCAGTAAGAGTCTGACACTCCCTATTCCGCTCCACCCAGAGCGGGAGGAGTCATTTGATGATTTCCCATCCTGAATGAATAGTTTAGTTTATACCTACCTTGCAATATTAAAATGTTGATATAATAATGGTTTGAATTACAAGAAAAACGATTTGTTAGGTCTTGCCGCGATAAGGTTCCTTTTTTACTAAACTTTAGATGAATACGAAACCTATTTTAAATTGACTTTTCGAAAAGTTGAACACATCTACATGTAGTAAATACAATCATCTTTTTAAAAATACAGTTAATAAAAAAGCGATTTTTTTGAGGTATTTTACAAATTTATTAATATCTCGGAAACTAGTTACCGCCATAAGGTCCCTTTTGATTTGGACGACCACAAATAACAATCAAACTCAACAAAAACAACAATGAATATCAACGAAAACAACAAAATAACGGAACGAATTTAACGATAACTCGGAGTGCGTCAAGTAGCGTGGAAAGCGAATCCTGACTGACGATTTTTTTGTAGCGCGTACTGCACTGTGTGAGTATAGACAGCGATAGAGAGAGAGCGAGACCGCATGCGAGCGGACGCCATTTTCAGATCTATTCTCTATCTGCGCGGGTTATAATATAAATCATTAGCACCTGACATTGCATGACTCATCATAAGTAGGGATTATCATGTTTAGCAGATACTTGACGATACAAACCGCAAATGAGTTAAGATTGTTTGAGTTGCTTAGCTGGCCAGAACTGCAAATGTCAACAGGCGTCACAAAAGGCGGAAGGCTGCTGGGACGCGTGTTGACGTTTGCAGTTCAGCAGAGCAGCGTGGCTTAGTGGTAACGGCCCCGACTTACGCGTAGGTTCGAACCCACTCCTTTGTGTATATAAGCTAATCAACACTGCTCTCAAAATGGTAAAGGACAAATCGTGAGGAAACCGACACACCCTAGAACCTAAAATTCATAAAGACATGTGACATCTACCAACCCGCACTGGGACCGCGTGGTGGATTACGGCCGGCTCACCGAGTGGAGATCAGTGTCCCAGCAGCGTGATCGCTGATTATGTAGGTAGGTAGTCACTAAAATCCGTCATTTTCGTTGTTAATGGGATTTACTTAAGAGGCAAAAGATGCTAAAGAAGTAAGTCTCATCTAGTCATCAGGCATGCGTCGTATTGAAGGTCCTAAAGGCTCCTTAAAACAGGCGCGACACGCGATAAAATCGCGCGTGACACAAAGACACCGCAAGTTGCGCCACTTGTGCCGCGCCCTTTGTGTCGCGCGCGATTATATCGCGTGTCGCGCCTGTTTGTAGGAGCTTTAACACATGCATGACACAACAATATTGATTGCGGTGGGGACACTCGGATCAATCGTTATTATTGGTTCAACAAACTTGATACTTAGGGCGGATTGTTTCACGTCCACTTGACGCACGCGCATACGTCAAAAATGACGCTAACTATATCGTCAAACAACAAAAAGCGTTGTTTCAAATTACAATTACATAATTATGGCCTTGCTGTACGAATAGTTATTTTATTATTTGACGTACGTATTACGTTTGAAACAACCGGCCCTAACTTGTTTCACTCTTAATATGTGAAGGCGCGGCCAATCTATACAGGGTTATTTTGCAACCACCATCCAAATTTTAAAATCGAGGACTTTTAATTAACTTATTTTCATATGTGAAACATTATAATCAAATAATAACAAAAACAAAAAAAACATTCAAAAGAAAATATCCGAAAAATAACAGAATGTAGAGAGACACAGCAAGGTTATTGACCTCGCTCGCTGCGAGTGCGACTGATGTAGGTACCTACGCGTTCTTAAAAGGGTTGATTCCAATTTTCCCTTCATACTTTACGGGCTTAGGACCGACATAATAAAATAAGGAATGTGAAATTATTAGTTGTTATTATGGCGTATTTAAAAAATTGGAATCAACTAGCTATTTACAATAATTAAACTTACCAAATAAACTCGATTAACCTACAAATCACGTGTACTTCAGCAATTGTTCAAAATGGAGTCCGTTTCTCTCAATACACAAACGTGCACGTTTTTCTAAACTATTTTTTAATAAGTTTAAAGTATCTGTTTGATTTTTAATGTCATTAAATGCTATTATTATTTTACTACGGAGGTCCTCAACACTTTGTGCTTCTTCAACGTAAACACGTCTTTTTAGGCACTCGCGAATTAATTCCTCGTCTTTGTAAACGCGGTAAACTTTCTGTACGGTACATTCTTTGCGCGCACTTAAAAGATAACACCTGACCATTTCATAATACTCTGCATTAGAATAAAAAGTCGCCATGTGTGCGATGATGATCGAACGGAATTCTGAAGCGAAAATGCAGCGAGAGTGACAAAAAAATATGGCACACGTTCACACGTAACTAGGTCACGGTCAACTGACAGCCGGCGCGGGCGCAGGGCCGATCGGGGGCTGCGCGGGTTGCGACGTGTGAGGGAGGGGGGCGTAGTGCATGTTGTTCTTTCCCGAATTTTGAGGTAAGCGAATGAGTTATGAGCTTCTACCAGACTATACATATCCATATGTATATCAGCTTTTCTAAACAACATTTGTTTGTAAATAAGTGGATATTTATTGGAGTTTACTACGATTAGAGTTACTACAGCTACGTCTGAATAATTAGACTTTATTACTTTTATATATTTGTTTAAGATCTTTGGAAGACTTACCTACACCTTTTCTCAACCACAACGTAAGTTGGGGTTTGATCAGCTGATGCTAAATAAGTATTAAGTACCTATCACATTCATTGTTTGCTAAGCAGAAAGTTTTAAACTATCACCATAAACCATATTTCTGGCAATTTTGATATTCTAATTTTAAGGTCAGAAAACCAAGAGTTAAAATCATGGATGTCCTCAGTCCTAGGTTCTGTCAAACTCTTACTGAATAAATCCCATACGGTACCTTTTCACAGTATGATAAATGCCTCAAAAAACGGACATCACGTTTTTATTCTATTAATCGAAAGTATGAACTAGGTATTTTGAATGCGAGAGTAGAACTCAGAGTTAGAATATTTATTAGATTTTTTTGGATTTCCAGGAAAACGCAAAAACAAACGACGCGTTGAATATATTTAAACATTTTGTTTTTGAAGTTTATTGACAAAAGCTATTTTAAAGACAAAACAGAAAAGATTTCATTATAATAGAAAAATAAATATGTCTGATTTTTTCTTTATTCCTTTTTATATTTTCCCTCGGACATCTCCTAATATTTATCTTAAAATATTCTTCAGAACTGTAATTACCTTAAAAAACCCGCGCAAACAATTAAATTCAAAATTACAGAAAAAATACGTAACTTGCTTTAAATAACATCTAAAAATGATTTTTTTTGTTTCTAAAAATAGCAATTACATACTATAATTAAAACATAAAAACATTACATACAACATACATAATAAGTTATAACAATTCTTTTGATTTCTATGGATAGGTAACCAGAATAAAATATTAAAAAAATATAGCTCTGGTGCTAAGCTGAATTGGTTTCTGGGAGTTCTACTCTAGCATTCAAAACAGTGTATACTATCGATTAGAAGAATAAAAAAACCGGTCAAAAGCGAGTCGGACTCGCTCGGTGAGGCCTATATTCGTCAGAGAATTATAACACTGTGCACTGCGGTGTAGAATATTGCAGTTTTATGTCAGCGCCATCTCTTGACCGATAGTGGAACTAATGTAACTTATGTTGATGATTTCTGAAAAAGTGTGCTATTTAGGGACTTCCTTTTATTTTTCCTGTAATCTTTACATAAACTTCTATCACATATAATTATTTCAGATTTTTCACTTTGCAAACTTCGGAGATAAGGGGGGGAACGGTATTTTTTACATTTTTCATCAAAAGTCGAAAACTATGCGGCCTAAAAAAAAGAAAAAATGTTTGAGAATTTGCAAACTGCGCTCTTTCATATGATACCCCACATGCCCTAGTAGCCCCACTTCGAATTTTACAGTTTCAGTGCCTGTTGCAAATAATATACATAGGTACATATATTTTTATTTATTTCTTTTTTGAAAAAAAGGCTGGGCAAACGTCATCTAAAACCATTCCAAATTTCAACTTCATAGCATTAGTAGTTCCTGAGATATCCAGCTGTGACAGACAGACAGACTAAGTCTCATCAAAAGGGTTCCGTTTTACCAATTTGGTACGGAACCCTAAAAAGCGATATCAGTTTTTCGAGGCATTTATCATACTGTGCTTTTCTTAAACTAAGCGGGGTAATTGCGTAACACACTACAGTAGCAATGACTTTCATTTTGTCAGTTCAACAACATTCATTGCGTTATTTACGTAGTTGAGCAGACAAATTATTCGAAAATTTGAAGCAATGGGTTACTGCAGGGGCGGATCTTGAATTTGAGGGGCCCTGGGATAATACTGCTTAGGGGCCCTACCTAATTACTCAGCCAATTGCCATTTTATTATGATCGGATTTTTTTAAATTCTAGATAATTTTTATTATTGACAATATCGTCTATTGTTTTCAGTTCGGTTGGGGGCCCTCTGTATCCACGGGGCCCTGGGCTGCAGCCCAAAAAGCCTTTAAGTAGATCCGCCCCTGGGTTACTGTGAACATGCACGAAACGCACACTATGTAGACAAGCACATTACAAGTTGGATGATTATATCGTAGATAAAAATGCTTGGCTTAATGCTGGTCCTGCTCCACAGGCACTTGAGCTCACTAGTTAAAATTTCAATATTTGGAAGAGGTGCTTCCCTTTTTCTTTTTTAGTGTTTCTAACATTACGAACATGATTTATTTTTTATTTTATTCAATCAAGTTTTAATTGTTGAATACTTTAATATTAAATATCTCTTCCTGTTTGGTAGTAAAATTCTATTAATCTCTTAAATAAATTGCAAACAATAGTTTTGTATAATTTAGAAGCATTTATTTTTAAATTTTGTAAATGTAAGAACCATAATATATCCGTTTATTATGATTTTTTGATGTTGATTTGAAAGAGCATGGCAGTTGAGAACGCTCATGCTCACTTAAATGTCTCATCGATGGTGGCGCGTGTGTTGGATCATTCGGTTACCTACAAAATGGTTGAACTGGATGGTACTAATCCACGTTTCATGTTAGTGAATGGGCGCCGTCGCGGTTGAAACGGGTCATCTCTAAACTGCCATGGCTTATTTTTAATTGTTTCTTCATTTGTGTCTTTTTTTACATTGTTCTCACATATAGAAGCAACAAGAATAATGTACCCAGGATTTTGTAATATCTTGATTTAAAAGAGTGTCCATGGAGTTTCTTGCCCGTTCTTCTCCATAGAGATCTACGTTTTGGAATGGGCAACTAGCTTCTACTTTCTGACTAACTGACAGACTATTTTAATTTTGACAATTCAAAAGTGCCTGTACAAGGTGTAATTGAAACAAGTGCTCTGAGTTTGAGTTTAGCAATCATCATCATCATCTGCCTAGCCTTTTCCCAACTATGTTGAAGTTGGCTTCCAGTCTAATAGGATGCAGCTGAATACCAGTATTAGCAATATCCTTCAAAATGATTCAGATTGAGAGTGTGTTACCCAAGGGACTTTTTTAGGGTTCCGTACCAAAATGGTAAAACGGAACCCTTATGGTAAGACTCAGTCTGTCTGTCTGTCTGTCACAGCTGGATAACTCAAGAACTACTAATGCTATCAACTCGAAATTGTTTTAGATGATGTTTGCCCAACTATTATGCAAATAAGAAATAAATAAAAATGTAAATATTTTTTTCCAACAGGGACTGAAAGGGGTCTGTAAGAGCTCAGTTTGCACATTCTCAAACATTTTTCTTTTTTTTAGGCTGGATATTTTTCGACTTTTGATGAAAAATGTAAAAGCATACCGTTCCCCCCCTTATCTCCGAAGTTTGCAAAGAGAAAATCTGAAATTATAAAATTATATACATATGTTAGAAGTTTATGTAAAGATTACAGGAAAAATAAAACGATTTCTCTAAATAGCACACTTTTTCAGAAATCATCAACAAAAGTTACAGTAGTTCCACTATCGGTCAACAGATAGCCCTGACCTAAAACTGCAATATTCTATACCGCAGTGCGTAGTATTAAAATCCTCTGACGAATATAGGCCTCGCCGATGAAAATTTAAAAACATATGATGGTACCTACGGAACCATCGGTGCACGAATCCGACTCGCTCTTGCCCGGTTTTTAAATATAATTATATTTAAATTGGTGCTTCGTCAAAATATATTGTACCGTTACTTTCGAATCATTAGTTCCGCTATGTGAGCATGTCTCTCAGGTTACGTTGTCTTCCGTCCCAACAGAGGTGATGTATCTATTAGAACGAACGGGCAAAACAATACTTATTAAAAAAAAATATTCACCGGGTTCCTATAATATGGCTTAAGCAGGGGTTTATTTAGTGGATACGTAAACCTATCTACTTATGATAATAATACAGATGTAGTAAAATATTTCTCGTCTAGTCGTGTAACCTATTTAGTACCCAATAACAGGCGCACTAATCGATTGAAGAGAAATCAGAGTAAAAAAACTTCCTTTTCTTTCTTTATTGCTACACTTGCGATGTCGGTCAATGATAGGTGATCTATCCATTATCAAGACTCCTTCGTGTCTCGGAAAGCACGTTAAGACGTTGGTCCCGGCTGTCAGTCGAAGATCTTTGAAGGTCATTACGGGTAGATCGCCTGTTTTACTGACGGTTATCGTGTTACCTTGTAATTGGGTTGTAAAGGGCAGATTGGCGGTAGCCATGTAAAATACTGGTATTCGGCTGCATCCGGTTAATAGACTTAATTGAAGCCGACCTAGATGATGAGTTCTATAATTAACGTCTTTCTCACCCCGAAGCTGAGCGACAGTTTCAAGAAAACTTTCAAAACTATTTAAATGTAGGAGTTTGTTTCTATGTAAGACTCATAACTACCTAGTTGTTTCTCAACGAAACGCAACCTAATGGCTAAATAAATACTTTAAAATTTGGGGAAATTCGTAGTTTCGTGGACTTTTTATGAACTTCTCGGTCAACATGAATGTTTTTGAAAGCAAAAGTAAGCGTTACCTACGTAATTTCCGACGTTTTGTATATATACCTAATTGTATTTATTTAATTGTATGTATAAACAGTTAATTAGCATAATTAATTAAGTCTGCTACTTAGGTAATTAATTATGCTAATTAACTGTTTATATTGATTTGTGTCCCGTTGATAGCAACAGGCTTGCCCTCTATCTTCTTCTTGGCGTGTCGATAGCAATGTAAATGGACTCGGCCCAGAATTCGTCTACTTGTTTGGCGCCATCACCAGCATTCATCAGTTCCTGTAACGTGTAGCTGACAGGATACGCAGGACACGATATAAAACACCACATTTACACTCCAAGGCGGAGTCGTCTATGAATCTCCACCTGAACAGCAGTGCGATTATTTAATCATCTCACCGTGAAAACTTAGGTGAAGTGAGCGTGGAGTGAGCTGTCAATAGTGTCAATTCCTAGCAAAAACAAACTCACTTCACCTAAGTTTTCACGGTGAGATTTTTGCAGAATCGATCGGCAGGTTTTACTTACTTCGGCCAACTTGGGTCCGGAGTCTGTTTAAAGACTTACAGGTTACCGAAGGTAACTGATATCCAGGTGGGAGGTGGAGGTCCCCCCCTATTATATGGAACTTATGTAAACATAACTGGCGGAAAGTAGGTGGACAAATGGACGTTCCTCTGCCTCTCTACCCAAGATTATATCCGGACTTTAAAAGAGACTGTGTCCTCTGAGTTTTAAAATAATAAAAAAATAAGTTTTTATTATTTTAAAATATGACGTGTAAAAGTGATTCCGATATCCTATGTACAGACTACAGAATAAACAATTTTATTCCATAACCCTTTGAGGATTGCAGATGTTATTTATGTTATTAATGTAGGTACCGAGTGACAAGGTTAGGGTTCTGAGTCCTACAGAACTTCAAATTAACACCGTAAGCATCAAAACTAGAACTAATGAGAACGAAGTAATACAACCACAAAATTATGTCTGTCTATTTAGAACGCCTAGCATATTGGTCTACCGCAAGATAACTACGATTGCTATACTGTGGCTACGAAAATGAGTATTTTGCTGGACTAACTACGAAAATTCATGTCTAAAATTAGTACCTATAATTTGCCGTGGCGGCGGCGTAACATGCGTAGTTCATACAAATGTAATACCAAAAAGAATTTGTAAATAAACATATTCTAAAGGTAGTGTATTTATTCCGTTTGGATTACAGAATATCTAGGTTCCCAAATATATATTTTGACTTTGATATAAAGACGAGATATGAGGAATTTCAAATTTCTATAGAAAACTTATTTTTCACATAAGTCGTCTTTATATCAGTGTCCATTCAAAATAAACATAATTAATATGATTTTCTAATAAACATTAACATGACCGATTTTTATAGCAACATATTTTTGGTAACTTATTGCACAATTTAAACAATAACACTGAGTTTTAATAACTGTATCTAACATTTTTTTCGAATTGTTGTTTTTGAAGTGAAAACTTCTTTAGCGGCGCTGTGTACTTTTTTTGGAATGGGTAAAAACTTCTAAACTGGCGTCAGGTCACGTGACCCTGATCGAAAATTCGTAAGACGTAAAACGTAAGACAGCGCCATCTATGCACATCGGGAAGAACTACGAGGGCCTCGCGTACTAACTACGTAGTTCATCCAACAACGACGAGATGGCGCTGAACCACGGATATATAACATTTTGTTTATAAGACGATTCACAAAATACACTCGTAATTGTTCAAGTTTTCACTTCTGTCGGCACTACCGGAGTGCCAGTGTTTTTTTTTTTTAATTTATTTGGGGCCACCACTGAGGCATACCCAATCCATTGGTATAGGGTATGCCTCAGTGGTGGTCCCATATAAATAAAAAAATAAAAAATCCAAAAAATTCTTTATTCAATAATGAACAATTTTTGAAATTTATTTACAATAGGGAATATGCATGATTTTTTTTTATTTAAAAAATTAATACTCATTCCTTTAATAAACAGTTTAGTAAAACTGTTTTTCGGATAACTATGATACTATATAATACTATATAATTAAAAAAGATATGAGCCATCGAAGATTTGTTTCTATCTCTTTCTCGCAAAACAAAATTTAACACGGAGTTTATATGGCCGTAGTGACATGTGACGTCACAGTCTATGTCGGATCTCTCTGTCTAATTGGTGTGTAATCAATAGTTTTAAATGCTCATATCGGCCGTGTTTCTTGGACGATTTTAATTTTAATTTCACTTTTTGTCATCTCTACTACGGTATTTTCATATTTTGTTAATAAATGCCATGAAAAAAATTCATGCATATTCCCTATTGCAGGAGATTTCGCGTAACAAACATACAAAAAAACATATAGTCGAATTGAGAACCTTCTCCTTTTTCAAGTCGGTTAAAATGTTCTCTTAGCTCCTCCCATATAAATTTTATTAACTTTGCTTGGGTAGTTTTTGAGTTAGCTTCAATAATATGTATTTTTTCCACTTAGTTTATTTGATGATGTTATTATGACTTCCTGTCACTGATATTTACATAGCAAGTACCTAGTGTTATACGAATTTGTGTGGGGTAAGTACAACTTAAAAGTGAAAAATAAAAACTATTATTACAAAAAAAAACAACCGTCTCCCAAAAAAGACACTACAAAGTGACATATAACTTTAATTTCGGAAGTCGGTGGCATACAACAAAAATGACGAATCCAACGACACCGACCACGACAAAGGTATTATACTTACTTGTGTTTACTTCCTTTCGTAAACTTTTAAGAGTAAGGTATTTTCTAAACTAACCTTTTCAGATAATTCAAGGTTTTTAAGTTTCCTTTTTTGCCTGGATCAACAACAAATAAAGATAAGCCTTTTAAGGCTTATGTTACCTGATGTTGGAACATGAGTCATACCTTTTTCAAGATAGATTCTAAATCAGGGTTCGTTAATCCGATATTTGATAATATTCGATATCTATCAGATAAATATCGTGTACTTACAGTAAAAAAAATGCGATTTTCTTACTGTAGATATGTGTTCTAGTTGTACGTGAGCGGCGCGGGTCAGCATGTTTTTGTACGGACAAACAGGTACCTAACTTAACAAACTTATAACTTTGTGATTGTTCATGATACAGTTTTGAAATTTTGTAGGTACATAGATTCTTTACATAAAAATAATAGACACGTGCTTCGGGGTTCGCAATTACTAAAAATAATGTTGTATAAATACGATAAAACAAAAAAAACCTGATCGACGCAACCTGCGGTTTTTGATAAAAAAAAAAACACGTTTTAGGCCGTGCGTCCCAGCTGCCATTTGTAAATCTTTGTCAGTCGCTATGGGCCAAAAGTCTCACAACCAGTCTTACCCACTTGACAAGGTCAGATAGGCAGTCGCTCCATGTACAATAGTGGTATTCAGCTGCATCCGGTAAGTAAAACTAGAAGTAGGTAGTTGGGAAAAGGTTAAGCAGATTGATATTGATGCGATGCAAAGCTGGGCACAAGACCATTAATCCGTTAAACTTTAATTAGCGAAGTTAGCATTTCGAGTAAGGGATTAACTTTAAAAATTGTTAACGGACTTCCGTTAAGAGCGCTATGACGATTTTTTCTTGTTTAGAGCGTTTGACTCGAGTTTTGATTTGTGATTATGGTTTAACTAAAGTCACAATAGTAAAAAAAATACATGCCCGAGAAAGTTTAATTCCTTCTTTTGGGAGCGCATTCAATAAATATTTCAGTTTATTTACATAAATCAGTAAAAAACTTGTTCCTGCAAAGGCTGTTTCATAAAAATTTACTTTCGGGCATCTCGCGATGCTCTGTTACATCGAAGATATAATAGTTTAATAATTTATAAAAATGTCCACGGTACAACTGTATCTTCTACTTTGGTATGCATACATCAATTTATTATGTTTAATACAGTAATACACCAAAAATAATTCCGTAAAACAGAGAGTTAATGATATTTTTTCAGCCGAAATGATATTTTTTATCTCTGAATATTTAATAGAAATTCAAACAAAAAGTGTTTAATAACTAAGGTTACTTTGTCACCTTGCTTGAAAAAAAAAAATACTCTATTTTGAAGTAAAATAATATTTTTAAGCAATTGTTTTATGCAATGCTTTTTTATCAATATAAATCTCGGGATGCACGGTCTTAGCTTTAGTCCGCGCCGAGCGCTTTCAGAGGGAGGACGTGCCGCTCACTCGCTGCTGCCGTCACGTGATCTCGTTCGACAATTCGCCACGAATAAAAAGCGTCCAACACTTCTTGATACAAGTGAGTTTTTTTTTTAAATTACATAGTTATGTTCTGATTGTAATGTATATAATATAATTATTTTCCTATGATGTTCCAACGCGAATATAATTATAGAAAAAAAACATACGTAAATACATATAGTTGTTGTTTTTAATTTTTCTGACTTTTTTATTTATTGTCATCTCAAACTTTAATTTAATTAATTATTTTCAGACAATAGTTCACAATAATGGGCAAAATAGAAAAAAATTGAACTTTTGGTGCTGTCAAAATAAAAACAAAAGTTTTGACCGATAATTTGAAACGCGCAAGAGAAGCTCAGCGGTAAGAATTTTATGAGGAGTGCGTGCTTCCTGAAATCATAGATTCGAGGAAAGCACGGTCTATGCCGCTTCGGAGAATATTATTTTAATTATTATACTGGTTTTTTATGGTTCCGTACCTTAAGGGTGCCAACGGGACCCTATTACTAAGGCTCCGATGTCCGACCGTCCGTCTGTCTGCTAGTGTCTCATGAACCGTTACAAGTTCACAGTTGTAATTTTTAATTTTAATAAAACGACTTTTGATTTGTCTTTTTTATTTTCTTTTGACTTTTTTGACGTGACAACGTCTAATAAATCGATGAAGCTGGCTGCACACACGAAAAAAACATGACTCATGTAGCGTTACCTCGCGGCCTTGCTCTGCTGTAGCGTTGTACGCCATGGCGGCTTGAAGTGCAAGCGAGAGCGCGGAACGAGCGATGAGAGACAGATGATGTCAAACGCTGCCAAATCGGCCTCCGCGTTCGGCAATTTCATTAATGTTTTGTTATGACGTTGTCACGTTAAACTATCGTCCGTAAACCGACTTTACAGACAACCGATTTTTATCCAAACTGTAGAAACAACATCACATTGCATTTATTTCTATAAATAAGTACTAAAATGTCTTCCTACCTGCTAAATAAATTACATAATATATTAAACTTCGTAAAAAAAGTAGGTACAAAAAGTATTTTATAAAAGTAGCAAAAAAGTATTTGTAAGTAATGTTAGAGGCTGGCAACGCGCAAGTAATGCAGCTTCTGGCAATGCAAGCGTCTTTAGGCCAGCGTTGCCAGAATGTTACTTTTGTAACATTTTACGTTACTTTTGACCCTCTCATGTTACCTCCATGTTACACGCCTCAAAATGTTACTCTTAAGACTTAATAAAAAATATTTCTCAGAAAACAAAAAATAAACATGAAACGGAACGCATACAAGAAAGGTTTCGTTCGTCATGTTGGCGCACTTGATTGTCTTGATTTTGTGACCAAATTCTGACGCGACGACAGCGCGAAAATCTTTCACTTCGTTTGTCGTATCGCATATTCACTCACTCGCGTGAATTTCTAAATGACCCATCCCGCTTACTTAGGCGAGTGAGCGACGGCCTAGTAGTGGCATCCGTGTTGGTTCAGTTCAGTTTGTTATTACGATTCTTTCGAAGCCTACTAAGGGGACAGCTTTTTTTATGTAATAAAGTGCCATGTTATTATTAGTCGTTTTCCACAAAAAATAAGGTAATGTTACTTTTCTCGTGAAAATGTTACTTTTTGAGCTCTCTCATGTTATATTTGACTATCTGTCACTGGCAACACTGCTTTAGGCTGCGGTAACTACACACCATCAAGCGGGCCGTATGCTAGTTTGTCACTTTAGTGGTATAAAATAAAAATTAAAAGTGAAGTAAATTTGTATGACCCTATTGTAACTCAAACCGTTGTAGGTAACACTCATCGGTACAAATAATATTTCATGAACTATAATAACAGTAATTTAATTTATTTCGAAAACAAAGGCTCTTGTTGGTTTGATCCTGGCGTCCGACGCATAGCGGTTTGTATGTGTGCATAGCGTTCTGCCCTAGACGCACACGTGCGCATCTGCTGCCGCGCGCCGTCAAATTTACCTAAAACTGAGCACTTCGGTTTTGTAATAACGCTCTTAACACTGATGTCATGGCTTGAGGCGTATTTTTTTTCGTGTTTGATATGACGCTACTCCCACAGCACAACAGACAAACCCCCGCTGGTAGATGGCGCTGACCACGAAACGTCACATCATTTTATGATTATTTTACTTGGATGTAATTTTGAGATCGTAAAACGAAACGTACCTACATGTCTTTGTCACATCACATCACAATGACATTTTGAAAGTAATAACAACAAGGAAAAAGAAAAAAAAATACCAGTGTTTTTTTTATTTATTTACTAGGTTATATTCGGAAGCTTATGCCAACGAAAGTGTCAGTCAATGAGCGTATGTGACGTGCAGCAATGTTTATTTCCAAGCGTTTTGGCTTTGACATTTTAAGAAAGAGTAGGTATGTTGGGGTTCCTATCATTTTTTTAATGTTAAAAGCTATTGTAATTAGTCTGGTAGTCCTCTAAACACGGCGGTAATAATAGCGCATTTTTTTGTAATTTTTAGAGGGCCATATTTTCTATACTAATTAGTTGCTGAAAAAAAGAAAATGGCAGGGACGTGTTTGCAAATCTAGAATTTATGGAAAAAAAATTGCTCTAGCTAGCGGCATTAGTCAGGCAGAAAAAAGGGGAATACATTTGTATGGAGAATCGCACGCCCTGTTCCCTCTTAAGGCGAAAGCGCCAGGGTAGCCCGCGAAATTCATTTTTTTTTTAGGTTTTTTGGAATTTGCTAGTCAGTATTAAGTTGTACGTTGATTAATATATGAATCGCGGCCGTAAGAAATATGTATTTACAGAATTATAATCATTAAAGTCATCAACACAACTCTCTAAGACCACGTAACTCCAAAGAATAACTGTTTCATGAAATCATCATTCTTTGGAGTTATGTGGTCTTAGAGAGTTGTGTTGATGACTTTAATGATTATAATTCTGTAAATACGTATTTGTTACGGCCGCGAATCATATTTTGATCGATTTACAACTTAATACTGACCAGCAAATTGAAAAAAACGTAAGAAAATTTGATTTTCGGGGGCTACCTTAGAGCTTCCCCTTTAAGGGAACTACATGACCTAAAGCGCGGTCACTTTCGGACTGCATAGAAAAGAAAGAGAAGCGCGATGACACATCAATTGTAATTTATTACAAACTAAGAAGCAATTATCTATCTATGTATTTATAAAAAATCTATTATTTGGACAAAAAAATTAAAACACTAGTGCTTTAGTATGTTGCTTGTAGAATAATCTGACAAAAAATCAGAATGATTGTATGTATATTAGTATGGTTTTTATTGTAAAAAGAAAGTTTTAGTGGTATCTCTATCTGCATGATTTGTTTTCCGACATCCACGCGAACGAAGTCGCGGGCACAGCTTGTAATAAATAATTTAACATAGCTTGCATTCCTTTATAATTATATTTTCTAAATCTTTTGTAATATTTCTCCAGAAAGTTATAGTGAATAGAAGTCTGATAAGAACACAATTTTTTACTGCGCTGGAGTCTTTCTCTTTCTTTTTGTCGAGGATAAAAAAGCTAGTAAGTATCACTGACATTTTGGCTACGCCCAAGTAACACAAAATCGATATAATGGAAAAAGTGATGACCAGAAAATTTCTTCTAGCTTCGTTATAGAATTTGAAGGGTTTTAGCAATGTCTTGCTTCTGTATAACAGCATTTTATTAACTTTGTAGTTCCTAAAGCTATATAATCCTCTTTTTCAATCTTTTGTGCAGCTAAAGGTTTTATTTTAGACATAATTTATGTCTCTATACAGCTTCTAATACAGCTGTAAGCATTATACAAAAGTGTAGGCCGTATGTAAGCATTAATTACGGCTTAGGCTATTAAAAAGCATTTTAAAATTCTTTAAAACTGCTCTATGTTTTATAACGACCTTTCGCATGGGTCACAACTGTTTAACGGTGTACATTGGTGTTGTTTTAATGCCAGCTTTTTAAAAGCATTTCATCATAATATTATATAGCCTTTATCTATACAAACGTATAATGACAAGAATTTTAACAAGCAATAAGTCGTATACCGGCATCCGCATGCCTAAAGTTTTTAATTATGCTTACGCCATTTTACTTTTTGTATCGATAATATTTAAAATATAATTTTATGGTAAATAGTCCTTTAGAAAGGACTTCAACCTATGGTATTGACCGGCCGGTACAATACAGGTATCATAATGACTAAAACTAAAGATTTCTTCGTAAGAGCATAATTTTTTTTTACAATTCCACATATTTTTATAATATTTTTGTAATAAATAGCTCTTTAATTTGAAGGCGCATGAAATATTTGATTCAAATATATACATACTTTCACAGTAAACTGATACTCGCAACCTTAATTCCTCATAGAGAACAAAAACAAGAGTTTAATTACTTGCCTTGTAGCACTTATATGTTTTTGTTGAAAGTATCCATGTTCTTTTTACACAAGATTTATTAATAATAACAGAAATTAAAAATAATATTTGATAATGTTCTTATTTTGCCTTTGTAATGGTACAAGCTGTATAAGAGCCGCATTTAACATATGCGCACTGCTTTAACCTGTTTTCACAGCCCATTATAATGCGTTTATCATTCCGGTGGACAACCAATATAATGCTGCTAAAATGCCATTCTTACACTTAAGGCTGTATAATTTGGGGCCCAAATTAGCATTACAAGAGCTGTATAGTGGTTTATAATGCCTATATGTAGACTTCTTATAAAGCTATAATAATATGCTAATTCTGTTATCCATCGATTATAAAGCTATTTTGTGCTACTTGGGCGGTTCCTACAAGAGCGGCGGCCGCTACATAACGACCGCAGTGACGGGTGTCAATATTGTGGTCACTTACGAATGCTTACGACATCCAAGTTATGAACGAAGTCGCGAGCTAGTTGTTAATAAATTCGAATGCACTGAATTAATACACATACCTACATGATAAACATATTAGGTACTGTTTGTATACTTCGTTATATTTAAAACTCCCTTATAGCTTTAGCTAAGGTAGCAGCATTGAAATATTGAAATACTCGTTCATATTGTAGAAAGAACCACTTTTTTGTTCCGTACCTATATGATAAATTTTGTTGTTTTTAACCTTATTTTGAGATACTGCTACCGGTAGATAGTAGGTATAAGACTAAAACAAAATTATGTTGGTACTAAGTTCAGGCTAGATAAATATTAAAACTACCTAGATTCTAGTTGGTAGTTTTAATATTTATCTAGCCAGCAGCTTAGTCACTGTTATAAAAACAGATCAACGTCAGCTCGGTGTGGTTCAATGTCAGCTAGCTTTGCTCTGATCATTACACTGGGAATCATTGACCCTAATACTTAATTGAGTTACTTAATAGCTACATTTACTTAATTCATTCAGCAGTGCCATTGTAGGTTCCATTCTAGAACAATTACACAATTGCTTATTAGAGTAGAATTATAAATATCTGTTAATCATCGTTTGTAAACAAACGCTTATCCAATCTATTGGGCTCTTCAAAAAAATCATATGAGCCCAATTTGTTAGTAAAAAGAGCCTATAGCCACATTAAATTAGAAAGTTTAATTAGACAAGCAAATATTACGTGAGATGACAACAGAACTATTTTATTTGAACAATTATTTTAACCAACAGAATTGAGAAGCTTACATAGTTCTGATGCAGTGCCGAAATAATGCTTTACTTTCTAACCGTGACCTGCCGATTTACTATAAAGTAGATCCCCACGTCGCGGCGTGGGCTTAGCTGATCTAGCATAGTACGGAGTTTCAATTGAATTAGAGGCCAACTTATACCAGTTTTGTTACCACTTGGGTGCGGTCTGGTGTACTGTGCGCAGGTACATAAGTGGCTCAACTTGCACTGTCGAAACTCAAGGTAAATTAGGTAGTATAGATAAAATAAAACTTAATGTTTAGCCTTGACCGTTTCTCTAATGGATCCACAAATCCACTAAGATTTGTGGATCCTGTGATGTGTATAGTAGTGATTATAACAACATAAGAACTTAACTTACAATAAGATAGCTAACCTTATTGTAGAAGTTACAAGTCGAAATTATAATAATGATAATGGAAGACCATGAAGTTACAACTTTGAAGGAGTGTCATTCGGATATGACTGGTCATTTCTCTTTAGATTAGCACTTAGCAGGCACATTAAGCACACATTAACTTAATGCTTATCAACAACTCAAAAAATGTTAATCAAGGCTTTTGTCAATTCAGGGCTGATTTATTATAGTCTGATAAATCCTAATCCTAATTTAACTAAAATGGCGAAAGTTTGTGAGTGCGTTTGTATGTTTGTTAGGTACTCAATTTCGCAAAAACGGCTGAACGGATTTGGATGAAACACAGTTTTATAACCTGGATTAACACCTAAGACCTTTTTACCCCGGTTACCGGTAAGTAGTATGTTCCCGTGGGATAATTGTCGACCGCCCACGCGGGTGAATCCGCGCGTCCAAAAGTAAGTAGGTATGTTATTGTATTTCTATGAGGAAAAAATGAAAATCACGCGATCTTACTGATATCTCAAAAAACGCGTTTCATGCCTAAGCACGACAAACTTTCCGTTTAGGAAAAGACGTAAACGACGAATAACGTAAAAAGAAAAATTATTTTGTAGTTTAGCTACACAATCATTGAAAAAAATATATTTTATTTTTTTTTAATTATTTTTTAAACTTAGTGTTTACCAAAAGACTTAGGTAGTTGATGTCCGATGAGATTAGTTATGATAAAAATCCCAAATCATTTATTTAAATTAAACCATTTACAGGCACTTTGATTTGTCAAGGAATCGGTCAGTCAGAAATATGAAGCTAATTGCCCTATGGAGAAGAACGGGCAAGAGACTACACAGACACTCATTTAGATATATTTAGGTAGATACAACAAAATAGTTGCATCATTAATGTTGAATTTATATGTGAGAATGACGTAAACACGTTAAAAGTGCAAAAAGAAACAAAAAAAAAGCAATCCTTAATAAAAAAAAGAATTACATTAAAACTTGCTAGTTATCTAAAAATAGTAGACGGATGTCTCTAAATATAGACAAACCAACGTAGCTATATGCACGACAGTGTAATGTGACAAATTTTTGAATGCTTCGAGAGAATAAACTTAGGTAATACTTAATTACTTAAAACTATAGGTATGCATTAACAAACCAAAATCCATCATCCACCCGTTTGGTAGTTTTAATTTTTATGTATTTTCTGGTGTGAGTACTTTAAAGTATATACATAATTAGCCTGTAATGTTCTCACTGCTGAGACACAGGTTTCCTCTCTGTGAGAGGGAGTGGGCCGTACTAGAAAATTATAGGGCGACTTTTTCGTATAATATTTTTATTTCACGAAGCGACGCGCGCTTTACATGTGGTAACCAAGTGTGCAAACACGCTGTGAATGTGTGCGTGAATACGTGTAGCGTCAGCACGTGACTTTTTATATATATTTTTTTAATTATTATACACAAAAGCACAATTTAATGATAGGAAATGATTTATTATATTTGATAGTACTTACATATGTTTTTTTATTTACTATTGAATTAATTAAAAAAAAAATCGAGTAAACACGAATAGATTCGATTGCTGACTTCTGACATCATTGAATAAAAATACCGGTCGAGCAATGCCGTACCTACTCGACCGCTGACGGTTCTGTATCTTTACTGAGAGCAGTCGAGCCACTTTCAGGACGGAATGCTTATACCTACATACATGTTTATACAACAAAAAAGACGGCAGACATTTTACTGATTGAATTTGTTAGGTTAATGAATTGCAATATCTCTGTATTTTTCCCGCGATTACTGCGACGATTTTCGTAATTTCTTTTTCATTTGGAAGAGGAAGTTTGCGCGGTAGGGTAGTCTCGTAAAATTTTTATTAACTTTGTTAAGATAGCTTCACCGCTCAACTGTTGAAAAATCAAAATTTGATTTATAACAATACAGATTCAATGTGTCTCATTAGTTACAATTGAGCTACTACTATATAGATACGTATAAAACTTCCTGTCACTGTGGTTTACATAGCAAGAGTGGTGTAGGGTAGGTGGTTACCACAACAAGAAAGTTAAAAATAAAAAACTTTTTCCGAAACAAAACAATTGACTGCCAAACACTACTAAAGTGAAAAATAACTCTTCCAACTATTAACTATTTCGAAGGTTGGTGGCAAAAAACCAACGAGCGATTTTCGAAATGTAAATACACAGACACACCTACATTCAAGCGGATTGTTTCTTCGTTAATATTTTGCTACGGAACTCTAAAGTCGCGCTACATTTGCTAATAATGTGTCTTATTATAAGATACTTAATGAGGAAGACCGTAATAATATTGACCTCAACCTTATATTGTACGTTTTTACCTACGCAATATTTGTTCCTGTCATGTCTGTAGGTAGGTATTATATCTACGGACATAGTGCGCGGGCGAAGTGATAATTAAATAAATAGCACGCGTCTTCGTCATTGCGGATTTCTTATTTCCAGACACAAAGTGCAAGCCTACAACTCTCTACCTCCAAAAAAGTCGTCCTGTAATTTTGCACAAGGAAAGATTTTCACAAATCAAAGACAATTTCCTTATAGACTAAAGTATTTTCGTTTCAATTAGATTCTCCGCAAAAGTAGTCCGCAGAACCTATTTTTCGAAATCTATCACCTACATGCCATAGATTAGGCGAGAAAAAAACTTCAAAAAGTAAAATTATACTAGGTAAATCTTATGGCCCGCGTAGTGGATTACGGCCCACTCCCTCTCACCCAGAACAGGCCTGTGTCCCACCAGTGGGAACGTTATAGGCTATACTTACTTCCTTTAATAAGATAAGCCACTGCGACTACACAAATAAGTAGGTGATGGAGAAAAATACATGATTACCTAACCCTGATGGAAATTACTTGATCAGACTGCAATTGAATTATAGAAGAGTCACGATGTCGTCGGAAAACTAGTTTTCTAACAAACTGTACAACATTGTTCAAAATAATTGCATGAAAAGTATTAGGTGGCATGACTTGTTATGCGTGTAACTATAATTACCTACATTGTTTAATTATAATTAAACAATGTAGGTGATTATATAGCTTACTTATCACCTTATTTTCAGTTGACATCCACAACAACTACATGCGACCACGACAGGTTTTCAGATAGGGACATTTTCTTTTTTAATTTATTTACTTCCTTTTTCCGTCGTCGGGTAACAGTTTCAAGTTTTATTTTAAGTATATGGTTTATGAGAATTCCTCCGGGTTACTTTGAATGAGGGGGCAATGGTGGCCCATGGGTAACGGCCGCGACATAGGTACCTATATGAGCTGTAAGGTCGTGGGGCCGACAAGTGATTTTTTTGAAGTGAAACTTCTTTAACCACGTTGGGCATTTTTTGAGATGGCAATAAACCATTGAACTCGCGACACTGTTACCGACACCGCGCGTGTTTTGTTTATAAGACGCTTAAAAAAATACACATGTATTTGTTCAAGTTTTCACTTCTGTGGCACTCCCGGAGTGCCACTGACGGCGCCCGTTCACGAACATGACGCATAGATCAGCACCATTCAGCTCAACCATTTTGAAGGGAGCTAAATGATCCAACACACACGCCACCGTCAGCGAGACATTTGAGTGAGCATGACATACTATCAGTCGCCAGGGCACATTCAAGTCAATGAAAGACATTATTATCCGGTAAATGGTAGCTCTATAGTACATAAAACTCACATCTGTGCTATGCAATTATACAATACAAAGGTAATTGAGTTTATACAATGCAAAGATAGTCACATCGTGTCACATAGTGTTACATCTTCAGCAGTTCGAACAATATTTTCAAGTGTTAATCTATTAGTTGTGGTTGTGGAGCAGGACCAGCATTGAGCCAGGCATTTTTATCAGCGATGTAATCCCCTAACTTATAATATTCCTGCCTGCATGGTGTGCGTTTTATTCAAGACTTGAATTTTGTCTCATTCAGTTGAAGAATGTGGGGAGGTATTTTAAAAGAGGCGTCTACTTTAGCCAGCCTGAAACCTGGTTGTACTAATAGGTCCCTATTTCTATTACTACTTATAATTATGTCTGTCACCTATTTTACTAAAAATATCTAAATTTTTCCTTACATAGGTACATGATGTTTTCGTAGATACATATATGTATTGACAAGGCACTATCATGAAGTTAATATCCTTAATCCTTATCCGTATTTCTTTTTGAGGTACGGAACCCTAAAAATATCAGCTTTTGTGTGTAAACGAGTCTCTGAAAGGCTATTTTGAAAAGGTGCACGTGTAAGGTCTTGTAATAACCTCAGTCGGAATAAAATAAAGATAAAGATTTATTTCAGGAAGGGGAGCCCAGAAGGTTTTGGACAAGCATAAGAAGGGCGAACAATTGAATAGCTGAGTAGGTGCTGCATGATGAGAGAACACTGTAAATATATTTGATAACTTTCAGATACGAGCCCCGTGGTCAGGGTTCCACTTTCAGATTTTCAAAATGGAACAGTAATAACGCGATCTTTAGAGCCGTTGATTTTCGTATGGTCGTGTGTGGCCTGGCGCATAATAGCTTTTTAAAAGTCAAATCGAATGTAGAAATTGTGGGCTTTCCCCACGGAAATCTTTCTATACTCCGAGGCTTTCTCTAAATCTGACAACTTTGAAAACTCAGATTTGGAAAGTACACTCGGTGCCAATAAAAGTTATTTAGTGCAATAGTGTAACATGTCCTGATAGTGAATAGATGGAGCCTTTTGGCAAATATATCGTCATTGATTTGAAAGGACCCAAAAGTGGTCATAATTTTGCATTAACCTTTAAATTAACGAACCCAATAGTTTTGATTACTGTTTCAATTTAAAGCTGTCACTTTTATGAAGATTTGTCGGTATTCAGAAGTTTGGAAATAGCAAAAATTGAGATTACCTGATGATTTGAAATAAAGGTTTGCTTTTGGCCTTGACTATTGACTTTTACTTTGATTAAAAGTTGAGTGGTAAAAGTAGACTAGTTTAGCATAATTTTATAATGTTTATGCAGTTTTTGATTAAAAGTTGAGTGGTAAAAATAGACTACTTTAGCATAATTTTATAATGTTTATGCAGTCGATCAAAGGGTAGCACGTTATTTGGCAGCACGTAGTAGGTATTAAAAACAGTTTTTACTTAGTGGTCGCTTTGTGGAAGCGAAAATAGGGTCGTGCACTGGATAATGCACACAAAGCTTCACAACCGTATATTTTATTGATAAATAAACTACTTTATAACTAATAGCGAATTAAGGCTCCTTCAAACAGGCGCGACACGCGATAAAATTGCACGTGACACAAAGGCACCGCAGTCGCGCAACGAGCGGTGCCTTTGTGTCGCGCGCGATTATATCGCGTGTCGCGCCTGTTTGTAGGAGCCTTTATCATGCGCGTGCACAGTAGGTTTACGTTTACGTGTTAAAATGCGTTTGGGCCCGCGGGGGAATCTAATATAAAAATATCGAGCAAGTTAAGCATGTCGAGGTACCTATTTTCGTTATATTTAAATATTTGCTAAATTTGATATAAAAAACTTATATTTAATGGATAGGTACGGTGCCAAATCTTTATGATATGGATAATGGTCAGAAAAATCACAGACATAATGATTATTAATTTTCTTTAAAGAAGCATACAAAAAAAATTGAATTCGCAATTGCACTAGAGGTACTTATAAGTAAGGTTTCGCTAAGCTTTAAAACTACCCGAAACGTAGTGAATAAATTATTCTGGAAATCTGGATAACAAATAGGCATTAAAAATATACAATACATATTATGGCATTTCGCAGGTCAGTCTAGAAGGTTGTGGGCTGCTTAACCGAGCTTGTCTGTGGGAGGGCTTAAAAAACTTAAAAACTATGCGACCACACGCTAAGGGCGTCGTCGCTAGGGGAGAGCAGGGACAGGCTGTATCGGATTCAGGATCAAGGTTTCGCTAAGCTTTAAAACTACCCAAATCCAAATAAATAAATAAATAATTCTGGATCACATACGCAAATAAAAACCTAGCTAATTCGCATAGACAAGGGGATTGAAGATTTTTATATGGAGCCTTGGCATGCCTACCTGTCCGCCATTTTTTTTTAAATGGCGGCCACTCATTAACCCTATATGTATATTATACATGTAAATCAATATCAGGATAATTATACGAAAGTCCAAAAAATATGGATGTCACGTGATCAACTTTCAACGTTAATATCTCGGAAACGCGACGCTTTACAGGGTTTGGTACTAATATTTTTTCGGTTTGCATTGATGTCAACTATTGATTTTATATAAGTTTCATGCGTAGGAGCCAGTTTGAAAAAAACAAACAAAATTGTGTACAAGTTATGCTACGGAACTTCAAAGCCCATTAGTCGGTGATTTATCAAAATGAAAGAGATTCTAAAGGCTCCTGCAAACAGGCGCGACGCGAGATGCGAATCGCGCGCGACACAAAGGCACCGCAAGTCGCGCAACTTGCGGTGCCTTTGTGTCGCGTGTCGCGTCGCGCCTGTGTGTACGAGCTTTAAATCGTAGTAAATGAAAGTGGTTACTTAGGTAATTAGGCTGCTGCACACTGTCTTCTGCGACATCGGAAAAACCGAGATGTCAGCCATAATTAGAGCAGCTATAAAGTCCCATCTCACCTAATTGCGTGCAGACTGTAGATAATAAGATCATTAATTTATAGTTTGGGACGGATAACGAGGAAAAAGATTGTTAAATGGGTGTAATCACGATAGCAGTACAAATAGTGGTTCGTTCATTTTGGATTACTTTGCGAATTCCTCGAATCTCTTGAAATAATATTTGAAATTTAAAATTTATATATAGGTTACATTTTTTTAATAGTAATAATATCTAATTATTATCTAGCAAAACGTAAAAATGAAACAACATTACTTTAACCAAATCTAAAAATAACAAAATTAAATCCTAACTTAACTAAAAGTATACAGAAACTAAAAAAATTGCGTCGAAAAATTCATCCGCATCGCTGTCGACTGGTAATGTACTTAAGAGACTGGCGTCATTACCACGTTGTATGGTGAGGCTTAGCCTCTGGCCAAGGGAAAAGCCAGACCATGGGTCACGGGAAGCGTCGTATATCAGGGTCGTCTAGGGATTCCCTAGTGGCTCTGCATGAACACGGGCATTGTCGTGCATTAATGTGAATCTTGCACCAATTTTTTGTGCAAATGGTACCACAGGAGGTCTTATGATCTCCTCAATGTATCGCACAGAGATTGAGATTAACCATGACATACCATGACATTGGGACCCCCAAATCTGTCACTTTCATGGATACAAGCATCCGAAAACCGCTCACCTTCTCGTCTCCATACGACGATCATCACTACAAAATTTTACTTTACACTCATCGGTGAACAACTGTGCTTCATTCACTTATGTCCCAGTCCAGGTGCAGCCTTGCGAATGATAATCGGTTTGCTAGGTGTACACTAGTCAATGGAATCCGCACTACACATCTCCTAGAAAACAGCTGGTCTTCATGTAACCGATTTCTAATCGTTTGGTCACTCACGTGAGTACCGGTCGCCTGGCGCAACCGATTTTGTAAGGCGCGGGCGGTGACTACGCGCTCTCTTCGCGCAGTCAAACGTATGTAGCGGTCTTCCTGTGAGGTGCTTGCTCGATTTCTGCCAGATCCCCGTCTTCTGGTTACACTCCCAGATTCTTGAAATCAATTCCAAGCTTCTGGATTGCTCGCCTTGAAAAGTCAAGCTGTAAAGCTACAGAACGCTGCGAATGTCCCTCTTGGATCATCAATGTGATGGCTCTAGTTGCGGTTTGCAGGTCTATATGTCTTCATAGCATAGCGCTTTCAAAACGTTTATCCACGTTCTAACTTAGCAAATGTAAGACTGTTCACAAAAGAATCCACAATTTAAATGACTTAAGAATTCGTCTTAGATAGGATTATACTTTTTTTGTAACCACTTGAATTTACCATTCAAGTGGTTACAAAAACAGTATCAAAGTACCCACTTCAAAAATTATGCTAGTGGTATCCGTGGTATCCTCACATTATATTTGTTAACACTTTAGGAAATACAATACACAAAACTTTAAAATAATTAAATTAGACCGGATGTTAAAATTCACAAGTGACCCTTATTTTGTTTTGACTAGACATATTATAATTTAAAGTCGCTTTTCGTGTCTGTTTTTATGACCTTCCAACCTTGGCCATGGATTTTGAAGCGGTTTTTATCGCCATTTAGATAATTTATTCCGGAAGGTTTTTGCGTATTCATTAATATTGTAAAGAAACGTCTGTTTTGTTAAGTCTTAGAATAGAACCTGCTTGGAGCGGTCCAAGCAGGTTCCTATTTTATTTAATATTTCAAAGATTTTTCATGGATACTAACTGGTTTTTATACAAGTTTATGAGACAGCAGTATTCGTAAATCAAACTTACATCTATTCAAAACACTGAAATCGAAACGTCGCAAAAATGAGATTTGCACTAATACACACAACGCAGCTTTTTACACAAAAAGTTTTCTAGGCATGGCACACAGATTGTACTGTAAAATATCGGAGCCTATATGAGCAAAACACGAGCTAAATGATTTAAAAAATATGTAAGTTTCCTAACTCAAATGGCATAGGTATTATAATAATACCTATGCCATTTGAGTTAGGAAACTTACATTATATATTCCATTGAATACCTGGACAATAATGCAAGATATGTGGATAAATATGTGCGGTAAGAATTCGTTTAATTAAATGCACAGCATTTAATCTGTGGTTGGGTTTGTCAGTTTTAAATACGAGGGCAGTTTGATAAGTCAGTGACTTTTTTAATAAAACATTTTTTTCGGTAAATAATCGTTTTATTTCTCAACATAGTCTCCTTTTAGGTCGATACATTTAGTCCAGCGTTTTTTCAATTTTTTTTAGTCCTTCCAAATAATAGGTTTCCTCAAGGCCCTCAAAATAGGCGCTTTTCAGTGATCACCTTTTCATTCGATCTAAATCTCTTATCGCCCAGCCATTTCTTCAGGTTTGGAAATAGGAAATAGTCGCAGCTTGGGGCTGGAGAATATGCTGGATGAGATAGCAGTTCGTAGCCTAATTTATGGATTTTTGCCATGGTGACTACACACGTGTGCGCCCGTGCTTTGTCTTGATGGAACAGCAATTTTTTCTTCGCTAAATGCGGTCGTGTCTTCTTTAAATCAATATAGAATCTGTCTAAAAGCTCTGAATAATATTCGACGCAGATCGTTCTACCCTTTTTAAGGTAATTGATGTGAATGACACCGCGTGCATCCCAAAAAACTGTGACCTTGACCTTGTTGGCCGACAGACCCACCTTAGCCTTCTTTGGTGCACGTTCAAGGCTCCTTCAAACAGGCGCGACACGCGATAAAATCTCGCGCGACACAAAGGCACCGCAAGTCGCGCAACAAGCGGTACCTTAGTGTCGCGCGCGATTCGCGTCGCGCGTCGCGCCTGTTTGTAGGAGCCTTCACTCGGAGAAACCCACTGTCTTGATTGCTCCTTGGTCTCTTGGTGTTTTGTGATGTATCCATGTTTCGTCCACGGTAACGGAACGGCGCGTTCATTCTTCGATCATCCAATATCATTCCATGGATTTTATCGACGATTTCTAGCGTGAAGACCTCTTTTGGGCGACCTGAGCGTTCGGCGTCACTTATACTGGTACGACCACAACGGAACTCAGTAAATTAATGACAAAGCTTGCTCAAACCTAATAGTCGATTCATAGACAACATAGACACAGTAGTCTATTCATAGACAAAAGTTGACGGGAGCAGTATTGCATTTAAAGTTACTGCGAGGGAAACTCAAAAATCACTGACTTATCAAACTGCCCTCGTATATTATTATTTAAAATTTAATACTAAATAATAATAATAAATGTTATAAATGAAATATTATAAATTTCTAACATTTTAAATATTCTAAACAAATTTTGTATGTTGTTCTAAAAAAATTTTGTGTTTAAAAAATAAAAAAACTTTGACTTTAAGATTGTCCGGCTACCTGTTTGGTTTGGGTCTCATTAATTTGAGATTTCAATACAAATCTATCAATATATATCTTTATATCAGTCTACATATTATAAAGAGGTATTTGTTTATACGTAGAGGGTAATGTCCGGAACTGCCAGTTGGATTTGAAAAATTCTTTTTGCAATTGTTAGGCCAATTCTCGAGGAAGGATAACATCACGCTAAGATCCTTAGGAGCCGGGCAAAAGGAAAAAAAGTCAGAAAGAACGCTAAGCGAAAACGAAGTAGTAGCACGGGCGGGCGATGGGATGCGAGGCGATGGGTCAGGGGCCGAAATTTCACGTGGTCGAAGTCACGGGCAGAAGCTAGTATATCAATAAATACAGTCATATAATGACTTGTAATGTTTACTTTTATGTTGTATAGGTTTTATAAAGGTATTAATTACCTTTATAAGTTTAAATAATTAATATATTTTTGATATCAATTATTTTGAAATAAAACTATAACTTATAGGAACCAATTCTGTATATTTATAATAAGCAAGTTTCGTATTAAAATGAGGTCCCTAACAATATAAGTAGGTAAATAAGTCTTGCATACTTAGTTTGAGATTTTTTTAATAGTTTTTCTGAAATGTAATGTATGTACCTACCACATAAATGTCACTATAAGTGTGTGTGTGTGTGTGTGTTTATATGTTTATTACTTCTTCGATGGACAAGCTGAAAAATGTCTGGAGGAACAGAGATCTTACAAAACCCACCAAGGCTTGTTCAATGACTGGTTTTCCCAACCTTCCTTTACGCTCCTGAGACGTGGACGCTGCGAGACATCGAGAAGAAGAAGATAGACGTTCTGGAAATGTGATGCTGGAGAAGAATGTTTGGGGCTTGGGGTATCGTGCTATGAGTTTCGCATCAACACCTCAATACGCCTAGAACTCAATATCAAAAAGCGTCTATCTGTTATGGTCCAAACGCGCATCCTGAAATACTTCGGACATGTCTCGAGGCGTGAGGGAGACTCTATTGAGCGCCTTGTCGTGCAGGGTAGAGTGGAGTGGTGGTCCCACCCATGAGATGGACTGACTAAATTAAATCGCAGTGGGTGATCCCTTGTATGAGTGCACAAAAAACACCCGAAATCGCAGTAGGTGGCGAGGAATCGTGAGGCGAATCACATCAGCCCCTAAACAAGAAACTACATGAGGACCACGACCGCTCTGACAAGAGTGCTACGAAGAAGAAGAAGAAGACTTCTTCACGCTCAAACGGCTGGACCAATTTTGATAAAAGTTTGTATAGAGGTAGCTGACCCCCTGGATTAACATATAGGCTAATTTTTTATCCCGACATTCCTACGGGATCGACTTTTACGCGGATAAAACCGCGGGGCGCAGCTAGTCTATTTATAAAAAACAAAGTTCGGTTATTTTGTAGGTACGGTCAGCATCAAAAGTCGATTAACACTTCAGTTTTTTTAATCTTAGTTATTGAGCAAAATATTAACACTTCAGTTTCTTTTAATCTCAGTTATTGAGCAAAATATTTGTTGAAAATTGCATCGTACTTCCGCTGCAATTTTGAATAAATATTTTACTCAATAAATGAGGTTAAAAAAACTGAAGTGTTAATCGACTTTTGATGCTGACCGTACCTATACTATTTATAACTCCGGAAAGGCTGGACCGATTTTTTATATATATTTTTTTATGTATGTTCGGGCTTAACTCTCTCATTATGATCTTTGATTTGTCTTCGCCCCGAATAGCAGAATAATTATGTATTATTAAAACATGGGAAAAATTCACGAAATACATAATTATGAAGATAATTCATTTTCTCATACATTTTGTATTTATTGATTCAGGCGCCGGGTACGAAGTTCGCCGCGGGTCAGCTTGTTATTTAAATAAAAAACTGGCACTCCGGTAGTGCCGACAGAAGTGAAAACTTGAACAATTACGAGTGTATTTTGTGAATCGTCTTATAAACAAAACACGCGTGTTAAGGTGTGTTCCTTATTTTATAGGGTTTTTTGCAAATCAGGTATGATGACCAAAGTGACTGGTTTATTCTTCTCGTGAAAGGAATTTATTCAGATTTACAAATAAGCACACAGGATAGACTTCAGTTCGTGGTGTTGGTCGCGGCAGTGGTAAGAGAAGCAAGCCCATGGAGCTCGTCGTCAGTTATATATCCGTGGTTCAGCGCCATCTCGTCGTTGTTGGATGAACTACGTAGTTAGTACGCGAGGCCCTCGTAGTTCTTCCCGATGTGCATAGATGGCGCTGTCCTCAACAACGCGCGTCTTTCGTTTTACGTCTTACGAATCTTACGATCAGGGTCACGTGACCTGACGCGAATTTAGAAGTTTTTACCCATTCCAAAAAAAGTACACAGCGCCGCTAAAGAAGTTTTCACTTCAAAAAAAACACCGGTCAAGTGCGAGCCGGACTCGCGCACCGAGGGCTCCGTACTTTGTAGGTAAGTATGTAAATAGACAAATTTACGGTTTTCGGATATTTTTCATTGCCTGTGCTAAATGACATTGTTTCTTGCCAAATTTCAGGATTTTAGGTCAACGGGAAGTACATATAGGTTTTGATTTCGGATCATTATATGCCCGGATCTTTTGATTGCGTTGACCTAGAAGTTTGATTTTTTCACTGCTCGATACTAATTTCAGCTTGATAACTCCACGCGCTCCTGAGAAAAAGGGTCTTGACAGACGGACAACGCAGTGATCTTATAAGGGTTCCGTTTTTCCTTTTGAGGTACGGAACCAGGTTCTTCAACTCAAGTTTAGAAGTTCACTGTCATATGTTACTTTCATAAGTGAATTATATGCAATAGGATAGGGTAATAAGATCGTAATGGCCTGGTTGTTGGTAAGACTTCGCCTATCATGCACGAGGTTGTTCAAATTTTGATAATGTGACTTTTCCAATTCATATGTACAGACACCAGCACATCAAGCTACCCGAAACTGACAAATTTTCCCAATCAACTTTGAACCTTATGCTTTAGCGATAAAGTTGAAAGAAATTTGACAGATTGTAGTAACTTGATGTGCCGGCGTCTGTACTTTCTGAGTTGGGCATTACAAACATCGGTGAAGGCAAACACCATGAGGAAACCTGAACTTATAGTTAATATATCTGAAATTGCCAACCAGTCTTGAGCCAGCGTGTTGATCAATGCTAGTGCCTTCTATGTTTATGAAGACGCCTTTACCCAGCGGAGTAAATGCGTAACACACTATCAGTAGTAATGATTATGGCTTTCGTTGATAACATCCAATGCGTTATTTGCGCTATTGGGCAGACATTTTTCGAACATTATGGTGCAATGGATTAGCAATATCATTCAAAAATGTTTAGATTGAGATTGATATTGTGTTACGTAATTATTAGGGTGCTGCAGTGGGACAGTTATAGGCTGGTCGTAGGGTCACAACGTTATAGGGCGACCGTTTAACTGTGACGTTGCTTGAGGTAGCGGCGCGGTGCGGGAGGGGTGTGTGACATGATGCGAAAGTTCAGTGATTCGTCAACTTGTGACAACTATCACCCCTCCCGCACCGCGCAGCTCCCTCAGGCAACGTCTCAGTTAAGCGGTCGGCCTATAGTTACATATTACCTAAATATGTATATTATTTTGACGTGACAACATCTAATAAATCGATGAAGCTGGCTGCACTCACGAAAAAAACATGACTCATGTAGCGTTACCTCGCGGCCTTGCTCTGTAGCGTTCCATGGCGGCTTGAAGTGCAAGCGAATATTAACAAATGCAATGCAACTATTCCATCAGTATTTTCTTATGACGTTGTCACGTTCAACTATCGTCAGTAAACCGACTTAACAGACAACCGATTATTTTTTATGAATACCTTGGTATCGTTATTTTTGTTAATAAATGGCTGACTGCTGTAGAGTATGTAAGAATAATAAGAGTACATTGCTAGTTATTGTGGACCTACGTTACGTTCTCTATGGTTACCTTATAATCATAGATATAAGGTTATAATTATTGGAAGTAATAGATAATAAATTATCTATTACTTCCAAGTGATACAACAACATCATTTATCACACAATATCGAGTTTTACGATGCGTTAATAATTATTAACGCATCGTAAAACTCGATATTGTGTGATAAATGAGGTTGTTGTATCAGTATTTCCCATACATTTGTTAAGTTTACTTTATAACCTTGTAATCCTAATACATTCACGTGTTGTTGTTACAATTTGGACCAGAAAAGTCGATTGTGAACACAGTGAACTACTGACATAGGTAACTGTTTTAAAACATACAGTTTTTTATTGAACAATGGTATCTTAATGTTCCAATTTTATGTTAGAAGTTTTTGGTTAGGGTTTATCCGATCTTAATCATAATAATGAATGCGAAAGTCTAGACTTACACATACTTCGCTTAAGCTTAAGTAAAAATTTACCGAACGTACTTACTTAAAACACCATTTACTTAAATTGTATGGAAGAATTTTAATAAGTTGTTAAATTAGGGCTAAGACTTGGCAGTTCAAGGCCAAATGGCATTTGTGATTTAAAAGACTTGTTTTTAGTTTTTACTGGGTGTGTCCGTGAGTTCACTTCGCGTATATATTGGATTTCGTGGGTTTTTATTATTTTTTTTGCGCGGAACCCTCAATCTTTTTCTAAAATAAAAGTAGCCGACGTTATTCCTTATAACATCAGCTATCTGCCCCTGACAGTTTTTTCAAAATCGGTCCAGCCGTTTTGAATATTATCCGGAACAAACAGGCAGGCAAAAATTGTTTATTGTTATTAGTATCATACCTATTATACTTTCATATGCATATGGTAAAAACCTGTTAATTTGACATAACAAACAGACAATGCAATTTTATTTATTTGTATAGATATACCTAAATACGTTACTGTGGTTGTTAGTGCAAAAAGTATTGTTTGACCATACAAACTTGTTAGACTTAGGTACAGCCTAATACTTTTAAATAGGTAGATATGAATGATAAAACCTTAACACAGGTACCTGAATGTTCGTTAGAAATATCATGAAAAACTCGCCGATGAAGAACTATGGATGTCAAAGCAATTAATGATAGAATTCATTATGAGTTGTTATTGTTTATAACTATAACTTTGACAAGCCAAAGATCGATACAATAAAAAATGTAACAGCTCAAGACAATATTATAAAATAATTTATAACATAGTTGCCAAATTTCGTCGATCAGTGTCGACTGGTTTCCGTTACGCAACTTAAAGAAACAAACTTACTGTTTTATTTGTGACGACGATGCGGACTGCGGAACGGTTCTAACGGTGTGGAGTGAGGGACAGCCTCTTTCGCGCACCTGTCGCTGCGGACTGAGTGCCTTAGCAGCTTAAGCGCGGGCGCAGCGTCGAGATCAGATAACGCCAGATAGCGTCTTAGAGATGGCACACAGTCACAAGACCCCCGGCGGTGTCTTGGCGAGACAGGAACCACCCACTGGTGTTGGTGTCGGCGCGGGCGTCTCTCGCGATACCTATCTCTGGCACACATGTGCAAAGCCTACTCAACGGGAGCTTGTGTTAATATTGAACTTTAACGTGCTAATGGTATAAGCAAATAAAAGTTAAACACCGTAAATAGAGGCGTCCAAATTAAACAAGCTTCTGTAGGTGCCATTTTTGTTTACGATGTTGTGACCTTGCGACCATGTGGTGTTCTGTTAGAGAAAGGTAGGGATTTGTAGATTATAGGATCACGTGTTTCATTAAAGAAAGACGTGCAGTAGTGGACATATTAGAACGAGAAAAACGATTTGGTTTCTTTAGGAAATTCGTTTATTATAACTTTTTTATTAATCTTAATTCCAAAGGAATTTCTCGTTACTTTTACATAGGTACAATAATAATTGATACGTAGTTATCCGCGGAGTAAAATCTAATATGACATACCTTAATACCTAAATGATAAGTACTGCGGCGTAGTCAACAATAAATCTTAGAACTTTTGCAAAGTACCAATGGAATTTTAAACCCTTCTGGTGCAACGATTCCCAATCTGAATTATTAGCCCTAACTGGACTCTGTTTCAAATAATTTTGGATGAAAGTGTAAACAAACCCTATTCAGGTTAAATTCTTACGAAATCACTCACTAAAGGGAATTTTATAAGTGAATGCGTAAGAATAGGGTCGTCTGTATTTAGAAGGTTTCAACATTATGCCTCACCCAATCTCACCAATTTTCCAGGAATTATTGTTTGTCAAATAAAAAATCTTCAAAAGGTGATTTAAGATTAAAAGTTTAGGTTTACATTTTTAAATGGGCAATCAAATCAAAACACTCAATTTGTAAGGGACAGTACTAATTGGCATTCACAGGTACTCAGGTAGGTACGTTTTCGGACTCATTTCTTTTCATTTTCATCAAATAATTTGGAACGGAGTATACCTTCTAGAGGTATCTATGACTATCAACTGTAAAGCGCATCTTTTTGTTCAACTCACCATATGTAAATCTATTTAAAGAAAATTACATAAACAAAAAAAAATGTAGCGGAAACTTATGTTGTCTGAATAGTTCATAAACATCTTAATACAACCTTGTATCACACACCTAATACAACTTTTTTAGTAAACTATGTAATTACGTATTAACTACACATTTACTATGCTTATCTTATTGATGAATAATTAATTGTAAGTAACAAAAACTCTCAGGCATTTATGAATCTTATAGTAATATACTTAGGTACCTATATACAATGGTGACTAGAGTTAAAAATATTTATTACATGCACGTCTGGGTGTCTTGTTTACATGTATAAGTGGGCAAGCAATGTGTATATGTATAAGCTCTTAGATTTGCGCAATCCCCCCAAACTTAAAGGATATTACTCCGAACCATTATACAGGGCCTTCTTTTCCATTGGCCACTCTGGGTAAGTGCCTAGGGCCCCTCGATTCTTGAAGCATCCTATTCCCTGCCAGCGACGCCGCGTCGCGCGTCGTAGCAAGGGCGAAGAGCTCGAAATTTTAATCACCCCATATCAGAGATAGGGTGCTAAAAATTTCGAGCTCACTTCCCTCGCTCTTGCATCCTAGAATCTCCATAGGGGCCCCAGTATCCTAAAGTGCCTAGTGTGTAGTGCCTAGGCACTTATACATACACAAAAAAAATCATCATATACACATATTCGTATAGACTCAGGGCCGTTTTAACCAATAGGTTAAAACGGCTCTGAGTCTATACGAATATAATTAAATATCTTAGCTTAGCTGCACCAAAATTACTGTATGTTTACCTTCTCCACGTTCAAAAGAGTTACGTTAACTTGACAGTGCACTAGCTCATTGTTATTGCATAAGAAGATACCTATTGATGAAGATTTAGATGGTAGACGTGTTCTTAAGTGGCAACCGCGAATCGGCAAACTAATCGACGGTCTTCGCAGGGTGGCTGGTTGAAAGTAGCCGATGATCCAGGTAAAAGACGTGTGCTTGAAGAGCTCTACGTCCAAAAACGAACTTCTAAAGCTTGATAATGACACTTAATAATGGTGATAATGACGAAAAAGATGCAATGAAATAGTAGGTATCTATGAATCAGCAATCGGTATCAACCATCAAAAGACTACGGTTAAATCGACACGTCATTTGACTAGATTTGTAGAACCTTGTTTTTTTATATCATTATACGAGAATACGCGGTAACGGTTATCACTTGGCGCAACATAGCCTTAATGACTAGTCCAGTCGATTGCACTTAAAACTGTATTCAGAATCTTCAGTTTTTTTTTCTTTTATTAAGAACAACATTTTATTATACCTCGCCTGAATTCCCTGAAGGGTAAGCAAGATGGAGGTAGGTACACATTAAAATATTTTAGTGGTTAAACATAATTTGGGTCATGTTGTTCCGGGATGGAGGATCTCATCTGCTATTGTTTGTCTACACTCGTAGGTTCATGTCTCCGAGGCGGTGTACTGGCCACATACACTCGCAGCCAGCTGGTATCACCATGGTGCTCGTTTCCCAACAATCACTGGAACAATAAGTAACTTCGGATAAGCTAGGGTTCCAGGAAAGCGGTTCCGTCAAATTATAACGGCCGTCTTGAATATGTGTCATCTTTACTAGTATTACCGTCTCCAAAAATGCTCTGTATTGACTGTATCTGGATAGCCGATATTTATTTAAATTAACATACAACTTATATATTTTACTGGTTGCACCACACATACAAGTTATCAGTCACTTCTAGTAATTTCACATACAATCATAAAATTAAGTTAAACTAGCTGCGCCCCGCGGTTTCTCCCGCGTAAATGTTGATCCCGTAGAATATTGGAATAAAAAGTAGCCTATATGTCAATCCAGGGTGTCGGCTACCTCCACACAAAATTTTATCAAAATTGGTACAGCCGTTTGAGCGTGAAGAAGTAACAAACATATAAATACACACACTCACAAACTTCCGCCTTTATAATGTTAGTGTGATTACATAAAACCAGACAAGATATTTCACCGTTCACCGCTTTCTTAGGAAGCTAAAGCTTTTAGCAGTCAAATAATGTGGCCACTGGATATATTTGGGAAGTCGGTGGCAAGAAATTTTACAAAATCATAAATTGAATAACAAGTTTAAAAAAGTTAAAGTAAGTATAAAAAAAAATACGCGCCCTAAGTATAGGTACGTACACTACGGTAAGTGCGTTAGTAGGACGCGTCATTTCAGAGTGGACACGCCTGTACCAAGGTTCTTGTGATAGTTTTCTTTTGCAAAGTAGGTAGGCTGCTTCCACGGATATCTATGGATGCATCCTACCGTTTTTAGGGTTCCGTAGTCAACTAGGAACCCTTATAGTTTCGCCATGTCTGTCTGTCCGTCTGTCCGTCCTCGCTTAATCTCTGTGACCGTTAGCACTAGAAAGCTGAAATTTGGTACCAATATGTATATCAATCACGCCGACAAAGTGCTAAAATAAAACTTGGAAAAAAATGTTTTATTAGGGTAGCCCCCCTATATGTAAAGTAAGAAGTGATTTTTTTTAAATTTCAACCCTAACGTGTGATATATTGTTGGAAAGGTATTTAAAAATGAATAGGGGTTTACTAAAATCATTTTTTGATAATGTCAATAATTTCGGAAATAATCGCGCCAAAAGTAAAAAACAATGTGTCCCCCCCCTCTAACTTTTGAACCATAGGTTTAGAAAATATGAAAAAGATCTGAAAAGTAGAACTTTATAAGGACTTTCTAGGAAAATTATTTTGAACTTGATGGAAACAACAGTTTTTGTATAAAAAAGACAAAAAGTTGTACAAAATAATTTCTGAACTAAGTTTGTAGTATAATCGTATATGCAAGCATTTTTTTCACTTCGTTTACATAATTATCTTATTGTGACGGACGGGAAACTACGGAACCCTACACTGAGCGTGCCCCGACACGCTCTTGGCCGGTTTTTTTTACAATAATAAGAAACCTTGGAAAATTCTGTGAAAAACTTCACCAAAGTGATAATATAGAACATTAAACGAACTAAGAAAATGAACCAAGTGCATTGAACAGAATGATATTGAATGAGGGTTTTCGTGAAAATTTACGACACCAGTTGGCACCACCGTGACAAGAGGTCTTCCAATATAAAATATGTGATGACGTTCATCATTCGATTCATTCATTCGTTCATCATTCAGTCATGACTAAAGAAAATATAGGCTCTTTGACAGATGTCTGGACCTGACGTGTCAGTGCTGCCACCTGGCGAACGTCATTTCAGAAAACCCTCATTTCTCCATGTTGGCTAAACCGGATTTGTTTTAAAGTATCATATCATAAATCTATACTAATTTACTAATCTATGCTATTTAACATCACGCTATAACCTTTAGGAGCCGAGCAAAAAAAGTCATAAAGAACGCTAAGCAAAAACGAAGTAATAGCGCGGGCAGGCGATGCGATGCGACGGGGTGGGTCGGAGTAACAAGAAAATTCACGCGGATGAAGTCGCGGGCAGAAGCTAGTTACAGATAAGAATGTAAAAACTTAAGAATTCTTTTTTGGTGGTAAGAGGACCAACCAATAAACATTCAGTCAGTGACCTAAAAGTCACCTTCATGCAAATTTCTTTTTGCAACAAACATGCATCTTTCGACCTTGTTAGTCGCTGATTTAGCTAAGGCCACGACATCGAATTAATTAGGTACTTACCTATTACATACTAGCAAATGCTTTTTTAATTATTTTTTTTTTTGATAACTTCGAACGGTCGGAACCGAAAAGATAAAGTGGATAAGACAGATATTAAAACAGAAGACGTACTAGCAGAGGATCGAGCCCCCCCCCCCCTCGATCCTCTGCCTGATGGAGGATTTCAGGAGATCAGACCAGAATAAATCGACCTAACACATATATCGTTTTAGCATATCAAGTACAAAATAAACAAATCAGAAAAAGGCAGGTTACACACAAGAAACAACACATCAGTTTTAAGCGATGAGGGTAGGGTTTAGGGAGCAATTCAACAGTCGTTGCGTATTTACTAAGGCCTACGACACAGTGCAGATCATAAGCGATTAATTGAAGTGAAAACTTTTGAAGTGAAAACTCCTATAGACGCGTTGGCCATTTTTTGTGATGCGAAAAATCCATCGAACTCACGACACTGTTACCGTAACCGACACCTGTGTTTTAAGTTTTGTCCATTATAAAGACACACGCGTGGTACTTTGTCTTTAGGGGGAATGACCTTCAAAAACATATTTATATAATTACTATGATTTTTCAAGTTTTCACTTCTGTCGGCACTCCTTGAGCGCCACTGTTTTCTTAAAATTGTTTTATGTTTTTTATTTTTCGGTTAGTGTTTTCTATATAAATAAAACAAAGTTAGTTACACCATTTAAAACTCAAGAACGCGGAACGGCTGGTCCGATTTTTATGATGTTTGATTTGTTGGATATGTCTCCGCCCCGAATAGCAAAATAAATATAAAACATAGGAAATATTCACGAAAAAAAATTAATAATAATGAAGATAATTATATTAATGTTGGTCGAAAAGATAGGTACACAAAATTTCCAACGCAAAGGGCTGATTCAGCAAAACCTTTCACTATGACTTTTCCAACCACAACGGTGAACTGTTAATGGATATACCCAATAATACAAAACTACTCAAGCAAAGTTAATAAAATTTATATGATCCCTGTGGCATATCATATCCATTAAAAAATTAAAGAATTTTGCAAATCCGTCATATAATATATATGACGGCGCGGGCGTTATGCCCGAACATACATTAAAAAAAATCAATCGGTTAATTAATACAATTCATAAACAAAACATTATGCCCGAATTTACTTGCAAGATTAGAGGTACCCCAATAACAACTTCGACAGAAATGTGGGTGTACCGTGATATACTGAACACATCTGTCCTTTTTAGAGGGTACAGGCGGGATGTATGTTGTGTGATTGCATAAAAAAGGCATACATAAATTTTATGCGATAGCAGTAATCTCGGTTGAGTTGCTGGCATTTATTGAAGAGTTCCGATGTCTGTCTCCGAAAATCATCAACAGCTCTTTACGAAATTTAAATGAGACCATTTCGGAATAAACCTCTTCGAACAAAAAATAATCTTGCAAATCCGTCTTTATATGACGGAGTTATGCCCGAACATATCTACTTATATAAAAAAATATACATTCATCAAAAATAAATAAATATATATAAATGTAATATATACGTAAATAGGTACATGTATACATCCGAATTGAGAACCTCCTCCTTTTTTGAAGTCGGTTAAAAAACCGAAAACGGACAGTAGCAAGACATTCGACGAAGACATTGAAAACAGTAGAGCAACGACAGAAAAGAGCCAAGAAAACAGTTGAACCCCGCCAAAAGTTTCACCGGTGAAGCTCGACTTGGCGGCGACGTCATTAAAAGATGGACCATCCTTATATAAATATCACCCATCTCTCCACTAGTCCAATGCCCTGTAGAATGCATAATCTCCGGTACTTTCCTATCCTAAGGGCACGTCTTCTCTATAATTACAGCGCCCCCCGGTCGACTCCTTGATATGCAATGGCCTATGTAGCACTACGAAATATGAGGCTACAAGGGCCAGTGCGAATGTTGGGGTTCATTCGATTATTCGAGTCTGGTCAAACCACGCTGGGGTCGCGGTCGGTGCATTTCATTCATTCATTAGGAACTTGTCCGGTGCGCACACAACAACTTACCAAAGTTTCATCACAATCGGTCGAGTAATTTTCGAGTTTTTGCGAGACTAACGCACGGCAATTGATTTTTAATTAAGTATTAAAGATTATAATATACTTGCTTCATATTGATTTGTGTATTTATTTATCAAGACTTTATGCACATGTAGTAAAATACTGTACAAAGACAGACTTAATGCCTGAGGCATTTTTTACCCGTAAACCTTGGGTGACTGATCGATCGGCATTGATTTTTTTAGACCTTTGGTCTGTGTACATACGTTTTTTTTACCGTGAAAAACTACGGTTGATTCGCCGTGTGTTGGCACGGTCGTCAGTGTTGTATGGATCTCTATGGAAGCTTCTTGACAGACACGGCGAAACTAGGGGCAGGGCGCCGTCGCCGAATGTGTTGTCTGATGCTTTGCCATGTCATAATACACAAGCTATACAATATCATATACAAGCTCACACGGTTATTCTACGGTTCCACTAGCGCCCCGTACCGTAAAGAAACCGTGTACCTAGTTGAAAACCAGCGTCAGGCACCAGTTGTCTGGCATTTTTGCTGAACTGGGCCTTTTTGGCGCAGCCGTGAGGCACACTTTCCTGCTAATTTCTTACATCGGACTTTGCACTTTTTATTATTATCTTATTTTTTACCTGATGTACGACTATTATCTAACTATCTGGTGTATTGTGTGTCTCTTAGTCTGCGCTAAATAAATGTATTTTCTTTCTTTCTTTTTCTTTACCTACAACGGGGCTTTGGCTCAGTTTGATTGAAGTATCAAGAAACCAATCTTTGCCCATAACCTTTGATATTTAATGAATGCTCAGTATTTTTTTTTTCATTGCGCCTGAATGTATGATGTAAGAAACCTTCCAACATCTATACTAATAATAAAGCTGAACAGTGTGTTTGAACTGTGTTTGGAAAAAAAAAACTACAAGTCGGATTAATTATTTTTGCATTTCATAGTCCAATTCTTGAGGAAGGACCTTTAGGAGCCGAGCAAAAACAAAAAAGTCAGAAAAAAGCTGAGCGAAAATTAAGTAATAGCGCGGGCAGGCGATGCGATAGGGTTGGTCGGGGGAATAAAAAAATTCACCGGGCGAAGTCGCAAGCAGAAGTTAGTAATACTAATAACATTATATATGTGATAAAATTGAATTAACAGAATCTCACAGCATTTATTTCAATTAAACCTTGTACAGGCACTTTTGAATTGTCAAAATTAAATAGTCTGTCAGTTAGTCAGAAAGTTGAAGCTAGTTGCCCATACCTAAACGTAGATGTCTATGGAGAAGAACGGGCAAGAAATTCCATGGACACTCTTTTAAATCAAGACGTTACAAAATCCTGGGTACATTATTCTTGTTGCTTCTATATGTGAGAACAATGTAAAAAAAGCAAACAAATGAAGAAACAATTCAAAATATAAGATTAAAAATAAGCGAGATGACCAGTCTCAACCGACGACGCCCGTTCACGAACATGACGCGTGGATCAGCACCATCCAGTTCAACCATTTTGTCTTGAACCGAATGATCCAACACACGCGCCTCCATCGATGATACATTTAAGTGAACATGAGACGTTTTCAACTGCCATGCTCTTTCAAGTCAAACATGGTTCTTACATTTACAAAATTAAAAAAAAATGCTTCTAAATTATACAAAATCATAGTTTGCAATTTAATTAAGAGATTAATAGAGTTTTACTACTAATCAGGAAGAAATATTTAATAATGAAGTATTCAATTCAATTAAAACTTGATTAAATAAAATAAAAAAATAAATTATGTTCGTAATGTCACAAAAAAAAACTAAAAAAAAGGGAAGCAACTCTTCCAATTATTGAAATTTTAATTAGTGAGCCCAAGTGCCTGTGGAGCAGGCAAGCATTTTTATCTACGATATAATCATCCAACTTGTAACATGCTTGTCTACATAGTGTGCGTTTAATGCATGTTTTAAATTTCGTCTCATTTAGTTGAAGAATATCGAGTAGTATTTTACTATAACATTTTACACCCATAAAAGATGTTTTTACTTTAGAAAATCTGAAACGCGGTTGATCTAATTTGTCCCTATTTCTAGTATTAAAATTATGCCTGTCACTTATCTTACTAAAAAGATGTAGATTTTTTCGAACGTACATAATGTTTTCATATATATATATATATATTGACAAGGAACCGTCATGATGTTAATTTTTTAAACAGTTCCTGTAGAGATTCGCGTCTGCTGAGCTTGTAGATGGCTCTGACAGCCCTCTTTTTCAGAATGAAGATAGAATCAATATCTGCAGCCCGTTCCCACAATAAAATACCGTAAGACATGATGCTATGAAAGTAATTAAAATAGACCAGTCTCGCGGTATCCACGTCTGTTAATTGGCGAATTTTTCAAACAGCATAAGCGGCTGAACTTAACCGCCCTGCAAGTGATTTTAAGTGCGGACCCCACTGTAGCTTTGAGGCAAGCGTGATCCCCAGGAAAACCGTATTTTCGACGAATTCAAGTATCTCCTTATTCAATACAACATGACATTCACTACTTCTAACATTCGGTAAAGCGAATCTAATACATTTAGTTTTTTCTCATTTAATACCAAATTATTTACAGTAAATCAATTATGGACCATAAGCATAGCGTTATTTACGTCGTCAAGCTCCTGTGCACGTCTACTTACTTTAAAAAATCAGTGATGTGTCATCAGCAAATAACACCATTTGTGGTCGGTTTTTCAGTTTTTATATTTTTGTAAATATTACCGTGCGTGTTCCAAAATAAAAATATAAAATATTTTTCGTTCTTTTATAGCAGAATAATTCGGTAAAAAGTATACTTATAATTACCTGGTATATCGTCTTCTTGTCAAATGGATAGTTTTGTTCCATTGGACACACGCAAACCCGAGGCTCGAACAGATCTGAAACATCACCGAAAAGGGATGTCTTTTAAAGAAATTGTGATTGCTTTCCTCGCTCTTGCTTTATCTAAAAAAATAAAACCGGTGGGTATTTTCTCTACATGGGTAATCTCATGCACCGTCAAAAGAGAAAGCAGTGGGGTAAATGCGGAACACACTATCAGCAGCAATTGCTTTGATTTTGGGAGTTCAACAGCATTCATAGCGTTATTTAGGTTTTTGAGTTGACAAATTTTTCGAACATAAAAAAAACTCCTCCAGACCGAATTTCGGCCATGGCGACCAATCTCAGCGGAGACCAGCCTTCGGCGCAGGAAATATTAACTCTCTTCCTTCACTCTCATTGTCCGATGGGACGGCAATCCGACACGACCGCAGAGAGATCACTAGATCAGGCGTAGGACCAACGGCTTGGCACGGGGTTGTCACACCACTTATTTCCAAACTTCGGGCTGTTACCATTGATATAAGGAGTGCTGTTACTAAGAAATTCCCAATGCAGAAACTCAATATGTCTGGGAATTTAACCCAGGACCCAACGAACATAATATGAAGCATCCTTTAAAATGATCCAGATTGAGATTGATAGCGTGTTACGAAATTAGGGTGCTAAGGTTTTGATTTTTTTTAACCCCCGACAAAAACAGAGCAGTGGTATAAGTTTGACGCTGTCAACGCTATGTGTAAAGACACACAGCGTCAAACGTATAACACTCCTCTGTTTGTATCTGTGTATCTGTCTGTGCCATCGTAGCTCCCAAACGGCTGAATGGAGTTTAATTTTTTTTTTGTTAAAAATTTGACTTGGTCGAGAGTATAGATCCGTTGTATCATGATTTTTCATTCGGCAAGTTCTTCAATCTCGACATCGGACAATGCAAAGTCCAGCACTAGTTATGAATGTAATATCAGTACATAAAGCTATTGACTGAATAAATATGAAATACTGGTCAATCTGCATACCGACCTTGATTTAAAATACCAACGCAAAAAAAAATAATGCTTGTCGTCAAAAAAATTTAGTCGTTTGCATTAGAATTACTTGCCGACATTTGCATAAAGTATTAACAAAATTCTCTCAAAACAGTGAAGGAAAACATCGTGAGGAAACCGGTATGTCCTAGAATCAAAAATTCGAAGACATGTGGCATCTGCCAACCCGCACTGGGCCCGCGTGGTGGATTACGGCCCACTCCCTCTCACCGAGAGGAGGCCTGTGTCCCAGCAGTGGGAACATTATAGGCTGATTATGTATTAACAATTGTTGGAAGACAGTGAATTGTGATGCTTAGGTAAGTGCAGCAGTGATTGGTTGATCGCCTAGTTATTAAGAGCTATTGTCTAGGCCCACTGACCTGTATTATACAAGTACGCTGGACTTCATACAATCGATGACAAAATGAAGACATTTGATTTTCGCCATTTTGGCGCTGAGAGCAACGTAAAGGTACTGTGGAACTAATATTAGAGATGGGATAAAAAAATACTTATGAACTTTATCTATCATTATAATCACTGCTGAGAGTAATTTATATTACTTAAGAGAAAAATATCGAATCACTCCCAGTTATTTTTATGTTTCATTTTTGAGTAATAGAATAATTGCTCTACAAAGGTTAACTGAAAATTCATTAGGGCGCGGTCAGATCGCAAGCTATAAACTATTGGATAGTGTCCTAGTAAAGTTATAGCTCATGACGGTCAGATCAGTGAGCTTTAAATATGAGGATAGGCTTAAAACTTAGCCTAAAAACTATTATGGTTGAGCTAATATCTTCTGGCTCAACTACACTAGTTTTACAAGCTGAGCTGGGGTCGCATTAGTTCGAAATGTGAACTAAAAACTATTGAGCTATTGTGTTGCCATTTCGCTCTAACCTAGTAAATCAAATGGCATTTGTATTCTTCGTGAGCTATATTGCATTACATTTATGTGATTGCCATTACATAAATAATACTCACTTTTGGTGTTCAATTTGGAAGAATTAAACCATGTAAACAAAAAAGTTAACCATCCAACAAACAGCGTCCATACCAATTCAATCGAATTCACTCAAATTAATTGCCAAAAGTGAACCGTGTAAACCTTACCATGTAGTCATCACTAGCGGAAAGGAGAGGGATTATATTTTCATTATTGGATATTTGGATAGCGTGCATACTAATGGAAAAAAAAAACAAAAAATAATAAAGTCAAATCATTTATTTCAGGCACTTTAGAACGTCAAAAATTACAATGAAATAGAATTGATTCTAGTCGGCCCTTCCAAAAGGTAGTGTTCATATGGAGAATATTTCAGCCATATCTGCTTAGTTGAGTTGGTGGGAAATCTGAAATTAGTATATAATTAAAGTAAAAATGAAAGTATACAGTACATTGGTAGATGGCAAGTTTTATTTCGATGTTAGGTCTTTACTTCGCGTCGGAAACAAATACAGATTACATATATAATATTTATCTTTTGAAATTAATAACTATTATTTGGTAATTTGTTTTAGCTAATCAAATTGCAGAAATTTCTGGCGATAGTTTTTTATTTGAAATGCGTAAATTTAAAATTATTCACTGTTTGAAGAAAATTATCGACACATTATCGACATGGATCATTCACAATCCTATTCAAAATGATTGTATTCATTATATGTGAAAACTGAGCCCTAATTACAGATATTAATGAAAACATTTATTCTAAATATAAAATAGTATGAAATATGCTCACAAAAACAATCGAAGAGTCATGAAATTCACTTACTTGTTATTCCGGTTATTCCGCTGCCTTTTTGATAGCGAGTTTTACAAGATGCGCATGCTTTCATTATAGAAATGCTCTAAATATCACGTAGTAAACACAAAATACACAAAAAAGTAGTTTTCCACAATTTAGACCTAGATCGCACAAAATCAACTGTCATTTCGAAGAGTATCGTTAGTCCAGTGTACTTGTATGATAGAGGTCAGTGTCTAGGCTTGTTGGGCAGTTGCTAAAGCTTCAATAGTTTAGAATTTTTGTAATTTTTTTCCATACCTCTTTAGTGTTCCCGACGTCGTCGCTCGACGTCATAGTACAACGAACCTCTTCATAATACGCTGGTCGGTACTCATATTCGATGGTGTTCAACTTCTTGATTTTCCTTTCTAGGAGACAGATTGGGTAATGTTTCTGAAATAGGAAGGCTATATTATTAAACATAGTTTGTCTATGACAAAGTATTATACAAAGGGTGTGTGAGAGCAATGGGAGTCTTGGCAATTTGATAAGAATCAACTTTGTACGTATTTTTCTGTTCCTTTCTTCTTGTCTGTTTATATGTGTGTACATAAATGGTTAAATAAATAAATGATCTCTTGCGAAGCTGACGCTCTGCTCACTGGATAGTTGAACCCTGCTGAACCCTGTCTGCTGGCTGTGTACTGCCAATCATTACCTGTTTGAAGAAGGAAGAGCTGTCGGGATGATAGTCTGTTTTACGAAGATGAGTAGGTACCTAATGCAACCTTAACGTTATTTAATAACAATTTTTTAGTTTTTGACTTCTTTGACAAGTAATCGACAAAAAATATAGGACCCCACACACCTTTTCAATGGTTTCGTAAAAAACATTTTTTTTTAATTAAAGATTTAATTTGAACTTCCTGGTAATTATGATTTCACGTCTTTTGTTCCTAAATATATTGATCAATAAATTCAGTTAAACATGTAGGTAGTATCCATTACTATTCAAACAAACAGTTCAATGTAGAGAGGAACTTATGCATAGAATAGAAAATTAATGAATGGTAACTATCCAAAATCATTAGAATTAAGTTACCACGAATGTAGGAGGAAGTGGGTCAGTTTGTTTTTGCCGTAGTCAGGTCCTTTATGATAGGTGAGGTGCAATCGCGCGAAAGTTTCAAAAAAATCTTTTATGTTCTATGTTGAGGTCAGTGCATCCGACTAGGCTCTGGTAAATTTCCACTTCTTGGCATGCGCATGCGTCACGGCGAAGAACGTAGACTATCACCTAATAAAATAATCGTTAGATTGCTCAACGATTGCACGAAAAATGCTTACTGTGGTAATAACGAGTGAGTTCTAAAAATAGACACGAAAATGATTTGGAAACGATCACGCATATTTTTAGTCGATGTTACATCAGAACAAGGTAACAAATGGGTGGCTAAAAGCAAGCGCTATAATCATGCAGTTATAGCGCTTGCTTTTAGCCACCCATTTTTTTTGTCATGAGTAAATCCTCATGTACCTATTACCCCCGACTGGGGAGAAAGTAGAAGAGATATGTCGGTTTCCTACATATTAAAACAGCACAGTAATTCCTCCTACTACCGCGTCCGCTGTGGTTCGGGCAAGGGCCTGACCCTTGCCCGAGCCTAAGCCTGTAGCTTTAAATTCCTCCCTAAATAATCTACATCCGATCCAGCCTGTCCCTTGCTGCCCTCCCCCAGCGTCATGCGAAACCGAGGTCCGTAGCCCACAGCGGGAACTCTTAGGTGCAGCGCAGACGGCACACTTTTTGTGCGATCGAGTCTGCGGCGCACAAAAAGTCTGCATGGCGCGCAAAAAGTCGGTCGCGGATTTTTCACAGACTCAACGCAAACGACGCACATCTTTCTTCATCCCACATTTTTCTTTTTAAATGTCTATCATGATATTCTGCCTTAGAAGTATCATAAAGTGCTGGTCTGTTTTGTATTTCTTGAATTAACATCATTACATCGACCTCTGGCGCCATGATAATAGATCACGTGCGTTACGTCCACCCCTAACAAATGCAGATTGCCGACTAAAGTGTGCGCCGTCTGCGTTAGCGCGCGTTGAAACAAACGTTCAATTTTTTTCACACAGTTTTTGTGCGGAGCGCCGCGGCGCGACGCGGTGCGGTCTGCCCGAATTACACGGATTTTTTGTGCGCCGGACTTTTTGCGCGTCGTGTGCGTTACTGCATATAATTGCATAGGTTCTGTTTTCACAGACTAAAAAGTGCGTCACGGATAGTCTGTCGTCTGCGCTGCACCTTAGCGTGTAGTCGCTTAGTTTATAAGTTTTTTACCTTGGCTTTATTTATAAGACATCCACAGAATAGCCCGGTTAAGCATCCAGGTCGACCATTGAGAAGCTCTTTAAGAAAAGGAAACCTGCATCCACATGTCAGCAGAAGCTTATATATCACATTTCCGTACATACACGACTCTGTGTGTCTACATTTAGCCAGTGCATTGTTTCACAATATTCTTTTCTTCAGATCATTTTGTTAGTGCACAGGATTGTACGTCTAATAAGCTTGATTATTAATTAAGAGGTTCACTTCAAACGTAAGACTATAATTGACTGAGTTGATTGATTAATCCGACTCATGAGAAGTGTAGCGAAAGACTAAACGTTGGTTTAGATCGTGATCAAATTTTGAGACCCTTATTTAATTTGTAGGAACAGCTGATGTATCAGCAGCCTCCGAGGGTACAGACTGTCAAGTGGAGATCTTCTGCTTTTCGTGGTTGTCAAGTATCTGGCTTATATGCTGACAAACTCCACTCAAACTCAACACAAACTCAAAGCATTTATTTCAATTAAACCATTTACAGGCACTTTTGAATTGTTAAAAAGTCGGTCAGTCAGAAAATATGAAGCTAGTTGCCCATTCCAAAGCGTAGGTACCTATGGAGAAGAACGGGCAAGAAACTCCATGGATTTACAAAAATATTAGTTAGGTACTTACATCATTAATGTGAATTTATAATTATATGTGAGAACGATGTAAAAAAGACTTTACGCGTTAAAAGCGTCCAGAGTACAGCAAATAGTAAGAAAACAACAATTCAAAATTAAAATGATTAAAAATAAGCCGAGGCAGCCAAGCGAAGACCAGCCCCAACTGACGGTGCCCGATCACGAACATGACGCATAGATCAGCACCATTCAGCTCAACCATTTTGAAGGGAGCCTAATGATCCAACACACACGCCACCGTCAGCGAGACATTTGTGTGAGCATATCATTACTATCTACTATCACTATATCAGACAGACACAATAACAGACAAACCGACAAAAATGTATAAGTAGGACACACTTTCATTTGTTTAGTAATTCGTGCTTTATAATACCTACATAATATAAACCTGACTAAGATTATGTGTGGCCTTTACCAGATTTTGTTTCGCCATTTCTTCTCACTTCTCAGAGAGAGTCAGATAGGAAATGTCGACTGCATCTAGCTTATATTTCGTCGTTGCGCGTGCAAAAGTCGCTGTGTTATTTAGTTATTTTCGGTTCTTTATGCAATTTTAATCGTTATTTTAATACACACATACTGTATAAACAGCTATGTGATAATTGCAACATTTAAAGAGTTAAGGAATGTAGCTATGTGATATTCATACATCGATAGTTCCGTATAAACACGCTAAGTGTTAGAATTCATATAGCTCAAATAAGTTCACTAGAAACACATAGCGTCTTTTGCACGCGCAACGACGATTTTTAGTATGACGTGTTAAAGTGATTTCGATATCTCCAATTTACAGAATAAACATTATCATTAAAACACTCGTTTTGCGTACAGACGTGCAAGTGTCTACTATATTTCTTTATTATACGACTATTAATTTTATTATTGTAAAAAAATAATTATTGTTACTTTTTTATTATTATCACTATCATTATTTGTCTTATTTTAAGTTATTTTATAATATATAACTTTCTACATAATGTATTTTGTTAAGAAATAAATGACATGACTTAATTGTTCCTTCGGCAGCAGTATCCGTTTTAGAATAGTGAGAGTCTATGGACTTGGACCTGTCTGAATTTTATCCTGTTGTTCTTGTGAATCATCCCACGCGAAGTGCAATGTCAATTGGATGACTAATTTTGATGTTGACCTAATACTGAAACTAACCTGTATTAAATTAATGGCATTGCGCAACTTGACCTCACTTCCTGTTACATATTTCTAAATGAAGTTTAGGTATACTTATCTGCACCTACCTCTATCACAAATTCACAGGTTACTAATAGGTTATCAAATCATAGCTATAGAGCTATCATGTTATAACCTATTCGCGGTATTAGCTGTTCTACTACCTTCGATGCCATATGAAGGTTTCCTGTGAAGACTGCTACCAGACACATATGCTAAACTGTAGATAGCATAATCCTATAATGTTCTTGCTGGGACACAGGCCTCCTCTGTGAGAGGGAATGGCCCGTATTCCACCACGTAGGCCCAGTGTTGGTTGGTAGATGTCACATGTCTTCGAATTCTTGGTTCTAGGACATGCCGGATTCCTCACGATGTTTTCCTTCACCGTTTTTTGAGAGTAGTGGTGATGAAATAAATTACACAAAGTAAAGCGCCTGTCTGGGTTTAGAACCCACGACGTACAACGCGTAAGTCAGGGCTGTTGCCACTGGGCCACTACTGCTCTCACTGTACGGTCAACAAAGGAGGTTATTAACAAGGGTCGTCGGATATAGTTGAAGTTTAGTAAGAAACTGATGGATGTTTCAGAATGAAATTTAATTTTATAAATGAACTGTTAGTTTTCTATTAATTAAATAAAATTTAATTCGAAAACATGCATCAGTTTCTTACTAAACTTAACTATATCTGACGACCCTGGTTACTTTTCTCTTGGTGACCGTACATGTGTATACGATACTCATTACTTTCTTTTGTACGTAAAGAACCCGGTGGATTCTTAATAAAGATTAAAATAAATAAACCCAGGTACCTGTGCTCCCAACTGCCTCAGCTCTCGAGATCCTTGAAGAGCTGCCGTGTATTCAGGTAACAGCTGTAACATTAAAATCGGACTTTAGAACTAGTTTTGTTTCTGACTCCAACAATCTTTGGTAGAAGTTTAGTGATCTATGAGGAATTGTAGTAGAAACATTCTATTAGTAACCTGGAATCTAAATTTGTGCTCGTTTAATGGCGACAGGCTCTTTATTGCATTGAACTAAACACACACACGGCACAATTTAGATGCATGAAGGTACAGCTCGATTAACATGAACTCTTCTATCTCTTCTCTAGAAAGAATAGACAAAACTCGTTACGCAATTATTACCCCGCAGAGTTATTTTACCTCTGACAGTAACCTATTAACAACCGTATAGAATCGACAATTTTTTCACTGTGACGCAAAATCAGAGGTAAAATAACTATGAGAGGACTGTACAATCTGTCAATTTGTCTTCCGTTGCATGTTATGCATGATGTAGGGGAGAGGTGTGTCAATTGTTACAGGGAGGCAATTGTAACAATGTTGTTTCAACGAAATCTATTGTTCAGTAGCGGTAGCTTTACGTGGCAATCGAAGCTTTATTTGGTGCTGTTTTACCGCCCGAACTTATAGGTAAAACAGTTCGCGCGTGTGCTGTCAGTTGAAGATAGTTTGTATTATAGCAAGTTGTGTAAAATTATTGTTCTTCACAGTTTTTGTTATCTTAATTAAATAAAACAGTTTTACAATAGTTCAGTGGTTATTTTAGGATAATCTACCATCCAATCTAGAAGTGCAGGTATGTGATTTGTTTAAATTTACCATAGATTTTTGTTAAATAAGTCTTCAATGCAAAATGGCGGTAGTGGTGCAAAAGTAACAAAACAAGGAGGCGCAATTGTAAGGGATTAACAATGTAGGGGATACATTGTTAATCCATTACAATTGCGCCAGCACCTTCGACATCATATCAGATTTTGCCTCAGACACTAAAACTCAACTAACACCAGACCTCTCTAATCATACATCGCCAGATAGGTCTTCACTAGTAGATTTGATCCCGCTTCCAAAAGCACCACCTCGAGTCAAATCTAAGACTGGAAGATCTAAAGGGAAAAGTGCGATATACACTGATACGCCAGAGTAGGAAGAGTTGGAGGCAAAGCAAAGAAAGATAAATGACAAAAAGATACCAAAATTAAGAAATTTAGAACCTAAGCAAGCAAGGAAAAAATTTACTAAAAATACTGCAAGAACTGCTAATAATGAGGCAGAAGAAGATATTAATGAAGACACAGATGGTGCAGACGAAGATGATAATTATTGTAGATATAGTCTGTTTTGAACATTATAAAACCAGTAGAGAAGATTGGGTGCAATGCAGAGAATGACATAAATGCGCACACTCCAGCTGTGCAAAAATGATCTCTTTTTTGTATGTTTAAACTGTTTTTCAGAATGACTTAATTTTTTTTATATTTTTTTAAGTGTTTTAAGTTATTTTTTGATGTTTAGAGTGAAGTGCTGTCAAAATTTTGTTAAATATTTTTTTTATTGTTGACCATTTCTATATGTTAGAATTGACTCTCATTGCTGTTACTATTGACCCTCTTAGTGCAGCAATTGTAACACTATTAGTTGATCTCATTAAGTGCCATTTCCTAGTATTTAATCGACGTTTTTGTTGTTTACTATATTTGATTTTATAATTAGATAACTCAACTATATTGTGACCAAAAATTATTGCGCTGTGATTGTTAATTAAAATATTATTAAGGATTGATTTTTTTTTGTTACTATTGACACACCTCTCCCCTACCCTAATTGCAAATCACAATCTCAATCATTTTGACGGATATCGGTAATCCATCACACTAATATTATAAAGAAAGAAAGAAAGAAAGACAGAAAGAAGAAAAGAAAGAAAATACGTTTATTTGCGGCAAACATGACGCATAAAAATAAAAATACAACCGAAAAGCAAAAATAACAACTTGGGAGAAAGTATGCGTCACATCTACGCAAAACGGCCAACGAATGTCGCCATTCGTTGGCCATAAAGGCGAATGTTTGTGAGTGTGTTTGTATATTTGTTACTTCTTCACGCAAAAACTCTTGCACGGATTTGGATGATTTTTTTTATAACCAGGATTAACATATAGGCTACTTTTTATTCTGATATTCTCACGGGATCAAAACTTATGCGGGTGAAACCGCAGGGCGCTGCTAGTAGCTTCATATGTTTGAAAAATTTGTCTGCTCAACAACGAAAATACTCAATGAATGTTGTTGAACTGTCAAAATTAAAGTTATTGCTACTGTTAGTGTATTACAATGCATGCCACCAAAGAAGAGACTTGACCCCGCCTCCCCCGCTCTTTCCGCCGCCCCTATGACGTCCGGTCCCGTCCCGCACTCAGACCTCATACCGCTAAAGATACCTAAAATCGTGTACTGCGCATGTCAAACCACGTGGTGTGTCAAGTCTCATCTTTCGTGGCACGCATTGTACGCAACGGAGAATACAGACGAATATTGCTACCTCGGCCGGGTCCTCACAATCAGCATCCGAAGTAACGCGTTGTCTTATCATCTCCTGCTGTCTATTCCTCTCAAGTCTACCTCGTGCAGAGTTCAGTATCTTGTCGGGGTTCGGGATCCTGAGAACGTGTTCTATAAACTCTCGAGCTGATTCTTCGTTGGATGATGGCGAATTGTAGGCCAGACATAAAGTCACGCATAGCGCCTGAAACAAGACAAAAATATTTATTGTTAATAAGGCTAATAAGTAGGTAAACAAAGGGTCTATATAAAAAGTAGAAATACAATAATACATAATTTTAGCAGCTCTCCATGTGTACGTGGCTGTGTGTGTGTGTAATCAAAATATTATAAAACAAAGTATATCTGTCTGTCTGAACGCAATAAACTCAAAAACTAACCACCGGATTTTCGTACATGAGGAAGGTTCATGTGTATAATTCATTACGGTTTTGTGTAAATTGGCTGAAATATGACGATGATTGTTGAAGATGTCGAAAAAAATCATGCTGACTGGAAGCTTTAATGGCGTACGCCGCGTAAAGCAATAGAGTTATGTAACGGGTATCTCAGTAAGAGAGTTCTGTATTTTCGTTTTTTGACACCGAATTGTAAAATTAAAGTTATTTTTCACTTTGTAGTGTTTTTTTGGAAGTCGGTTTTTTTTTGTAAAAAGTTTTTATTTCTCATTTTTTAGTTGTATCTACCTACTCCAAACAAATTCATATAACACTACTTGCTATGTGAATATCAGTGACAGGAAGCTATTGAACACATCTGCTTACCCCTTTAAAGGGTACAGGCGTGATGTTTTGTTATGTGATTGCGTAAACAATGCATACATATGCTATAGCAGCAATCGCGGTTGATTTGCTGGCATTTATTTAAGAGTTCCGTTGTCTGTCTCCGAAACTCATCATCAGATCTTTACAAAATTTAAATGGGACCATTTCGGGATAAACCTACTTCAAACAAAAAAAAATGCAAATCCGTATATATGTATATGAGGGAGTTATGCCCAAACAGACATAAAAAATATATATATACATATGTATATATAAACATCCGAATTGAGAACCTCCTCCTTTTTTGAAAGTCGGTTAAAAATTATGTACCTATGTATTGCATACTTCCAAGTCCCTTTGTTAAATCCGTATCATCAGTTCCATTATGCTTAATATAGCTGGGCAATCGGACAAACCTACGCATTAGCAGACAGAATATTCGCTCTATTCAAACTAGACATCATTGGAGGACGCTAGGTCATGGGAACATTGTATAGGTAATGAATGATATCCACTTAAATCGAATTAACGTTCAGTCTCAATATGGTCAGTGTCATAGATATGCTGGTCTATATCAGAATCATGTTAAACACAAGGTGGGGGGGTACATTTCCATATTGGGTGTATCGCTCCATTGCATCAACGTCAACGAATTCTCTGTCTATAACTTTGGTATGAAATCACAATTACATCATCTATAATGCCATTAGCAAAAATTATGGCACATTCACATTATGACATTACAGTTGCCCCACCTTGTAGTTGGGAAAAGGCTAGGCAGATGATGATCTACAGAACTATGCTCGCTCTGAACTGGATAATAAACTACATAATTGCATTTAATTATGAAACAACCTGCTTCGCTTAAACAAATTGAGAGACGTGTTGAAAAATGTTTGTGTCTCCGTACCTACTGACTCTAAGTGATTGCGTATGTTACTGGGACACTCAAATCATTGTTAATTAACGCTACATTCTTTGCTAAAGAAATTTAATATTAGGTTCTTACATATGAAATTAGCGTTTTGTTGTACACTTTGATCTGAAATATCTCCTCTTTGGTTAAGAATTCCAAATTCAAATTTATACATTCATTTAGCTGTACATTTGAGTTTTGAAAACAGACATTCATTTGTTTTGTCCTCATTATTTTTTTCTTTGGCGTCGCTTATTACCGCACAATGGAAAACATGACATATCGTTATATTTACGAGTACGAGTCCTACCGTGGCAACAGTGCTGCAGAAACAGCTCGAAGGATTAATGATGTGTACGGCGCTGGGTGTCGCAAAAGAAAGCACGGTACGTTTTTGGTTTTAACGTTTTCGTTCTGGAAATTTCGACCTTCAGAACCAACTCCGTGGACGGCCGGAGAGCAAAGTGGAAAATGAAGAATTAAAGGCTATTGTGGAAGCGGATCCATCACAGAGCACTTCAGAGATAGCTGCAGGCTTCGGGGTAAGTGATAAAATTGTATTAATCCACTTGAAGCAAATCGGGAAAATAAAAAAACTTGAACGATGGGTACCTCATGAATTGAGTGAATCGAACTTGCAAATACGCGTCGACTGCTACTTTGCTCAACCGACACAATAATGAAGGGATTTTAAATCGAATCATTACTTGTGATGAAAAGTGGATACGGTACGATAATCGGAAGCGCTCGTCGCAATGGCTGAACCCTGAGTCCCTGAAGAACCAGCCAAATCCTGCCCTAAACGAAAATTGACTCAGAAAAAGTTACTTGTGAGTGTTTGGTGGACTAGCGCCGGTGTCGTTCACTACAGCTTTCTAAAATCTGGCCAAACGATTACGGCAGATATCTATTGTCAGCAACTGCAAACCATGAAGGAAGAACTAGCTGCTAAACAACCGAGATTGGTCAATCGCTCTAGGCCACTGCTGCTTCACGACAACGCAAGACCACACACTGCACAACAAACAACCATTAAGTTAGATGAGCTACAATTGGAATGTCTGCGATATCCACCGTACGCCCCAGACCTTGCTCCAACAGATTACAATTTTTTCCGGAATTTGGACAACTTACAAGGAAAAAAATTCAACTCCGATGCGGCAGTCCAAACCGCCTTCAAAGAGTTCATTGATTCTCGCCCCCATGGTTTTTTTAGTAAAGGGATCAATGAACTACCTATGAGATGGCAAAAGTGCATAGATAACAGCGGTGCAAACTTTGATTATATAATAATATTTTACAAAAAAAAAAAAAAAGACTTTATATTCCTCCCGCACAGAACGCCAATTTCATATGTAAGGACCTAATGATATCATGAGCCCATATCACCCGATATACGGAGGAATGAGGAAAATGTCGTGAGGAAAGTTTTGAGCAAGAATGTCGATGGCTATAAGGGGAATACCAAAGAAACGATAGATGGAGTGTGTGAATGATCATATTGTTAGAAAGGGCCGACTCACGAAATTACGACTAATAGAGAAGTATGGAAGAAAAAGAAATGTTGCACCGACCCCAAATAAATTAGTATACTTAATGGCAGGAGAATGATGACCAACCGATATAAATATAATTACATAATATTTTGCAGTCGCTGTACCGGAAATAAAAAAACTTTTTCCAAAAAAAAAACCGACTTCCAAAAAAAACACTACAAAGTGAAAAATAAATTTAATTTCGAAAGTCGGTGTCGTTGGTTCAGTATTTTCGTTTTTTGAAACCTCTTTCGAACAAAAAAAAAATTGCAAATCCGTCTATGTAGGTACCTATATGATCCCGAGCTGCTTTATGCCTGAACATACATAAAACAATATATGTATAAACATCCGAATTGAGGACCTCATCCTGTTTTGAGGTCGGTTAAAAGTGAAAGCTATGTCTGGCTGGTCTGATTTCGCCTAATGTGCATTAGTACAGAGGTCAGTTAGATGAGATGACCGTGTGTGTCAGCAAGCACCGCGACACAAATAAGAGTTATTCAGCTTATTAGTCGAGAGCGCGACCGTCTCGCGTTCTGATTGGCAGCCATTCGTGGCCATCTCGGCAACTGCCACACTGTGCTATATCCCAGAGGTTGAAAACATTAGTGCATTTTTTATAATTTTGCAGGGTTAATCGGCTCTGTTTGTTATCAAGCTATATGTATATTTCCAGTCTAAGCTGACTTCTCATTGTGCGAAATTCCTATACAATGCGAAGTCAACTAAAACAGGAAATGTACCTACAGCTTGATATGTCATCGTGTGTACATACGCCAGCACATCAAGCTACACGAAACCGAAACTGTAAAATTTTCCCAATCAACTTTGAACCTTATGTTTTAGCGATAATGTTGAAAATCTATTAAAGAAATTTGACAGATTGGAGTAGCTTGATGTGTTGGTGTCTGTACCTACGGGTAAATTATTTTGAAATTGGGTTTGGAAAGTTAGAGGCTGCTTGGGCCGTAGAAATTTGAGAATATAATTTCTATGCAGCGTATTTACGAAATATTATCGTCACAAATCTCCTTTAAAAAATTTTGATCATATTTGCCAAGACATTATCTAACTTTAATCTTGGACAGGACATAGCGAATTTCACTATTTTCTTCCTAAAATAGGCTTAGAGCTAGTCATAATTTCTACTATACTCGTATTTTTTTCAGTTTCGCTTTTTCTTTCAAGGACTATCCTGAGGTTGGGTTCCGCACAGATTTCAGTTTCAAATATGTTTTAAAAAAAACGATTTTTCCTTATCTAAATTTAGCATCCAATATACCGTGAAAATCGATGTAGGATTGAGATGAACAAACTGTGATGCATTCTTACTGTTCTTAGTTGATGTTTGAAAGGTTTAAAATTGTAGTGTATGTAGATATAAAGCTAGTGAAGCAAAGGCTTAACCAAGTCTTTTCAAAAATGTGTCTTCAACTGTAAGTATGGGTGTAGGTACCATAGGCTCGGATTCATTTGTTTACAAAAAAATCTTATCTTAAAATCTTGTGATTTTAGCTTTTCTGTTTACTCACTTACATGATACATCCCTTTGTTATTTACTTACCTACTATTACATAATATGTATATTTTAGTGCTAGTTTGTAGAAATACTGTTTATTTTAGTTGTCAAAGGGAGTTACAGTTTATAAAACTTATTTAAATGTATGCAACGACAAAAGACTTCACGACGGGCCCTAGTACCCACATAGAACTAATGCATGTTTAAGAACTATAAAAATATAAGTAGACCAAATATTTATATTGATGGGAGACTGATTGTCGAGCCCTGCGGTCACAAGTTTGGCCTGTGGACACACATCGGTCGCATCACGGACATACAACATGCGTATGAGTCGTATGAGATGCCACCTTGCTTATGTTTTTGTTATTTTTTTATAAGAGGTTTGTGTATGTGACAAAATTTATGATTTTTGACGTCCAGTGATAAACATAGTGGTGAATGCACTCTGAAGATTTTCGTGCTGAATTGCACCGCAAGATATTCAATGTCGGCGGAAATAGTTAATTTTTTACCGCCACCTCTTGAAGGGTAAGTCTTTGGTGTATAACATAAAGAATACACATAAATAACGAGCTATGTAATTACCCTAATTTGACAGCATCTCTCTTTATAATTCTGAAACGAACCTTTTTGGCGCAGCCTTGAGGCACACAAGTATTTAAAACATTATTTTTACTTTTTATTGTGTTATTTGAATATTCTGTTTCACGAGCTGTATTTTAAATATAATATGAAAATGTCAAAAACTTTGGATTTGCCGCTCGTTTGTTAGAACTAAAAATATATTTTTTAGATTGTTTATTTAACCACATAAAGTAGATTTTTTTGTTGAATAGTGTTTAAAAAACCATCGTGGCGCTTCTTTAATATCTAAATTCTAATTATACATAATTATTTTCTATCACACATATCAAAACGATCTGAGTAGAATATAATAGCAAAACGTCATGTGGCCTTACAACGGACATACAATACCTTTTATTGTAGTACAAAAGACCGCTAGTTTTTAACACAATGAGTTGAATAGTATTATGTCCTATTCTGGCCCAATGAGGAGGGACCTCATATCCTGCAAAATACGACAAACCAAAGGGGTACCAGAAGCACTTCGTAAAATCTATATTTAGAACCTATTATCGTGCTAAATTGATGTAGGATTGAGATAAACAAACTGTAATGTATTCTTACTATTCTTATGTTAAAAAGGTTAGAGTTGTAGTGTAAGTAGGTATTTTTATTTTATTTATTTTGGGAAACAAACAATTGCTAGCATAATTTCTATCTTTAACAACAAACAAGATTATTAATTGAAATCGCTTTTCGTATAACATCTCTGCTGTGTGACCGCGTTGTTTTCTAAGCTACGCAACAGATTTTGACGCGGTCTCAAAATTATTTAGAAAATGTATTCCTAAAGGTTTATGTTCACAATACATTGAGATTAAAGTTACATAATATTATCTAAACATTTATACAACTGCCTTAACTCACGACCATAATTTCGTTACCATTAGTGTACCTACTTACTATAGTCGAACTGAAGAACTTTCACTGTAAGGAAAACTCTGAAATCACGAAAAAAAAAACAGTTTTTCCATACATTTTGGTCAGGTTGAAGTGCATATTTGTAATTTTATATGAAAGTATAACGGTACTTACTTCACGGGTTAAATTTTTTTTGCGCGCAACCATAACATTTTTATAAAAAAACCTAACCCTCCTTCTGGCGCAGTTGGGTAATAAAACTAGCCTAAGTTACTCCCTATGTGCCAGTGAAAGTCCCGTCAAAACAGATCCAGCCGTTCCGGAGATTAGCCGGAACAAACAGACAGATAGACCAATATTGTTTTTTGTTAAAAGTAATGAGAGTTTCATATATTATGCATTTAATAAAACGCTGTCATTTTGTCATTACAAACACACTTACGTTTTATTTATTTGTAAGTATGTATTGTATGTACTTATATATGTAGAATTTCATATGCATTCAAATTAAAAGCATTTATTTCAATTAAACTATTTACAGGCACTTTTGAACTGTTAAGAAGTCGGTCAGTCAGAAAATATGAAGCTAGTTGCCCATTCCAAAGCGTAATAGGTACATACTCTTAAATTATTTTTTTACATAAATATTAGTTAAGTACTTACATCATTAATGTTGAATTTATAATTATATGTGAGAACAGTGTAAAAGAAAACGTACAGGTTAAAAGGGTCCAGAGTACAGCAAATAGTAACCAAAAAACAATCCAAAAATAAAATAATCACACTAACATTATAAAGGCGGGAGTTTGTGAGTATATTTGTGTGTTTGTTACATCTTGATGAGTTTATAACCAGGATTAACACATAGGATACTTTTTATCCCGATATTCCCACGGAATCGAAATTTGTGCGGGTGAAACCGCGGGGCGCAGCTAGTTAGGCCGCTATCCCACTGGCGTTTTACGAGCGTTGCGGCGTCGACGCTGCGCAGACGCGACGTTGACGTCGCGTCATCGCGTAACAAGCATAAAACGTCCGCTGAACGCGACGTTAACGTCGCGCAGATGATACTATTGCCAACAAACGCGACGTTAACGTTAAGCAGACGCGACGTTGACGTCGCGTTCAGCGGACGTTTTCTGCTTGTTACGCGATGACGCGACGTCAACGCTCGTAAAACGCCAGTGGGATAGCAGCCTTAATAATAAGCCGACGCAGCTAAGTGATGACCAGCCCCAACTTACGGCGCCCGTTCACGAACATGACGGATGGATCAGCACCATTCAGCTCAACCATTTTGAAGGGAGCCAACACCCACGCCACCGCGTCAGCTAGACATTTGAGTGAGCATGACGTACTATCAGCCGCCAGGGCACATTCAAGTCAATGAAAGACATATTACACGGTAAATTGTGCATAGAACTCACACCTGTGCTATGCAATGTATAATATAAAATTCAAAGTCCTGATTTATTGACTGATATATCAACGCACAGACTAAACTGCTGGTCCTAGAGACATGAAATTTGAAAGGTGTGGTCTTTGTGAAATTCCACCCCTAAAAGGGTGAATTTGGGGAGGGTGAAATTTCACGCGGATGAAGTCGCGGACAGAAGCTAGTGATCTACAATACAAAGGAAATGGAGTTTATACAATGTAAAGATAGTCTTCAATCTTCAGCAACTGCAACAGTTGAGTTGTGGTTGTGGAACAGGACCAGCATTGAGCCAGGCATTTTTATAAGCGATTTAATCCCCTAACTATATATACGTATAACTTATAACGCATGGTGTGCGTTTTATACATCTAAGACTTGAATTTTGTCTCATTCAGTCTAAGAATGTGGGCAGGTATTAATTATAACGTTTTAAAGAGTAGATACCCAATGAAAGATGAGTCTACTTTAGCCAGTCTGAAACCTGGTTGAACTAATAGGTTTACTTAGTTCTAGTAGCTTACCTTAGTTCTAGTACTATAATTAAGTCTTCCACCTTTTTTACTAAAAAGTTGTAAATTTTTCTTTACATACTTGATGTTTTCGTAGATATGTAGCAGCCAACTGGATTAATCAGCCTTTTAATTACCTGCCTAGACTTTTAACTAAACGGCGCCGTTTGACTAGCGGCCTGAATGATATTCAGCCATTTATTCAAACAGCTAGGCAAATGACTTGACTCGCTAACGGTTAACTACTTGCCTAGCCCCGACGTTTAAATTAGCGATTGATTTAAAGCGGCTAGTGTTTATGGTAGTTTTGGAAAATATAAAAATTACAAAATGCATGTTTATAAACAAGTTCAACAGTAAAAACAATAAAAATTTGTCAAACAAACAAATATTTAAATGCGTCCAATTCGGCTCGAGTTTGATAGATCACAGTTTTACTGGCCATTCATTTATTTTACTACTTAGGTACTTGAGTATTTTTGTACTGACATTGTATACGACTAATTTTATTTAATACTTTAGCACACAAATGTACAGGGTCGGACTTAATGCCATAGGCATTTTCTACCAGTCCTAACCGCATTTTCTAACAGTAACCTTTGGGTTTAGATTGTTCTTTTTATTACTGCGGTGCGATTCTGTAAAAATCTCACCGTGAAAACTTAGGTGAAGTGAGCGTGTAGTGAGCTGTCAATAGTGTCAATTCCTAGCAAAAACAAATTCACTTCAACTAAGTTTTCACGGTGAGATTTTAACAGAATCGACCGGCAGATTAGGTACGTACGTGTGACTTATACGAAGACGGAAAAAATTCGACATCGATATCTTGTTTATCTTTTTAACCGACTTCAAAAAAAGGAGGAGGTTATCAATTTGGTTGACTTATGCTCGGTTCTTATAAACAAAAACGATGGTTTTGCTTACCAATAGTAGCATTTTCTTGTTGCCAAACTGAGAATATAAATAGATCCGTAAGCTAATTGTACCTGTGATAGCTGCTTCCATAGTTATGGGTCTACTATGCAAAGCTCTGAGGTCTTTGCTTCATTATTGGTTAAGATAAAAGAGTCTTAATTTTAACCTTTAACAGTCCGTATGTTATAGGAATCGGCCATTATTCAGTGTCATCATCATTTCCACTGCTGGATAGCCCTCCCCCATACTGACATTCAATGAACAATATGAACATGCATTGCGAATTAAATTCCTCGTGAGAATTTTTGCGTCTCAGCTAAGTTCTGCATCAAAGCCGAGACGCATTCCACAATGGACAACAGAATTAAAACCCTTATTTACCTGTTACTACATTCGAAACACCTACTACATTCCGCTATCACATTTGATACATCTGTTACTATATTACGATATTCTCCTATGTAAGCGCCCGTGCGAATTTTCCTTTGCAATGCGAGGAGCGACGTAACTACAACCCCAAATTCCACTTTCTATTCGAGCGAATTAAATTCGCACCGTACCGTGTCTTTGTATCAAAGTACAGATTTTTGACAGCGCGAATTGTTTTTCCAAGTGTGGTGGTGGACAGAATGGTGATAAAAATTTTGCGCGATTTTTCATCGCAGTGCGGGCTAAACTTAACACTACATCCGCTGTAAGTCACCATGATGCTTCCAATGATACCCATAACCCAACTCACTTTTGACATTGACAGGATGATCTACATCGGCTTTGCTCGTCATTTAATAACAATTTAAAAACTCCCACTGGGGCTTTGTCTTTCATAGGGTCGCAGCATAATACTCAGCGATATTCGTTTTGCGTGGATGTCACGCATGTCTCGCCCAACCCTTTCTTATTTTTGAAGTGAAAACTTCTTTAGCAGTGACAGTAAAAAGAGACATGTAAATTCATAAGATTTAACGTGGGAGAAAATGAGATAGGAAGCATTATACAGCGTTTTTTTGTTTTTATGTTCTTTATTGCGTCATGTTTACAGCAAAAAACCTATTTTCTTTCTTTCTTTCTACATAGGTAAGTACTTATATGTAATAGGACGGTACCTCAGCATGCAATTTATACCATGAAAAAATAATTTTACTATTTATATATATAGGTAATTATTATTGAATTGAATGTACATATCTAACAATGATTGCGATAATAAGTTGTTCCCTTTGAACGAGTGGAAATATAATTATGTCTACGATGCAAAAACCTGACAACCTCTGACCAAAACACCGTCTTGGTTTGGGAGCATGCCACAGACAGTCACACAGATAAACAGAACGACCATAGCCGTTATAACACCCCTCTACATACGTCAAGGGTTAAAAATAGGATACAATGATTTCTCGTTTGTCAAAATACGACGAGTAGTTTATGAGATATGAGGAACTCTTAATCTCTTAAAAATCAGAAGAAAAAACTTACATCTTTTTAGTAAAAGAGGTGAAAGACATAATTATAGTACTAGAAATAGGGACCTATTAGTTCAACCAGGTTTCAGACTGGCTAAAGTAGATTCATCTTTTATGGGGTACTCTTTAAAATGTTATAATAAGACAAAATTACACGATACAGGAGTAATTCCTAGTGTGGGGCAACGTTTTTAAAAAAAGAAAGAAAAGAAAGAAAGAAAATTCAATTCTTGTATAAAACGCACACTATGCAGTCAGGCATATTATAAGTTAGGGGATTACATCGCTGATAAAAATGCCTGGCTCAATGCTGGTCCTGCTCCACAACCACAACTAATTGACTTGAAAATTCTGTTGGAGCTGCTGAAGATTGTAAGACTATCTTTGCATTGTATAAACTCAATTTCCTTTATATTGTATAATTGCATAGCACAGATGTGAGTTCTATGTATATTATACCCTATGTACCATTTACCGGATAATGTGTCTTTCATTGACCTGAATGTGCCCTGACGGCTGATAGTATGTCATGCTCACGCAAATGTCTCGCTGACGGTGGCGTGTGTGTTGGATCATTTAGCTCCCTTCAAAATGGTTGAGCTGAATGGTGCTGATCTATGCGTCATGTTCGTAAACGGGCGCCGTCAGTTGGGGCTGCTCATCTCTTAGCTGCCTCGGCTTATTTTTAATTATTTTAATTTTGAATTGTTGTTTTGTTACTATTTGCTGTACTCTGGACGCTTTTAACACATAGGTAGGTACGTCTTTTTTACATCGTTCTCACATATAATTATAAATTCACATTAATGATGCAACTCATTTTTTTGTAAAAATATAATTTAAAAAGAGTGTTCATGGAGTTTCTTGCCCGTTCTTCTCCATAGGTATACCTACGCTTTGGAATGGGCAACTAGCTTCATATTTTCTGACTGACCGACTTTTTGACAATTTAAAAGTGCCTGTAAATGGTTTAATTGAAATAAATGCTTTGAATTTGAATGCAAACTCAAACTCAAAGTTTGAGTTTGAGTCTGAATCATTTTGCAGGATATTGCTAATCCATTGCTTCATATGTATGTTCGAAAAATTTGTCTGCTCAACAACACAAAAAACGCAATGAATGTTGTGAAACTGTCAAAATAAAAGCCATTGCTACTGATATTTTACACAATTATCCCGCAAATGAACATACATGCATACATACATAGCCTCTTAAATCATAACCCTCCTTTGGCATTGCCGCAGTCAGGTAAAATAGACTATCTATTTTACCCACAGAAATATTTAGATTTCTTCGATTTTACCCGATGACGGCAATGACAAAGTTTTCATTGATGAGTTATTTTATTATCGATATTCTACCTACAACACGTGAATCGTTCACAAAGTAAGTTATGAAATATTTACATAGAATATGCCTAAGGAAAACGGGTAGGCGTAGATTTGTCCGATAAGACGTTCACGCTAAGTTACGCTTATTTCATTAGGAATGTATTGGTTTTCATAAAGATTACAACCATTGACGTTTGAAACTACGTACTATAGTTTTGTGGTAACGTTTCATAATTCCTTTTAAAGGTGTATGATCTCGTTCAGTGATTTAGTTTCACGGTTTTTACTTGTGGGGAGCAGTTCACTGGTGTTCAGTTTAATAACAAGTCGAGAAGTGAGACGATACATACCTACTAGAAATGGGACGACTGCTCAGAAGGTACTCGTACCTATCTACTATTTTTACTAGTTTTCATTTCATTATTGAGTGCATTTTAACACTGCAATATAATATGATATACCTATGGACCTATTAAAAAGTATTATAACAAAGAGAAATAACCTAAGAACGGACCGTGGTCACGATTCTATCTTTTTCATCAGTGCGCTTAACTAAGTATTCATAGACTAATTTATATCTCCTTGCGAGAAACTAAAAATATCATAGATATGATCTCATATCTATTATGATTATTATAATATATGTAAATATGATGGATACGCGATTGGGCACACATTGTAAAGTCTGTAAGTATAGTTTTGTTTTTAATTTCATATTTCTTTATTCTTTAATTTTGCCATACCTTAATTCTGGCGCCTCTAGCATTGATATTTAATATATCAATGGCCTCTAGACTGATTTTTTAATTTTACTGTGTTAGCACATTTAGAGAATGCTGGTTAACCTGTAATGTGAAGGCCTGGCGACTGTGAAGTCCGAGGCTAATTGTTAACTATACTTACTTATAATATACAGCCGGTCGATTCTGTAAAAATCTCACCGTGAAATCTTAGGTGAGGTGAGTTTGTTTTTGCTACGGTGCTATTCTGTAAAATCTCACCGTGAAAACTTAGGTGAAGTGAGTGTGGAGTGAGCTGTCAATAGTCTCAATTCCTAGCAAAAACAAACTCACTTCACCTAAATTTTCACCTAATTTTCCCACCCCGTCGCATCGCATCACTTGCCCGTGCTCTTACTTCGTTTTCGCCTAGCGATCTTTATAACTTGTTTTTCTTTTTGCTTGGGTCCTAAGGGTCATAGCGTGATGTTAAATAGCCTTCCTCAAGAATTGGGCTATGAAATGCAAAAATAAGTATTCAAATTCGACCGTTAGGTAGTTCTAGAGATTAGCGCGTTCAAACAAACTCTTCAGCTTTATTATTATTATTGCATCAATATAGCTTTTTTATTGCATCAAGCGCCACAATACTTAGTTTAGATAAGTGAGACAGCAACCTGTATCAAGCGCAACAATACTTAGTTTAGATAAGTGAGACAGCAACCTGTATCAAGCGCAACAATACTTAGTTTAGATAAGTGAGACAGTAACCTGCATCAAACGCAACAATACTTAGTTTAGATAAGTGAGACAGCAACCTGTATCAAGCGCAACAATACTTAGTTTAGATAAGTGAGACAGCAACCTGTATCAAGCGCAACAATACTTAGTTTAGATAAGTGAGATAGTAACCTGCATCAAGTGCAATAATACTATTTGATTCAGTATTAATTCTCTATGATGCAGATGGAGTGCGAACAGGCTGTATGAGAAAACTAAAGTCAATTTAGGTCACTCAATGATTGAATACCTTATGACTTTTTCAATTTAAGTGTACGTGTGCTATTGTATGATTAGAGTTATACAGTACCCTAATTGTGTTACGAACTATCAATCTCAATCTGAATCATTTCCTCAATACCTATTGCTAATACATTGCTTCATATTGTTTCAAAAACTTCTCTGCTCAACCACGTAATAAATGTTGTTTATCTGTCAAAATGAAAGCCATTCCTATTTTAAGTGTGTTAAGGCTCCTGCAAACAGGCGCGACGCGCGACGCGAATCGCACGCGACACAAAGGCACCGCTCGTTGCGCGACTTGCGGTGCCTTTGTGTCGCGTATCGCGTCGCGCCTGTGTGTACGAGCCTTTACGCAATTACCCCGCAGGTTTGATTCAGCTCCGGTGCATATACAGTCTGGGAAATTAATTGATAAACAAATTGACACCCTACGACAATTTACCGTGATATAACCATTTCTGTGATTATAATATACGGAAAATTTAAGTTGGTAGTCAATTTGTTTAACAACTAATTTGCCAGACTTTATACATTTTCGAACAGAAATGATCCCGATTCGAAAATTTCAATTCAAATTCTTTATTTCAGACATGAGTCCATAGTGTTAGTAGCAACAAAATAACTTAATAACTAGTGTTAGTAATAAGGAAAAATACTAGTGTCCGACCGAAACAGGTTTTTCAGCCGAAACCGAAACCGAAACCGAACTTTCGGCCTTGCTCTTAGTTTCGGCCGAAACCGAAACCGAAACTTACTTAAATATATTTAAAATTTCTATCGTATACAGAAATCTGGTGTGTTTTTTACACATTTATTTGAATATACAATGTATATTATACATACAGACAGTTGAATTTACCTAATCATTTATGAGGTCGGTCCCATAATGAACTGCCCTGGTATAGTTCTACGCGACATGTCGCTACATGTTGTGTTGCATTAAATAGTACGTTTATCGTGCACTTAATATAAGAAACACGCATCGACATGTAATGCTTAGTCTTAGTTTAGCAGGCATTAGCATAACGAGAGTCGCGTATTTTTTCAAAATGTCGAAAACTGAGTATCGAAGTGTCATAAAGTTTTTGTCTAAAGAAGGTATATACCCTGCCCAAATAAAAGAACGATTGGTCGACGTGTATAAGGAGTCTGCCCGCTCCTATAGCACAGTGAAAAATTGGGTGAAAGAGTTTCGCCTCGGGAGAGAAACCGTCGAAGACATTTGCCACGACGGTCGACCTGTGGAAGTGCTCACTCCCGAAACGATTGCTCTTATCGAAGAGGAGGTTCTGAGTGACCGCCGTTTGAAGATTAGAGAAATTGCAGCTAGGCTTGGGCTCTCTTAAAGTACGTCATCGTGCGATCCATGAACATCTTCACATGAAAAAAGTGAGTGCAAGATGGGTAGCGAAACTTCTTGCAGCGGTACAGAGACAGGAAAGAGTGCGCTGCGCTTCGGAGTTTTTGGATCTTTGTGGCGAAAATTCAAAGACTGATCGAGCGGCTAATGACTGGTGTGATGAAACTATGATCTTGTATTATGACCCACAAAGCAAGCGTGAATCAATAGGATGGCGTTATAAGGGTGAAAAGCCCCCTAGAAAGGCAAAGGTGCAACAATCGGCTAAAAAACTGATGTGCACAATCTTTTGGGATTTTCAAGGCATTTTGATGGTGGATTTTAAAGAACGTAATACAGTCGTGAACAGCTAATATTATGCTTCTTTAATATACAAATTACGAGACAATTTAAGATAAAGGAAAAACGAAGAGGCAAGCTTTCTAAAGGTGTCCTGTTGCTCCATGACAACGCCCCTGTTCATAACGTTGGTGTTTCGAAGGATGCAGTTTGTCAATGCGGGTTCACAGAAGTTGAACATCCACCTCACAGTCCAGACATGGCTCCGTCCGACTATTATTTATTTCCAAATTTAAAGCGAGATTTAAGAGGAAGAAAATTTTCAAGCGATGAAGAGTTGCAGGCGGCCGTCTTCGGTTATTTTGAGGCTAAAAATTGTGATTATTTTTATAAAGCTTTAGAGATATTGATTCACAGATGTCAGAAGTGTATTAGTAGTAGGTATTCATGGTGATTATATTGAAAAATAAAATTGGTTTCGTTTCATTTCCTTCATTAGTTCAAATAGTTCATAGTTAGGCCAATTCATTATGGAACCGCCCTCGTATGTGCAAAACACAACATCAACTCCATGCGATTAACGATGAACGGCGGCGAACTGGGCCGGCGACGCGACGAGCGAGCACGAGCTAGCCGCGAAGTTCGCCGAACGATGGACGATAATTCATGAACACTCGAGTTTCGGCGCGGCCGAAAGATTCGGCCATTTTCTGGCCGAAACCGAAACTAAGGCCGAAACTAGATTATTTGGCCGAAACTGGCCGAAACCGAAACCGAAACCGAACTTTCGGTCGGTCACTAAAAAATACATTAAAATTTTAATTGGTGTGGATCTTCACCCAGTGGCGCAGCAGAGGGGCAGTCCCACCGATCTGAGAACACGCTCAGGAGACTATTGGTGGCGGTGCGTAGCCGGCCGGCTGTGGAGGCGGTCCTTTTTCTTACGATGGCGTAAAAATCGTCTGTGCGCGCCTCCGCAAACATAGTGGACGCACTGCAACGCCACGACAGCCCCAACGGTATCCTAAACGCGTTATTATATTGGACACGCAGATCGCTGTATGTCCTTTGCGTAAAACGGGTCCAAAGACTGCACATGTAGAATGACTGACAGAAAGCTTTGAAAAGAGTGACTTTAACTTGATTTGTACAACGTGCAAATCTTCGAACCAGCATGTTACATCGAACAGCCAACGACCTGCGCTCCCTCTCTATGTCCATATTGTCGTTAAGATCATCAGTGACCCAATGACCCAAGTACTTAAATTTAGTCACCCATGCTAAAGGAGTGCCACAGAGCGAAACACCGGGAATATCAGAATACTTTATGGCACTCGCCTTAAACATAATAAGTTCGCTTTTTTTAACATTGTACTTGAGCCCATGGGACGCACAGTACACTATGCAGTCAGGCATATTATAAGTTAGGGGATTACATCGCTGATAAAAATGCCTGGCTCAATGCTGGTCCTGCTCCACAACCACAACTAATTGATTAACACTTGAAAATACTGTTGGCGCTGCTGAAGATTGTAAGAGTATCTTTGCATTGTATAAAATCAATTTCCTTTGTATTGTATAATTGCATAGCACAGATGTGAGTTCTATGTAAGTACCCTATAGCTACCGTTTACCGGGTAATAATATGTCTTTCATTGACTCGAATGTGCCCTGGCAGCTGTTAGTATGTCATGCTCACTCAAATGTCTCGCTGACGGTGGCGTGTGTGTTGGATCATTTAGCTCCCTTCAAAATGGTTGAGCTGAATGGTGCTGATTTATGTGTCATGTTCGTGAACGGGCGCCGTCAGTTGGGGCTGGTCATCACTTAGCTGCCTCGGCTTATTTTTAATTAATTTATTTTTGGATTGTAGTTTGTTAAGTACTATTTGTTGTACTTTTGGACGCTTTTAACACGTACGTCTTTCTTAATTTTTTACATCGTTCTCACATTATATAATTGTATAATCAAAAGTAATGATGTAACTAATATTTTTGTAAAATATCATTTAAAAAGAGTGTCCATGGAGTTTCTTGCCCGTTCTTCTCCATAGGTACCTACGCTTTGGAATGGGCAACTAGCTTCATATTTTTCTGACTGACCGACTTCTTGACAATTCAAAAGTGCCTGTAAATGGTTTAATTGAAATAAATGCTTTGAGTTTGAGTTTGGGACACTGACAAAATGTAAATGGGAGTCGAAATCAGCGTCAACCATTTCCTCATATAAAGATCCATTATAAAACAGAATAAATACTTAGGAGTTCTGGCAGAAAGCTAAACTTAACTTCTGTTTATTTTACGATGGTCGATATACCTATCTACTTAATATAAATGGAGATTAGTGAGACACAGCGTAGAGAGTCAAAGAGAACATCGACAATAATTAAGCATTTATTAATAACTAACTGTTGCCCGCGACTTCGTCTGTGATCCAGGATGAAAAGAAGCCTATGACCTTCTCCATGTCATGGTCTACCTGTGTGCCAAATTTCATCCCTATCCTTTCAGCCGTTTTAGCGTAAAAGCGTAACAAACAAACATACAAAAAATCTTTATAATAATATTAGATAAAATAGTTTAGAAGAATCAAGAATTGAATTTTCTTTATACACTTAACTAATATAAGTAAATAAAAGTTGTTATTCTAAGGTACACAACGGATTATGACACGGTTTTCGCCATCACTTAGATAATAATACCTAATTATTATTATTGTTAATCTGATGAAGTTTCATCAAAATCCGTTCAGTAGTTTTTGCGTGAGAGAGTAACAAACATCCATCCAACCTCACAAATTTTCGCGTTTATAATAAAAATTTTCATTCTTAATAATTCTAAGTAGGATAGTAGGATTAATAAGAATGAAAAATTTAATTACCTACTAACTTTCAATTCATGTTAATTATGTGTCACCCGTATACGATACAAGTTTTTAATTTCAGCAACCGCAAGTCAGTGATGCGACGGAGACACCGCGGCACCTTCCGCATGGAGCCGGTACCACAAACCGTAGGGCTACTCAAAATGGCGCTCTTGGAAGAAGATGGGTATGTTTTATTTGATTTTATTTATCTCCTTCTTCCTTTCTTTTGCAAACGACTAGTTGATCGCGCTTGAAATTAAACTCATTCATTCCCGTCGCTAGATCTCAGAACCTCACAGTTCAGACGGGTCGATTCGTAGTTATTTTTGAACTCGGACACAACGGTAAGGTAGGTAATAGGTAATACAGGCTGGTGTCCGCAACTCCACGTCAATGCGCGTATTTTGCGTACGGGGATACAAGGGTATAATTTGTGTATTGTTGTTTCGTCTATGTAAGTCTTAGAGAATTAAATACTTTTGACTAACGTAACGTGTAGCTAATGTTTTCGAATCCTTTGTATGTAGGTACTTTTTTTTTTTTCAAGATCGGAAATCATCAAATGATCCCTCCCGCTCTGGGTGGAGCGGAAAGGAGTGTCAGACTCTTACTGACTAAAACCCACCCGTGTTCCTTCCTTAGCCCTTTATGTTTCGGGCCAGCGGTAACCCTTTCGGACAATCTCGCTGACCCGGTATGTAGGTACTTCACATTTAATTTTCTACCACCCTGACTTTGTACCACCATTTGATTATCCTTGTAAATAAATAGCCTCTGTTAGTTCAATAACTATACACCTTAGTCCCTACTAATTCTACCTTTGCTAGAGATTTATTTCAAACTTAATAGGTAGCTATATTGAGGTTAGTAGAACGTAAACAAAATGAAGTTCATTATTGATTCTTATAAAATATGCAAACTAAGCCATTTCATATCAAGCCATGTTTGCAGTTTTACATACTTCATTAACTTTTAAACTGTTTACTTTCCTAATTTTTCTTAAATTGGATTATATGATTGTATTCTGGCACGGTCAGCAAATAAATGCGAATAACACTGCTACTGCACGTCATCAAAATTGACACAAAATTATTTGATAATCTGCTTTTTAGCATTACTTAAAAGGTATTATCATATGCATTGCTTGTGTTCTGATTGTAATTCATTATTTTGCTCAGAACTTAAGATTTAAAACACTGAAATCGCAGTAAATATAGCTAATTAATTAACATAACGTATCAATCATCGTCGTAATTAAAGTCAAGGCAAAATATTTTGCCAAGGAGCTCAAATCTTTTTAGTCTTTGATTGGTCGGCGTTCCATCAAACTTAGACGATCGTCTGACCTACAAACTAGTACCCTTCAGACAGTACTATTCAGTTAGATTTATAGGTACTTGGCTTGGTCTCCCAACCTTAACCTGTCAGTCCTAATAATGTGCAATTCGCTCGTACCCGCATCCTATGGTGAGGTCATAGACTACATAACCAGCAGCTCGCAGCTCTTGGGTGCAAAGAAAATAATTGGTCGTTTTGTTGTTGATACAAGCTAAGCATATAATGAACGGTTGAGGAATTTGTCTGGATTTCTCATGAAAATAGAAAAGGGTCAATCTCCAAAACGGGCGTATTCGTGTGATCGCTCTGGTGCTTTTCTGATATTGATATTTAATGGTAATTATGTATCTCATTAAAAAGAATGATATTCAAATAGTACATTTTTACTATTGGCCTTCAATTTACACAAACAGTTATGGAAATATTTAAGAAAAGCACCAGAGCGATCACACGAATACGCCCGTTTTGGAGATTGACCCAAAACCATTTCAGCAAAGCAGAAACATTATAATGAGCGAATACGAAATTAAATCAGAATTATCGCAGGGTAATGCTACTGCTGAGCAAAAACCTGACAAAAATATTTAAAAATGAATTTCAATAATTTAAAAACTAAACTTTACCTTTATGATGAAATGCCTGACTGCCATCTCGGACTTTCTGCTTTCCTCCCGGCGATTCCTGAAGGTAGTAACCGATGGACGACTGTCGGTTTTATAAATGATTCCCCCAGTCCGAAACTCTTTTTATATCACGAATTATCTTAATCCGTTCCAACAGTACAACTGTTTTAATTAAAGCTAGGCTTTACGATAAGAATACTATGGATCACCATTTTCTATTGACAGATAGGTAATATGGAGTTAAATAAAATAACTTGAATTGACCTGTTAACCAAAAAATTAGACTGCCAAGCTGTAGTCCCTATATGAACTCACGTTTAGGTCATCGAGGTTTTGACCATGACCCAAACTTACGGTCGTACATCACATTATAATATAACATACGTGGCGTGCTACGGTTGATTCACATAATATCTGCTGCTGAGCTGGATGGTGCTGATCCACGCGTGACGTTTGTGAACGCGGGCGCCGTCGCGTGGGTTGAGACTGGCCAACTTTTTTATTTTGACGTGAATACGTCTTTAAAATTTATTCCAAGGGAACAAGTCAAAATAACCAATGATAACAAAATCGGGGGATACAGCACGCCACAATTGCAGCGATAAGTCCCCTCTTTGAAGAGTGGCTACAGAGGTGCCATTGCGTCCTCACCTTCCGCCTAACGCAGGTCCTCACCGGACACGGCTGCTTCGGGAGGTTCCTGTTCCGGATAAGGCGGGAGAAAACGGCCGGGTGTCACCATTGTGTGGATCGCTTGGAGGACACTGTGGAGCATACGGTGGAGGTCTGCCCAGCTTGGGCAGAGCACCGCTGCGTCCTCACGGAGGCGATCAGCGGCGGCGATCTCTCGCGTCCAGCCCTAGTCCAGGCCATGGTACGGAGCGAGAGTGCATGGGAGGCCGTCGCCTCCTTCTGCGAAGCAGTAATTCTCGCGAAGGAGGAGGCAGAGCGCGTGAGGGAGAGGCAATCTTTGCGCCCTCACGCCCCTAGTCGCCGCAGGAAACGCCCTGGGCGTCGGGAATCGACAGCCGATTCCCAGCCACCTCCCGCGCCTTAAATAAAGACCAGGCCCGAGTCGACGGCGCGTTGTGTTCCACGCGCGCCTCTAAGAGATATCAGCACTTACTGACGTGGTCCGCTAAGGCCGATGCCTGATAGGGTCGCGGGTTGTTCGAAAGAGATACCGTGGCCCCTGGCACAGGCAACTGAAGGAACACGGGTGGGTTTTAGTCAGTAAAAGTCTGACACGCCCTCCCGCTCCGCCCAGAGCGAGATACAGTTTGGTGTTGCAGCTTCATATCTATCATCTCCATCCTAAATTCAATTACATCATTGGATAGCTAATGGATAAAAGAAATAATTACGCCAAGTGAGGTCTGTGACGCATCGCGCGCGGTGGAGGGGAAAATTAATCTTTAAAATAATTAAATTTACGGTGTGTAAGTACTTATTATGTTATAATTTTTATTATTACACTTTACATAATAAACTTACATAATAGTACATTATGATATAAGTGCGGTAAGTTGAAAATTACAGCCGAGGCGATATTGCTTGCCCGAGCCGTAGGCGAGGGCTAAAAGAAAGCAGAGGCTGTAATTTTCAAAGCGCACGTATGTCATACGACGTTTTATAACAAATTTGCGAGGAAATAAATAAAACTCGGACTGAACTTGCATATTTGCTTGTTTTCCATATGATGAAATTTTGATACGCTTGTAAGTATCTATCGGTCGATTTTTCGGGCGAGGCTTAGAGTAGCCTTTTTCGCTGCTCTGAGACTTCTGGCGGTGTGGAATTAATAAATTCATCATTACTTGACGACATTTTCAAATAAAAAACAGTACAGCGAAAAGAAAAAGCGCGCGGAATAATTTTTACTTCTTAACAGATAAGCGATGTGCGTGCGTTCGCGCCCTTTTTTTTAGGCATAGGCACAAAACAGCCAGTATTATTAATAAAGTAAATTAATATTTTTGTTTTTGTTACAGATATTAATGGTTGTAATTTATTGTCAAAATTAATTAAATTAAAGAATTAAATGTTTATTTATTATATTTTATATCCCAAAGTTAATTTTCAGAATCTGATTTCTTTTAGCCCTCGCCTACGGCTCGGGCAAGCAATATCGCCTCGGCTGTAATTTTCAAAGCGCACGTATGTCATACGACGTTTTATAACATATTTGCGAGGAAATAAATAAAACTCGGACTGAACTTGCATATTTGCTTGTTTTCCATATGATGAAATTTTGATACGCTTGTAAGTATCTATCGGTCGATTTTTCGGGCGAGTCTTAGAGTAGCCTTTTTCGCTGCCTCTGAGACTTCTGGCGGTGTGGAATTAATAAATTCATCATTACTTGACGACATTTTCAAATAAAAAACAGTACAGCGAAAAGAAAAAGCGCGCGGAATAATTTTTACTTCTTAACAGATAAGCGATGCGCGCGCGTTCGCGCTTTTTTTTTTCAGGCACAAAACAGCCAGTATTATTAATAAAGTAAATTAATATTTTTGTTTTTGTTACAGATATTAATGGTTGTAATTTATTGTCAAAATTAATTAAATTAAAGAATTAAATGTTTATTTATTATATTTTATCTCCCAAAGTTAATTTTATTCATAAAATGTTGACATCTTTTCTGAAATAAAAACTCTTTGCTTAGATTTAAAAAGTACCGTTCGTTTTGACGGAGAATCTTGATAAACCGTGCGATTTACTTTACATTACCGCACAAGTGCGTAATGAGATACATTACGATATTGAAATTGGTGAAATAAGAGACCCTTTACGAGCAAATATGTTATAAAAGTATTTTTTTTAATTACTTCACCGGCTCATCGGTTAGGATTAATTTAATTTAAATTAATTTAATAAATAGCAAATAGTTAAAAACACGGTTTTCATGAATGAATGAATGAATGATATCTTTATTTGCTAAATTATAGGATGTAGGTACAGACGCCAGAACATCAAGCTACTACAATCTGTCAAATATCTTTAATAGATTTTCAACTTTATCGCTAAAGTATAAGGTTCAAAGTTGATTGGGAAAATTTTACAGTTTCGTGTAGCTTGATGTGCTGGCGTCTGTACATTCGATGTTATACAGTTTGTTTGCATTAGACATTAAACAATCCTAGGCAGTTCTACTTTAACCGTAAAGAAGAAAGAATCCACCAAAACCAGTGCTATGGTATAATTTTTTACTTCTGGTTTTTTAGTTTTTACATTCGAATTAGTCATTTCAAGCGCATTACAAAAAAAATCCTTCAACATAAAACGCTACAAAATTCCGATACTTTAGAAATAGCAAGTAAAAACCCAGTCCCATCCACATTTTCTAACGTCCACAATAAATTTAATTTTCTATATTAGTTGCCAGTTTTAACAACAGAGAGATTAGTTTAAAGATAACACCGGGATACTCTCTGATTATTCCCGACAATTGACAATCATACTAAAATGTCGACCTCTGATAAATAATTCAATCTGCGTCATTAACTAAATAAATCAAACAAAATAAGCGTATATTTACGTAGAATCCTTGATGGTAAAAATGTTTTCTTTTCTTAGAATTTTTTCATTTTGTTAATGGAAATAAGTAGAAACGGTGAGTCTTTTTTAGATGAATTGAGTGACCAGCTCTCTCAAATGTTTATATTAGACCTACGAAGCTTTTTGTAGATTGCTTTACTTTTGTCATTAACAAATCCGTGCGCAGGTAAGTACCTACTCTTCAATAAAGCGCCAAAGGCGAAAAAGTCTTTGAACCTTTTCGTCGTTTATCAACACAATTATGTAGGTATAAACGACAAAGTATATTTGTATTGTAACAGTAGATACGTAGTTTCAGCCTAAAGACGCGGTAAGAAGCAATTTTTAGGTAGGTAATTGACATAAGCGCATCGCGTCAACTAATAAGGTTCAAAACAGCGATGCGTTTGATGTTAGTTGAATCGAATGACCACCAAAATAAAAGTCGTTTTGCAGTTTTAAATAAATAAAAAAATTAATGCACGGCAATAATTTTTGGGTATTTCTTTAGAACTGATTGAATTCTCTATAATATCATTACATAAAATATGATAGCTTACGCTCATAATATTGAGATTTAAGCAATGAAAAATATATTTTTATCACATCTATTCAAAAAGAGCTAGTGTATTCTTCGTAATCAGGGACTATAATAGCTCTTTAATCCCTAGGGACTAAAGGTGATTTTTGAATTTGGAAAGTGGATATTGTTAGTAAAAGTTCCAATCACCAAAGAGATCAATCAGTCGTTGTATGAAGAAGTAACAGGCTGTATGATAAAGAAAAACGTGCGCAAGCCAAATAAAAAAATAAAAATTATGAATAAATAAAAAACGCGCGAAAAGCATTCTGCCTTCATTCGTAATCGTTTACTCGAATTAGGATTTTACTTAGTTTTATAAAAAAATTGTATGTCTTCCCAAAGTTTTTTTTAAAGTAATTGTATGTTAATAAATAATCGTGCTATTCTTATTCATAAGTTGCACTTACTTATTTTTTCATAGAGGGTGATAAAAAGTGGAGTGTCCACCTCGGGAGCAAAACTATTTTAAGCTGGAGTGACGTACTTTAAATCCCTCGCTGCGCTCAGGATTCTGCTTTAGAACCCCTTGCTGCGCTCGGGATTCTAGGTACTCTAGAATCCTTCGCTTCGCTCTGGATCCAATGAAACACTCTCGCCTTCAAAATAGTTGTTTGCTCCCTTGGCAAACAATCTGCTATTTGAGTTTTGTTTTGCGATTGTTTTATCATGATACTATTTTTTTATGAAATATGTTTAAATGAATCTTTTCTTTGGACATTTCACAATACATTCAATTATTTTCTGGCTTGTAATATGTAGATACGCCTAACTGCGACAGCAAACTGAGCTTTTTACGGCGTAGACACGCTAAGTTTTTTGTTTGGGCAGCGCAGCGCCTTAATGAAGTTATCCGTACCCACCATACCCCTGGCCATATCCCTGGGGGTAGGGTGGGATTGAACCATACCACCATAGAGATATGCCACCCTAGTTCCATTACGTAGGTATATTGATTTGTAGGAATGGAACTACTGCTAATAACAGGTAAGTAGTAATCCTCACACAATGAATGCAAGTTTGAAAGTCTTTCCAAATTGCACTATAGGTAAAGGGATGCTATTACCACTGGGTACGCAATATTTGGAAGAATGCTAAATCTCAGAAGTTTCTCATAACTCAAACAAGACCTGAAAGGAGAATCGTGGCAGTTACTGCCGCCTTACCGCTTCTGCCTGCTGATAAAATACTATTAGGACTAGATTCTATAAAAACAGAAAGCGAGAGCTTGAAGCGGTTCATAAGTTACGTTGACAATTTTTGGACTCCTGACGTATTCAGCGTTTACGGAGAAAGACATCAGACAATCAAAGATTTAGAGTCGGTTCATTCAAAATTAAACAAATTACTAAATAATAAGAATACTGTAACTTTTATGCGATTGTTAAAATGTCTTTACACAATATTTGTAAAACAAAGGTTACTCCTAAAAACGTCGAATGGAAAAAATGAATCATTTTGATGATTTTATTAGAGAAGTCCAAATGCAGTTATTGCACAATCAAATCACCATCATGCATTAGACAAATTAAGAACATAGGTTATTATATGTGGAAGTGTTTTTAGTTTAAGTTAAATAATATATGTATTTGTATTTGGACCGATATGGTTTTACAATTTTTCGAATCCCAACACTACTATGGTGGTATGGTTCAGTCCCACCCTACCACCAGTGGTATGGCCAGGGGACATGGTGGGTCCGGAGTGAAATTTAGTGGGGATTGTTATCAAATGTGAAATAGCAATCATGAGACCGTTTATACCTCCTACCTATACCTAAAGGACCACGAGAGGTTTTAGAATAGGTAATCGTTGATATGAACTTAGCCCCATGTATTGTTTCTTTATTTTCTATTCGAACAACAAAAACACTCTTTGAGAATGCATATATTTTCTATATCATTATGTTCCACCAATATGAAATCATTTTATTTTTAAACCGAATATGATTTAAATCCGGCCGCGCGGGTACTGTAGGCACTAAATTAGCCGAGTTTGTAGGCCCGGCCCTGGAATTGATGAGCCGAGCCACCTTAAACGTTCCGTAACTTTATACTTTAGGGTTTTAATACAAATTCGGGCCTCCGAATTTGGCTAATTTAGGTACTACTAAATATTAACAATTGAGCAGTGGTGGCCCAGTGGTAACGGCCTGACTTAAGAGTTGTATCGTGGGTTTGAACCCAGGCAGGCGTTTTACTTTGTGTAAATCATTTCATCACCACTGCTCTCTTTCAAAACGGTGAAGGAAAACATCGTGAGGAAACCGGCAAGTCCTAGAACCAAAAATTCGGAGACGTGATATCTACCATCCCGCACTGGGCCCGCGTGGTAGATTATAGCTCACTCCCTCTTGAAGAGAGGAGGCCTGTGTCCCAGCAGGGGGACATTACAGACTGATTATGCTACTACTAAATATTGATAGTACCCGCGTTTAAATATGAAACATGGCTCCTCAACCCATACGGACATAATATTATGATAACAGTACCTATTTTATTCGTTTTTATTCAGTGATAATATTAGGAAGTAAAAGTCAAATTGTCTCGTTTGCAGAAACATGCCTGGCGATATCGTTCCTCCTGGGGCGCAGGGAGTTTTTCGACAGGTAATTTTGACCTTATTATCATGCTGATTAGATCTTCTGGCCTAATAAAGTACCTACCTACCTGCACGATTTACTCAAATTTTTTTTCTTTCCTTTTAAAGTCTAGGAGTATTCGTAGATATCTCTGGTGACATGTAGGCGTCACGTTTATTAGTTATCAAGTATGAGTACCTATGAGTACCTAATTGTTATTTATAACGGCCAAAATAAAGGTGTATTATAGATTACACCACTTACATTACACCTTTGTATTCAGCAAACGGCAGCGGCAGTTTGCGGAATACCTACAAACGTAATGTTGAACGTTTTTGAATCGCACTCGGAAATGATTAGGATGGCAAAATTTAAGAGTAAGTAGGTGACTACCTACTTACTCTTAAAGCGACTGCTTAGTTAGGTAGGTACAGTGCGTGCCACGTAAGAAGAGACTTGACCCCGCCTCCCCCGCTCTTTCCGCCGCCCCTATGACGTCCGGTCCCGTCCCAGACTCAGACCTCATACCGCTAAAGATACCTAAAATCGTGTTCTGCGCATGTCAGACCACGTGGTGTGTCAAGTCTCTTCTTACTTGGCACGCACTGTAGGTACTCTAGAGACTTTATGTGTAGCTCTACCTTTAGTAGTACAGGCTGGTTATACATATTTGCCGGTGTGTTCCATCCATTCGAACGTTCAAGCAATTGTCAAATATTCTAATATGGTTTTTCTGTTTTAGTAGAAGCAGTGCTAGAAATAACGTGATAATGTAAAGTTGTGAATATATTTTATTCAGGTCGAAGTTTTTTCAATTATATCGTGAAGGGGGAACCTCCGCTTCCGCAGCAAATTGCGGCGGAGCGGACGGACCTCCGGAGCGATCTCATGGCGGCATGGAAAGAGCGACTTTCGCAACCCAGCGCAGGGTACGCCACGATAGCGGCGGTAAGACCCCTCTTTGAGGAGTGGCTAGAGAGGCGTCACGACGCCTTCACCTACTGCCTGACGAAGGTCCTCACCGGACACGGAAGTTTCGGGAGGTTCCTGCACATCATCAAGCAGGAGGAAACGCCCGGGTGTCACCATTGCCAGGATCGCCCAGAGGACACGGTGAAGCATACGGTGGAGGTCTGCCCCGCTTGGGCGGAGCACCGCCGTGTCCTCGTAGAGGCGATTGGGCGGCGGCGACCTCTCGCGTCCGGCCCTGGTTCAAGCCATGGTCCGGGGCGAGAGGGAGTGGGCGGCGGTCGCCTCCTTCTGCGAAGCAGTCATGCTAGCGAAGGTGGCGGCGGGACGGCTGAGGGAGAGAGCCTCCCGTCCCAGCCGCCGCGGGAGACGCTCCGGGCGTCGGGAGCCGCGCCGACTCCCGGCCACCGTAGGCGCGGGCCTGCGGGCGGAGAGTAATGGGTAACTCACCGTCCGATCAGGACCAGGCCCGTGCCGGACGGCGCGTACGTGTTCCACGCGCGCCTCAAAGAGATGTCAGCATCAAGGGAAGGGGCTCGTCAGGGCCGAAGCCTGCCGTATCAGCGGGATTGTCCGAAAGGGTTACCGCTGGCCCGGAACATAAAGGGCTAAGGAAGGAACACGGGTGGGTTTTAGTCAGCAAGAGTCTGACACTCCCTTCCGCTCCACGTAGAGCGGGAGGGGGCATACGATGATTTCCCATCCTTAAAAAAAAAGGCTCCCATCTGCACCCCCTATAGCACCTATGTTCGGCGTGTGTGAAGCATTCATTCTATAAATTTAATTTATGCTAGATAAGGATTGCAATCTCGAGCCGAGATTGGCAACTCGAGATCTCGCCCGTAAACAGGCAAGGTTTTGTTTTCGAAATTTTAGAGATCGAGATTTCGCCTACCTATACCTACAGGTAAAACTTTAACAACCTTTTAAGAGGTCATTGGTAAAATATTAACAATCTTTTAAGAGGTCATTGTACTCATCATTATGAACAACTTTTACTATGGGACCTAACCTGAAATCGCGAAAAAAAATCAGCTGTTCCCTACATGTATGTTCATCGATATCCGTAAGAAAACTCGTCAAAATGTAGGGAACAGCTGATTTTTTTTCGCGATTTCAGGTTTGATGCCATAGTAAGATAAGAACCTCCTCCGGTTCTCAATTCGATTGTATGTTTTCTTTTTGTATTTTTGTTACGCGATATCTCCGAAAATTTTAAATTAAGTTATTAGTCTATTTAGTATATATTTTTACAAAATAAATAAAATATCATCCTGACTACAAGATAATGCAAGCGCGACCGAAGCGAACTATAACAGCATTCTGATGCGGATAGGATAAGGAACATTAAGATTTTTCATATTATTCGTAAATTGGAGCGTTCTGGACTAGAGTGGCTCAGTTTTCTTTGTGATTTTACTCAGAGAATGACAGAGCGAGCGAACTGTGAAAGTCGAAGAAAGTCGTTGTAAGTAATACTTAATATCAAGAGAATATAAGAGCTCCTGACTATCGAGTGAAATCATAGGTACGGAAAATCTAACCTATGGAGGTTAGATTTTCCGTATGATTTCACTAAATTAATTCAAGAGCTGGAGAATAGGACCACGCCTGTATCTTGAAGCCTTTGTAAGCCATATACAAATAATGTAAGGTAATTTTCATTCGGTGTTCATTAATTATAAACCTCTTATTACTAAGGTGAATCAAATATAAACCGGACTGTTTTTTTTACTGGTCGCTAAGAGAAGTGACGCGCTTGGTACTGCTGTACGTGATACAGAGGACTGTCTAGGGGAGGAGGGGACGCTGCTCCAGCTCATTACAGTTTATTGCGCGTCAGTAGCATCATGTCTGAGGAGAAGGTGCACACGTCTGTTGAGCAAAGAATCATTATAAAATTTCTAGCGCGGGAGGACGTAAAACCTTCTGAAATTTTCCGTCGATTGACTCTACAGTTTACTAAGAATACGCTTTCAAGAACTCAAGTGTATGAATGGCACAAAAAGTTTTCAAGTGGTCCCAAACCCAAAGCCAAAACTCGTCTGTCTGCGGGAAAAGTTCTTGCAACCGTTTTTTGGGACAGCAAAGGCGATACTGCTTGTTGATTTTGTTCATGAGCAACTTTCAATAAATGCTGAATACTATTGCAAGCTCCTTGATGAGGTGAAGCTAGCTTACCGGAGTAAAAGGCGAGGCATGTCCATCCGAAGTGTGATTTTTCTTCATGACAACGCTCGGCCACATACAGCTGCCCTGACGCGAGAAAAATTGGAGAAATTTCATTGGGAAATACTCAAGCACCCACCCTACAGTCCAGACTTGTCCCCATCTGACTATCATATGTTTGGTCAACTTAAAAAAGAATTGGGAGGACACCGTTTTCACAATGATCAAGAGGTGGAATCATTTTTGTGCAATTGGCTGAATACACGACCCACTTCATTCTTCGATAATGGTATCAAGAAACTTCCCCTGCGCTGGGAAAAATGTGTTAATAGAAGGGGAGATTATGTAGAAAAATAAGATGTACTTATCACTTTTTTTTTATATAATAATATATGTTTTTTTTTTACTCAAGTCCGGCTTAAATTTGATCCACCATTCAGCCTACATCCACCATCTGTCCTGACTGATGGTGGATAAAGGATACATTTGCAATTTCAGCTGGTTCAAGGCCGAAAGCTTTAGTTGGCCCCGCCAGCATTTGGGCTTGGGCACTAGCTCTTTGAGTTTGAGTTTGGGGTAGGCCACCCAATGATGGTAGGCGAGCGATCGCTCCTATGTGGACCACTTGAGGGTACAGACGCCAGCACATCAAGCTACTACAATCTGTCTAATATCTTGAATAGATTTTCAACTTTATCGCTTCAGTATGAGGTTCAAGGTTGTTTGGGAAAATTTTACAGATTCGGGAGCTTGATGTGCTGGATAGCGTTTGTATACTTCCCACAATATCCATGTTCAGTAAACAGATGCGTCAATTGGAAACTGAAGGTGCCATATATATGTCTCCGCTTCTCCAGCCACTCTTATATTTAAGGTTTTTATTATTATTATTTGAAGTCTTACCACCACTATTGCGGCGTGTCCCCGTCTCGGTTGTTTCAGGCATTCCTTCCACCCACTCCACCCAGCCACTACGATCTCGGTCCACTCACCACGCTCTAATTCTACCTCGCGCTACTGGTTATTACTGGTATGATGACGTATGTACCAAGCCACAAAATGATTTGAAAGTTGTTGCAATTGTTTTTAAGGATGCCTTGCCAACTCACATCAAAAAGGCATAGCTTGGCTTTAGAAAATAATTAGGTGTCTAGGTACCTACCTAATAATTAAACGGCACTAAATGTATGTATAGGGAAACGGAATCCCTTTCTTCCGTGCCAGCACACCAAAAATACACCAAAGATACGGATGCGGATGCGGCCCGGTAGGAACATCAAATCTTGTGGTGATTATGTAGGGGGTAGGGGCCTACCTACACATTAGGTACCTACCTACTTATGTGAAACGTAGCATGAAATGTAACATGACTCAAAAACGATCACCCTAACACTTTTTTCAACGAACAAGCCGTTCAAATATTATTATGTATTATTAATTTTTAATGCAACACGAAGAGTAACACAACAAGAAGGCGATTGTTTGTTTCAACGTGTTACATTTCATGTGATACGTTTCACCTAATGTGTACCCATCAATATAGGTACCAAAATAATTCCGAAGCAGAGACCAAGCATTTAATTGCAGAGCAATTAATTTTGATTTATCCGAATGTATCGAAACTTTTTTGCAAGTAGTACTAGAACTAGAGATACAACCTGACCTATAAAAAAATATTGTAGAATGTGCCATCTGTTAAGTAGTTGTTGTAAACTTTTTAACGCAGTCTGGCTTCTAAAAGTTGTAAGAACAAACTAATAGATGACGTAACTGCGGAATTTTGTATTAACAACGATTTTCCTATTAAACATTTTTTAATTAGAGTGAAACAATTAAAAAAATGCTTGTTGTGTTAGAAATTATTTTAATGCGTACTACCTACAGCGTTGTTTACTTTGCGCTCCACAGAAATCATTCGGGGCAAGTGATCGCCAGAAAACCGCTTTGTCGTCATATGCGCGAGCCGCTCGCCGGTCGATCGGTACAGCCGCGGCAGGAATCGGAAATTTATTCAATCGCAAAATGGCGACTGCTACTGCAAACAACTTGTGTCCATGGCCAAATAGTCAAAATGATTATGAACTACGAGATGTAATCGGTAAGTTTTTTATTAAATTAAAATATTCTTTCATCATCAGACTGTCTTTTTTTTGTGTTTTGTAAATATTCATAAAAACCGCTTATCAGGTGACTGCTTAGATTTGGGTCTGCCTGTCAAATTCCATATGATCCAAGAAATGTCAATGAATTTTTTCAAGATTTCTAGTTTTAGCCTAGATCTATAGAAACAAAATACCAAAGGTTTTATTGAAGACAGCTGTGAACGTTAATATTGCTGTGACAGCTGGTGAATAATTTGGTATAAGTATTATTGTGTACATATCGTTTAAAATATAAAACAGTTGCAGTAGCCGCATCAAATTTGATTGTATATTGTTGATTGCAGGTGTTGGGGCTACGGCCGTCGTTCACGCGGCTTACTGTGCACCGCGCAGTGAGAAATGTGCCATAAAACGTATTAACTTAGAGAAGTGGAATACATCCATGGATGAATTATTGAAAGAAATACAGGTACTTAACTTACCAAATTAAATATAATTATGTTAACTATATCCAGTAAGTTATTTGATGATTCTATGGAACTTGTCTCAATACACCTAAATAATAGCTCAGTTAATTATGTTTAGTTTATCTGATTTTTTTGGTGTTTTCCAGGCTATGTCAAGCTGTAATCATGAAAATGTGGTGACATACTATACTAGTTTTGTAGTTCATGATGAGCTGTGGTTGGTCCTGAGGCTCCTTGAAGGTGAATTTTTTCTCATGAATTGTTTTATAATTAATTAAAACCGCCCCTAAGATGATTATCTGATATCTTGGCTATAATTAACATTGTTTGATTTATTACTTCAACTTGAAACTGATGATTAAATTATGTTACAACAGTTGATGGTGTATCCATATAACTCAGAAATATTTAATCCACATCCAATAAATGTGTCGCAGAAACATGGTTGGGTTGTGTAAACCACTCTAGAAGGCCGAATCCTTTAATTAAAAATGTTCAAAATAATATAGTCACAGTCTGATCTCAGTGACAATCAATGTCAAAAATCTAAGAAAATTAGAGGTATTTTTGACAGATTGAGACTGGGATCAGACTGTGATGTACCCACTTAATATGAAATAAAATAACTGATTATATTATATTAAATTAATAAAAGTAATATACTTACACCTATAATTAGTGTACCAATAAAATGTACTTTTGTAAACCAATGTTGAATGTATATGCTGTTGGTGGTCTTTTAAAAATAAATAAAGCGATAGTTTCAGTTTCTGTATGAAAATGTTTCAGGAGGCAGTTTACTTGATGTAATAAAACACAAGATGAAAGTGGCAAACTGCAAGCACGGAGTATTTGATGAGGCAACAATTGCCACAGTTCTCAAGGAGGTCCTCAGAGGATTAGAATATTTTCATAGCAATGGACAAATTCATAGGTAGATAATAGTTTTAAAATACCTGTCAAACGCTCGCCTACTATTAGAAGCCATTGCATATAAGTGCTCTAGCACAAGCGGTTTTCACAATTGTATTTATTGTTGTTTCGAGTGTATTGTTGTTATGAACCGTTGGGGTTCATTCGATGTTTAAGAGCAGAGAATTGTTGCTCCGCGTTTATTTTAGAAATGTGTTTTTGCAATGTGTAACCTGTAGTTACCACTTGTGTCACGGTTCAAATTCATTTTATTGTTTAATGCCATCGCAATTTGTTATCAGCATATATTGCGAATTTTGTGTTTTGATCAGTTTTGCTATGCACACAGCTTATTTCTTTTAGTTACAAGTCTGAAATATATCTACATAGAATTAATTTCAACTCATTTGGCTGATTATATCTGTCTGTTACTAAGAGTAATTCCAACATCAAGTTACACTGGTTATGCCAGTTTTATCTAAAAGAGGGGCTTACAAGATTTCTGACTAGAATATATCAACAATTAATATCAAATTTATACAAAGCATGTTCTTGTCATAATTGAAATTTATCATAATTTAACATCATTTCAAGTATAAAACTTATTTCAGTATTTCTGTGCAATGAGCTTGCGCTTGCTATGTAGTACCTATTTGAGTGTCAAGCTTGATGCTTTGCTTTGCCATGTTTTTGTTTGAATGCTAGCAAACAACATCATGCTGTGTGTGCTAATAATATGTCCAGTATAGCGACTTCAAAAATATATTTCTTTGAACTATGTACCTATATTAAATATCGATGTTACTGTTCGGTTCAAGTTACAATTGTTTTATTCTAGATGACGAATCGAGTTATTGCTTGCGTTTTGAACTATCAAAGATACAAATGATATTTGATGATGTCGAAAATATTGCACAAGATTTATTTTTTATCAAGCCACTTGGCGAATGTAATATTATAGCAAATAAGCGATTTTTTATGTTGTACGCCAAATATCATTACTGTCTTTTGTTGTTAAAGACAAAACCATCCATGAAGTTTTATTGTAGTTAGTTACAATAGCATTCTTTTCACAGGGATATAAAGGCTGGGAATATATTGTTAGGAGAAGATGGTACAGTACAAATAGCTGATTTTGGCGTATCTGCGTGGCTGGCCACTGGCAGAGATATGTCCAGACAAAAAGTTAGACATACATTTGTGGGCACTCCATGTTGGATGGCCCCTGAAGTCATGGAACAAGTGAGAGTTGTATGATTCTAACACTACTAATATTGTTTTAGTTTTTTTTGTTTTGTTTTACTAACTATTAGATATTTAATAAATGATAAAATATTCACCCATATGCATTTGATTAAGGGTATCAGATATTTCGATCTCACTAGTTCTTACAAAGGATTTTAACTGTCCACAATAATGATGCACATTGAAAATCCCCACGGGAAAATGAGAAGTGGGAAAATATGAGAATAATGTGATAAAACCCATAGGTCACATTAAGAGTCACAAATAGCAAATCTCTGTTTGCTATGGATTACATAGAACTGCTTATCATTGTTGATATGGAAACTAAATATCTGAACTGTAGGATGGTGTCATATTACTTTATAACATAGATAGACACAACATTATGCTGGGAGTGACTTTATTAGAGGCTATTTAAAGCACATATTTATAATTGAATAGACATACCTAGTTTCCAACATTAAGAATTATTAGATGAAAGCAATGCATAAGATAGAAAGTAGGTTTTTTAGATTTGCACTGAGTATCGCCAAATAGCAATTATTACACCAGCTAATAAATTTCAGGACCATGGATATGATTTTAAAGCCGACATCTGGTCTTTTGGCATAACGGCAATAGAAATGGCGACGGGCACCGCACCGTATCACAAGTACCCTCCAATGAAGGTGCTGATGCTGACATTACAGAATGACCCACCTAATTTGGACACTGGTAAGGTGATTAACATTTGAAAACCCCTATTGGTGTAGAAAGTTGATTTACACGATGTGATTTAATTGCCTGTGGCATACCATAAGTTGAAGCAACATAAAAATTGCATTGTCTAAACAGTGCTTAGACGATGCAAATCATTTATTATTGCTTCAATTTTATAGTATGCAGCCTATAATGTTCCCTCTTTGGGAAGGAGTGGGCTGTAATCCACCACGCGGGCCCAGTGCGGGTTTGTAGATGTCACATATCTTAAAATTTTTGGTTCTAGGACATGCCTGTTTCCTCACAATGTTTCCCTTCACCGTTCTGAGAGCAGTGGTGATAAAATATTTACACAAAGCCGTAGTTATAAATCGGGGCTATTACAACTGGGCCAGTACTGCTCACTCTCGGCTTCTATGCAACAGGCAAGAAACTTACATTGTGTAAATGGAACTCAATAGTAGTAGTAAACCTCTTTGTGAAAGAGATTGTCTAAGGAAGTGCTAACACCTTAAGTATAGCTGCCTGTCTGTAGGTTAGACATACAACCGAACCTTGAGTAGCTTTTCAACACTTCCAGTTAAGCATATATCACTGCTCAACACGGACACCAGTCCCAATCCTTGTTAATTTTAAGCTTAGAAATATGAAGCTGTTTGATTTTAAGTTTAGATGTAACAAATCTAAGTCTTCATAGTTGGTACTTTATTCAGAGCTAAACAACATTGAGGAACAAATATTTATGTATAAATACATAGAAATGAGCATGTCGGAACAGTCATGTGACTTATCCCAAATCGGATCAGCATGGCAATCATTTACATTTCAAAGGTTCCCATTATAGCCCTGACAACATTGTTAACAACAATTGTTCAATGTCATATGACTGCGACATTATAAAATGCTGTATCCTCATAAAAAAACATTTAACCAATTTTAATTTTTATATTATTTGACACAGGATTTTCCTCTATGACTCACATACATGATTTACAGGTGCTGACGAGAAAGAGCAATACAAAGCGTATGGAAAAACCTTTAGGAAAATGATCATAGATTGTTTGCAAAAAGATCCGTCGAAAAGGCCGACAGCTACAGAGCTACTAAAACATCCGTTCTTCAAGAAGGCCAAGGACAGAAAATATTTAACACAAACTCTAGTCGCTATTGGTCCTAGTATGGAAACTAGGGTGCATAAGGTATCTACAAATTATGTGCTTATATATGTTTACTGCTAAGGGTTGTTTATATTAAACGACTGTGTTTCTGAAATTATCAAGTTGGTTGATGATGGCTGTATGTTGTTATTGACGGATGCTGTTGCGATAAGACAGGCAACCATATGGCTAACGTTTACTGCACAGAACCTGAGGCTGATTTAATGTCAGAAATGTATAAGTGTTATCACACTGAGCATAGCGTACGTCCCATATGCTGTGCATACGAAATACTTACGCCACGTAGTTTCGAAACGAATATGTCTTATGTCATGCCAGTGCACCTTATCCGCGGCGCCAACCAAAGCCAAATGCGAAGGGACACAATAGCAGATTGTTTGTCAAGGGAGCAAACAACAATTTTGAAGGCGAGAGTGTTTCTTTGAACCTAGAGGGGAGCGAAGGATTCTAGAGTAGAATCTCAAGCGCAGCGAGGTGTTCTAAAGTAGAATCCTGAGCGCATCGAGGGATTCAAATTACGTCACTCAAGTTTAAGGTGCCACTAGTCGATATTTTTTCCATACAAATTTCAGGAGATTATTACTCCACTGTTTGACATTGTGCTTCTAAAGTTAAACATGATATCGTTTGGACTTATTATTAATGTTGTCTGTACGGAAACAGAATAGTAAAATAAAAACCCATTAAAAAGTTATGAGCCAACAAAGATTCGTTTTTCTTGCTATTTTTAACGTAACTTTGGGTGTAAATAAGTAATAAAAGAACTGTAAAATCTTTAAAACCAAGTCCGTACCGACAAATCTCGGTTATCGAAGAGTTCAATAAACTTTATTTGTAATTGATCTAAGAAAGAAAGAAAAAGTATTTATTGCGACTCGTACAGGAAGATCACAAACTAAACTAAATACAGCAAAAATCGCAGAGTCGCAATAAATACTTTTTTCATAAAACTCTATTTTCCGAAGCACTTTTCGAATTTTTTTATGCGCCTATCAGTTCGGATCGGTGTTTCTGTGCGTGAGAACTAGACGTTGTTCGTTTAGACTAGCGCCTCACTGATACTAGCTCTGTCGAACACGAAGCCAGGTGAGCCAGCGTGCTTTTTGGCCGTGACCACCAGTGACTTCGAGCTCGCTACTAGTTTACTCTTAAAAAATAGTGTTGCTCCCGAGGTGACCACTCTACTTTTTATCACCCTCTATGAAAAAATAAGTAAGTGCAACTTATGAATAAGAATAGTACCTACGTTTATTTATTTACATACAATTAGGAGTAATACCTAGAAATAATTAGATTGTTTATATTTGAACTGCATCGTAACCTTTTTTTGTAATTTGCCTCGCGCGTGTTTAAATTATCATACAGCCTGTTACATGTTCATACAATTATCGTGATTGATCTCTTTTGTGATAGGAACTTTTAATAACAATATCCACATTCAAATGACTTTTAGTCCCTAGGGATTAAATATATATTTTAGTCCCTTTTTACGAAGAATACACTAGCTCTTTTTTAATGGATGCGATAATTCTTTTTTATTTTATTAGTTATGTCGCAAAACATTGAAATGAGCAAGTGCTGTTGCACACTTATATGATTGGCATTATCTCTAGGAATGGCGTACTAAAATTATACTAAGCGGTGGTGTGTAACTTTTGGGTGACCAAATTATTTTGCAGAAACATAAACAAAAGTTATGTTATTTTTTGTTTTAATAAAACTTATAAATATTTTCCAGGCAAGTAAACATACAAAGGGTGCGTCAGGCAGGCTACATCGCACAGTTACTGGAGAGTGGGTGTGGAGTGAGGAGGAAGAGGAACCTTCTGTCGAAGCGCTGGAGTCTGATGATGAGCCGTCCTACAGCGAAGACAAGCGACCCATGAACCAGCTGACGAAGGCCGACTCTAGCGGAAGTGATAATGAAGGGAATGAGGTGAGATTCTCATTAACGTATTTAATCTGATGATGAGCCGTCCCACTGCCAAGACAAGTGACCCATGAACAAGCCAAAGGCTGACTCTAGTGGAAGTGTGAATCAGAGTACTACAAAACTACTGCATCACATTACAAAATAATATCACACCAGTATTCATTCCCTGAAGGGTTACATACCTCTCGGTTTCCATCTCGATCTCGGGGCCATCTCAGTATACCCAATCCTTGTATGGGGTTCTACTATAGTAGACCGGCACCTCACATATTGCCAATTATTTTTAAGGCGAACTTATTGCCATCTGGGCTACTACCGAGAAATCCTAGATGGAAAAACCCTTTGCACGACCTGGGAATCAAACTCATGACCTTATGGCTCAGCGCTTGCAAAAACTAGACCACATGCAGCAACTATTGCATCTACACATTTACCCAAATCTGGTTATCTCTAAAGCGATACTATTTGTTTCACAGGATCAACCTAAGCAGCCAAAACCCGCGCCTGCAGCTCCGCAAGTATCTGTACCGAATCGCTTTTTGAGTACTATTGACGGAGAACCACCTGTCATTAACTTAGTATTACGATTGAGGTGGGTGTAATTGTCTACTTAAAAAAATCTTAAATTCATTCATTCACTGACAGACACCGCGCAGCGCGCAGCCTAAACCACTGGCACCCTAATTACGTAACACACTTTATACCATAATCTGAATCACTTTGAAGGATATTGCTAATCCATTGCTTCATATGTCCGAATAATTTGTCTGCTTTGCAACGAAAATAACGCAATGAATGTTATTGTACTGTCGAAATGAAATCCATTACTACTGATAAAGTGTTACGCAATTAACCCGCAGGTCTAGAAGCATGAAATTGTGCACAAGGCATCCATTCTGTTTAAATAACGAAAATAGAAACTTCGGAGGGATTGTTGATAGTTCACTGTTAACCCCGAAATGGTTTAAATAAAAGGTAATCCCATCGGGCATACGGCTTGTACATTATACAGGGTGGGCCAGGAAGAAATGCACTTTTGAAAATTCTATAATAAAACAATGCTTACGTTTTTAAGTGTAATGTTTATTTTAAATTACAGACAATTAATAGAATTTTAGGTTTTAAAAATCAAATCGTCCAGGTCCCGTCCGTTGCGGCGACGGCACTCTAACATTTCAATCGCAAAATTGGATCTTGAAATCAAGTCGGATTCCTGAAGATTTTGCACAAGTTGAATTTTGTAAGGGTGTAGCTTGAGATCTAGTCGTAAAATGCGACGTAAAGTCGTTCTGGACGCTCTCAAAGCCGAAGCACTTTTACGCGTAGAGGATCTTGGATTCGCGCGCAAAGACGCTTTTAGGCTTCTGCAAACAGGCGCGACACGCGACGCGAATCGCGCGCGACACAAAGGCACCGCTCGTTGCGCGACTTGCAGTGCCTTTGTGTCTCGCGCGATTTTATCGCGTGTCGCGCCTGTTTGTAGGAGCCTTTCCCCCGTTCAATGGTTTCGTCGGTACGTGCAGTCCGTGCGCGCCCTTGAGGTCGAGTTTTTAGTGTTGATCCGGTTGTCTCAAATCTGACGATCCATTGTTTAATCAAATTTGTGCTTTGACACTCACCGATATTGCGTGATCAGAGCTTAAGTCTAAAAAGCCTGCGAGTCACATACGAGCTATTATTCTCGTAAATGGCGCGAACGCAAAACGCGCGCTGCTCTCCCGTGAAAGGTCTCATTGCGATTAAAAATTCGTAAGCCAGGCTACACAGTGACATCCTCCCCACGCGCCTCGGTTATTGCGTTCGTGAATTAGAGCGAGACAAAAAGTGCATTTCTTTCTGGACCACTCTGTATTAGTGCTTCCCTACATTATAAAAGGAAGCCTTGTGCAAAATTTCACGTTCGTAGTGTCCCTTTAGTTTTTATCAACGCACAGCCGAAACTACAGGGACACTAATATCAGTCAGTCTATCAGGTCAGTTTTTTTCCTTTTATATACAGGATGAATTTTTCGATAGATCGAGTTCGATGCTAGCGCCAAATGGTTTTTAAATTAGGTGTCCATTTTGGGGAAGTAAGTGGAATTGGGATCGGGCTTGGCGAGGGGTAAACGGTACGCTTGAGTCAACATTCAGTTGGGATAGTTGGTTGATTGTGGTTATTCCAATATCAAATGTGTAACTTTTAGAAATTGTTTTGCGTTTTAAGTGGTTTTCTGTGGGTTATAAGAGTATAATGTGGTACGATAAACAGTAATATATAGTGTTTTACGTAATTCCCGTAAAAACAACTGAAGGCCAATTCTCGTAATTTAAAACGTTCAAAATCTAGTCGCAGTCTCGTCTCAGCGACAAAGAAATGTCAAAAACTTGTCAAAATGTAGGGAAATTTGAAGTATTTTTTGACAGATTGAGACTGAGATCAGACTGTGAACGTTGTTAAAATTAGTAGAATTGCCCCTCTGAATCAAAGACGAGATGAATGAGATGAATACGAATTTAAAGCAAATTATAGAGTGAGCAAGGATTTTACTCCTCTTTCGTATTACATAACAACATTTTTATCTTATCTGTATACAATAAAAACTTTCTAGAACATTAACTTACTAAAATCGGACTTCGGCATGTTTTCATTATACAAAATTTTTTCTATCTCTAAAACCCGTAGACCGATTAACGTAATTCAAACTAGAATATCAGATTTTAAACATAATCCTGTCATTCATTTGACACTAAAATCTCGCAAATATTCCTATAAACAAAAACCTCGTTTACAAGTTAAGTATTTTTTTTTTCGTACTCATTTCGTATTCATATCAGATTCTAATACGAAAACTATTCATAAAAACCAGTTAGAAAGCTAATTAGAATAATACAAACACTTAAAATTTAATTAGAAAATCAAAATCTTACTCAGTAAAACAGTAGTAGCACATATCGACTCCCACGCTAGATACTTTAGGGTCTTAACTATCCTATTCTAATTATCACTTTTACATATTCTAACATATTATTACTTCATCACTGGTATAAAACTCAGTCATGTTCACTATTCACATAAACACGTTCGGCGTTCGTTACAAAAACATTACTTTATAAAGAAGTTGTATATCTATTTATTGGTACCATTTGTATAAATCTTTAATACTAATTAGTTAAGTAACTTAGTGGAAAGTAATTATTTATTACTAAAAAAAACCAAACGCGAACAATATTGTCAAAACAAACTTGCAGTTCAAATTCACTTCTAAAACCACTTGACTGTTTGAAATTGGAGAATTTACCCAGTCTTTTTTTTTATAGTGTTGTCAACGATCCTACCGCATGAAGCCAAAGTCATGGTTAATTTTATGATTTTAATCATTTTCTTACGCCCAAATGAATTTAATACTTTTTAATTAATTTAATTAAAGAACTATATCATATTTATTTATTGTTTAAAAGATAAAGCATTTTAAAGCCCTATTACCGGTTTATCGTTATGAGTTGAACCACACTATTGCAGCCCGTAACATAGCTAACTTCACGTGTAACAAAATAATGGCGGAGCAATGTCAATTTCATTTCAATGGTGACAATATTGTTTTCAAGAGAACCGAATCACGTGACTGTAAAATTAACATTGGAATCGTATTGGCATTTCATTGGAATTAAAATTAGTTTGAAAAGTAAGCCTAATAGTACTCAAAATACAATCGAATGTTCGATCGATTATTGTAATTCGGCTGCGATGCACTACAATGGATCGATCTTAAGGCGACAATAAGTGACAGCGACCTTGAGCGAGTGGGAGGAGCGAGCGTCACGCCCCGCGACCCCGCAACTGCATGCACGTAATTTCGTAGGGTAACCATACGTTTCAGATGGTGAGGATAATCCAATCCTGCCTGATTTTTGATCATCATCCATTTTTATTTCAATATAGTGTTAATAAAAATAAGGCAATACGTACGGCCGCCGGGGCCGAGTCACGGGATTTATACGGAATTTCTAAACACCACTTTCAAAATGCCTACCCCTATAAAACGTGTAAACCGTCGTGAAGTCAGATAGCGGTGTCTTTTGATGTGCAAAGATCAACAAATTACAAAGGAGAAAATCTTTTTTATAATATAATTATTAATTTAGTCAATCAAGGCTATAGTCGCGATCTTTTATTTTATCTAGTGCATTATCGATTATCGACTTACATACAAAACTTTTATTAAATGCACGACACAGTGCATCAATTTAAAACTGTTGACGCCTCTGTAATATTTCTTCTTATTTATTTTAGCGGCGCTTTACAAAGGATGCCCAAGGTCGCCGCCGCGCCGCGCATAGCCGTGGACGCCTCTCTCTAACTAGGTGACCCGGCCCGGGTTCAAACCTCGACCTATACCAATGAGTTTTGTGATCATTTAACTTGATTATCAGAATTCTTACGAAGGTTATTATTACTTCCTTACCGTGTTGTACCAGCTGTCTGCACTCACGTGCTCAAGCACGTGAGTGCAGACAGCTGGTACAATACGGTCACAATTATCTCTGTACCTCGTTGGAATGCGATGCCCATCTCGCCTTCCCCTTCACCTCCCCATGTACGTGTCAGTCGTCGCGTGGACTTGGGGTTGTCAGCCGCGCGGCTGTCGGCGAGCGCGCGTGCACTTTGAACTCGAGGTCATGCGCAAGCGTCAGATGATATTTATTTACGAATACATTGCTTGTTAGTTGTAAAGAAAAAAAATGTGTGTCCCACACGTTTCTTCTCCCGAGGGCGGGGATCGAAATCAAAATCCAAGATGGTGACTGCGAAATTTTACAAAATATGCGTCATGGGTGTCGTTTCCATGGTTTTCGGGGGCGCTGATGGCGAAAATGAGGTCAAAGTCAAAATCCAAGATGGCAGCTGCGAAATTTTACAAAATATGCGTCATGGGTGTCGTTTCCATGGTTTTCGGGGGCGCTGATGGCGAAAATGAGGTCAAAGTCAAAATCCAAGATGGCAGCTGCGAAATTTTACAAAATATCCGTCATGGGTGTCGTTTCCATGGTTTTCGGGGGCTCTGATGACGAAAATGAGGTCAAAGTCAAAATCCAATATGGCGGCTGCAAAATTTTACAAAATATGCGTCATGGGTGTCGTTTCCATGGTTTTCGGGGGCGCTGATGGCGAAAATGAGGTCAAAGTCAAAATCCAAGATGGCGGGTACGAAATTTTACAAAATATCCGTCATGGGTGTCGTTTCCATGGTTTTCGAGGGCTCTGATGACGAAAATGAGGTCAAAGTCAAAATCCAATATGGTGGCTGCAAAATTTTACAAAATATGCGTCATGGGTGTCGTTTCCATGGTTTTCGGGGGCGCTGATGGCGAAAATGAGGTCAAAGTCAAAATCCAAGATGGCAGCTGCGAAATTTTACAAAATATCCGTCATGGGTGTCGTTTCCATGGTTTTTGGGGGCTCTGATGACGAAAATGAGGTCAAAGTCAAAATCCAAGATGGCGGGTACGAAATTTTACAAAATATCCGTCATGGGTGTCGTTTCCATGGTTTTCGAGGGCTCTGATGACGAAAATGAGGTCAAAGTCAAAATCCAATATGGTGGCTGCAAAATTTTACAAAATATGCGTCATGGGTGTCGTTTCCATGGTTTTCGGGGGCGCTGATGACGAAAATGAGGTCAAAGTCAAAATCCAATATGGCGGCTGCAAAATTTTACAAAACATACGTCATGGGTGTCTTGTCCATAGTTTTCGGGGTCCTGATGCTGTAAATGAGGTCTAGTTTAAAATCCAAGATAAATGACGCTTATATTGTAAAATTTTGCAGCCGCGATTTTGATTTCGATCTCCCCTGCTCTCGGGACGAACGTATGTAACCGCATAATATAACTTTCTACAATTTAAATGAAGTATTATGAACGTTATCTAGATAAAATAATAAATGGGTGTACTTTACAAACTTACCTTTGTCTGCACTCACGTGCCCAAGCACGTGAGTGCAGACAGCTGGTACAATACGGTCAAAATTATCTCTGTACCTCGTTGGAAGGCGATGCCCATCTCGCCTTCCCCTTCACCTCCCCATGTACGTGTCAGTCGTCGCGTGGACTTGGGGTTGTCAGCCGCGCGGCTGTCGGCGAGCGCGTGTGCTCTTTGAACTCGAGGTCATGCGCAAGCGTCAGATGATATTTATTTACGAATACATTGCTTGTTAGTTGTAAAGAAACAAAATGTGTTTAATCGCGAATAATAGTTTTTTTATTTAACTGTTCACAGCATAGTGTACGAAAAATGCTAAAAAAAAGAGAAAATTATTCATTATTTTTCCAATTTTTTGATGGATCTTCTGTTCTTATTTTAAGTTGGTATGTCTATATTTCATTAGTATTTCGTATTTATGTTCGGACACATTTATTTGGTAAGTACTTACGTAAATACACAGGGTGTAAGGGAAACGCTTCCGATAACGAAGACAGGTGATAGGGCTAGTGATTCTCGATATATCGTATCCAGAATCACTAGCCCTATCACCTGTCTACATAGACATACCAACTTAAAATATAACCCGCGCAGATAAAGAATAGATCTGAAAATGGCGGCGGGTACTCATGGTACGGTTGGCAAAACAATTTCTCAAACATCGATTTTTATTTTTTTATTGACTTTTTTTGTTGTAAATTATTCTTTTTTAATATTATTAATTAATAATAATAGAAATAATGTCAAATAATATTAATAAAATAAATAAGGAGCAAGGGTACATATAACACTGGATTTTAAAATTTGTCTTTATTAATTGCGACATATCAGAGTCATATTACAAGTACATACGAGTACATACATAAAGTCACGTCCTTATCCCTTAGGCCAGTAAAGGCGGAACTACACTAGACCGACGCACACGTCTGAGACGTCGCCGTGTGTGATTGGTGTGCACACTAGACCGACGAAATGATTATTAGTTCTCTACAAGACACAAGAAAAGGATTTAGTTTAAAAATGTACGAATCAGACAGAGAATTTGAAGTAAATTTAATTTATTTTTATGGCTTTGAAACGACCAACAGGGGAGAAAAGGTTTTATAAACCGCTTGGTCCAACAGTATCCTGGTCATCTGAACCCATAATTGGTTCAATTCCCTCCATCAATTGATTATAATCCTCCATGGACTGGTCACTTTCACAGTCCTGGTCTTCATAGTCGTCACTTTCATCTTCGCTGTCGCTGTTCATACCAACACTGATAATGAAGTCCTCTATTTCACTCTCCCTACGTACATCGCGATTCCAGTATTCTTCTTCGACTCTTTTGATGTGGTTTACTTGTTTCTTCCAGTCGTCTCGCGTAATTGAAGCTATGGCCTCTTTTGTGAACTCCTCAATTTTATGTTCGTGTTGCTCCACATTTTTATCTGCGACCCGTTGTTTTATTAAATTCCAAACATGTTCTATCGGGTTCAGGTCGCAGTTGTAAGGAGGGAGTCTGAGAACTTCATGGCCATGTTCACGCAGAAGTTCGTCCACCAAATACTTTTTCTCTGGGCGATGCTTTTTTAGCTGCATGAGCAGCTCTGCTTTGGTCCAGTCTTCTTCAAAGGAGACACCGTGCTCCTGCATCCATATCTTTATGTCCGCTTTACGGGTTGCAGTCGTTGGCGCTTTATCCAACTGCATACTGTGGTAGGATGCATTATCCATGACGAGAATGGAGTTTTCAGGCAGATTTGGTATTAGTTTTTCTTTTAAATATTTCGTAAAGTTATTACCATCCATCTCATCATGGTAGTCGCCTTTTTTTGATTTAGCTTTAAATAATAATCCTGCACCCTCCACAAACCCATCTTCTGAGCCGGCATGAACCATCACCCACCTTTGTCCAGGACTATCATTTTTGCGAACGCCTTTGTCGGTGGATGACTGCCAGCACTTGCTGACAGTATAATGGGCATGGATCCACGACTCATCCATATATACTACTTTCTTTTTTTCCGCACCCATGGCATCATTTTCTCGGAGGCGGCGTAAATATTTAACTCGCCACGCTTTTATATTATCGCGCTCTATGAGCACCATTCGGTTCTGGCGGCATTTTTTAAATTTAAATCCGAGCTTTTCTTTTAAAATCTTTCTTAATGTCGTTTTGGAGCCTTTATAGTTTAATTCAGCTTTTGCTGACGCCAGAATCTTGTTCAGCGTAGGTACCTCCTTTCGAACGTTGTATATTGAGGCCACAATATTTCTAATGGCACATATATCGAAGTTGTCCAAGGGGACACGCGTATTATTTGAGCCTTTTCTGCCCTTACTCGGCGTACGGAGCTTGGTGTTGGTTTGTTCTGCAAGTTTACCTGAAATAAGAGTAAAATATTACTATTACTGTCAGTTATCGTTATAGAGCGACGCCGTTCGCACACGCCGGTGAGTACGATAAACATGATGGTGATGGATGATGATGGTGGTGGTGGATGATGGATGATGATGGTGGTGGGTGATGCTGATGATTGTATTATGATGGCGATATTGGCGATGGATGATGATGATGGACGATGATGATGATAATGGTGGGTGATGATTATGATGTTTGATGATGATGAATGATGATGGTGATGGATGATGGTCAGCAACACTGAACTTAGTCATACTCGCTGTCAAAAGGACTCATTTTCAGGCCAGAAAATCTATATAAAAAATCATACTCGATCGAGGTAAGGCTAATCATCTTAAAATAAATTGATTTATCTATCTATCTTGGTTACGCCCATAAAACAACCGCGTAAAATAATGTAGGTACCATGTAATTACCTTCTTTCTTTATTTTCGATATAGTAGCCATCGATAAATTAGTCGCCATCGCTGCGCGTGCGGCGCTATACTTTAACGGATGATAACGCTCCAAGTTATTCTCTTCGTCAAAGTATTTTATAACGTTGTAAACAATCTCACGTGCATCACTGTGAAGAATCTTTCCACGTTTTCGTGAAGCCATTGTTCAATCAATCACAAAATGTCAACTTTCGTAACAAAAACTTAATGAAAATAAATAACAATCAAACGTAACGCAAACAAATAACAATCAAACTCAACAAAAACAACAATGAATATCAACGAAAACAACAAAATAACGGAACGAATTTAACGATAACTCGGAGTGCGTCAAGTAGCGTGGAAAGCGAATCCTGACTGACTATTTTTTTGTAGCGCGTACTGCACTGTGTGAGTATAGACAGCGATAGAGAGAGAGCGAGACCGCATGCGAGCGGACGCCATTTTCAGATCTATTCTCTATCTGCGCGGGTTATAAGAACAGAAGATGACAAAAATATAAAACAAAGATGTGTGATGATTTGTGTGCGTGTATGACCAGATATGTATATGAACGTAAACGAAATAAATAGAATCGGCTTGTAAGCATCGTATCAATTGGCGTCCATGGGAAAAAGGCGTGAGTTTTATATGTGTATGTTTGTTTATGTACCTACTTACAAAGATTTAAAATGATCAAATTAAACAAAAATATGTGAATTATTTAATTTTATTTTAAATTTTATTTAATATTCCTCAAAATTTAGTGTTTTCACTGAATCATTTATACGTGTGTTTGTATTATAAAGTGTCTCTTGGTCGTTTGTATTGTCTTGGCTATTGTCTTCCACCACCATTGCTCGTTTTTTGTTTTGCTTTTTTTATTCTCTTTATCCTCTTCCGATTTTCTTTTGCGTCCCTGTATAGCAGTAACTATGTAAGAGGGGTCCCTTATTGCCATGTTCCTTGTATGTCTTGGATCGACCAGTTCGGGAAGCATGCAATCTGTGTAGAAATTAACCAATTTATCAATAGTAAATTTATCAATTTATAAATAAATAATCCATTGATAATGTTCTAACCCCTAACTAAAAAATATTTATACTAAGAAGATATCGTATAATTTTTTTACATTGGCAAACTATCCTGAAATTATATTAATAATTGTTTACCTAGCAGACACTGAGTCCCCATTTTCTGTCTCTACCAGAAAGGATTCCTCTTCAGTAAATGTTCCAATCACTTCAGAACTGAAACATAATTATAATGATAAATAAAACGAAAAAACCTAGAAGTGATTTTTTATATTATCCGTTGCAAAAACAACATAACTGATAAACGCAATAAACTGTACATTATTACGTTAATAAGTGTAACGTGAAAGGAATTTGTGCGACTCCCTTTGCGCGACTAGACACGCGCGACTGACATTTCCGCGAAAGACATTTGCGCGACTACACTTCCGCATAAGATGCTTGCGCGACATTTATTTTGGATATTGCACAAAATCCGAGAAATTAAATCCCATACAGACGTAACATTACGCCTTTATTCTCTAAAGAGTAGGGCAGAGGTGTATACTAAGTTTGTAAAGTACACCCATTTATTATTTTATCTAGATAACGTTCATAATACTTCATTTAAATTGTAGAAAGTTATGGTTAGGTATTGTAGTTAGTATTATGCGGTTACATACGTTCGTCCCGAGAGCAGGGGAGATCGAAATCAAAATCGCGGCTGCAAAATTTTACAAAATAAGCGTCATCCATCTTGGATTTTAAACTAGACCTCATTTACAGCATCATGACCCAGAAAACTATGGACAAGACACCCATGACGTATATTTTGTAAAATTTTGCAGCCGCCATATTGGATTTTGACTTTGACCTCATTTTCGTCATCAGCGCCCCCGAAAACCATGGAAACGACACCCATGACGCATATTTTGTAAAATTTCGCAGCCACCATATTGGATTTTGACTTTGACCTCATTTTCGTCATCAGAGCCCTCGAAAACCATGGAAACGACACCCATGACGGATATTTTGTAAAATTTCGCACCCGCCCTCTTGGATTTTGACTTTGACCTCATTTTCGCCATCAGCGCCCCCGAAAACCATGGAAACGACACCCATGACGCATATTTTGTAAAATTTTGCAGCCGCCATATTGGATTTTGACTTTGACCTCATTTTCGTCATCAGAGCCCCCGAAAACCATGGAAACGACACCCATGACGGATATTTTGTAAAATTTCGCAGCTGCCATCTTGGATTTTGACTTTGACCTCATTTTCGCCATCAGCGCCCCCGAAAACCATGGAAACGACACCCATGACGCATATTTTGTAAAATTTCGCAGCTGCCATCTTGGATTTTGACTTTGACCTCATTTTCGCCATCAGCGCCCCCGAAAACCATGGAAACGACACCCATGACGCATATTTTGTAAAATTTCGCAGTCACCATCTTGGATTTTGATTTCGATCCCCGCCCTCGGGAGAAGAAACGTGTGGGACCGCATAATATAACTTTTAACAATTTAAACTAGCTTTTACGTATGTTAACTAGATAAAGTAATAAATGGGTGTACTACACGAACTTAGTATACACCTCTGCCCTACCCTTCGGAGAATACAGCCGGGATGTTACGTCTGTATGGGATCTCATTTTTCGGATTTTTGCCCAATATCCTTTACGAATATAAATGTCTCCCAAGCATCCTTTCGCGTAAGTGTACTCGCGCAAATGTCTTTCGCGGAAATGTCAGTCGTGTAACAGTCTAGTCGTGGAAACGTCCAGTCGCGCAAAAGGAGCGCAAATGTACCAGATCCCCTGTATGTGAGCTACTGTGAAAATAATAATAATTAATTGGGTATATGCATTTACTTGTCAGCAATAATATCCTCATTTTCAATATGCGGAGTTGCCTTTTTCTCGTGTTCTATGCAGCCAGAGCTACAAAATAAATGGATTTTAGGCATCGGCATGGAAGTATAGGCATGTGAGAAATTAGGAAGATAGTTGTGCACGACATAAGTACTGTAAGTCTAAAACAGACGCAAAAGTTACATCTCCGCAGACGAAGTCGTACTAAAGTCACTTATTTATTTATTTGTTTGCTATGGATGACTTACAGCTAAAACAAACAGAATAAAAACTAGCATTATCAAGAATATTTACCCCACAACTATGTCAATAATAGCATTCAAGTATTTTTTGAAACTCTGATCCGGACTGTCCCTACAAGGATGCGGTATGGATATACTACATTAAAATAATTACCTCGTATCTGCATTTACGACTTGAGAATCTTCGTTATTTGGTATTCTCCTAAAACAAATAAAACAATTATTATAAATAAAATAAAAGTACGTTTGCTACAATTGGATTTTACATATTTATTTATTTTATTTAGGTACACTAATTTAAACTTTCGATAGAGATAAATGATAATTTTATTTCAATTAAAATACATTACTTACCTCAATAATCTATTTTTTGCCAGTATAAGGCGTTTCTTTTTTAGTAATTTGGATTTACCAGGCATTTTCAGCACGAAACTCAACAGCGAATAAAATTATGTTCTGATTTCTCCGAGCGTTAGCGTCTACTCGTGACAGTGGTCAGCGATGCACTGCCGCCCGTCGCCCGCAAGAGGCCCCGCTTCCACGCGCACCAAGATTATTCGAAAAAAGAACCCACGTTGATTTATCAAACACAAAACAAATAAAAACCGTATATTAAAATTTGGGAAATTAAATTTTCTTTTATATGGTGAAAGTTTTATGAAAATACACCCGATAGTGTCTGCGTGATTATCGTTTTTTTGTCCGCGGTAGACATTACTTTGCAAATTAATTACACTATGTTTAAAAAATATAATTGCAAATATTCACATATCAAATTACGAAGAAAATTGTCTAGTATAACATATTTTATTTTCAAAGAAATCAGGCCAGTCGTTTAGACGTGATGATGAATTTAAAATCATTGAAAATCGTATATCTGCGCCTTAACAATCGATGTCAAGTTCAACCACAATCTTGTATCGTCGTCAACCATACCATAACCATTTAATGGGGTGACGACCGGCGTTATAGGTTAGAAGAGGATATAATTTTACTTGGCGCGATACCGCTGAATACCAGTTTTTACATGGCGACTGCCTATTGGGCAAAACGACACCCCTTGGCAAGAATGACAGCCGGGACCAACTGCTTAAGAGCACACTTGCCGAAATTTTTCTATACAAACTTCGGGAGAATTTTACTCCACTGTTTGAAATTGTACATCCAAAGTTAAACATTGTATCGTTTTATCTTATTAGATAGATAGATAGATAAAACGTTTGTTTAGTGCAACAAAAGACACAATACAGGTATTAAAAACATCAAAAAAGGTAAAAAAAGTAACAAAGATTAAAAAGATATTATATTATTATTATTCATTTTGTCTGTACGGAAACAGAATGGTAAAATAAAAAGCCATTAAAAAGTTATGAGCCAACAAAGATTCGTTTTTTTTGCTAATTTTAACGGAACTTTGGCTGTAAAAGATGTATGAAAGATGGATAAAATCTTCAAAACAAAAACCGTACGGATAAAGCTTAATTATCTCGAAGAGTTCAATAAGCTTAATTTGTAATTGATTGATGCAGTGCTTTTTTCATAAAACTCGATTTTCCAAAGGAAGTTTCTTAATTTTTTAATTATCGTGTATCTCAATAATGTTCCCCCCTGCGCGATGCGGGGGAAAGACGCTCACGCACACTTGAAAATATGTCACGCGCACGTATTGAACTATTTCGACTCAGTCTGCTGCTGCGGCCTACGTCGTTCGTATGTATGAAGATTAAACTGATAAACTCCTTTGCACTATGAATTATTATCATTCGCTCGTGAACACTACATTGACCCCTGGCTTGAACTTTGGATTTCGATACTACCTACATTATCTGTTTGACTTCGCACTACAATTTGGACTTCGTATTTTCATTTGAAATTGGAATTGTTGGTTTGAGTGGGCGCTGTGTCAGTGAAGTTGTGTTGGTTGATTGAAGACTGGTGTGAACAACTACAAATACTACTAAGTATTTGTAGTTGTTCACATTTGTTGTAATAATATCACTCGCCCGACCGACAGTGCGTCGGGCGAGCCTTGAATGGCGGTGAATGTGTGCATCGTCCAACGTGTGACGTGAACTGACGTGTCGTTTCTTGCAGTTCGGAACGGTGTTTGTGTGTGTGAACTAGACGTTGTGCGTGTAGACTATCGTCTAACTGCTCATCACTGATACTATCTCTGTCAGACACGATGCCAGATGAGACGGCGTGGTTTTTGGCCACGCCCACCTGTGAGTTCGAGCTCGCAGCTAGTTGCAGTGCTTTCTGAAGCACTACGGGATATTGGTATCTAATGGATGGTCACCCATCCACGGATTGATGTCGGAAAGCATAGCATAATCTTGAAGATCGATCGGTGCGGCTGTTTTATTTAGCCACGAGCCCCCCGAAGAAGCCGACTCCAACATTGTATGTTAGGAAAAGGCCAGGCCGATGATTATGAATAAAGAGATTTCTATCTATATACACTAAATTTAACGAATGTTACAGGAATTCGCGTCGCGAGCTCAACGACATACGTTTCGAGTACATCGTGGGTAAGGACACAGCCGAGGGCATCGCTATGGAGCTGGTTGGTGCAGGACTCGTTGACCCGCACGACTCCGTGCCCATATCTGTCAACCTAGCCAAGTTGTTAGACGCACAGCTGACCGTCATCCCCATGCCCTCGAAGGCGGTTACATTCCATTTGGTAAGTGACTGAAAATTTGTGTGGAATGGAAACCGGTTGCCATGGTATAGGCATGTGATGCGGAGGAATGAGGAAAATGTCCCGAGGAAAGTTTTGAGTATGAATGTGGATGGCTATCAGAATAGGGACAGACGTCGACTGTGCAAGAATATTGCTAGAAAGGAGCTGACTACCGAAATAACAACTAAAAGGAAAAGTATGGAAGAAAAAACATGTTGCACCAACCCAAAATAAATTGGGATATATGCAAAATTTCAGGATGATCAGTTCAGTGGCTTAGGCGTGAAAAGGTAACAAACAAACATACTTTCGCATTTATAATATTAGTTAGGATTACTGATATCGTTGAAGGAAAAACATGGTGACATAATCTGGACCTGCAGTTATTACAAGCCGGAAATCGCAAACCCGTCTTGAACAAGTGTGGTGATCAATGCTCGCTTTGTCTGTATGAGACGAGGCCTTTGCCCAGTAGTGGCACAGTTTTAGGCTGGTATTATTATTATAGGGTGGTATAATACACTACAGGCTGGTATTATATTATATACTGGTATGACATACAAAGGACAGGCAGGCTACATCGCTGCTGCTTGCTTCCCTTGCTTCATATGTTCGAAAAAATTGTCTACTCAACAATGTAAAAAACGCAATGAATATTGTTGAACTATCAAAATGAAAGCCATTACCTGCCATTCCGTTACTAGCCGTCAATCCGATCCATCCTGACCATTAAAATGGACCTGCGTTCGATCCTCAAGTGGTATTTAGTTTTTTCCGTTGTTAGAAGTAATTGTGCCATAGTTTTATTTTGATTGTTTCTATTGCAGAACTCGGTTGGGCCCAATGAGGACTTCGACGACCAAACACTGGTAGGATTTGCGCAAATATCAATAATTGAGTAAGGACGCCAGGGTCGAACAATAAATATCGTGTTGTAAGAGGCATTGTGATTGGTGGCTGGCTAGCTAAATGTACTTGGATTTGTTTATGGTGCTAAAATGTGAAGGCTTCATAAAATGACGGTAATTTGATTTCCATTTTTATATTGTGTTAAAATTGGCAATTTTTTTCCATCGAGCCAAAGAATTTTAGTCTTAAAACTTAATTGACGTTTTGATGAGTAGTTGGTAAGATATTTGTTGTTTTGTTACTTCGTATGCGTTTGCATATTCGTGAAGTTTAAATTGTTTATTGATTTATATTTATTACTGTATGAATGAGTTGCCGTTTTAGCCATGGAAGTCCGTAAATTCTGGTTATTTTTAGGAATAGTAACTACTTTTACCATACATATCTTCACGTGTTCCTTGCATCGTAGATTGAAAAGCCTCATTCTGTATTTGATATTCTACTGGTTAGAATCTAAGTCCCTAAATACAAGCGTATGAAAATGACATGATGCACTCGGTCTATATGTTTAATAATTTTGTTTAAAAACATATTACTTACAATGAATAATGTACAAAGGTAATCACTGATAAACTATACTTAATTTATTTTGTTACTACTATATGAAGTAAATTTATATGATGTTTTGTGAGTCGTCTGTATGTAAGCCGAGTACATTCTGTGTGCAGACTGCGGCGCTGCGGAGAGAACGATGTCAATGCTACGTCGGTAATCGTATCTTCAATCATAGTATTTTCATTAAACTTCATTGAATTTATACCAAATGGTATAAAATTGATGTAGTACTCTAGCCATTTCTGAAGTCAATTGCAAAATAAAGACAGTTTTTAAAGTAGGAATTTACACCTCAAATTGTGTTGACTGTATGCCAACTAAAATCTAGGGCTAGATGAATGCAAATAAACACACATTAAAGGTGTATTGTATTGCACACGTATCAAACTGGAAAGGGATCGGCAGCGTATCCACTCGAGCCGTTCAGTATTCTTTGTATGAAACTCCCTACTGCAACGCACACAAATCGGAATCGTAACGTAATCGCCTCGCTTCGGGATAAGCTCACGAACCGCGGTGCGGTGCGTTATCGTCGTCCCGGCGCTTACGGCTCGTCGTCCCCGCGCTTACGTCTCTCCGTCCCCGCGCTTACGTCTCCGTCCCCGCGCTTACGTCTCTCCGTACCCGAGCTTACGTCTCTTCGGCCCCCTCTCACCCCTCCGGCCTGCTGCACCATCAACCAGCGGTCGGCGAACCATAAGAGCGGCGTCGCCTAGCCGTAGCCGAGTCGACGTATCGGAGCTTCTGATCCGCTTTGGTTACGTGCCGCGTGCTTCGTTAGGTTGACGCCTGTTTGACGGCGAGGCGAAAGGCGATACGGTGCCGATCCCTTTCCAAATCTTTCGAAATCTTTAGCACTTTTGTATTCTGACGGATCATGATCTGAATATTAAAATGTAATTCTTAAGTAAGTCCAGTGGTGGTCATATTAAATTAAATTTTAATTATTATGTTTACATTCCTTCGTTACTATTGCTACTTAATACATCTTAGTTATAGAGGCTTATTATCAAAGATATGTTATTATTAGGATAACCTGTAAAAAATTAAAATGTGCACCCAAGGTGCAGATAATTATTTACATATTTACCAAAATGTCGAAATCTTAAGAACTTTTACAGTTGTGGAATTTTTAAACGCTAAAATGTTAAAACTAAATGGTGTAAGAAACAGTAAAAAGTCCTTCTAAATACCTCCATAATGGCAATAATCTTAAAAGTGCAAAACAATTTTATTGTTATTGTAAACAAATCAGTATTATTTTTTTACTTCATTGCGAGGCATGCGCAGCGCACGGCGCTCATCGCATGATTAGCAACGTGTGGACGTTGATATTTGTGGTGAGGCATGTGGAAGCACATGCCTCACCACGATTATGAACATCTAAATATTTGAGCAAAGTAATTCATATTATCATCGCTCTATCTAGAGAATTGTTATCGTTATGTTGCGTTTAGAAAAGTTCCTACATCTTTATGTTACGGTCACCACTGTAATATTAGTTTTATTATAATATACATATGTGTAGTCTGTATTACTGATAAGTTTATCATAGCGCACGATACAAAAATATGTTCTAATATCTGCACACTCAAACGATAAACAGGGTGTCGACTAGAACCGGCGTTAAAAACAGGCACGAAATAAATCGTTCTCTAAATGGGCTACTAGTGTGTCTATTGTATTTGTGGTTGAGTTCTGGCACGGTGGCGCGGGCGCCATATCGAGCTAAGAGCGAGAATCTTTGTTACAAAAAATGTACGTTCTCCTGAACTCCTGAAGAAACGTTGGCTTTGACAATTTCGCACCTTGTGCAACTGTCTTACTAATTGTTAATGTACCGGCAGTATTCTTTAAGTGCAATACTATGACGAAACTTATGAAACTGAAACGGCTATAATGGAAAGTAGGAATTGTTATTAACTAAAATAAAAGAGATAGGCAACATAATCAGTCCTAGGCCTACAGATAATTTATTATGAATCGTCTCGTGAAAAAAAATACGGGATTTTTGAAGTATTATTTAGTACGATCTATTATTATTGTGTGATTTATGTAATTATAATATCAGGTTTACTTGCGATTTGCATATACAGGGTTATAAAGATAAATAAAAATGTTTTGCTATCTTAAGTTTGCTTTTGGACGTTAATTTCAGGATTAATGCAGAAAAAGTAGATTAATGCAATATTTATCTTTGTGGAGTAATTTCCCGAGTGTAAAAGCATTCTGCATCAGTACTAAGAATGCTTTTACACTTGGGAAATTAATACTAAATTAGTTTAGTATTATGTTTTAAAGAAATTATTTGATGAATAAATTAGTAAGTAATTAAGTACTTGAGTGTTTAGAATAATTTTCAGTTAATATTCATTGTCGTTCAAGTATCTAAAGGCCTGTGCACACCAGGTTTTTTAAACGCGCCGTTGACGTGCGTTTTAGAAACGTCCGTCGACGGCGCGCTTTTATCCTACAGAAGGTCTACAGGCTGCGTCTGACTCGCGTGCGTATCGCGTCTGTATCGCTACAAACGCGCGTCAACGGCTCGTTTAAAAAACGTGGTGTTCACAGGCCCTAAGTATTAATTTTTATATTCATTGATAAAATGTATCACTCGTACAGATACGCAACAGTTGACCTTATTCCTACTATGTTTACATTAGCATCCTGTGCCCTTAGGAACAACTTGTGGATGTACAGCTATTGTAAAAATACGTAAAGTGCGTATACACACGAGCGACTTGCGTCGGTGACAGAGGCAATCGCAACCGTCGACGCGACGGCGACAGCCGATGACGCGTCAGCGGTGGCCGCAGACACTCGTCGTGGCCTGTCGCCGACACCGTACTCAAACACACGAGCGGCATGTCGCAGACGCGCGTAGACGGTTGCAGTTGCCACTGTCGTCGACGCGGGTCGCTCGTGTGTATTCACACTAAGTACGTGTTTAGTTCTAAATAAGCCGACTTGGCGCTTTAACAAATTCCTACAACAATGCTTTCGATAGCGAGACTATGACGATAACTGTACTATTTTACTACAAGTTCGCGCGAGGGGTAGTGTATCAGTGTAGCTTAGTAAGAGATTGTAGAATGTATCTACACTAAGGACTCTACCAGACCTATTCGCACGGATTCGCATTTTTCCATAACTCTATCCCTTTCTGTCGCTCAGAAACTTATTTCATTAGAGCGAGAAAGAATCTGCCACTAAATCGACCCGCCGATCCCGAAGTGCGCGGACGCTTGCAAACATGCTTTCTCGCACTAGTGAAGCGACAGAAACAGATAGAATTACGGGAAAAAGAAAAATGAAAAATCCGGGTAGATAGGTCTGGCTCAGCCCTAAATAGGCTGGCCTAATGCGTGTAATTAATGTTGCATCAATTAGATTGTCAACGTTAGTGATTTGATTACAACCGTTGTGTGTGAGACGAAGACTGTTCGAACGAATTGACTGAAGACATTATTAATGTGGCTTGGTGTGATATGATCGGTAGGTGTACGATTTGAGTAGGTCACGAATGCCCAGCCATTTTAACTATAGAACAGAAGAAAATAAAATGCATTTAAAATTAATGTTTTATATTTTACTTACTATTATGTGAAGATAGGAGTTTTGGACCGTTGACTAATTTTAAGCTGGCTTATTTGGAGCAAGCCTAAAAATTAGGGAAATTACTTAAGGCGGGTATCACATCTCCGCCGCGAAAATATAACAGCGAAACCGCAGTAGTTCCGCCATGACTTCTCCGTTGTACGACAATCGAAACAGAAGCGAAACTGCCTGTTTCAACGCACAGATTTGATTTTTTTCCTGTGTTATTTCGCCAATCTGCTCGGAAGCCAGTTACACCTCCGCGCTCAGCCCGCTATTTTGTAGCAGTGCCGCGTTTGTTTGGCACGTATCTGTGGCAGTCGACAAGTTTATAAAGCGAAACATTATTTTTGTTGTAAATTGGATGCTGATTTTGAGGAATAACTTATCTGAGTTCCGAAGTTGTCCTATACTGTATTAGCTAAGTCGAAAGCGACGACATTTTGCTCCGATTGCTACAATTCAACTGACTCTCATGATGTTATATTCCGCTACTCTAGTCGGGATATAATGTAGTAATGTTTCTTAGCGGAATTCGTTAAGCGGTTTCCCATAATTATTTTCGTGTCTGAGGTGTGCTATACTGAGGCCCACAACCTGATTAGTTTCAGTCCAACTACAGTCTACAACAATATGTTTCTTCTACACATAAGGCATTCTTATTTAGCGACAGGATTAGCTAATAAGTCATTTTGAAGTATGTACGAAGTCATTTGACTTATCTATATCTTAATGAGATTGGTGTTGTGTATCATCATATCGTATTACTAGTAATTGTTAACTGGTTTAAGGAGTATCCTCACAGTTCGCATCTACCTGCTAAAATATGTGTACCTAAATATAAGTATCGTCCATTGCTAACTTTATTATAAATAAATCATAATAGAGTGTATTCGCTTTGTATTTACATAAAACATGCAGGGCTCAGGAGGGGTTCGTGGTTAAGTTAAACTAGCCGCACAGGTCGATCGATCAGGTTAAGCTACACTTGCCGCGGTTGGTCCGATGGGTGATCATCTTTACATAACGAGAACCGTCCGTGTCTCGGAAAACACGTTAAGCCGTTGGTCTCGGCTGTCTTTCGTGGAACTTTGACAGTCATTACGGGTAATCAGAAACCCGAAAGTTTGACAACCAGCCTTACCAAGGGGTATCGTATTACTCAGTAACTGGGTTGTGGCTTGTGGAGGTCAGATATGCAGTTGCTCCATGTAAAATACTGGTATTCAGCTGCATCCGGTTAGAATGGAAGCCGACCCCAACATAGTTGGGAAAAGGCTAGCCACGATCCTAACAATTTTTATTTTAAATATACTTATATAGTTAGTATAGCCTGTAAACCGGTTTCGTTTTTAAACGGTTTTATTTTTTTAAATAGTTACAGAACTAACGTCGATCTGTCCAGAATCGTTTCCACTGTAATGATATCTAGCGTTATCATAAGGCTGCATGCTTCTTTCCCTTAATACTATTCCTTCCTCTTTTTCCCATAATGTCTTTTTTTTCCGGTTTGTATATATAATACTAGCTTCTGCCCGCGACTTCCGCGTGAAATTTCACCCGCTCCCATTCACGCTCTTAGGGGCCGTCTCAACGAGCGAGAGAATCGCGGCGATAGTCTCGCCGTGCCATCAAATTTTCGCCGCGATGATATCGCCGTGTGGAGACACGTTCTAAGAGAGTATAGAAATACGTGCCACGACGATAATATCGCCGCGATTCTCTCGCTCGTCGAGACGGCCTCTAAGGCGAGGAATTTCGAAAAACCCTTTCTTAGTGGATACCTACCTACTCTTCACAAAGAACACACCTTCCAAACTGCATGTCTCTAGGACCAGCGGTTTAGGCTGTGCGTTGATATATCAGTCAGTCAGGACTCTGAATTTTAATTTAAAAACGCTCGCTGTTAGGTATGGTGAGGTTACTATGCCGAACCCCAAGGTTAGGTTTGGTTAGGTTACTTTAGACCCTTTTGCACAGGAATAGGAGCGCAAGGAGGTTCGGTTTGGTTAGGTAAAACAGCGAGCGTTTGTAAACGGACGACACCGTTTGTAAAACGCGGAATCACACAAATTGCCTGCGACATATACATACACTGCATTCATTAGACTAATAGGTACTAAATAAACAAGCTACATTTCTACCTGAGGCTATGTTCAGATTAGGCAGGTGTCTTTTTTGTTTGATGTATTTTTAGTACCTTTTGCTTCCGTACCTACTTATGTACTTATCCATCCATTAATTTAAAATTGACCAGAATAAGAACATAATATTATTTTTAAAGTAAATATACCTAACTGAAATTAGGGTTTTCAGCTCTGGCTATTCATTCCTTTGCGGAAAATAGGCGTAATGTTATGTTCTGAGCTAGAAAAGCCAATAAATATTTCTGTGGCACGTTTATATAGAAGCGAAGAAAAAGGGAATCTCCCGGTCACCGATAAGATGGGCTTATCAGGCATACCTTTCTGTTTGTTATTCACTAGTTATTAGACATTTTAGAATAATAATTTTAGCAAATTAATGTGTCCTTTTAATTTTTTACGTATAACGTGTTTAAATATCTGTATGCCAGTCCTTAGCGAAACATGGTTCTGTATATTTTTTTTCATAATCCTAATCATTTTTATTTGTGTAACATAGGCAGTGAATACAGTTCTTAAATTAAATTTATAGGTCGCTATTTTATGCCAAGAGACGTACAAATATGGTTAGGTACATGCGAAATACGAACAATATGGGATAATGTCTACAGTGAATGCAAAAATAAATAATCATAAATTACAATTAGTCATAATATTTAATTCAAAATTGTCAAATAAATAAATAAGTCTACATTAACTCATCATTCAGAAATTCATTAGTCGTTTAATAACATTTTTCAATGAATACTTAAGTTTTTTTGTTTTTTTTTTAATTGTGTAACATTCAAGTTTTTTATGGCATCTAGTAATTTATTGTAAATGCAAGATAAATGAAAGATGCATTTAAGATCAAAATTCTATTTATGAGACCTTAATGTACAGACGCCAGCACATCAAGCTACCCGAACCAGTCAAATTTTCCCAATCAATCTTGAACCTTAAACATTAGCGATAAAGTTGAAAATCGATTAAAGAAATTTGACAGATTGTAGTAGCTTGATGTGCTGGCGTCTGTACCATGTTTTAAATCAAATAAATATATATTATATTCTATTCCGATGTCCCGTTTAACTTAACATCACACCTATTTTCCACAAAGAAATAGCCAGACGTGCAAACCCTAATTTTAGATAACATAGCTATGTCAAAATAATCTTATTGTATTACCCTAAATATCCTGGAGCTTATAATTTAAATAAAACTCCATCTCATTTCTGTTTAATTTAACGATTCTTATAATATCAATAAGATATAAATGCCCTATATTGTGCCTTGCTATCTCCGCTTAGAGTATTATATTAGATCAAAATTAACCCCGCTATGCGTGACTCATGAGGTGGTGACGAATACGATGATTAGATATTTGATATGATGACGCAATCTCTACAGAATCCCTTCACAAAGATCAATGTGAATAGTTGTTGTTTAACATAACAATCGGATCTATCCTTGTTAGGTTGATTAACTTTCTTAATATTTACGAGTACATGTGAATGCCCTGTAAGTTAATAGCAAATTGTAGTCTGGTCATATTATCTTAATTGTGTATTTTAACAAAAATCGTCCACGCGTTCAATCATTGCTGTAAGCAAAATATCGTATTTTTTTTTTATCTTGAATGCTACTTTGTGATAACATGATGTTGCTTGTCCTTGAACTTTTCTTATTTATGGTCGAAAACGAAACTATTTAATAAAGGTTGATAAAAAAAACTGGTTCTACATTAAAAAAAAATAGGAAAAATAGATTGGAATCTCCTGAAAAAACATCAGCTACGCTGACAATGCAACGTCAGCTGCACTGCGCTGTCATAAATCATAATGTTGGCTATTTGAAATAACGAATCTCAAACAAAAATTAACACAATTTATTCTCGGTCAACTTCCACCAACGAGTCGGTGTTTGTTTGAGCGACCTTTACAATAAGTTACCATTTTATCACAAATGGAGGCAATATTATTTTAAATAGTGGGATTTTAAATGTTATTTTAAATGTTTTACCATTAATCATGGCTTAGTGCAATCGGGCAAATAAGCCACTTTCAATATTAAAGTTTGGTAGGAGTATATTCGCCCGATTCGTCGATTTTATTACATGCAAGTCGGCCGCGAAGCTTCATCATTAGCGAATGTCACGTGTACCTACAAGTGAGTAAATAGACGTAGTGGGGAAACCCCGCTTTTATTTTTATACGAGAGTAAAATGAGACCATCTGCTGACTATAACTAGTCTAAACTTTATATATTTGTATAATGGTGATGAAACTTGATTCTAAAACTTTGCCTTTGCATTATACACATTTCTAAGGAATAAGGTACCTATCCAACGATCTTTTAACCCGTAAGGAATTATGAAATTTAATAAGTAAGTGGTGTCTTTTCAGTGTGCTATATTATTCGTAAAAAATACTTAATTGATGTTTTCAAAACTGTAAATTAATATGATAATAATATTGTTCTAACGTGCCCGTTATAATGCGTAAGTTTTAATGTCAATATAAATGGAATCTCTTAAATGCACGTTTGTTTAATTTTCAATGTATACCCAATTGATTCATGTAAAAGGTGCCCGAACACGCACATCGTTATGTTGATTATATTATTATGTTTCTGCGTCGCATTAAACATTTCAATATCTTAACGCTTATGTAACTTACTTTATAGATGTAAAATGAGCAATTACGTTAAGGGGGAAGCGCAAAGGTAGCCCGCGAAAATCAAATTTTCTTACGTTTTTTGCAATTTGCTGGTCATTATTAAGTTGTACGTCGATCAAAATATGATTCGCGGCCATAACAAATATATTGTATTTACAGAATTATAATCATTAAAGTCATCAACACAACTCTAAGACCACGTAACTCCAAAGAATGATGATTTCATGAAACAGTTATTCTTTGGAGTTACGTGGTCTTAGAGAGTTGTGTTGATAACTTTAATGATTATAATTCTGTAAATACATATTTGTTACGGCCGCGATTCATATATTAATCAACGTATAACTTAATACTGACCAGAAAATTCCAAAAACTACTAAAAAAAATTGAATTTCGCGTGCTACGCTGGCGCTTTTGCCTTAAAACAATCCTATTTTTATTATCTATAGCGTACTATGGAACGAGGTGGCAACAGGTGGCCTGCGGTGTTTGTTTACGAATTAAGGCTCCTACAAACAGGCGCGACACGCGATATAATCGCGCGAGACACAAAGGCACCGCCCGTTGCGCGACTTGCGGTGCCTTTGTGACGCGCGTGATTTTATCGCGTGTCGCGCCTGTTTGAAGGAGCCTTTAAGAAATCACAGGCCATTGGTTGCTAGGTCAATACGAAGTATTTATTGTATACAATCAGTCTGTTAGTAAATGGAGTCTGTGTGCTGGAGACTAAATTCGTTATTAAAATAAACTGTAAAAATACAACTTACTTTTGTTTTTATTTCTTAGTAGCGACCCGCCCCTGCTTACACACAGTACATACAGTGGCCCCCAAAAGTTAGTTAACATTTTTCCACTTCAGCTGTGATGTTACCTACATTATGATTTAAAATGAAAAAAAAGAAAACAATTCGGTTAGCCCAAGCCTAAGGGATTACTTGATTATTTTTTATGATAAGTCATAGTTTGAATTAGTCAATAAAAACGCTAAAGTGTACAGTACAGGGTTGTAAGTGTACAGTACAGGGTTGTAAGTGTACAGTACAGGGTTGTAAGTATACAGTACAGGGTTGTATTAGTCAATAAAAACGCTGTAAAGTTCAAACATTTGGAACTAGAATTTTAAATCATAATGTGGTGTGTCACAACGTCACAAGAGGGGCTCGTGGCTAAGTTATAACAGCCGCACGGGCCGATCGATCACGTCAAGCTATGCTTGCCACAGTCTGCCCGTGGATGGGTGACCATCTTTACATACCAAGACCCCTCCGTGCCTCGGAATTGGTCCCGAATGTCATTCATTCATGGATCTTTGACAGTCGTTACGCATCGTCAGAAACCTGAAAGTCTGACAACCAGTCTTACCAAGGGGCTTCGTATTACCTACCCAGTAACTGGGTTGTGTGTGGAGGTCAGAATATAGGCATTCACTCCATGAATACTGATAGGTACTCAGCTGCATCCGGTTAGACTGGAAACCGACCTCAAAATAGTTGGGAAAGGGCTAGGCAGATGATGATATTATATTTATAGTTTTGTGTATCTTTATATTTAAAAATATTAATACCGCAATTTTCATAATTGCACACCTACCACTGTTTGTCTCTGTTTCACCCAAAGGATGACAAGACTGGTAGAAAATGCCTATGATATTAAGTCCGCCTCTGTACAGTGCGTGCCACGTAAGAAGAGACTTGACCCCGCCTCTCCCGCTCTTTCCGCCGCCCCTATGACGTCCGGTCCCGTCCCGCACTCGGACCTCATACCGCTAAAGATACCTAAAATCGTGTTCTGCGCATGTCAGACCACGTGGTGTGTCAAGTCTCTTCTTACGTGGCACGCACTGTACATTTGTGTGCTTAAAGTATTAAACAAATAAATAATTATGACACGATTTTAATGTAGGACGAAGCAGCGTCGCACCCTGTGGTAATTTCAATGACTGTCTGCAACTCTGGCACCGGACGTACCCTTATCTGTGATTTGATAGAAGTATGTCTCATCGCTCCAGGTCAGCGGCTAGGTAAAGTAGATAATTTTAATTAGTATAATTATTATAGTTGAGTTAGCTTATAGGTATGTAATTGAAATGTAGGTAAGTACGGAAAAACTGAAATATAAGACCCCGTACTTACGCTAGGTAGTATCTACATCAATGTTGATCAATATATACTTACCTAGTCTTTGATCTACATACAGTGCCGGATTGGCCACGTAAAAGGTGTAGCAAATGCTACCAGGCCCCGCGCTTGGACGTACTGTACAAAAAACAAGTCATGGTACCCTATGCCACCATTAGGTTCATTGAAAGGTACGAATGGTCAAAGTTCTCCGAGATGGTATGCTAAAAATTTTCGAGCTCGCGTCTCTCGTCAAGGTTCTCTCAGAACTTGTAATCACTGTTAAATCACGCGATAATATGCGAAAAATTAATCATGTAGGTTTTAACAAAAGTATCTACCTACTATATTGAGCAATGTTTGAAGAAAGTACCTAATTTGGCTCAAGTAGGTAGGTACCTACTTCAACTGATATAGAACGGAAAAGAACGTACCTACCTATTTTTGTTAAGAAACATTGATTTGACTAGTGAAAAATCACTACACAACTAAAATTATTATGATAAGTTGTGTTTTATCTTGTATACTTTAGAACCTTAATCAAACTAAGCTCTACCATAAGGGGCCCGGAGGTAAAATTTGCTATAGGCCCCGCGCTGGCTTACCTGATCCGGCACTGCATGCAGCTGATGCAGCTAGGTACACAGGTGTTATTCCTTCCTGTTCGGTACCTATGCCCTGTATCACATCTAATTTCGTTAAACATAATATTCATTTAAAGACTGCATCTAAAACCCGCATCCAAATGAACCCTGCAAGAGCTTACATTCGAGTGTATTCATATGGGTATTGAATGGCCTTCGGTAGCCACCATGTAAAATAAATAAACAATCGTAGTCTTTCCCTATGTAATATTCACAAAAGAAAAACCCAACATTCTTCACAGAAACTTTAAAAATAATGTAGGTAGTTAATCTATAAAACCCTGACCCCATTCCTGAACGAAGGAGTTTTCGCAGCGTTTCGTAAAATATATTTGATACAGATTAAAGTAACGTAATGACGGCTACCAAAGACGCTGAATGTGACCGGACACGGGACGAGTGACCACGTCGTGTAGCGAAACCTGATACCAAACAGTTCCCGGAATGATATTGCGAGTCGCATACTTAATCTACACGGTATATAAATTGCTTTATGAAATCGTCACATGAGCGCTACACAGTTCACAGGTCACCCCAAGCGAGCGACAAACAAAATTTGTATCAAGGTCAAGTTCGAGCTCGACCAATCAAATAGCACAGCAAATAGTTATCTAACTATTGTTTTCTTTAGTCTTGTACACTCTTTTATAACTGACGCGCTTTACTAAGAAATCTGTCGAGTGCAACAAGTTTGTTTTCAAAGCGAAAATACCGCACTAGCGCTCCTGAACAGCTTGGTTGTGAAAGGTAGTCTGAACTTAGAAGATTGTAGAAGCTTACATGAAGATAATTAATTTATTGAAGTTTAAAGTCGGAGATCTTACAAATTATGGAGCTATGAAAAGTTATAGACATGAGTACATATAAACCTATTTGCAAAAAAAAAACTCATGATTGTTTATGTAGCTGCACCAATCAAAACAATTTAAACGTTGGTAAATACATCTTTATTGAAAGCGATAACCAATCACGTGATGCGCCAAGTTTTTTCGCAAAAGATCTTTATTTTTTAAACAATAAAAATAAGGAATTTAACGATTAAGGAAATCTGTGGGATGAAAATAGAGGTCAAGGAAAGTGCGAGTTGGAGTGTATCGTGAAAGAAATACTTAGTAAAAAAATTAGATTTAGTCCGAGTTGAATGCGTACATACATAGTCCGGACTGGTGGCGCGGCGTGTTGTTTATCATTACGGGTCTATATAAACGTGCGAGCGGACCGGCTTGCTCATACATTACCCGTACCGGGATATAGCACGCTAGTAATACGTAGGCGAATTGTTCAAGTTCATTCAAAAATGAAAATGCTGAAAGTTGTTGTGTTTGCGTTGTTCGCTTTCCTGCTGGTGGCTGTCAGGGGGAGCCCGCTGCAGCACAAACTTGAGGACGTGACAAGTAAGTTCATACTTAGATGCACTGCATTATGATTATGTGTCCTCACATATTTTTCTTCACAAAATTTATTTTGAGCAGGTAGGTATATAAGTAATTAAGTTTTCTTTTATATCTTACTGTGCCTTAAATGTAGCTGCCTTCCCAAAATAATAGATGAAATATTTACCTAATAATGATTTATTATATTATTACCTAGCCGCTAGCGAATTTGTGTACCTACGAATTTACTTAATGCAATTTTCATGAGTGTGCTCTCTATAAATGCATATTTGGTACGACCAAATTAATTATTTACCTACGCCGTAATAAGATACATTACATCATGCGCAATAGACACTAGTGCAATTAGTGCAAGCTTGCAAAAGAAAACGGAGCTTCTCTAAGTTTTGTGTAGGTAGGTACCTAGGCAGGTATTTATTTACTCAGAGTTTATGCTCTAGTTTGTGGAAAATAACATAATTATGTAATTTCTTTTTTTTTGTATTCTGACCTTTCTCTTATCTTCAACAAAATAAGTAGGTATGAAGGTAATAGAACTGAATACCTACTACCTATTTTTAATAGGTAAAGATACTACTCCAAACGCAATAGAGGGCAGATGAGGAGCTCACGGCAGACGGGCTGAGAGCTCGTCTTAGATCTTCGTTCCACTGGAGACAAGTATAGGTTCTAAACTAAACTTATCTGGGCTGGCCACAACTATTGCATGCCGGAGGAGCTATGGGCTGAAAGAAGCACACAGTGGGTTCTATACAGCAGAGAACGGCAACGCGGCAGTTCCAGGAGGAGATAGCAGGACGAACTCGACACTTTTCTAAAAGATTGGCCACATAGCAGTAGATAGAAATAAGTGAAAGGAGGCAAGGGTTGCCTTTACCCTGCTGTGGGACACAAATGGATGATAATAAGAGTAACACTTCTTTAACAGAAGAATTCTTAAGACGACCCACTGACCCAAAGCTATAATATGTATAATAAGTGGACAAACAACCAACGAATGAATGCTCTCTTTTTTATTCAATAAATATTTTAAAGTGTAAATATCTCAGCTCAGTATAACAGTCAGTTTTTAAACAAAAACGTTAGTGAGCATTCCTTACGCACTTACGTACCTACCAAGATCATTAGGTAGGTATCTCATCTTATCTAGGAATTTCTCCGGCTGAGCGCGTGGGCCACCCCCAAGCACCGAAATTTTCGCAGTACCCATGTTGTACCACCTACTAATATTATAAATTAAAAAAGTAGGTAACTCTGTCTGTCTGTCTGTATGTTACCTTTTCACGCCTAAACCACTGAACGGATTTCGATCAAATTTGGCAGAGAGATAGATTGCATCCCGGAGAAGGACATAGGTTAGTTTTTATCGACATACCTCGCGGGCGAAGCCGCTGGCGGAAACTAGTAAAAATATAATAACAAGAAACTTACAATGTTTAAAAGCTATTATGCACTTATGGTGATAAAACATAACATTCTTCTTTTCCTTAGCGTGTCGATAGCAATCTAAATGGACTCGGCCTAGAATTCTACTACGTGTTTGGCGCCATCACTAGCATCCATCAGTCAGTAGGTACCATATTATCAATTAGGTACCTACGGATGCTAAAATCTAAAATTCTTGTCACTCGCCTAATCACAATAAACGACTGTAGGTACCTACGTCATACATTTATTTGTTAAACAGCGATAATAAATTCACTGCCAACGCGTAGAAACTTACAATGACATAAACATAAAATTATATCTACTCGTATACTAATATTATAAAGCTGAAGAGTTTGTTTGGTTGGTTGAACGAATCTCTGGAACTACCAGTCGGATTTGAAAAATTCTTTTTGCATTTGATAGCCCAATTCTTGAGGAAGGCTATAGGCTATGTAACATCGCGCTATGACCTTTAGGAGCCGAGAAAAAAGAAAAAAAGTCAGAAAGTACGCTAAGCAAAAACGAAGTAATAGCGCGGGCAGGCGATGCGATGCGACGGGGTGGGTCGGAGTAACAAGAAATTTCACGCAGACGAAGTCGCGGGCAGAAACTAGCATTTACATATAATAAGTACATAGAACTTATATCCGTCCGCATCACGTGAAATTATTTTCAAATAAACTGTGCCAGGCTTTATCAGTCAAAATTAACACGAATTGTTAGAAGTCTTGTATTAATTAATGACATCATGTGAGAACGTACAGATAATGATGAGTTATTATCAAAAATAAAAGTGCGTCATCTTGGGTAAACTCATATATTTGCATGCTTGACATACATTCTTCGAACTGCTACGACGATAGTTATCACTCATCTTCATATTCAACCTATAATGTTCTCATTGCCGGGATACAGACCTCCTCTCAGTGAGAGGGAGTGGGCCGTAATCCACCTCGCGGGTCCAGTGTGGATGGTAGTTAAGACTTAAGATCTAGTTCTCCTGTAGGTTGGTATGTAAAAACTTTACGTAGCACCAGACAAGATGGTTATTCGAGAAGACTAGTACAAAATACAATCCTCTCTGCTTTTTTTGATCTAGAAACTGTATCAGTATAATGTTCCCACTACTGGGACGCAGGCCTGCTCTCCTTGAGAGTAGGCCGTATCCATGACGCGGGCCCAGCGCGGGTTGGTACTTAACATTAAGATTTATTTTTCTGTAGGTTGATTCAATTTTTCTCAATATTTTTTTTAAATTTTGCCCTCACCCATTTCAGTTTTTCATACAGCCTGTTACTTGTTCATACAATGTTCGTGATTGATCTCTTTGGTGATTGGAACTTTTACTAACAATATCCACATTCCAAATTCAAATCACTTTTAGTCCCTAGGGATTAAAGAGCTATTTTCGTCCCTATTTACGAAAAATACACTAGCTCTTTTTGAATAGATGTGATAAAAATATAATTTTTCTCTGATTTTCTTGATCTGGAAACTGCATCACAACATTGACAACATCATACTGTTGGCTAAATGTACACCTTTTGTAACCGCTTTATAAATAAATTATTCTATATTCTATCATAGTATCATACCTACTTAGATTTTATTGTACAGCCTTGTATAGTAATATCATAATAATCTTGGTAAATAGGTAATTATTCCTCCCTCCTTTTACATTTGAGGACCTCAGTACAATGCTCGATGACCTCAGTAGAGCCTCCGAAAGAGTGGGGTCTTAAAATCAACATGGACAAAACGAAGGTCTTGTCAAATGCCCATGTAACGCCCACTCTCATGTAGATCGGAGACGCTACACTCGAAGTCGTGGACGAGTATGTTTACTTAGGACAAACTGTCCATTTAGTTAGGTCTAACTTCGAGAAAGAGGTCAATCGACGAATCCGGGTCGGCTGGGCAGCGTTCGGGAAGGTACTTACGCAATATCTTCTCGTCTCTTCCCACATACCGCAGTGTCTCAAGACGAAAGTCTGACCAGTGCGTGTTGCCAGTGTTGACCTACGGCACTGAAACGTGGTCGCGCACAATGGGCCTTATTAGAAGTCTCAAAGTCACCCAAAGGGCAATAAAGATATGCTTGGAGTTTCCATGCGTGATCATTGATCGCAGAACAGATGGCCGATAGGGCCAAAAGTTTCTGGAGTGGCGACCGCGTACCGGAAGACGTAGCTTCGGAAGGCCTCCCACAAAGTGGACCGACGACCTTGCGAAGGCCGCAGGAACCCAAGTTGCAAGAAGCACAGAACCGGTTGGAGTGGAGGTGTTTGGGGGAGGCCTATGTCCAACAGTGGACGTCTTTCGGCTGAAATGTTGGTGATGATGATGACGTAATTATTCCAACCCCTTTTTCACTCTTTTACTATCTTACATCTTTAGCAATATCTTTTCGCAATTTTAACCTGTATTTAAACGATTTCATGATAAGTATTGAAGCAAGTAGGTAAGGACCAAGTGTTAGTAAATGCGTGAAAAGTTCTGCTAGAAAATGTTTAAAAAGAAAATAATGTAGGTAAGTATTTCCTTTTTTCAAACGCGCATATTTTTCGCCGAGACCTATTTTTCATGTAGAAGATAGTGATTTTTAAACAGGTCAATGTCGGCTGAATTAGTTACATGCGTTTTTATAACATCCAATGGATTTCGTGAAGTAAGCCAGATCTGACATTGACCCGTTTACCACAAATAAAGACGGATGTTATGACCGCTCTAAATAACGCAATAACGCCGAGTGCAGAGTACACTTTAATTTCTTTTACGTCATTGGCCAGTCTCGAACGCGCAAGCTTAGATAGAACAACAAACACAGAGATGAAAAAAAGCTTTTTGATTTAATTAACACAAGTAAAAAAAATAATCTTCAAAGGCTGACTTAATGCTTATGGTTTGTGGTATTTTCTAGCAGTCACCCTTCAGTAAATTTTCCGTTAGTGCGAGGGTTATTAATAATACCTAAGTGCAGAAGAGTTGATAATAAAGCTGTAAGCATGCGGTATACTGTTTTAATAAATCTTTTGTGGGTCAATGTGGGTCATTTTATATTTTTTATTATTCTCTTTGTTCTGTTAGTTTTTTTTTTCACGGTCTGGCAGTTTGAGTAATTTATGTGGCCTACCCAAATGTCCTTTATTTGGTATTGTTCGTCGAATCGTTGAGCTCCTTAAGTCTTGAGTTGAGCTGCACGATTCTGACAAATGCGTGCACTGACTGGACAGGTCCTCTCAATCTGTGTGGTTCTTTCCTCAAAAGACCATCTCAGACATCGATCTACATGGTCTTCATATAACCTGACCAAGATTATGTCTGGACTTTAAAAAGAGACTGTGACCTCTGAGTTTGTTTCGGCCTTTCTTCTCAGAGTAGTCAGATAGGAAACGCCGACCTCATCTAGTTTAAAAAAATATATTTTTGACGTGTAAAGGTGTTTGTGCAAACCTACTTACAAAAATAAAATCATTTATCATTTTATTTCACTACATCAATATGTAGGCAACATTTTTTAACAGCACTTGCGTAACACACTTTCCATCACATTTTGAATCGAAGGATATTACCAATCCATTGCATCATATTGCCAAACTTAAACGGCAGTGGGCAGGGCACATTGCTCGTAGAACACATGGCCTATGGGGCCGAAAGGGCCTGGAGTGGCGACTGCGTACCAGAAGAGGTAGCTTTGGAAGGCCTCCCGCAAGGTAGACCGATGACCTTGTGAAGGCCGCAGGAATCCGCTGGATGCGGGAAGCACAGAACCGGTCGAAGAGGACGCTTGAGCTTATGTCCAACAGTGGACGTCTTTGGGCTGAAATGATCATAATAATAATTGTTTAACCGACTTCGGTTCTCAATTTGGATATTTCTATTTTTTTTTAATTCCTTTACATAGATAGTTTTTGTTTGTTTGTTTTATAACTGCTGCCAGTCGAGCGCATAATATTAAAACGTTTCTCTTTGGTGGTGTTCACAATTTTATCAATATAACAGGTACAGTGCGTGCCACGTAAGAAGAGGTCCCGTCCCGCACTCAGACCTCATACCGCTAAAGATACCTAAAATCATGTACTGCGCATGTCAAACCACGTGGTGTGTCAAGTCTCTTCTTACGTGGCACGCACTGTACAATGCGTGCCACGAAAGATGAGACTTGACCCCGCCTCCCCCGCCTCTTTCCGCTGCCCCTATGACGTCCGGTCCCGTCCCGCACTCAGACCTCATACCGCTAAAGATACATAAAATCGTGTTCTGCGCATGTCAAACCACGTGTTGTGTCAAGTCTCATCTTTCGTGGCACGCATTGTACGTCGGTGATCCTAAAGTGATTGGTTTGTTGTTCGCATAAATGAAATTAAACAATTAGTTAGTGTGTTACGCAATTACCCCGCAGATACCCCTGCGGGGTAATTGCGTAACACACTAACAGTAGAAATGGCTTTCATTTTGACAGATCAACAACATTCGTTGCGTTATTCATGTTATTGAGCAGATAACTTTTCTAACATATGAACCAATGGATTAGAAAAATCCTTCAAAATGATTCAGATTGTGATTGATAGTGTGTTAGGGTGTTGGCCCTTCAAAAGCTCGAGGTATTGTACCCATTGGCAGGAATGGCGGCACGCCTGGCGTCCGTGCATAGTACAGTGCGTGCCACGTAAGAAGAGACTTGACACACCACGTGGTCTGACATGCACAGAACACGATTTTAGGTATCTTTAGCGGTATGAGGTCTGAGTGCGGGACGGGACCGGACGTCATAGGGGCGGCGGAAAGAGGCGGGGGAGGCGGGGTCAAGTCTCTTCTTACGTGGCACGCACTGTATATCTCGTTATCATCAATATTACTTTGTGCAAAGTTAACATAAACGATGTTTGGAGAAAGTTTGATAAAATATTTGATAAGAGAGGTTACTTCTTAGATAACCTTATGGGGATTACCAACTAAGTATTAAGCTGTTTGTATTTATATTATCTATATCTTTTATGACTATACTTATTATAGAAACGGCTGTTTACCAATACGAAAGATTAAAAATTAAATCTTCATCCAACTATAATTAACGTTAATTAATTGACGTTAATTTGTCCCAAAACATTACTAAGATTAGTAACCGTGGAGTATCTTGCTTCTTTATTTTTATCTAAATCCATATATATCTATAAATATTATTGAAATAAAAAACACATTTAAGTATAAACAATAAATATAAAATTAAATGAAAAATATAAATTTATTACCTATCGATTTTCGTGTCAGTCTGTGACCGCTCAGTTCTTCTATACTACACATACGATTCGGTTTTTACCATCACTTAGCGAATTTATTCTGGACGGTTTATGTGTATCTATATACATAATTATATAAAATTCAAAGTCCTGACTGACTGATATATCAACTCAAAGCCTAAACCGCTGGTCCTAGAGACATAAAATTTGGAAGGTGTGTTCTTTGTGAAGAGTAGGTATCCACTAAGAAAGGGTTTTTCGAAATTCCACCCCAAAAGGCTCCTACACACTATACCGGCGGCCAAGCCGGCGGGCATGCCGCCAACAAGCCCGGCGGCATTCCCGGCGGGTATTTGAGCCGGCTTGCCGCCCAAACGAGCTGCACAACTGAAATGATGCTCTGCGGCCGCTTGATTATGCCGACGGCATACCCGCGCGGCAAAAACCCGCCGGTTGTGCCGCCGGCATAGTGTGTAGGAGCCTTTAGAGGGTGAATGGGGGGAGGGTCAAATTTCACGCGGACGAAGTCGTGGGCAGAAGCTAGTAGGTCATACATAAAATAAATTTAACTTAGATAAAGCGCAGAAATTATGTGTCACCAGTTCATATTTCGAACCATAGATATAAGTTATATTTCTAAGCTTCGACGGAACGGATTTCCATGAAATTTGGCAAAGAAGTATCCATGACCTGGGTTAAGACAAAGGATAATTTTTATCCCAGTTGTACGCTTCCGTGGGATATTTTTCGACCTCTATACGGGCAAAGCTTGTTAAATATAATCAGGGTATAAATTGTATCGTTTCAGTAATCGAACTGGAGGAGTCGTGTGTGCTACAAGGCGGTCTGTGCGTGCGTTCCGATGACTGCGACCCTGAGAACTTCCCGCTGTTAGGCGCGAACCTCTGTCCGAAACAGCGGCATTTGGGCGTCACGTGCTGCTACGTAAGTACTAAGTCTTATAGTCTTCACTTTACTCATACCTACTTGAAGACATTTATTAGGCACCTATTCTAATTCTAAATGTCAATCACTTTTAAGCAATGTTGTGTGTGTGTCAGTGTGTGCTGATTATTTTATTCTATTACATGACTCTCTTTAGTTTAGTAAGTAAGCTAAGTACCTACAGCTCGATTCAAACTTTATGGCGGCTCTGAAGAGCGCTAAGATGATATGTTTCCCTGTTTGTCTAATATTCTGTAAAAATCTCACCGTGAAAACTTAGGAGAAGTAAGCTTGAAGTGAGCTGTCATACCGCCTGAGGTTTAGGGATTGACACTATTGACAGCACACTTCACCAAATTTTTACGGGATAGATCTGCTGACATGTCTGGATAACTCCTTGCGGGTGCAGTTTCTCCTCAATATAATTAATTATTTTATTTTTTTCTTTCTTTTTCCAGATGTGAACCTGACGCGGCAGATGCAGACTCTTTGCTCGTACTTATAATTAATTGTTAACAAGTATAACTTATCTAGTTTTAAGTTAGTCTAAGCTCCTGTAAGATTTTATAATTAGTGTTCCGTGCTGAAATTGGCAAAGCAGAACACTCATGGAATCAATTCGGTGTCCGTCCGTCTGTCAGAGACGATTTTCTTTAAAACTATTAGACGGAATAATTTGAAAATAAGCACAGCAATACATGTATGTCTAAAGAAAAAGTAGTACTTTGAAATTGGAAGTTGAGTTTTACTGAAAAAAAAGAGAAATGTGAAAAAAATAAGTAGGTACTTACTATGATTGACGAAAAATAAGTGTAGATTTGATTTTTACAGGTATCGGGATTTCAATTAGTATCCCCGTTATCTACCAATTGTTAGTTTTTTGTTTTAAATATTCATTTATTTATTTTTTGTTTGGTTTTGTGGTTGGTACCGGTACCTACTACCGGTACTTAGGTACTTATGAGATGCATCAGTACAAATTAAATTAAACGGCACGGAACACTCATTTCGCAAGTAGGACTTGCACTTTCCTGTTTTTTATTTAATAAAATACAAAGCAAAATTATGTTAAGATGTAATGTAGGTATTAACGTTATTGACTAAATACTTAAATAAATATAAGTAAACCTCTATAATATCTCTGTATTTTAAATAGCACCCCCCTTGCCTAATCCCCTGTAAAGTCTGTTCAGACTTGCCACCACTACACATGATCTGTCTAGCCTTTTCCCACCTATGTTGGGGTCTGCTTTCAGTCTAATCGAATGAAGCTGAAAATAGGTATTTTATATGGAGCGACTGTCTTTCTGACCTCCACATAACCCCGTTGCTGGGGAGCACGATACTCCTTAATAAGATTGGTTGTCAGACTAGTGGGTTTTTGACTACTCGTAACAAATTGCCACTACTTACCACACATCACCATGTGTGGGCTGGCCTTGTTTGTCGAAGGACCGATGGCCGGTGCAGACGAGTCCTAGAGTAGATCGGCAAGCGTAGTGTGGGACGCCCCCCAGCTAGATCGACCGACGATCTTAAAACAGATTAGATGTGGAAGGCGGAGGACAGGGTGTTGTGGCGCAGCCTGGGAGAGGCCGATGTCCGGCAGTAGACTACGATCGGCTGAGATGACCACACATCAGCGATAAAAATGTATCTGACCGTACAGACGTTCCATAAGTCCACAATCACCCATAGGTAATAGGTAATACGGGCTGGTGTCCGCAACTCCACGTCAATGCGCGTATTTTGCGTACGGGTGGTAAAATCGATCATTCGATCCACCCCAGCTCCTCGAGGAAGGCCAGCAACGCCTTGATGTTACTGACCGTCTCATGTAGGGTACCTGGGTTACCGAAGTACTTTGCCCTGTACGTGGCGACCACCGGGCAGTTTAGAAGCACATGTGCCGCTGTCTCGTCGTCCTCCATACAGGCCCTGCACAGCGGACTGTCTGTCACTCCTAGGACAAAGAGGTGTTTATTGAATGACCCGTGGCCAGTTAAAGCTGCAGTAACTATACGCAGTTTTTGGTCGAGCATGGCACCAGTGGGACCTGAGCCCATCGCGCCACTCCCCTTCGGGTATATACGCACTCTGGTAAGGAAACGCACTAGAGACCAACACAACAAACTATGGACGGACCCAGGCGAATGCACGCAGGCCAGGGAAGCACTTCCCACATTGGACGGCCGCCTCACGAAACAGGTTCTCCGTCTAACTAAACAAAACACAATCACCCATATAATGTATCTGAACCTGGGGCAGTGGCCGGTGTGAGGTATGACTCAACCTGATGGTAAGTGACCACTTAGGTGGCAGATTTCCATAGGTAGTGGTGAGGCCTCGCAGGCTACCAATGAACACCTCTCATGCCAGAGACAGTGCTGATATATCTTATGTGCCTGTGGAGCTACGATGGAGCTGATATATCTTATGTACCACTAACTAAGACCCATTCGTCTATCGAACTAAGCATAACTCAGCATAAGGTGTTGTTATTTCGGTCCTCGACTACAAAACAAGCCTTAGCTAGAACTTTATCATTATCACTTCACCTTTAAGAAGGGAAGAAACTTAAGATTGTCGAATGATGGCACTGATATCAAAAATATAGGGGAAATAGGAGTAAGTACTCTGTAGTTTCGCTATTGCCAAAGCGCCTGTCAGTTCTTTTACTTTTACACACGCAGTCGTGTGAGGCACTGATCGATAAATAATAACATGCTTTACGAAGATATTATTATTTACAGCACAACATCACAACTGATCTAAACACTGGGCCATCATACTTTCACTACAATAAACGGTCTTCCTCATCCAGCTTTTTCGCTATCAATCACAATCTGAATCATTTTAAAGGAATAATCCATTGCGTTGTTTTTATTTAAAGGAGTAATCCATTGCGTTTGCCATTCAAATGTTAGAAAAATTTGTCTGCCCAACAACGTAAATAACGCAATGAATGTTGTTGAACTGTCAACATGAAAGCTACTGATAGCTTGTTACAATGCGTGCCACGAAAGAAGAGACTTGACCCCGCCTCCCCCGCTTTTTCCCCCGCCCCTATGACGTCCGGTCCCGTCCCGCACTCAGACCTCATACCGCTAAAGATACCCAAAAATCGTGTTCTACGCATGTCAAAACACGTGGTGTGTCTCTTCTTTCGTGGCACGCATTGTACGCAATTATCCAGCAGGTTGGGAGTCTTCTTCAAATCTAACTAGATGCGGCTGAATATATCAATGTTTAATACTAAGTCTTCGCCCACCACATTATCCTCGTGTATTTCTTATTTTCTTCTAAATATTGGAACACAATATACAAACATTGTATTGTGATTAGGTTAGCTATAATGTCATATACCTATAAAGTCATTTATAGTGGCATCCATACTACGCCCACGGTAAGTATAATTTACTCTCTCAGGTTGTTTGTAAGTTAACCCAAGGTGACCACTCCTGCAATAGACAGTGTTAGGCAAATTATCTACACTTTCATTAGATAGTTTGGTGATAATCTTTCATTATTCTTACAAAGTATAAGTACAGCCAACAGCAGTGTGAACAGTCAGAGCAGTGGTGGCACAGTGGTAACGGTCCCGACTTACAAGTTTGTAGGTCGTGGATTCGAAACCAGGCAGGTACTTTACTTTGTGTAAATAATTTCATCACTACTGCTCTCAAAACGGTGAAGGAAAACATCGTCAGAAAACCGGCATGTCCTAGAACCAAAAATTCGAAGACATATGAAATCTACCAACCCGCACTGGGTAGATTACAGTCGACTCACTCTCGAAGAGAGGAGGCCTGTGTCACACCTGTGGGAACATTATAGGCTGATTCTTTCAATAATTTTCTTTTCAAGAATAAAGGCTCCTACAAACAGGCGCGACACGCGATATAATCGCGCGCGACACAAAGGCACCGCTCGTTGCGCGACTTGCGGTGCCTTTGTGTCGAGCGCGATTTTATCGCATGTCGCGCCTGTTTGGAGGAGCCTTAATACGGCACAAGTACTTACCTATAGAATGGTCCCAGCTAACTGCCTATCTATTTTAATAGCTTTGCCTTGGTAGACATCGATCTGTGCGATTAATAATTGAGCTTACATTACGGCATCCATTGCTGTTTGAACAGCCAGTCCGCAGCTACACTGCTATTCTAATATGATCAACGATGAATGCTAACTGGATGACCTGCACTTATTGGTGTACGTCATATCCGGCCGGCACAGGGACGGTGAATATTATAAACACGTCGAAGGAGGGCTTCAATTATTCAGTATCGATAATTCAGGCCCAGGCAGGCGGCGGCGCCTCAAATGGAAAAAGCCGTTGTAGGTATCAGTAATATTTTAGAGGTGTTTTCGCTAATTAATAATGCAGTCATTAGCTTTTATTTTTGTTTAGTTATAGGTGATAATGAGCAGCTACATGACGATTAAAATACAAGACGATATCACAGTTTATGTAAACACTACTGTCTGCTAGAGCAGAGTGGTGGCTCAGTGGAACGGCCCCGACTAACGGGTTGTATCTAATTCGAACCCAGCCAGGCCGCTTTAATTTGTGTTAATAATTCATCATCATTGCTCCCAAAACGCTGAAAAAAAAACATCGTGAGGAAACCGGCATGTCCTAGAACCAAAAATTCGAAGATATGTAACATCTACCAAACACACTGGCCCCCGTTGTAGATTACAGTAGACTTCCTTTCAAAACGAGGAGGCCTGTGTCCCAGTATTGGGAACATTATAAGATGATTATGCTAGTACTGCCTGAAAGGAAATAGGTAACATGAGGCGCCTGATGGCTGCCAGGCGCCTTCTTTCTTATTTCTTTCTTCAACTACCCGACTGGGTAGTTCTCAAGCGTGGTGATCAATACTCTTTGTTTTTCTTTTTGAGTGCATTTCATAACCACGCATGGCTCGGGTGCCTGTTGCTACGCGTTCAACTACGTGTTGTTAGACCATAGATGGAATTCTCTGGCATGGCTGGCCCTGGAGGAACTGATGGGCAGCTCCAGAACGTCGCTGGTTGGGGACGCGGCTCCCGAACATGCACTGGTCTCCGGGTCCTAGACTTTTCAAGGGTCTTGATTAAAATGAGGCACCCTTCTCCTTTAGGACTGGTAGATGGGCCCAGATCTGGGGCAGAGCCCTAGCGTAAGCTAAGTAAAGGTAGGCCAAGGACAGACCACGGTTAATGCCTAGTTATACTGTCGGATAAACCGCCATTTCTTCCAGACTTCTTGAAGACTTCAAATATAATTAAAACTTCTAGTTCCAGTTTGACTGCACAATCCAAAGAGCGTTCATCCCGCGCGGGCTGGCAACAGTTTTATCGTCGCATTTCTAGTGGTTTTTAGAGAATATTTTATTAAATTTTAACCAAAGTACTATTTTTTCAGTCAACGGGGCGTAATGTAACGTGTTACACAGCGAGCGTTCGTGCAGTCAGTACGGAGAAACAAGGCGCTCGCGGCTTTCTTAATATGTAGTTCGTGACAGAATATCCTTTTAACAATATCTTCCAGTGCAGCGGTGAGCAGTTTGGAAGAGATAACGACTCACTGGGTTACATGTCGCTACACAAGGATAGGTTTCGAGGTCTGATCCTGGGGTTGGGTTGACATAGTAGCGTTTTCGTACAGATACATCGGCACCTTGATGTAACGATAGTCGATCTGGCATCGTTGGAGAGACTGCATTTACAGCCCAAGTGTCGATCGAATCAAAGGCTTTTTAGAAGTCTACAAACGCAAAGCAGAGACAGTGAGAGAGAGGGACAAGACGAGGTGGTGACAGTGGCGAGAGAGCGGGTCTTCTTATGTCCTACTACAGCGTATGTACGGTCTACGGTGCCTTTACGGAATCCGGCTAGGTTGTAGACATCGGAAGTGAGATGGGTCTATTTGTTAAGCAGGGCACTGTCACCTTTTTAAATTAAGAGTACCAACACACCTCTGTTCCATGCCTTTTTTTATGGTGGTTTTCCACCGGCCTTCAGAATTTCAGCCGTAATTCTGTCATTACCAGAAGCCTTGCTGCTTTTAAGCTGCCGACCAGCATAGTCAACTATAACATCAAGTGTCACACATGGCGATGTAATCAGTGCGTGGTAAGCCAAGCTTCGTTTTTAATTGATTGCGCAATAAACAGGTTAATATGGTATAATAAAACCCCGGAAACATTAAAATCGCCATCACCTCGTGGCAGCATTAGCCCCTGGTGATATAGTAGTTTTAGCTGTGAAGAATTTTGAACAATATGATTTGATACGAAAGCAAGTATAATGTTTGGAGACTACTGCTGGTTCAGCCATGATCAGCAAGAGGAGATAGACAACGGAAAAATCGAGAAACAACAGAAATTACTTAGTAGATTGTTAAACAAGGGTCGAAAGGAATCAATTCTAATACGAGGTATTAAGGAATTGATGACTTTCACCCATGTTAAACACTCTACTTTTCATTTCGAATTTAAGTAAAAAATAGTAGTTTTTCTAAAATATTTATAACTAGCTGTGCCCCGCGGTTTCACCCGCATAAGTGTCAATCCCGTGGGAATATCGGAATACAAAGTAGCCTATATGTTAATCCACGGTATCAGCTACCTCCATACAAAATTTGATCAAAATTGAACAGCCGTTTGAGCGTGAAGAAGTTACAAACATATAAACACACACGCACACACACAGACACACTCACAAACTTTCGCCTTTATAATATTAGAGTGATTTTCTTATCTGCTCGCCACTTCATAACATCATTGTATGTATTTAAGTATCATTCTTTTGAAATCTCTGGCAAAAGATTTTCGATTACTGTATTTACTTCATCTTTAACCGAATCTGCGGTCAACATTTCAGAATCGCTTCAACTCATTTTTAATGAAATATTAGTGTATAAAACCAAGTTTTTGAATTTCGGTACAGCTTACAGAGTTAGTATCCGGCCAAATTATACTATAGTCTTTTTTAAATTTTAAATATGTCACACCGCGTCACCGCCCCAGGCCGTCCCGCTTAATATGTATTTTTTTTAATTCATACTTGCTGTTTATACACTCAAAAGACCGCAGCATTGTTCTTAATTATGTAAAAATTTCGTAGCTGACTACCTAACCAAAAGTTCTATTTTTATAATATTCCCGCCCTAGAGAGGGAAACAATTATTATGAGTATTTCCCGCCCAAAGGTGGGAAGCAGCGTCTTAAACCTGCTATTCGGATCAAACAAACACTACTTACTTTCCGAGTACCTATGAGAAATTAAAAATATTTTATTTTACAGTAAGCAGGTTCACAGGCTACATCTTGCAGACACTTGGGGTTCGAAAATAGACAGATAATTAGCATTAAACACAGAAAAAGTTCTTTTTATCTCATCTATTCAAAAAGAGCTAATGTGTTTTTCGTAAACAGGGGCTAAAATGGCTGTTTAATCCCTAGGGACTAAAAGTGATTTCAATTTGGAATATGGATATTGTTAGTAAAAGTTCCAATCACCAAAGAGATCAATCACGAACATTGTATGAACAAGTAACAGGCTGTATGATAAAGTAAAGGGCGCGTGAGCCAAAAAAAATTTGTTACAATGCACTTCCATAATGTTCAAATATATACATTAGCCTCTTATTATTTCTATGTACTGCTCCTAATTGTATGTAAATAAATAAACGTACTATTCTTAATCATAAGTTGCACTTACTTATTTTATCACAGAGGGTGATAAAAAGTAGAGTGTCTACTACCTCAGGAGCTACACTATTTTAAGCTCGAGTGACGTACTTTGAATCCCTCACTACGCTCAGGATTCTAGGATCCTTCGCTCCGTTCTGGATTCAAAGAAGCACTCTCGCCTTCAAAATAGTTGTTTGCTCCCTTGGCAAACAATCTACTATTGTTTAAAGTGGCGGGGGAGAATAACCCCTTGATTTGGCAACCCCATCCGCGCGGGAAATCGTGGCGTGGTGCTGCAACCAAAGAGAAAGATACAAAAGGCCAACTCCATAAAACCAGCAAAGACACGCGGTCGCACAGTTACGTACGACGATTTCAAACTAAGTTTTTCCAAGACTGAAAAAACTATTAATTTAAATTTTTTTGAAGTTTCAGGAAGTCACCTAATTTTTTTGATCAAAGTCTGAAAATAATATATTTGACCGCATACGACCCTACAAGTGCACTTGCACCTTCTGTACGTAAGGTTTGTTCCGTGATCTGTTCCAAAAGAATCTCATGAAAGCTTAAACAAACCTTGTTCAAGTTAAATTGTTACGCAATCATTCACTGATTAATAATACCTATATTACATAAATATTATAAAAGTAAAGTACTCAATTTGTTAAAAATTGGCATCCACGAGTACGGGTACATTTTCTGATCAATTTGTTTAGATTTTGTGCAAAGAATTAAATTTTCATCATACTACTGCTACATACTAGACATGTGTATGATGTGAATGGAGTCAACCTTCTGCACCTATGTATTTGGTGTTGGTGCGGTGCGAACGCGAGCCCACGAACGAACCAATTGTACTGAGATCAGAAGAGATGCCTTCAGTGTTCCCTGAACGGCCGTGAGGTACGCGCGCGTACGTGCTCTCTCGAAGTTCCGATTCCTACCACTGCAGTTATTTCGTTCCACCCGTACGCGAGAAAGGTAAGCAATAAATTTAAATTCCTTTTTTATAAAACTATGTTTTGTTTTTTTGCATTTCGGTTTCATATGTTTTTTCAAGTTTCTTGAATTTTCTTTTTAGTTTGAAGTTCCATTTTGTTTTGAATTATTATGATTTGTTTAGGAACGGTGTTTCTAACTCAACATTTGAAATACACTCCCGGATACCTAAATCGAGCCTCCCTGCAAATTTTTGTAAAATTTAATTAATATATTTATTTAAAGAGACATTTAAACAAAAATAATTATGCAGGGTCTGTTTAAATAATGGTAGTACAATCATTTCTCTTTGTCATTGTTGAAGAATCCAAAAAAAAAAACAGTTTAATAAGTTGTCTTTGAATTTTTGAAGAAAATAATAGAGAAAATATTTATTTAGTAACTTATGTTACCTCCAAAACCATTTACCACTCTTTTAAATTCTTTGAACGGCGGCGGAACGACTTGCTTGAAGTTGTGCGCTTACGTTTCGCTGACTAAGCCGAGACTAAAAAAGTGCTACAGCTTGCGCAGTTACTTCAGATTTAGTATCTATAATTTTAACGTCAGAATAGATTACAAATAAGGAAAAACAATTACGATACTCTTTTTATGCAAAACATAACGTCTAACGAAATAACTATTGACTTAAAGATGTTCTAATCAAAGCTTGCTGCTTTAAAAGAAACCAATCTTCGATTTTATTCTGTTTTTCAAATTTGTGAAGGCAAAGAAACAATAGTGATACAAAATACTGCTACCAAGTATTTATACGAGTACATATACTACAGTAAGTAGTAGGTAGTGGTAGTGTAGTATTTATATATTTACATAATATAGCAACAGCATGCTTTATATACCGAAGGCAGAAGCTGAGGTCTAGATGTAGATATAGGTACACATTTCACCAGTTCTGTTTTAAGTCCTATGCAATGGGCATAAATTGAAACTTCTGGCTGATACTACTAACCTCAAATAAAACTTTTCCGCAGTGGGGATCGAACCAAGGACCACGTGTCCAGAAGATGTGTGTGCGATCAAAAAGGCAGTCGTTTATTTGTTTAACATAGAAATATAAAAAATATTCAAAAAAAAAATTTGTGTATATTAGGTACGAATATAAAAAGTGGGCAGCTCCACATATTGCGCCCGCGCTTACGCAGCCTTCTTGTTATCTAACGTGGTTGTACTGTTATCAACGTTGTTGTTATTAACTATTTGAATTGAGTCGTAAACTACATGGACAAACAGTCATAACAATATTTTCAATAAAAAAAAAACTTTATTATCATATCAACTCGAGCGCAGAACATAGTCCAAACTTTACGGTGTATCGGTGGAAATATGCAACAACCGGCGAGCTACTTGTCAGAACGCAACCAATGAAATAATTAAATCTCCAACAGTTAACTACTCCATAAACTACCTACCGCACAGCCGCAAATTATTAGAATTTTAAATTTGGATAAAATCTGACTTAAAACGGTCAGATTTTTTGCAAATTTAAAATTCGTGGTTTATTGAAACCTAAATTTAATTTTAGATTTTGCAGGCTAGTTATAGGTCAGTCTGGTTTTATTTAAAAACCGCTGAATATTTCTTGGAAGTGGATATTTAATTTAATCTTTAAAACACAATATATTTATTAGGTATTAAGTATTTTAAATCTACTATTACTTTTAGAGTAGGTACATTTTTTATTATGTATTTACTTTATGGGTTTCCTAAATGTGCGTTAACTATGCAAAGCAGTCCTCGGTACGTTGCCGTAGGCTTATGTCCTTAGTACATTGATAGGTGTGAGTGGATGCATAATAGTAGCTGTAAGGTTTTGGTATATAGGCGTCCGTACATAGCTGCAGGCAGGAAATATTTGATACTTCGGCATCAGCATACAGCCGTAGGAGTAAAGGCCTTGGCAAAACGGCAAGAATGTGGGATGTAAGTGTAAATCCCTTGATAAACGTCAGTTCGTAGCCGTCGTTGCCGTCGTTGGCGTACAACCCTTGGCGAATATTTTTGCATAGCCGTAGGCGCAGATCCCTTGGCGCGTTGCGTAGCTTTCGGCGTAGCCTTTGACGCGTTTGGTGCTTAGCCGCAGGCGTAGACCAGTGGGCTGCGCGAACGTGGGCGCCGCACACTTGGCGCCTAGGGGGCACAGACTTGGTCACCACGCGTATGTGTGAGTAGTCGTTGTTGTGGTTTTTGTTAAGCTGTCAGCTAGTTTTAAGCGTTGGATCGTGGACCTGGCGTCTTTAGTGCCTACGTATCAAAGAATCTACTAAATATGTAGTTTATTATTTATGTGTTTTATTTAGGAAAATATTAATATTCACCATAATAATATATTTAAAAGACAAGATACCAAAGTTTTAATGTTCGTTATCACCTGGCTATAAGTTAAAACCACCCCGACAGTTATAAAAGGCTAAGGCTAAAGGCAAGACTAGACAGAAGCCAAGCTGAATAGATATAATCTCATCCTAGATGGGGGCAGGGCAGGGGAGGGCAGGGCAGGGCAGGTAATTAGCAGATGCAATTTCTTTTAAGTGTACATTCACCGAAAAAGATATTAATTTATTCTTAACCCAGTCTAGCAGGTAATTGAATCTTCAATTACATTGACAAAGAAAATTTTCCAGGAAAGGATCAGCCTTTGCTGTTGAACTATGACCACAAAAAATCTTGATAAAGAAAAAAAATACACTTACCGAATTAAGGCTTCTACAAACAGGCGCGACACCCGATATAATCGCGCGCGACACAAAGGCATCGCTCGTTGCGCGACTTGCGGTGCCTTTGTGTTGCGTGTCGTGTCGCGCCTGCATGAAGGAGCCTTTACTGTTCTTTAGGTTACAATTCAAGTTTCTGCTAAGCTACTGCCAACAACTTTGAAGCGATGTAATATACGAAAAAAAAAACACTAAGATTTACGAATGATACGCCCTGGATGCAAAATTTGGGTTTACTTTAATCTATAATAAGCAGGCAGTTTCTTAGGTTGAACAAACTACAAGGTAACAAACTAAATGTGCGTGGGACATTCAGAAAGTTTTGCGAAAATAAAACAATGTTCTATAGGTAAATATTTTGTTATTAAATCTTTTCAAAGTACTCTCCACTAGCCTCTATAAAAAGGTTTAATGCGTCTGAACCAGTTTTCAGAAACACTTTTTCCAGTCCGCCGCAGACACTTCGTTAACAGCCTGTTCGAATGCTGACATTACATCTTCCGGTGACGAAAATTGTGTCTCTTTGAGCTGATTTTTTATTTTCTGGAATAAAAAGAAGTCACACGTTGCTTGGTCAGGGCTGTAAGGAGGGTGATCCAGAGTTTGACCGGCGTGCTGTCCAGTAAGTCCCTCGTTTTGAGCCGTAGCCTGCGGAGCCCTGTGTTTGATTGCTTGTTGCTCACAAAAGAGAAAACTTCTGCCAAGCATTTGGATGTATACCATTCAGCGTTGATGCTTCTTTGGTTCCGTAAAGGAATTGACACCAAGTAGTCAGTCAAATTGAGAAATTCCCCCCGCTTCTAGATCGTTTTACTTTGATAGGCGTTGATTCGTTTTGAAACACCCAAACCGTCGACTGGCGCTTTCTTTCTGTATCGTATTGATAAATCCAAGACTCATCACCTGTAATGAAGTCGTAAACACGCCAAGACGAGCCTGCTCCATATTTGTTTATCTCGGCACCATTCCACCCGGGCCTGCTTCTGAGCATCGGTGAGGTTATGCGGCACCCAGCGTGAAACTATCCTCTTCACGCGAAAATGCACCTGTAGAATTTCGTGAAGGCTTCCCGATCCAACCTGCACTATGTGCTGAGTCACTTGATATGTAATTCGCCTATTGACTTGGATTAAATTTCTCACTGCTAGCACGTTTTCTTCCGTAACAGCCGTCAAAGGGTGACCACTTCTTTCTTCATCCCCCAAAGTTAGTCGACTGCGCTTGAATTTGTTATAGCAACGATACATGGTTGCCTTAGAAGGGTCTTTATCCATGAATGCCATTTGAAGTCCGGTACGATTCGTCCGATTTCAGGCGACACTTGAAATCGTAAAAAATCATAGCGTGAAACTGTTCGTCGGCGCAGATCCATTTTTTAATGAGACACTATCATTTAAATTAGCTCGCAAACAATGTGGAGGGAAATTTTGAAATTGGAACGTACCTATTTTTACTTACAAATTATCATATTTTCAAAATAGATTATAATTGGCCAGTCTCTCATACATAAAAGCTTTTTTCGCAATACTTTCTGAGTGGCCTGGTACATAGATTCCATCGGTGTAGCTTTCCGTGAGTTACATATTATTGCAAGCCTTTGTTAAGTGCATGTCAACAACATAGGAAAGGCTATCGATTACATTGCAGCAGAGAAACACTTTAGTTCAGATCAATTAGGTGAACTAGAGTAGAAACAAAAGCTTGGAAATACGGATAAACGGGATGACTTGTATTGCGTCGTAGGTATTCCTTCCAGGACGTGATCGTGTGACTTTTTGCACCCCATAGCTATTTTATGTTTTAGAACACTTGGTTACGTCGAAAGCTTTGTCATTGTATAAAATTTACTACCAAATAAAATAGCATTGATGGCCACTCAATTTGAGAGTTCAGGAAAAAAAAATATTTATGTACTTAATTACTAATTTTGGGAATTTCCCAGAAACGCAAATCTTGGATTTTCTCGAATCCTATAGGTATATTTTCACCTAGGCTATATCGCAGGGGTCACCAATAGGTACCGAAGGGGGACCGTTTTAAAAAATAACACGAAAAACCAACCAGGATTATATATATAATATTAATCTATTTATATATATACCTACATATATTTATAAAATAAAGACGGGTTATTAGTTACACCATTTATTAATCATTAATCACGGGACCGATTTTTATGATTTTTGGTTTGTTAGATTTGTCTCCGCCCCGAATAGCATAATACCTGTTATAACATGGAAAAAGTTCACAAAAAAAAGATAATTCATTTTCTCATACATTTTGTATGGAACAGCTTTTTGTTGATAATTAGGTAGGTATCTCGAGAATATAATTTTAATTGTCTGATTTCGATGGCGGTTTCGCCGGGAAGAACAGTACTTAAGAAATAAAACGAAAAGAGACATTTTTTTATTAATTAATGGATAAAAATAATCCGCTGCAGAACGGATACAAAAATGAACTGTGTGGTAGTGGTAGATGTAGAACGGGTCAACGTTATGGTGTGTAACTGAGATATATTTGTAACTGTTCCGGTTTACACTGTACAAGTCTACTGCAACAAAGCGATTCAAGGCTCCTTCAAACAAGCGCGAACGCGATAAAATCGCGCGTGACATAAAGGCACCGCAAGTCGCGCAACGAGCGGTGCCTTTGTGTCGCGCACTTTTATATCGCGTGTCGCGCCTGTTTGTAGGAGCCTTTACAAGAAACTTAGGAAGAATATTAGCTAGAATAGTTTACATTACATAATCAACCTATAATGTTCCCACTGCTGGGACACAGACCTCTCTGTGAGATGGGAGTGGACTGTAACAGCTTAATAAAATTGAAGTAAAGTATGATACTATAACAATATCACTATCATCATGATACCTATATATCTCTGAAGGGTTAGGCAGAGGTGTACCTATAGTATACCTAAAATGTTAATAGAAGATTGTAATAAAAAAAAATAAAAAAAAGTATGATACCTACTATAACAATATCACTATCATCATGATACCTATATATCTCTGAAGGGTTAGACAGAGGTGTACCTATAGTATACCTAAAATGTGAATAGAAGATTGTAATAAATAAAATAAAAAGTATGATACTACAACAATATCACTATCATCATGATACCTATATATCTCTGAAGGGTTAGGCAGAGGTGTACCTATAGTATACATAAAATGTGAATAGAAGATTGTAATAAAAAAAAAGTATGATACTATAACAATATCACTATCATCATGATACCTATATATCTCTGAAGGGTTAGACAGAGGTGTACCTATAGTATACATAAAATGTGAATAGAAGATTGTAATAAAAAAAAAGTATGATACTATAACAATATCACTATCATCATGATACCTATATATCTCTGAAGGGTTAGGCAGAGGTGTACCTATAGTATACATAAAATGTGAATAGAAGATTGTAATAAAAAAAAAGTATGATACTATAACAATATCACTATCATCATGATACCTATATATCTCTGAAGGGTTAGACAGAGGTGTACCTATAGTATACCTAAAATGTGAATAGAAGATTGTAATAAATAAAATAAAAAGTATGATACTACAACAATATCACTATCATCATGATACCTATATATCTCTGAAGGGTTAGGCAGAGGTGTACCTATAGTATACATAAAATGTGAATAGAAGATTGTAATAAAAAAAAAGTATGATACTATAACAATATCACTATCATCATGATACCTATATATCTCTGAAGGGTTAGACAGAGGTGTACCTATAGTATACATAAAATGTGAATAGAAGATTGTAATAAAAAAAAAGTATGATACTATAACAATATCACTATCATCATGATACCTATATATCTCTGAAGGGTTAGACAGAGGTGTACCTATAGTATACATAAAATGTGAATAGAAGATTGTAATAAAAAAAAAGTATGATACTATAACAATATCACTATCATCATGATACCCATATATCTCTGAAGGGTTAGGCAGAGGTGTAACTATAGTAGGTATACCTAAAATGTGAATAGAAGATTGTATACATATATATTTCACCGAGGAGGTACAGAGTACAAAAAACCTGTATAATAATAGAGGATAGTGTCTATCTGGATCTACTTAGTTAAAATACACTACTTTTATCACAAATTTCTTCACAAACCCTCCAAACCGATTTGTAAGATATTGCTTTTGACTACCTTCTTATGATTCCGCTATTTGACATAAAAGCAATTCGTATTTTGTGGACCATTTTACGAATCTCCATACAAAATTGTCAAACAGATGAATTGCGTGTTAAGAATTGTACGCAATCAATATTATGAATTATCAGTTTGTGACCATTTTACGACTTTTAATATCATTCATAATGTTATCCTTTTAGGGTTCCGCCAAAGTGGCCTTTTTAGGCTCCCTGACTTACTTACTTGAACGTTCATATTATTATGGGAATAACACCACCGGTAGCAATTAATTAAAAAAAAATCAGGCACAGTTTTAACTTCGCTACTATTACCTATAATATTATATTGTATACTTTTTATTTTGAGGATATGAAATCATCAAATCAAAAATCGCTCTGGGTGGAGCGGAAGGGGAGTGTCAGACTCTTACTGACTAAAACACACCAGTGTTCCTTCCTTAGCCCTTTGTTCCGGGTCAGCGGTAAGTCGGTAACCCTTTGATAATCCCGCTGACCCAGCAGGCTTCGACCCTAACGGGCTCCTTCATATGATGCTGACATCTCTTTGAGGCGCGCGTGGGACTCTACTCTTCCACGCTACTACTACTACTCTCCATCCGTAGGCCCACGCCTACGTACGCGCCTATTATATGTATACTTACAGAAGATAATCGAAATCGTTGCGATAAGATTGTTCCTACTTAGTGTTAAAGAACGTTGTGTTAGGTATGAAGCTAAATATAAATAAATTGTTATGTCTTAGCTTTCGGCTTGAGGCTTATAATGGTTACAACGAATACCTACCTATAGAATTATTGATTGGTATCTACTTACGTACTTCGAGGTCCTAAAGGCTGGAGGTACTTAGCTGTAAATATTGTATTTTATGGACCGCTCGTCCCCCGGCGATGCCTAAGGATTCTTTCCCAATTCTAAATCATTTGGAAAAGCTAGATTTTTGAGATAGAGCTGTGCTCGGAGAAATTAATATTGCAATTATTAACAAAATAATGGTTGGCAGGAAAATCGTTAAACACCAACAACTAATTATTAGATGGGTAGGCATTAATTGGTTTATTTTCAGGAACATCTTTAGACAAACTTTGGTAACTTCCTTACCTCGGGGGTCTACTCTCAAAGCCCGTCAACGAAGATACGGGTCCGTCCGAAAGAAGATGTTCCGTCTAAAATAATGTCAAATTCGATTACCAGCCGGTCGATTCCGTAAAAATCTCACCGTGAAAACTTAGGTGAAGTGAGTTTGTTTTTGCTAGGAATTAACACTATTGACAGCTCACTCCACGCTCACTTCACCTAAGTTTTCACGGTGAGATAGTTACAGAATCGCACTGCTGGAGTAGATTGATATACTTATAATATTTTTAAAGCCCCGCATAATTATAATACTTATTTATCTCGTTGCCTATTTTGAATTTACAAAAAAGAATTGACAGTATTTGACATTAAGTCAAACCCCCAAAATATTTAAATAACTAGATTTGCCCTCACCGTACTTAGTCACAAGAAAAGTGTCCATACTGAGAAGAGTGACTTCACACGTTATTAAATAGCGGTTCTATGACAATCAAGTGTAGTCACTTCGTCATTGTGTATCAGAGGTGTCAAAACGAATCAGAATTAATGCGACTATGTTTTGACGCGGTAGGGCGAATCTAACTCTAACGATTTAAATCTTTGCCACTGCTGTTAAACACTGATAGCCGCCCCTTCGTTCTGAAATAATAAGCTCCTCGTTAAACTATTTACTACAAACATTATATTTTTATTGCGGGGTTATAGAAATATTGTAAATGACTGAATATACTCTTTAGGCACCCAAGAGTTTACGAATTAGAATTCTAACTTCTCTAAACATCATTATTTTTTTGTACAAATTTGCCATGATTCTTTGTCTGCTCAACAATGTAAATGTCGCAATTAATGTTGTTGAACCGTTAAAGTGAAAGCCATTGTTACTGTCAATATAATACGCAACTACCCCGCAGGTTATTTATTTGGGATTAAAACTTTATACACATGAAAATATATGAGTACCTTGTACCGACTACGCATCGCCTGAAATAGTACAATGCTAGTAACTTTAATTTGAAAAACTGTGACCCGTATTTCTGGTTTAATGTTGTTGAATACATAACTTTTCTCAAATATGCTTGGAAATTTGAGCATTATTTTGACAACCTTCTTCGAGATAAATCGAAATTGCTGTACTGGCCAAATACTTGCGAGGAGCGGCCGGCAAAAGTTGTATGAAAATCCATATTTATGTCGTGGTTTAGCGGCCCAAATAAATTACATAGTAAACTCATATCTGTCGTGTAGTGTAAAAATGGAACCATCTTTTACTTCGAAACATGCTAACCAAGGAAGTAACTTATCAAAAAGTAACTTATAAAAAAAGTAATCAAGAAACAAATGAACATATTGGCGCGTGAACAATAATTTTATTGTTGTTCGTCATTGATTCTGGAATTCATAATTAATTTACTCAATTTGAATTTCCGCGCATTCTTTGAGAAAAGTACTATACAAGCCTTGGCCAAAACTAGGCATTGATGGACTTATATGTGTGCCTCGGCTTCGCCTCGGCCCATCTTTTGCTGGCCGCTGCAGTAATGTACTATGCCATCAAAAACATATATTTAAAAAAAACCAAGTGTCGCAACTCAGTTCTTCTACGGTAAAAAGTTGTGACATCCATATAATACCTAGTCTGTTAATTTATTCAGTCCCTACTTAAGGGACCTTCTGTTTTAAGTTATTACATAATTAGCTAACTTAGCGACATCTTATGATGACCATATCAATATTAAAAATCTTTTATGTTTTAAATAAATAGATTGTCTTGGCCATCGTATGAAAACACAATTTATCTCAGAAGTAATACATATTATATTAAATTAGATTGTTTATTGCGATTGCCAAGTCAATCTATTTATTTAAAAAATAAATAGATTCACTGAGTTTTATTTAATGTATTCTAAATTTGAAGCTTCTATGTCTGCTAGAAGTGCCTTAAAGCTTTGATGATCGGTCAGTCAGTCAGTGAGTGAGTGACAAATTAAGAAACTTTGACTAGTTTTAATTCGTTTCAAATTTAATGAATTTTGAAATATACCGTGTTTATACCATGCCTGCTTGGTTACTGAAAATTCAGGCTTCTAGTTTTATCCACAACGAAGTTACAGGGGGTCGAAAATGGTATCTGGGGACACTGCCGTACCCCCTACTTTGATGTAGACTCTTCTTTCTAGAAAGTTGTATTGTGATACGTTAGTATTTATAGACAGTCACAAAGGTATTAATTTATTTGTCTCTAGTCCATTTACTACAGTTATTTTTATCCTCTGATTTTACATCATTGTCTACATTACACTGATCTTTAATCTCTTGACAATAGGGTTGCTGTTTGGTTGCAGCCGCCTGAGGTAAAATTACTTTGAAAGGACTGTACATAGTATAATGTTTTTACTTTATATGTAATATAATATCAGCACACAAAATGAATATTTTTATCATCTAATGTTTCAGTACAGATAGAAAGTAGAAAGATCTTTTATAATTTAGTTTTCAGTCACAGTGTTTTAAATTTGTATCAACGCATTGCGAACGGATATTGTTGCTTTCCACCTTCAATGTGGACGAAGTCACGGAGTCAGTTAGTCGTTGAAACGGAGATGAAGGAGGAAATAAAAAACTTGCAACAAAAAAGATGACACTCCCTTCGGTTCCACTCAGAGCGGGAGGGGTCATTTGATAATTTCCCACCCTGAAAAAAAAGGAGGAAATAACGAGGATTGGCAGTGGCGTCCAAACTACTATTAGGTACCTTCTAACCAATTCCTCTGCTGAGAGTGGTAGTTAGTAGTCCAGAGGGCCAATTTCCGTATTTTTATGAACGTTCGTAGTCTAATTTTAGTTTCACAACAATTTTCATACATTTTTCACAAGTTTTGACATTGATTGTGGCTCAGATATGATATAGGTATACTTTCTACGTTTTTAATTACAGGAGCTGGCCTTCAGTTATTGATGTAGTTGAAGTTAACTTGATCTGCACCCTAATTGCGTAACACACAATTAGGTACCTACTGTCAATTTGAATAATTTTGAAGCATATTGCTAATGTATTGCTCCATATGTTCTAAAAATGTGTTTGCTCAACAACGTAAATAACGCAATGAATGTTGTTCATCTGTCAAAATGAAACCCATTGTTTCTGATAGTGTGTTACGCTATTACCCTGCTGAAAACCAAATGAGGGTTTTCTGAAATGACGTTCGCTAGGTGGCAGCACTGGCACGTCAGGCCCAGACATCTGTCAAAAAGCCTATATTTTCTTTAGTTATGGCTGAATGATGAACGAATGAATGAATCGAATGATGAACGTCATCATATATTTTATTTTGGGAGACCTCTTGTCACAGTGGTGCCAACTGGTGTCGTAAATTTTCACGATAACCCTCATTGAGATTAATTCTGTACTTTTCAAAAATTGATTTATTGCAGTAGAAACATAAAAAAAACATCAAAATAGTTCTAAAAAATTTCCCGTCTATCAAACATTGTAGCTTGGGAAAAAATCAATTAATCGAGTCAAATGTTTTTTTAATAGATTCATTTCATCCATTGGAGGAACCCTATTGAAAATGGGTTTTTATTCAAAGTAGTTTAATTATAATTAATAAAAAACTAACTAATATAATATCTATATTTATGGTTTTTTATACAATCAAATGAGCATTATGAGTCGTGCACTTTTGGATTTTCCAATTTTTTTTTAACTTTCAATCCTTTTATTTTAGGTATGGCTCAACAACATTTTAGGTCAATCCTAGATACGATATTGAAAAAATCTTCATGTAAGACCAGCGGTGCTATTCTGTAAACATCTCACCCGTGAAAACTTAGGTGAAGTGAACGTGGAGTGAGCTGTCAATAGTGTCAATTTCTAGCAAAAACAAACTCACTTCACTTAAGTTTTCACGGTGAGATTTTAACAGAATCGACCGGCTGGATAGCACTTACATAACATTATATAATATCAGCACAGAAAATGAATATTTTTTCTTTTAAGGTTTCAGTGCAGACAGCTCTAAGGTAGGTTTTTTTTTACACTTTTTCCCGATTAATTACACAACATTGTCCTGTACGGCTTACCAGCATAAGCTTTTCAGAGCACAATGGAAAATATTTCAGTTTTGTTCATTTTTTTGTACTTGTTGTAGCGCGACTGCGGGCGGTGGTAAGTCGATCGCTCAATGACTCAGTCTCGAAGGCTCCAGGCACTTTCAAAATAATTTTCGAAATGATTGTTCTGCAGATGAGCGCCTCGAGTAAAATTGCCGGAGGTATCGAAAGCAGAGCTACGAATAGGTGTGCTTTAATATCGTCGGCGCCGAGCGCTGCCGGCGACGCCGCGGGCTCACCCCCTTCGCCCCACGACCCAAACCGCTCTACATTATGCCCGCTTATAATATAAAATAATCATATTTGTATGTACGCTTCGCAACCAATGTGGCTAAATAATAATTTATGACCTCAGTGCGTTTTATATACAGAGCCGACGGCGATGAACGAGTCGTGATGTGCCGCATGACCACCGCGCTTGCTCTCAAATTGACGACGAATATTTTGGCCATTGTGTAAAAAAAAATATCTCCAAAATGTCTTGATTCGGGATCAATTTTATGTAAAGTATGCGAACTTTCACATTTTGGTATTATTAAATGGTTCCTAATTTTGGCTGTGATAAATCAGTTTGCTCAGGTCCTTTTACCGTTAAAGGATTATGTCGGTTATCACATCACTAATTATGTGCAATGTACATGTACCTATTATATTATCAGGCACAGTAAAGTGGAACTTATTCCTCGTACTTAGAGTTGTTAATAAAAGGATGTGTATCAGCGTAGTGGGTACTATTAATAGTAAGTAAATGCGGTATGAATAGTCGCTCCAGTGCCTACTGACGCGACCACGGAACAGATATTATCTGTTCCGTGGACGCGACAATTCATAAGCACCCGCCTAATGACGGATCACTGAACAGCCTTTGCCATAGAGCAAGTGTAGTTGCAGAAGTGCTACGTTCCACCTTATTTTTTTCTTAGTTTCGCTTCTGAAGTTTGTAAACATTTTTGTCTAGGGAATCAAGTTTACTAATGAGAAGTAAGCGTAGTTAAATTCCATGAATAGGTTCTGTAAAGTATAAGTCACTTGCGATGCGAATCGAAGTTTGCAATCAGCAGAATTGCACATTAACCCCCTTATTAACAAACGTATTATATCAGATGAATAGTTACACACCGATTTCTCTCTTTCAGTCGTCAGTAATTTGACTTTCGAAAAAAGAAGACAAAGCGGTGACTATACAGACGCTATACAACGTTTATTAGTAAGGGATATTCTGTGTGCCGGGTATAGTTACCTACTTCAAAAGTAGTGACTAAATCCCACTAAATTGGCATATGCTTTGAGACACTGTTATAAACTTATAGAGTTTTTTATCCAACATCATAGAACATTCGAAGTTCCGTACTTTTCTTGTGTACCTACGCACCTCCACGCAATCCAAATCATGATCATCTTCCATTCATGCCTGAATTTCGAAATAAAATCCATTAAGGAGTATAGAAAATATAGTTTTTAACAAACTTAACTTAACAAAAATAGTAAACATCAGAAATGATGTTATTGTCTATGCTATGCATTTTAAATTATTGAATGACAAGGCATATTACTCTGTCGATGAATACCTTATTGACATATTTTGTTAAAATGATTTTGTACAATTTAATTTTGACAATTCTAATTTTGGTGACATTGTATTATTATTAAGAGTTTTGATACGGTTATAATTAATTTTATTTTGATAATTGTTATATTGCTGACATTTTATTTTATTTTCTTTTGTGTGCGATTTTTGTACTATCTCATTTAATTTTTGACAAATTTCATTTGCTGACATTGTATTTTATGAGATTATGTACTTTTATAATTAATTTAAGGGGCTTACATGACCTAAAGGCGGTCACTGTCCGACTGCATAGAAAAGAAAGAGAAACGCGATGACACAACGCTGGTAATTGATTGCAAAATATGAAATAATCATCTATACAAAAACTAATTAATAATAAATAATTTAATACATCAGTGAATGCGGTTTGGCATTAGAAATTTAATGGTATATTTTAAATTATAATTAAAATTGTTAATGAAGGAATAAACTGCTTTTAAAGACAATAATTTTATTGTCTTGTCACCTCTTAATTATTAAGAGGTGTTCTTGAAGATTTTTTGATGCATTAATGTATGCTTAATTATGATTTGAGTTCCATCCCTGTAATAGAATAAGACTTGAAAATATCTTCTTTATTTTTTCTGGTCAAAATTATTTACGGTTTAAGAGATACACTGCCTTAAAAAACCAACTTTTTTACCGTTTTCAAGAAACCTCCGCCTTAGCCTTAAATTTGATAATATTGACTTTAGCGACACTTCAGCGTCACTATTTTGTATGCCTTTCGGCGGAGCATAGGATGGACCAACCATTTTTATAAAATATCATTGAACCCTGTGTTCACAAAATTAATAAATGAATATAAATATGTAGTATGTCACCATATTTGCTTCAACGGTCGTCATAAATCGATGTTAGTAAACAAAGACGTTCTTTTCCTCATATTCTTTAACATTCATGTTACCTACTTGAACCAACATACTTTCTTCAAACAACCTATTTATATTAATTTTGCAAAAACGTACTTTATTGATTTTTCTAAGAGAACTTTGGATGCAAAAACGAGCGAAGGAACTCGAAAATTTTAGCACCTTTTTTCCTTTTAAAAACCTAACATATATGTTAGGTTTTTTTTTACTAATTCTTACAGTAATTTTGTCGATATATGCAAGAAAGTTTAAAAATAAAAAGTGACTAAGATGCAATAACGAGCGACGCGAGCTTGAAGGTTTTTACCACCCCGCTTCGGAAAGATTAATATAGTAATATGAGTAAAGATTAATATAAAAATATAGTAATATGAGTTACTTTGTAGACTTAAGCACAAAAGCCGAAGAAATAAGAGAAACTATGAGGTGGTAGTAAGCAAAGCGGAAATTTTTACATCACGCTGCGGAGAGGTCAGATTTCTTTCCTACGGGTACTAATATATAGGTACCATGATGAGCACGGGCCTCCCCTCTAAAGCGCGGGGCCTGTAGCATTAGCTATCCAGCCTTGTCCGCCTGCCAAGAGGAAGGAAAGCTACCTAGTCGGGGTAGCTTTGGGGCCCCTAGGCTGGCTGAGCCCCAGGCCGGTGCCTTGTGTGAAGTGTGTGCCTAGGCGTAAATTTGGGGTTGAAGGGCTATAAATTTAATATCGAACTCTACTTTTCGCACCTTCGCGAAAAGTCGAGTATTCTCCTCGGGGATAAAGGTGTCTTCGTCTTGGGCCAGCTTGAATCCCTCGCTGCACTTAGGATTCAATAGATCACCCGTGACTTAAGACACTATCTTATCCCCTTAGTGAATCATCTACTATTTCTTAATATTTACGTCGATATTTTGTACGAGAGCAGCTGCAAGAGTTCTACACATTGTCTATATCATGCTGCGCAAAAACAGTTTGGTGCTGTTTGGTATGGCTTCTGACTTAGAGGCGAGCTAGCCTGGGGCCCAAACATAAACTATTGATAAAACGGAAAGGGTGCCTGCAGGCCGCGAGCGCCACAAGCGCCGCCGGCGGCCACGACATTGTATTAGGAGCGGTCTATTGTATGTTGAGTAGGTACCCACCAATAATTCTTGAATAACGTACCTGCTCACTATATTTTTAATACTATCCACAATACACACATAATTGTTGTGAAAGGAAGAATGCTCGTGAAAGGCAGTGCAAATAATGTAGATGCAACTTCAACATTCCGATTTGTTTGTACCTATTTGCATTCAAGAAACACGCAGGCAAAACGCTTCCGTTAGGAAATTGCCTGTCTATTTAAGAAGGAACACGAAATAATACGCATTTTGTATGTTTCTATGACTAGACAGTCATAGAAACATACAAAATGCGTATTAGCTTCGCTGTGAACTATACAGGGTCAAATTAAATTAGCTAGCGAAACTCCGTAGACGTTATAAGTATCGATATCTACAATTGGTAAAATAAAAAAAAATTATGATTTTGATGTATTTTTTCGACGGTCAACGACCGCTGGTGATTTTGGTTGAGAAAATCTATTTACTTTTGTTTCATCGTGTTTAGATTAGATATCGAAACCCGTCACATCTTTGAAGTTTACACCAAATATACCAAAATTTTTAACTGATATTTCAAGTGATTACACTAAATGGGGTCAATAACCCCACAAAAAAACTTCAAATTCATTATATTTTTTGTTTTATCGTGTTAAGACATCGATACCCATCACGTGTGCAGAGTTTCGCTAGCTAATTTAATTTGACCCTGACTATTGTAAGGATAATCATGAAGTTCTCATAAATGGCAATTTTAACTGTTAATAGATTGAAAACTTTGGGAATAGGATCATGCCCGAAAAATGTCTATAGATTCAAGCCCTAACATCATGATTAGGTACTGTCGTCTGCGAGGTGCAATCATAATGTGTTTCGTATATATCGCCCATTTTGGGCATATATTATTTGTATTCATTCAGATAACCCCCAAACTAACTTAAGTTGTCGAGAAAAGAAAAAAAAAACACAATTTTATTTCAAACAAACGTAAGTTTTGTAACAAAGCTGCTTCACAATCCTGTAAGCTAAACAGTTTTATTGATTAATGTTAGTTTAATTTATGGGTTAATGAAGTGGTCGATGAACATACTCCCATGAACCCTATATGTAGGCTTATAGGGCTTGTTCTTGAATTGTTCTGAATAAGTTAGATGGTTGGAGGGATTCTGTGTCTTGGTTGATTACTCTTAGCAGGAGATCTGTGACAGATGCAGGACATACTCCATCAAAGGCCACATTCCTATCTTGTCTTGCCGCAGATTTAAAGGCTATGGCGTAAATTCGATGTAGCTAAAGCACGTTCTCAAAATATAAAAAAAATGCAATAACTTTTGAAAGTAAAGGAAACTTGAAAATTTAAATGCACATCAATTATTCTGCAAATAACATTTAGGTAGGTAGGTAATAGGTAATACGGGATTTTGCGTACAAAGTAAAAACAAATAAATAACATTTTTAAGTTATTGTTGAAGTAAACGCGTCGGTGAATCAGTTAATTGTTATTGTACCTCCACACTATCCCACTTACTAAAAAATCTTGTATAGCGTCTGTATAGTTACACAACGCTTTGTCTTCTTCTTTCAAAAGTCAAATTACTGAAGACTGAAAGAGAGAAATCGGTGTGTAACTATTAAACTGATATAAAATGTTTATTATTAAAGGGGATAGTATCTACATTTATGACACAAAAGTTATATACAGCTACTATTGTAAAGAAGCAAGTTTTTCTATCTGAACAGACAGTTGTGCCGCTGGGGAGTTTGTTGCGCCCCTTCTTCTTTCCAGAGAAAGCACTAGGAAGTGATGAAGGGCGGGAGTTTTGGTCTTATGTAATTTTGTCGTTTGGAAAGTGCTGATTCTCAGCCTAATTTGAATAAATGACTTTGATTGATTTTGAAATTACACATGATACCATAACATAGATGTCGCTATATTTTGATTCAATCTCAATACTTTTATGACTTTTACATCTTTATTCATCTATACAAATAAATATGGCTCTTGTATACAGTTTTTAAAATTATTTTTACACAGTACATCTCTTATTATCATCTAAGCTAAGGCGGTTTATTATTTTTAGTCCATAAACTGCCTTTTGGAGCTTAAAAAGTTTCCCATCCTTTAAAGGCTCCTACACACTATGCCGGCGGCCCGCCGGCGGCATTCCCGGCGGGTATTTGAGCCACACAAACGAGCTGCACAACTGCAATGATGCTCTGCGGCCGCCTGATTATGCCGACAGCATACCCGCGCGGCAAAAACTCGTCGGCTGTGCCGCCGGCATAGTGTGTAGGAGCCTTAAGGAAACCAAACCTTCAGGTACACACATGTAAATGTTCTCTTTCAAATAAGCAGTTTTAACATCTAGCTGAGTGATGCTCAGACCTAGTTGTACACTTAGTGCAAACAATAACCTTGAGAAGAACTCATCATAGTCAATTCCATGGTTTTGGGTAAAACCCTTTGCAACTAATCGCGCACGATATTGCACTTCATAGTCGCAACATCCAGAAACACTCAGTCCCACGCATTAGTTCTAACAGTGCATTCATTTTTACGTAGGTTGGCCCAACAAAATTTTAATTCTGGTTATTCTGTTCGCGCACCTCGCCCCAGGGCAGTAATTACAGTTGGAATAGAAGGGCCGGCCTACCCCGGGGCCAGCCGCTGGCACACTGCCGCCCGCTCTTTGTTCAATTTCTAACTAAAAAATGAAAATATTTCATAAATAAAATGAGATAAATTCGTCAACATAATTTTGTAAACGAGCCAACTAGGACCCTTTCCATGGTGGTTGCAAAATGCAAGCCCACGAAATTCAGGTTTTTTAAAAAAAATTTTAGCTTGAGCAACGCGTGTGATCAACTCAGATGTGGTTATTTTATGAACAAAAATGCGTTTTCTTCAAATAAAGCAAGAACCTACCAGTAGAATCTGGTTAACAACATTACAAACATGGATCGCCAACAACAACAACAACACAACACACAACAACAACAATATGCACATCATAGCATAATCAGCCTATAATGTCCCCACTGCTGGGACATAGGCTGCCTCTTTTCAAGAGGGAGTGGGCTGTCTACCACGCGGGCCCAGTGCGGGTTGGTAGATGCCACAAGTCTTCAAATTTTTTTACTAGGACATGCTGCCTTCGATGTTTACCTTCACCGTTTTGAGAGCAGTGGTGATGAAATTATTTACACAAAGTGCCTGTATACACGCACATACAGAGCTGCAATTCGCAAAGCATCCACCATAAGTTGATGTTTGTGAACTGTGTCCCAAGCCACTTAAAAATGCATTTTTAAAGGAGGTTCAGCAAATGGTCTTAAGTCGAGAAGAATTGAAGAGTGTTTAACCTGTTGGCGGACCAATTCGTGCATTTTACTTCTGAACCTTTTTAGTTTCTATACATCTCATAATAGGCTCCACAATCGATATCACACAATTGCAACAATTGCTTTGATAAAATGACTTTTCATCTTTTATGTTCAAGTAGGTTCCTATTTATAGTTTTAGTTAAGTTAGGATTTCATTTTGTTATTTTTAATAATTAATTAGGTACCTATTAAATTGCTTACTTATCATTTTAATTTACAGAAATAAATTATCGGCATTTTTACTAAAAATACAGATTCCCTCATAAAATTACCAGTACCTCTTATACCTACAATTTAGTTTTTATTTGATCCAAAGTTTATAGGATCCTACAAACAGGCGCGACACGCGATATAATCGCGCGCGACACAAAGGCACCGCTCGAAGCGCGAATCGCGCTGATTTGCGTTGCCTTTACCCGGCCTGGTTCATCTTGCAATTACCGTCAATCTGTCAAAACCAAGCCCATAACCAAACGTTGACTGTATAATATGTGGCTAGTTAATTCAAACGTGGAAGTAATATTGGATAGCGATTATTGTGTTGTGTGTAATATTGTACCCGGGCACTGTTAGTGGACACGAGGCCTTATATAAGTCAAAGTCACCAAATATAAGTCAAAGTAATATAAGTCAAAGTCACCACCTAAGTCAAAGTGTAAGTCAAAGTCACCTAATATAAGTCAAGGTCACCAGATTTTTGTTGCTTTGTGAACTTGTCCATGACTTATTCTGCTATTTCACTTCTATTGTCTATACGCAACGATACTTTGCATACTTTCGTCTGCTGTAGGCATTGGCGTTGCGTAGATCCTGCGTAGCGTAAACACCGCGTACAAATTGCGTAACGTAAACACTTCAAGTTTCTATCAATAAAATCCTTAGCTAAATGGTCGGTCGTGTAAATACTTCAGGTTTTTATCAATAAAATCCTTAGCTAAATGGATTCTAACGATGAAACACTGTCTACCGTTCGCTTTTTATCGAACAAAAACAAAGAAGAACAATAGGAAGCTATACTGCCGTGCTAAACGCAAAAGCGGTATCTCAGGAAAAGCTAGTTTCGAGAAAATTGAAGTTTTGTTTTTTATTCTGCCAGTGATTTGAGGTAAAGCTGAGATAGGGAACACTTTTCTAAGGACTTTTTTATTAAGATACCGTTATTTGGCTGAGCTCATTGGATGCATATTTCTTTAAGCTATCCGATGCCACAAAAATCAACTTTACAATTTTTTTTGAGATACCGCTTTTGAGCTTAGCACGGCAGTATAGGAGGGGGAGGGGAGGATCTATTGTGAAGTTTTCAGTCAACTGAGAGTTACTATTATTAATTTGCGGTATATTTGCGCTGTACGTACACATACTTTTGACGAGTGCCTACACTGGACAAACGCCCAGTACAGAGACACCCATTAAGTACATAAATTGGATATTAGTTTGAACTTTTTGTAGTTCTGTGTTCTAAGAAAATTGGAAATGTATACGCGTACGTACGGACACAGCATCCTACCCGTATTTGAATATTGGGGAAGTACTTACATAATTATAAAACTTTTAGTTGTAAGCATAAAATGAAAATAAATAAATTTAATAAAGAAATATTAGTATAAAATAACAATTTGAAAGCAATTAAACTAATATTTTCAATATACAGCTTAAAAGCACGGGAAACTTTTAAAAAACCATTGCGAATAATTTTTGATGGTAATCCATTGCTTCGTGTTTAAAAAAACCGTCTGCTCTCGACTATGTAAATGACGCACTGAATGTTGTAGTATAGTTAAAACGAAAGGCATGGTTATTGTAAGTATGTTACGCAATTAACCCGCAGGAACTCACTCCCTTATGAAATGTGATCCTTTGTCAAATACCTACTTTTTCCTGCCAGTCAACCATCCATACTTTAATAATATAAATGCGAAAGTGTGTCTGTCTATCTATTACCTCTTCATGCTTAAACCGCTGAACCGATTTAGATGAAATTTGGTATACTTAAAGATACACTGGCCTGCAAAAATAAGTATCACACTTTAAAAATTGGAATAACTTTTTAAGTACACAAGCAATAAAAACTAAAACACAAAACTTCCGAAAACTAAACTTAAACTTACTTAACTTTAAATTTTCGAAATAAAAAGGACTCGAAAAAGAGTTTAACTTTTCATATAAAAACGAGAATCTAGTCGAGAATCTTCTTTTAAGATATGGCTGAAAAGAGCTTTAAAAACAAAAATAATCTTTTTCGAATTACAATTTTACCATAAATATTTTGTTTCTGTTTTTGTTTCCAAATTTTTTCCTGATCATTGAGTCTTATTACAATCACCTGAAGAATGTGCGAGGATCATGACCTTTCTGGAACTAGGCATCAGTATGCGTCGTACTGCAAGAATGGCGGGTGTGATGTTACGAACGGTCCAGAAAGTGAAGCGAAGGTACGGAGAGACTGGAAACCGTCTGAGGAGACCTTGTAATGGCAGACCTAGGTGTGCTAGTGCACGAGAAGACCGTTATATTGTTTCCACCGTATTGAGAAATCGCCACCTTAATGCAGTTGAAGTCCAGCAACAGCTTCTTCAGACTCGAAGGGGCTACATTAGTGACAGTACAGTAAGAAGAAGACTTCTGAAGCAAATCTGAAACCCCGAAGACGAGCGACTGACCCCAAACTAGAGAGAGAGCATCGAGTAGCGAGACTGCGATACGCCCGTGAACACATACAGTGGGATGAAGAAGAGTGGTCAAGAATTCTTTCACAGATGAGTCTCGATTCTCACTTTACACTTCTGATGGAAGGCGAAGTGTCTGCTGGCGGCCTGGTGAGCGATGCTTTCAAGACTGCTTCTCAGAAAGAATCCAGTACTTACGGTGGAGGCAGTGGACATGTATGGGCTAGCATATCTTCAGAAGGTCGCACAGTGTTAGTGGCCATAGAAAATGGCACTCAGACTGCTATATACGTGCAAAAAAGGTATGATTGATTGAATCGAGACATCATGCTCAGTGTCTTATGAATCAATTGGACCAATTTGAGGCATTACTCTTCGAGAACATTTTATTTGACCCGTATATCAAGTAGGACTGATAGAACAATAAACACTTGTTATTATCTTATATAACGAACGATTACAAAGTAAGGCTTCACAATGTGTGTAAACAAGCGGGTTTTTTGTAGTGTCTTATTATTTTATTTTTTAGCCTACTTATGTTGTCCCGCTGCAGGGTCTAAGGCCTCCCTTTATCCTTACCCGTTCTCTCTGCTTGAGCTAGTGTGGACCAATCCTATATATAGGCGTCAGGCTCGTTCCGCCGTTTTCTCCTAGGTCTACCTCGATGTCGCCGGACGTTTTCTGGGACACACGGTGGTAGATTTGGCCCGTAACTCGTTCAACATGCGGCAAATGTGTTCGGCCCAGACGCATGGCATGGCTGCTTTTTGGGTGATGTCGGCGATCTGTGTTTTTGAGCGCAACACTGTGTAGATGTGTTCCTAACACGGTCCGTTAGTCTGAAGTATCTCACAAAACATAATAGTTGCGGAATGAAGTTCCTTAATCCTTCAAGCTCCACGCGTATCCTATGTAATACACGGCGATACAATAGAAAATCAATTGTGTCTCATTAGCGTGTTGACTGGCAGAAATCATTAAGTAAGGAAAAAGCATTATGAGACTTTCTCTCCGACTTTTTCTATTATATTATACGAGCATATTTGTGAATGCGAGTATCGCGTAAAGAACTTCGGTCCCCGACCGCACAAGTTTTTTTTTTTTACAATATTTTGATTCGATTTACGCATAACACAATTTTTCGAAAAATTATCGTTAGATGACGGACGATGCCTCAGGCATACCCGAAGGCGATGGGGGGACGCACGAGCTGTCTACCACCGCAGGCGCATACGGCTGCGTCACTGGCGTAGTCACTGCACCAATAAATATGCCTGTTTTAAGCGTTCTTTTTCTAGCTACTTATTTAAAACGCTTGCTTGATAAAACATAAATATAGGTTTTCTGTTTGATAATAATGGGACGAGATGTTCAATATTTTCATTGAATGAAAACTGAAATAATCATCTTCCGTAATAGCACTGACATGATTGTAGGACGTGAAATACGTTTTCAATGTTTTTTTTTCCTACTTTGTATTTACAAATGATTCAACTTTTACCGATGTTTTTATCAAGGCACATTTAAAAACGATTATTTTATTCCCCTTTAGTAAATTAAAAAGCAATTTTAACCGAAAATTTGTGAATAACTCTGGCAGAAATAAATAACGGAATGCATAAGGATTCTATTTTCCTCTGAAAATGTAGGTATTCGTTTAAAACGCACACCAAAGGGTATGAAAAACATGAAAACAAATTATTTGTTAATATAGTTTATTGTTTTTGGGGTTTTCTCAACACGAGCGGCTTTCTGCACTCAATCATTAACCGATTTTATTATTTCTGTTTAATTTATTTATCTTTGATTGAGTGGAATATAACTTCAATGTAGGTACTTTGAACCCTAAGTAATTTTACCCTAAACTTCTTAAATTAATTAAAAAACGTAGCATTTTGATGACTGAGGACTTCGAGATCGGGACACGTTCTGATGTTTTTTCTGTGGGGCTATCTAAAGGGACGTGTCGTGGTCAATCTGGAATACGTAAAGGAGAATATTTGTGAATTTGTTAGTGAGATAACTAATAAATTATGCAATTTTATTACGAAAAACACGAAGTCAAAACGATAGCATTTTAAGTATGAAAAAGGAGGATTAAAGGCTGATCTTAATTACCGTATAAAATTGCCAAGCCTGAATAACATAATTATTGAAAAATATCTCGTGATTTTCGTATAATTATCTTAATTTATAGTTGTATACTTCCAAATCGGCCACTCTATAAATAGAAAAACCAGAATATTAGTTTAAAGAGCTGTTTGTTAGTAATAAGAATAATGTTCTACCTCTGACATTTATTTAACTCCTAAATTTTGTTTCTGGTGTTAAATAAAAACTAAAATATTAAATTTCTTTAGCTTTTCCTAATACCCATCGAAATTATTAGGTATCTCAACTTATTCTGATCACACGTATCGAAAACCTAAAACTGTTCGTGTTTATTGCGTTGGTTGATATCCAGTGATTAGGTATTTGGGCTGTCGCGGAGCGGGCAAACAGCCTGCGGCATATTTATAATGAAACCAGACAGGTAAGAGTGGTGGATTGCTTCGCGACGTTACGCCCTCTAGCGTCGCGCTACCGTAACTACAAGTATACAGTAGCCGACTTTACTCGCTTGATTTCCAACTCGTTTTTCGACCTCTGTACTATTTACTGCAGGCTTCGCAGTTACGATGATGACGATTTATTTTCTTTTTTTTAACTAAATGACTACTTGTTAATGATTAAAGTTTATAATAGCGTGCGGTCATGCAGTGGAAGGCTCTTTAGAAATCCTTCAAGCTTTTATAACATGACATGCGGGCAATTTTGAAAGTGTTTTTTACTCTTCCTGTCTTTTAATAACACCTGGCATGGTTTATAGAAATAATAAGGTACCAATTTTCAATGAATCAGAAAAATTAAAACCTTGATATTTTTGTATTACCTTTCTCATTTTTGGAGTTTATTTGTTTAACTTTAGTAAACTACGGCACGGAACTAAGAACGAATAAAGGGCGCTTTACTTTACAGAAGCATACGTGTAGTCACATGAATAGGGCGTTAGGTGTGAAACCAGTGAGATAGGCCACCACACGACTGCGCCGGAGATGCATTCAAGCGATAAAAAATAATTGAAGTCGGACTTGGTCCGGTGTGTTGCCTCGAGCGCTTACTTGGCCACACGACATCGCAAATGACAGTTTTCATGGCAATTTGTTACTTACAAACGTCCTGGATATGTACCAATTTATAACTAAACACATAACTGATAATAACGCAGTGCTTAGCAAATGGTTCGTATTCCACAAATTAGGTTACCATTGCATGGAGATGGATGACAGGTGCGGACATAAATGCTGGGCCTAAATTCAGTATTTATTAATTTCGGCATGCATTTGATTAGTGTGGATAACATCCTAATAATGTAAGAGTATTGATTGATGGATAGTCGGTGAAGGGTGCCGTGTGCCGTGGGAGCGGCGGCTGTGGGTCGGCTCCGCGGGATGCTCCCACGCTGACGCGCCGCCAACCTCACGTCTCTTGCACTTTTACATTTTGAAACATCATCGAAATGGGTACCTACAGCTCAGTGCAACGTTCCATTCGCGTTTAATACTTTGGCTCATCTCAGTATTTCCCACATACCGATCATTTTGACTAATGCATCGTAAATACGTGTTTGGCGCTTTTCTTATTGCACAGGCAAAATATTAGGTAAGTACCTATACTATCCTCTCTCGCGCTATCTCGTGACACGCGTGCTTATTCCATGCCAAACTATGCGTTTCAAATGCTCAACCTATAGAATGTATCATTAAATCTCTATTTAGTCGACTAGTCGCACTGTTGCTGGGAATGTGGTATATATTTTTTTTATTATCCGAACTCTAATTTCGTACCGCCGCGTCCCTCCGGCACATGCCGGGGGCTGTAACAAGATGTGGTCTACACAACGGAGCTCTCGCCCGCAGCTTCCCGCTCCGCGATAACCGCAGGCACACTACCATTATGCGATGAATTAAAATTGTATGTAGTAAACTACAACAAAATTGGAGCCATGGAGAAGTAAGGCTTCAAATAAACTTTATTTTATTCGCACCTAAGCGACGCCACCGTAATTATAATAAGATTATGAATTTATACATTACACATATATGTTTATAAATAATCAAGTAATCAAAACACAATCTACACAAATCAACGAACAAAAAACTTTTTTCCAAAAAAAAAACAACCCACTTCAAAAAAAAAACACTACAAAGTGAAAAAAATAACTTTAATTTCGGAAGTCGGTGTCAAAAAACGGAAATGCGGAACCATCGACACCGATTTCCGAAATTAAAGTTATTTTTTTCACTTTGTAGTGTTTTTATTGGAAGTGAGTTGTTTTTTTTTTAAAGTTTTTATGTTTTACTTTTTCGTTGTACCTACCCCACACAAATTCATATAACACTACTTGCTATGTAAATATCAGTGACAGGAAGCTATTAAAACATTATCCATATATAAATACTAGAAACAAACACAAATTTGTTGTACCTACAACAAGGCTCAAGAAAATAGGTGGCTCGTTTAGATGCCAATGTATACGCTTTTATAATAAACTACCAAGCCACGTTCAAGAACTAAGCCTTAATAATTTTAAATCATTAATTAAACGTACCTAAGTTGTGCAACAAAGCATTTTATACTGTTAAAGATTATATTGAGGACAAAAAGGCTTGGGATTGAGCTGCTTCCAGTTTCTGTATTTTGAGTGTTTTTGTTTTGTTTTTTTTTATAATACACACATTGACATTAATGAAATTTTTTTCAAAATCAATGGTATTTACTTACTTTGTAAAGTATTACATTATTTTAGTTAAGTATCGTGAATGTGAAGACGATGTGGGTCATTTATTTTAAGTATTCACTTTATATATTTTTTTATTATTCTCTCCATGGTCTGGCAGTTTGAGTAATTTATGTGGCCTACCCTAATGTCCTTTCTTTGGTATTGTTCGTCGAATCGTTGAGCTCCTTAAGTCTTGAGTTAAGCTGCACGATTTCTGACAAATACGTTCACTGACTGGACAGGTCCTCTCAATCTGTGTGTTTCTTTCCTCAAAAGACCATCTCAGACATCGACCTACATGGTCTTCATATAACCTGACCAAGATTATGTCTGGACTTTAAAAGAGACTATGACCTCTGAGTTTGTTTCGGCCTTTTTTCTCAGAGTAGTCAGATAGAAAACGCCGATTTCATCTAGTTTAAAAAATATCTGATTGACGTGTAAAAGTGTTTGTGCAAACCTACTTACAAAAATAAAATCATTTATCATTTAATACAAACTAAGTGGAAAAAATTACTATAATTGAAGCTAACTCAAAAACTACCCAAGCAAAGTTAATAAAATTTATATGGAACCCCTGAGGGTGGACATACCTTGTCCATAAAAAATGAGAAAATTTTGCAAATCCGTTAAATATGACGGAGTTATGCTCAACTTTATTAAAAAAAATATTTAAACCAAATTGAGAATGTGCTCCTTTTTTTGGAGTCGGTTACTTAATTAAATCAATTCATAAACAAAATAGTTATGCGTATTTACTTGCAAAATTAGAGGTACCCCAATAACAACTTTGACCGAAATGTGGGTGTACCGTGGTATACTGAACACATCTGCGTGCCCCTTTAGAGGGTATAGGCGTGATGTTGTGTTGTGTGCATACATATGCGATAGCAGCAATCGCTGTTGATTTGCTGGCATTTATTGAAGAGTTCCGTTGTCTGACTCCGAAACTCATTAGCAGATCTTTACAAAATTTAAATGGGACTATTTCGGAATAAACCTCTTTCTAACAAAAAAAGAATTTTGCAAATCCGTCTATAAATGATGGAGTTATTCCCGAACAAGCATAAAAAAATATATAATTATATCAGTTTAACCAAACTTGACGGTTTGGTTCGGTTCAAATGCCAAATATTCGAAACAAGAAAATGTTAAATTAACTCAACTGTTTTGGCTAATGTAATAAAACTCGACCAGTAAAATTAAATCATAAGCATTGCTTATTTTTTAGTTGTAACTTATTTAACAATTGAATGTCTTCTAAAAATGATTAGAATTTTGACATCTTCATATTTAAATAATATGGAAAATGACAAAAATCATCACTTTTTTTGAAGTGTTAAATTAAATCTTATTCCCCCTGCCGGTATTTAAATTTACAAAGGGCAGGTTAAGGTGCAATGGCTCATCCCTACTTATTAAAAAACCTTGAAAATTCTCTAACGTGGAAAAGGCAGCAATCCTAATCGGAGATTGAAACTTTTTGTAAAATATTTAGCAGCATTGTGTAATATAGTGCAGCAAAATTTTGTATTATCTTCTCAGATGCTGCCCGTCAAACCCGGGAGCCCTCAACCCGAGGACGGACCCATGGAGAAGAAGTTGATAGTGGGCATACCACGCGTGGCGCCGACCACCAAGTACAACGCCCCTGTCCACATCGACGTGGGAGGTACTATCTACACATCGTCACTGGAAACTCTGACTGCGTAAGTACATTTTAGATCTAAATGAGTATGTAAAATAGCGGAAATAAATTGTTAACAGAATTGACTATCCACCAACTTTAAATTGTCCGTAGTGTATGAAATGGCTATCACGCGGCCAATTGACATATGGTGTTAATTTGCATAATAATTAATTTCTCTGATTTGGCACAATGCATACTGGGGAGACATCCCATAGACTAGACGTAGTCATAACATAGACGTGTCTTCTTGACAATATATCTGCAGTAATCCTGACCTGCCACCTTTGTGTATATTTATTAAGAGGACGCCTTGGAGATATTGGCTCCAATGATCTCAATTTTTCTCAGTAAATACAAAACGGATCAAAATATAAGTTGGTGACCTGAAAGTTCATGATAAAAACCTTATTTTGTCAGTTTTCAATACATGATTAGGTAACTTTTTTAACAGAGAAAAATATATCAAACATACCTCTTTTTAAAAAGAGATTCACATATTATGGGCAAACGGGACCGATTTAAGCCTCTTAATTTTCTATGTAGATGAGTCTATACATACTCTTTAAAATACCAGAAGGAATTTCTCAAATTATCGTTTCTATCTAAATAAAACAACAAAAACCATTTTGTCGCTTATGTCCTTTAGTTATAAGCTAGCGCGCGTATACAATCCTCGCCCCACTCAGACTCTCAGTCCCCTCTTGACCATTGTCAGCGACGGGTCTGTGCTAGTCGGCTTCCGGACGACATTAAGCATTGCGCGAATTTATTTGGCGGTTTTATAAAATAAAAATGGTAAAAAAAACAAAGAAAGATGTTCCAAAAGGAAAAGAAGAGCTTGTTTATTAGAAAAATGTGCAAGACGTCTATGTTTCGCCGCCGCCACGGCACACAGTGGGCTGAAATTCGTGTTTCATAGACATTCAAATCCTTTTTTGAAAGCGACGCTTTTTTATACTTGGATACAATCGGGAATACCTTCTATATACCTGTTATGATAAACTTTTGGGTTTGTAATTGCAAACAGCGCTCTTAGAATTTATTTCGAAAAAAATTGTATGGAGTCGACACAATAAATGATGATTCTCCGTTATCGCACAATTGCGCCTTTCAAAATAACGAACAAATCCAAGTTTGTAACGATACTTTCCATGGTGTTTGTATGTACTTTCAATGATTGAAGAATACTAAATGATTTTCTTTTAGTATGCTCCTATTTATTGCGATCGACTTTAATCTATTTTCCCGAACAACTAATTTGCTAAATACCTACCCTCTTAATTATTTACTAACGAAACCTTAATTATTCAATAGATATAGATATTCAAAAAGTCAGTAGATAGTACACATGTCATTAACAAACAATAATTTCCTTAATTTTATTGGGGATTTTGAGAATCATTAGATAATTACTATTTCTGGTAATGAGTTTTCAAGCGAATTTGACTTTCTAATATGGCGCATAGTTAATTTGCGTTAATGTCCAGTCTATACAGGGTGTCCCAGAACTCAACATCAAGCCGAAACGGGGTGACAGGATTGATCATAACCATCACGAGAAAAATCTGAAAAAAAATCTATCCCATGCAGTTTGAAAATTATGGGCATTTTAAGAAAAACCTAGAAATGTGATCAAACTGTAACAGTTTTCGGTTATTGTGGTTATTATTTTTTATTTTTGTTCATTTGAACTTTGGAAACGTAATCCTAAATAACATTTCTAGAATCCCAATAAAAAATAATGACACAATTGCCTCAAGTTTCCGAGAATTGAGACTATTCGTTAAACTACGAATTTAAAATTTTCAAGATTCGTCGACTTTGATAGGCCCTCCTTTAAAAAAAATGTACTAGAGTGCCTTGGCAAGTGGCATTAAAAGTTGGCGCATTTAATCAGAATTCTAAAATGGTACAATACTTGTTAGTTCCATACAATAAAAAAGAGTAAAAAAATTAAAACCTCAAGTAACCTGATTTTTGCTATCTCAGTTAAAATGTTTTTGATTCGCACAAGCTCTAGGTAGGTTCTTAATTTTAAGGCAAAATGATGAGAGAGATGGATAGTGGGTATGTTTGCCATGAGTGAGCGAAACAGATAGTGACGCCACTTTTATTAAAGTGAAAAAAGTGAAAAACAGTTAGTAAAATAATGAAAAATCTTGATCTAGATTAATTTAGGTTTTTTGGAATAAAAGTCAGATAGAGATTATTACAATAAATAAGCCCATTGAGAACGTAGCCAACCTGCATGTACGCATTTCTCAAGCAGCTGAGGAGATCAACTCTCGAAGATATGCCCGACATTTATTGTAATAAAAATGTTATTTCTCTATCTGACTTTTATTCCAATAAACCTAAATTAAACTAGATCAGGATTTTTCATTATTTTACTAACTTTTTTTCACTTTTTTTCACTTTAATAAAAGTGGCGTCACTATCTGTCTCGCTCACTCATGGCAAACATACCCACTATCCATCTCTCTCATCATTTTGCCTTAAAATTAAGAACCTACCTAGAGCTTGTGCGAATCATAAACATTTTAACTGAGATAGCAAAAATCGGGTTACTTGAGGTTTTAATTTTTTTACTCTTTTTTATTGTATGGAACTAACAAGTATTGTACCATTTTAGAATTCTGATTAAATGCGCCAACTTTTAATGCCACTTGCCAAGGCACTTTAGAACATTTTTTTTAAAGGAGGGCCTATCAAAGTCGACGAATCTTGAAAATTTAAATTCGTAGTTTAACGAATAGTCTCAATTCTCGGAAACTTGAGGCAATCGTGTCATTATTTTTTATTGGGATTCTAAAAATGTTATTTAGGATTACGTTTCCAAAGTTTACATGAACAAAAATAAAAAAAATAACCATAATAACTGAGAAATGGTACAGTTTGATCAAATTTCTAGGTTTTTCTTAAAATGCCCATAATTTTCAAACTGCATGGGATAGATTTTTTTTATATTTTTCTCGTGATGGTTATGATCAATCCTGTCACCCCGTTTCGGCCTGACGTTGAGTTCTGAGACACCCTGTATACATCCAAGTTAAGCTTGATATTAGTTAAAACAAAAAAATGAAATATCATTAAAGATTTTTTTTTTAAAAAGCACTCGTCTGACCTTGTCATGGAGTATGTCAAAAAATCAAAAATAATTCATATATTAATAACCTAAGAGGATATATGTGCGATAACGGAGATATCTCGCTCTCTCTCTCTCTTGCAAAAAAGGATTTGAATGTCTATGAAACACGAATTTCAGCTCACTGTGCGGCATCGCGTCTCGCAATACTTACGTTACTTATCGGGGTGTAAGCGGGTTGCGGGGCGCGCGTGCCCGGTTTTGGAATTCGCTCCCCCCACCGAATAACATGGTAATGTGGTACTACGACAGTTTTCGTTTTATTGCATATTCGGTGTCTAAAGCTTAATTATCATCTTGTAATTTTTTTTTGTATTTTTTCTATGTATATTTATAAAAGTACAATAATTTCAATGGTACCGTAATGAACATAACAACATTATTCCCTTAAAATCTAAACACACTTTTTGCACGAATAATACCATAACATGTTATTACAGATCATGCAATCGTTAACTTTTTCGGTAAGCGACGATTACCATTATATTCGCGTAAGAAATGCATGCCTTTTTCCACGTAAAGTATAAAACAATTATAATCGTGTATTATTTTTGTTTACAATATAATAGAAACGGCTTATTCGATTTAGATGCGGTTTTCACTAATATATTGTAGTAAGCTTCACTTAACATTTAGTGTTTATTTCATGTCAATCGGTTCATAAATAAAAAAGTTATGTCAATTTAAAGAATCACGGCGGACATTTTTACGGTATACTATCAGAGTACGTACATGGACGCGCAGTCTCGAGGCTAACTGATGAACAGCGTTTGATATTTGATCTGGTGAGCGTTGATAGTACTTTGGAAGAAATGCTATTTGTAGATGCACCCGGTGGAACGGGTAAAACATTTCTTACGAAAGTTATTTTGGCGAAGGTACGAAGCCAAGGTAAAATCGCGCTTGCTGTCGCTTCATCAGGCATAGCAGCCACATTGTTGCCAGGTGGGAAAACTGCTCATACAATGTTCAAAATTCCGATCGATTTAGACCGCACAGAAAGCCCTGTTTGTAATATTTCAAGAAACAGCGATAAAGCTAAGGTTCTTCGTGATTGTAGCCTTATTATATGGGATGGGATCCACAATGGCCAATCGAAAAGCAGTAGAAGCAGTAGACAGAACGTTGCAAAATGATCAACCCATGGATGGCATTACTATGCTTTTTTTGTGGCGAATTCGTCAGACTCTCCCTGTAATACCACGTGGAACAAGGGCTGTTGAAGTTAGAGCCTGCCTACAGAGTTCTCGACTGTGGCATTACATTATACCTTTGCATTTGACATTAAATATGCGTGCGCAAATTAGAGGCAACGAAAATGCTCAAGAATTTTCAGATTTGCTACTTGAGATTGGTAACGGTGTGTTACCGCAGGAACAAGGAAAAAGAAGGTTCTAAATGAAAACCTATGCAACATAGTTTCATCAATGCGAGACCTCATATCATCTGTGTATGGAAACGCAACGCAAATACCAACTTGCGAAAATTTCTGGCTTTGCGAAAGAGCTATTTTGACGCCACGAAACGACCAAGCAGCAACAATAAACGCTGAAATTTTGAGCTATGTTCCGGGGGATTATGTTGAGTATATCTCCATTAACAGAGTCATGGAAGAAGGAAAATCTACAAGCTACCCAGTAGAATTTTTAGAATCCCTCAATGCTCCTGGACTACCAGCACATAAAATAAAATTAAAAGTAGGCGTACCGATAATGCTTCTTAGAAATTTAAGCCCCCCAAAACTTAGCAATGGCACCAGGTTAAAAGTGACCAATTTACAAAGAAATCTGATAGAAGCAGAGATTTTAACAAGCTGTGGAAAAGGTAAAAGTGTTTTCATTCCTCGGATTCCTCTCATTCCAAACAGTTTTCCATTTAGTTTTAAACGAGTCCAGTTTCCAGTCAGCCTATGTTTTGCGATGACAATTAATAAAGCCCAAGGTCAGACGCTGAAAGTTGTAGGTGTAGATCTAAGTATCAGCTGTTTCTCGCACGGTCAGTTGTATGTGGCTCTGTCACGGGTTAGCAATCCTAGGAGCCTGTATGCTTTCATCACCGATGGCCATACGTCAAATATCGTATACAGAGAAGCATTACTGTAAAGTAAATTTTTAGCTACCCAAACGATGGTATATGTAATTCAAAATATGCTGCCCGAAAAGTCACTATTCCACGCTGACGAAGTCGCGGGCACAGCTAGTTAATAAATAAAAGGACTGATTATGATAAATAATAAAGCCTATGTTTTATTTCATAAATTTTAATAAAACACTATTATAAATTATCCAGTATTAATATCAACTTCCTCTATTATTGTTATTTTTCTGCCAAATCAAATAATAAGTACTGGATTATTTAATAAAACATGTATTTGCAACATTATATTACTGTTAATCTTTTGACACCACACATCGACGAATATTACTGTAATGTAATATTACATTATACACTATCGCTTGGATTTCACACGAATAATATCGTAATATCATATTGCCGTTAGGTTTTTTGACACTGTATTACAACGAATAATACTATAATGCATTAATATTGACTACGATATTGTTGCGTTTACACGCGAATAATATGGTAATGATGCGTTGCATACTATACTTTTGCCATTTAATTTCAGTAACATTATTTTTGTCAATAACTTAATTTTATTAAAGTATTACAAAAAAATCATAATATAAATTAGATTGTAAAAAAATTAGCTTTGTTTTGACGTTTAAATGTCTACCTTACGATCTACCCGTGCCGAGATATACGCATAAAACAGTTTTTTATTTTTCTTGTAAAATTTTGATTTATCGATTACCATATTATTCGGTGGGGGGAGCGAATTATTGTTTATCAATGCGTCACCTTAACATGACACGGACAAGCCATGGACATTGGACAAGCGTCCGCGTATCACTCTTGACTGTTGTTTGTGTCCCCATTCACCTATGTATGTGCTTCACGCCTTAGTCCGTCCGCTGCCATGTCGGATGCTGTTGCGAGAACCTTTTCTACACTATGTCAGCAGCAGGGCTTATCGGCTGCATAGCCGACGTTACCCAACCCCGGGCTATGCCACCCATGAGCAAAGAAACAGGCAGGGTCCCAAAACAATAATGATAATGTTCGCGGCCATAACGCGGCTATATATCCAGACAGTATTTTCGCCATGGTGGCTAATCTCAACGGAGACTAGCCTTCGGCGCAGGAGATATATTATAGTGCACAAGTGTGTGCGCAGACACTGGTACACTCCCTCATCCCTCACTCTCATAGTCCGACGGGACGGCAATCCGACACGAACGGAGAGAGATCAGACGCAGGACCAACGGCTTAACGTGCTTTCCGAGGCACGGGGTATCACACCGCACCGCCAACTTCCAAACTCCGGGCCATAATGTGTAGAAACCTTGAAAAAAAAAACGACCAGAGAAATGGTCTGTTTTAGTACATATTCAAAGTGTGCCGACTCCGCATATGAAACAAGTTGGTCTGCCGGCTCTCAGTGCACAGTGGTTGCATTTCAGAGCTATGATGCACGCAAGTCACAGTGGTTGCAGTTCTGCATTGTTGTGAAAAAAAAAAAGATATTTAGAGACTGTTTTATTTTTCCTCTAATCTTTACATAAACATCTATCACATATGTAGAATAATTTCTGATTTTTCTCTTTGCAAACTTCGGAGATAAGAGGGGATCGGTGTTTGTTTTTACATTAAAAAATGTTTGAGAATGTGCAAACTGCGCACTTTCATATGATACATGTCCTAGAAGGCCCCACTTCGAATTTTTTAGACCCCTTTTTTGCAACAGGGACTGAAGTCCAAGTCCTAAAGTGTTGCAAAAAATATACATATATTTTTATTTCTTTCTTATTTGCAAAATAGTTGGGCCAACGTCATTTAAAATTATTTCAAGTTGATAGCATTAGTAGTTCTTGAGATATCCAGCTGTGATAGACAGACAGACAGACAGTGAGTCTCACCATAAGGGTTCCGTTTTACCATTGTGGTATGGAACCCTAAAAATGACGATCATGATGAAATAAAAATTATTATATAGGTTAAAACCTAAAATAAAATTTGAGATTTAGGCACCTAGATAGAGACAGCCATTATTAAGAAACTAATACATGAAAATATTGGGTTTCCTAACGATTTTTACTTATACCTACACCTGCAATTGTATAAAACTTACCGCTGACATCACCAAAAATATTGTCATTTTCTGATGCTGTTACAGTAACATCAGATACCTCTATTTCTCTCTATCTGGTAGTCGGTTACCTGTATACCAGAGAGGACCATATTTGCCGTGTTCTTCTTTCCATCCGTGTTGTTCAGTCCAGTTTCAGACGATGTATTTTTTAGGCTTTCTCCGCAAATAAACGTCTTGCATACACAATGAGTGCTCTGAAATACAACCACTGAGAGCCGGCAGACTAACTTGTTTTATCTGCGGAGTCGCCACACTTTGAACATGTACTAAAACTGACCATTTCTCTGATCGTTTTTTTTTTCGCAATAATGAAGCCTCTTGTAAGCGCTATAACTCTATAACTATAAGTTGCAGCCACTGAGAGCAGGCAGACCGACATCATTCACATTAGGGGACTACTCTACAAACCATAAAAGTAAATCTAACCGTATCCATGATCGTTATGAAAAATCCTGTCACCTCTCAGTATATCTGTAAATGTATTTATTCAGCGCAATTTTCTTATCTGCCTGTATTATTTTCCGCTGACACAATTCGTACAATTTCTATTCGAATAACAAAACGTATTCCTGTATCTGTTTTTCTTATTATTGGAAGTGCCTTAAGGCGTAGAAGCATTGAAATTGTTATTTTAGTAACATCCGAATGACCTTATACTAATTTAGTTCCGTTTCTCACGGCTTATACTATCAGCCGTAATCACAGTATCTACGCACTTTTTAACTATAACATCTTTCATATAATTTATTCATTCTCTCCCGTCTTTCTAATAAAAAATAATAACTTTTGCATTATAATATTCATGCCAATCTCTGACAAAAACTGATAGTCTGTTTATCTTACCAATTGTTGGTGATGAAGATAACTCTGTTGAAGATACTCTAGTTTACCCTTGAATATAGTTGTGTGATGATCTGGGATGCCTAAATTATCGAAGAGCTAGAAAACACAAGGTCATTGACTGTCGAGGATTCATTAAAGTACTGATGACTTTTTCGATAACAACCGCTAGGCAGATTCATTGATTGTTTTTGTGCGCAAAATAGTGACATACTTTTACTTTGTAATCGTATATCGTTCATCAGGAGGAACCAACAATGTAAATGGAAATCACGAAGTAGGTTCTGATACCTTTATGTGAATTATTTCGCCATGGTATACATCACATGCGTTACATACATCAAATGACAAAGGAAAACTATCAATCAAGTGAATCAACCAACCAATAAAAACGCTCATGATACGTTCAAGTACATATACCAATACATAGTTGTTAAGGCATGCAACTTTCACAGCTCAGCAACAGTGTTGACGAAGAAGGGACAAGACAGGATGCGATGTCGCGGTCCCACTGTAATTTACAATTTATTGTAGCTGCGTTTTGTGGTTACATAATGAGTGTTATATTCGCAGTTAGTTGGCATTGTATAAGCTTGTTTTATCTGAACTTGTCGTGTTATTTCTCGGCGGGAGCGTCGGTCGGAGCGCCTGTGGCGGCGCCGCGGGGCCTGCGGGATATGCAGCGAGGCTCCAACCCCGCCCCGTCGCACCGCCTTCGCCCCCGTCACTTTTTCTTTTAATCATCTCACTTGGGGGCACAATATAAAATATTCTTCCCTTCGAAACCTTACAATAATATGAATATTCAAAACTTGCTCAGCGATCGATTACTTTACTACGCGCAAATTCTTTAGCAACCCCAGCCTTAAATAAGTACTTTACTGAAGAGCTCTCAATCTGGACCCATTTTAAATCTAGTTCAGTCGAAGTCACTGACGCACGAGCAATTTGCATCACTCGGGAATTGATTACACTGAACTTTCAAGATGTTAAATGACGGATGCATCGATTTGTCGAGACGTTATGTGCAATTGTGCATGTATTGAGAGCAGTTACTGTTACTTGTGTGCAGCTTCCCGGAGTCGCGGCTCGGTAAGATGTTTAACGGCACGATCCCAATCGTGCTGGACACGCTGAAGCAGCACTACTTCATCGACCGCGACGGCGGCATGTTCCGCCACATCCTGAACTTCTTGCGCAACAAGAAGCTGCTGCTGCCGGCCGACTTCCCCTACATCGACCTGCTCATCCACGAGGCTCATTACTTCGATTTGGACAGTGAGTATTTTTATTATGTTATTTTATTACCTTTTAATTATTTCTTTTTGTATGATTTTATTGTTTGTGGGTATTTATTAACAAATTAATTTATTTGACACCAAGCAACAAGGTCAGTTTGTTAAAAGATTTTTTGTCATTTTGTTTTGAATTCGAACTTTCCATTTTGATGTATATTTTTTGACGTGACAACGTCTAATAAATCGATGAAGCTGGCTGCACTCACGAAAAAACATGACTCATGTAGCGTTACCTCGCGGCCTCGCTCTGTAGCGTGGAGGCGTTCCATGACGGCTTGAAGTGCAAGCGAATATTAACAAATGCAATGCAACTATTCCATCAGTATTTTCTTATGACGTTGTCACGTTCAACTATCGTCAGTAAATCGACTTTACAGACAACCGATTTTTTAAAATAAGACGCGGTTTTCATCGTTTAATTTCTCGATGACTTCGATTAACAGCGCAAGCGCAGGACACGAGTGGTTTTCTGAAATAGCGCTGTAATCTTTACCGTCATACTTGAAGAGAAACGATTAAGATATCCTAATTATTTAGTAGCTACGGTATTAATAAACAGTGACCTCGGTGAAACCTACTTGGCTACCAATATCACATACCTAATGATGCAGTGATGGACCACTTGTAGGTAATTAGTAAATGCAATTGAATGCTTACATAAACTTAATCTATGTAAGATTGGATGTGAATTATTATGTTGGCAAATTGAATTTCAATGTTTGTTATAGTATGCAGGAATGTTCTTGATGGTTCAGTTTTCTGCTCCAGCGATTTAGCGTAACCTATTATTAATTAACCGGCTGCGAATTAACTATTAATTGCAATTATTGATATTGCCCAATGGACCTTATCATGAGTGCTTTGATGTTGCAGTACATGTGCATGATTTTGTTTGCAAAGCGATTTATTTTACTCCGTATTTGTTTATGGTTCTCATAACAAAGGTGAAACCTTTCTGGTGAAATCCGTATAAAGTTTCCAACGGATACAATGCGCTTTAATTTTTAAGTTTGTTTGTTGTCGTATGATAAGCTTATAATATTCCCACTGCTGGGACACAGGCCTCCGCTCTGTGAAAGGGGGGTGGCCAGGAATCCACCACGCACGGAGCCAAAATCTGACAAAATTACATTAATTTTTACAAAAATATTCATATATCCGAGGACAACAAATGTCCTGTAATAATTGCATATCGATATTTGAAAATACAGATAGTAAATATTACATGTAGATAATAACATTTTAGTAATTTCAGGAGTGTTTTAGTATAAACTAAAATAATTGTTTTGTAAGAGTTCAATAGCAATATCGGAAATGATGACGTCATAGACAAAAACTAACTGTTTTGTAATTTGAATAGCAGCTAATTTTTTGTTTATTTAGTGCTTTGGTTTTAGTAATTTATCTAGTTTATGTAAAGACCCATTCAGAGTGTTGAAACCATCTGATGACACTAATGACAGCTTACTTCACCTAACTTCTCAAGGTGAGGATCTAACAGAATCGACCGGCTGCGCCGACTCCAAATAAATAGGGATGTGGTGTGGGTAGAAATCCACGTACCGACATCCCAAGTTATTTGGTAACTTTGTCTCAAGTGTGTGCAATCGCTTCTGCGATCCATCTGTTGAGTTGTCAACCTATGCATACCCCTTGTGAAAGAATCGTATCACTGTGATAGTATTGTAATAAGGGGATGCGCTAAGTTGGCCTGTAAAATTTAAATTTACTTACGATTTTGGCAATTTTCAGGTCAGTGCCGGGAATATGATTCGCGACCGTAACAAAGGCTTTACAGAATTATAATCATTAGAACCAGCAATACAAATTCTTGAGTTAGGTTTGGCCTCAAATGTCTTGATTTATGGAATAGTCATTCAATAGGATATTGTGATTTACCTAGACATACCTATTGATGATTTTTATGATTTTAATTCGATAAACAAATATTTGATACGGCCGTGAATCATATTTAGATCAACATACAACTTGATACTGACCTGAAAATTGCAAAAATACCCTGACACTTCCGCCTTTTTTTTCAGGATGGGAAGTCATCAAATGAGCCCTCCCGCTCTGGGTGGAGCGGAAGGGAGTATCAGACTCTTACTGACTAAAACCCACCCTTGTTCCTTCCTTCGCCCTTTATGTTCCGGGCCAGCGGTAACCCTTTCGGACAATCCCGCTGACCTGGTTTCGGCCCTGACGGGCCCCTTCGAATCTCAAATCTCAAATCTCAAATCGTTTATTTGCAATCCATAATGTAATTACAGGTGGTAGGTAAATAAAAAATCTAGAATCAATTACGGACCCTGTCGGGTTACCTTCGGTTGATGCTGACAACTCTTTGAGGCGCGCGTGGAACACGTACGCGCCGTCCGGCACGGGCCTGGTCCTGATCGGACGGTGAGCTACCCATTACTCTCCGCCCGCAGGCCCGCGCCTACGGTGGCCGGGAGTCGTCGCGCGGCTCCCGACGCCCGGAGCGTCTCCCGCGGCGGCTGGGACGGGAGGCTCTCTCCCTCAGCCGTCCCGCCGCCTCCTTCGCTAGCATGACTGCTTCGCAGAAGGAGGCGACTGCCCCCCACTTCCTCTCGCCCCGGACCATGGCTTGAACCAGGCCCGGTCCCGAGAGGTCGCCGCCGCTGCCGATCGCCTCTACGAGGACACGGCGGTGCTCCGCCCAAGCGGGGCAGACCTCCACCGTATGCTCCACCGTGTCCTCTGGGCGATCCTGGCAATGGTGACACCCGGGGCGTTTCCTCCCGCCTGATGATGTGCAGGAACCTCCCGAAACTTCCGGGTCCGGTGAGGACCTGCGTCTGGTGGTAGGTGAGGGCGCCGTGACGCCTCTCTAGCCACTCCTCAAGGAGGGGTCTTACCGCTGCGTGGCGTACCCTGACACTTTCGCCTTAAATCAAAATTTTGTGTTCATCAAACAAAAGAATTTCCAGTGTTAGAATAATAAAAATAGATGAGCTTGCGACTAGATTTTCAACGTTTTTAATTACGGGAATCGGCCTACTTATATTTGCAAAGTAATATTTCTAACTTGACTACCTACTTAAGCTAAGTTTCTATTGATCTTGGCAGCTTTCCTCATTTCTAGTTTCCTATCGAGCAACTTTACGTTCGGAATCGGATCGTTGACAGCTCTTCATAATAAACTTAATAGCCAACCGATAAACTAATATTTGAATACAAAGTGCCTAAGTTGCAATTTGCAAATAGCTACACTAATTTTAAATGTTTTGCGCGTACCTACTGATAAAATAATGGCTAGTTTGTAATTTAATGGCAGGCAGCGCGAATGGATGAAACTGTGGAAACACACTCACTGGCGTGTTTAATTTGCGAACAAATATTTGAGAAAATGTATTATATTTAAGGCCCGTTTACACGACCGCAACCACACCACAACAACACCGCGTGGGCGGCCGCTAATTTGTATGAAAAGTCTAGTCACACGGATCATATTTTGACTTTCAAAATTAACCATGTGGGAGATACCGACCTCATCAAGGCGACGTCGTACGCACTGTTATGTGTATCGGAACGTGGTTCCCGGGCAATAATGTGTCAGGTGGACAAATGTGAGAGGAAAGCTATCAATGGTGGTAAAACATACTATAAGCATTGTAAGATTATTAATAAATACTTTTAATACATAAATACAGTCTATACATTCAACATGGTGTCAGGTTTTACGTACCACGCGTGATTATATATACAATTGTAAAAAAAAAAAAAAAGAAGAAAAATGTCGGACAACGAAAACACCTCCACTGTAAGGTTTGGGAGTAACATTAGTCCGCTTAAGATCACAGGTAACAATGATTGCCTCGCATGGAAGAAATGGTATCAGAAATTCGAACTGTTTCTGATTGCAAATGAACTCCAATGTGCAAATGATACGAGGAAAGTTGCATTGTTATTAAATCTTATTGGTGACACTGGATTAGACATTTTCAACTCTTTTAACATTTCGGAAAAGGATAAAACGGAAGAAGAATACTTTGAAAGAGTCAAAAAACTATATGATGAACATTTCATTCCAAAGAAAAACGTAAGTGTTGAACGTCATAAGTTCTTCACTAGAATTCAAGGTCCTTCAGAAAGTTTTGAGAGTTTTTTGACCGATCTACAAAATAAGAGTCTTTCTTGTGAATTTGAAGAACTGCGGGAGAGCCTAATCAAAGACATGATTATTATTGGCATAAATAACCTTACTATAAAAGAGAGGCTTTTGAGAATGGAAGACTTAAATCTCAATAATGCTATTAAAACATGCAAGGCATCAGAGTTATCGCAAAAACAACTTGCTGAATTCACTGAAAACAAAACGGAGGAGGTCTTAGCAGTCAATTCAACATCAACACTGGAAAACAATGTAATGGCAGTCAACAATAAGTATCAGCAAAAGCAGTGCTACAGATGTGGATTCAAGAGATGGGATCCATCACACAAGTGTCCTGCAATTGGAGCGACTTGTCAAAAATGTAAAGGCCGGAATCATTATGCTAAAATGTGCCGTAGCAAAGAAAATCAGTATGCAAAGCGTGTGGCACATGTAAGAGAAGAGGAAGAGGAGACATTTTTTATAGGAAGCGTTCAGGCTGAATGTGAAAGTGAGTGGTTTGAGTATTTATGTATCGGAGGAAAACAGCTAAAAGTTAAGTTGGACACAGGTGCACAAGTAAATTGCATGTCTTTTGATACATACAAGAGTCTAGGATTAGACACAAAATTCATCAAAAAGAAGCGCATTAAATTAATCACATTAGATAATAAAAATATTTCAGTAAAAGGACTATGCACTATAAAATGCTATTTAGAGAATGGCCAAACTGATAATGTAGATTTTGTGATACTTAATTCTAATAGTACAACAATTTTGGGCCTAAGGTCATGCATCAGTTTGAAATTGATTAAAAGAAATCACATAAATAAAGTATGTGCTGTAGAATGTGCGGATGTTAATTCTATAATTAAAAAATATTCAAAATTGTTTGAGGGTATAGGATGTTTTGATAAATCATATAACATTAAATTACAGGATGGTGCAACGCCAAGAGCGGATCCACCCCGCCGAGTTCCTATTGCTCTTCGTGAACCATTGAAAAATGAGCTGGATCGAATGTTACAGCAAAATATAATTGAGAAAGTAGAGGAACCTTCGGAGTGGGTCAACTCTGTGGTAATTACTAAAAAAGCTAATAATAAACTTCGTATTTGTATTGATCCTAGGTATTTAAATAATTATATAATCAGACAGCACAAACAATTACCAACGGTGGAAGATGTTTTAGATAAATTGTCAGGAGACTTGTATTATACTAAATTGGATTGCAACAGTGGGTTTTGGACTGTACCTTTGGATATTGAAAGCTCAAAATTATGTACATTTTCAACTCCATTTGGGAATTATAGATACAAAAGATTACCATTTGGGCTTTCAGTATCAACTGAAGCATTTCAGGAACGCATGGAAAGTACTTTCAGTCATATACAGGGTGTCGAATTTTATTGTGATGACTTAATAATACATGCCAAAAGTATCGCTGATCATAATAGAATATTAAGTGAAGTCTTCGAAATTGCTTTGAAAAATAATGTTAGATTTAATAAGGAAAAATCAAAATTTTTACAACAAGAGGTTACTTTTTTAGGTACAATTGTAAGCAAGATTGGAATTGGTCCGGATCCCTCAAAAATTAAAGCTATTGTGGGGACTGTGTCTTACGTACCCATCCCTTGCATAGTTTTAAGAATGTAATATTTTTATAGAGGAACTTATTGTAATAATTTTTAGAAAGTTTCATTTTGTGTTTTTCCCACGTTCCCACAGCTGCAAGCGATTTAAGTAATAGGTACTATTGTCTTTCATGATTCTTTACTTTTAGTTAAGGTTCTTCATTGTTCTATTATGTTTAGTTATCTTGTATTGTACCCATTTGCTATTTTTAGTTAAGGTTCATTGTTCTGTTATTTTCAGTTGTCTTGTATTGTACCCATTTGTATTTCTCGTGTTTTATTATACTTTAAAAGGCAGATGTGGATTTGCCGCGTCCTTTGTTTAGTGATGTGGTAGAGTTTTGGTTCGAAGCTTCAGTCTGTGCTGAACTACGATCGTGCGAGGTCCTCTCTGACCCCCGATCATATTTTACTCGCCGAAGCTCGCCGTAATAGTTTACGGCGAGCTTCGTGTTTCTAGTAGTTTTACCATTCATGTAACCTTATTTAATTTTACCTTTTCGTGTCAAGTGTAACTGCTAGCTTTAGTTACTTGATATCGTAATAAATTAATCGTTACTTATTTACAACTCACTTCAGTGTATCACTCGCCCACGCTGTCACGAATACTCCACACTATAATTGAGATTAAATCCATTAAAGACAAAAAAGATTTAGAAAGATTTCTTGGTATGACAAACTATTTTTCCAAGTTCATTGATAATTATTCTACCATCACTGCTCCACTAAGAGAACTTCTAAAAAAAGATAATTTATTCCAGTGGAATCAAGCCCAAGAAAATTCATTTAATAAATTAAAGGAAGTACTTACCAATGCTCCTACATTAAATTTTTTTGATAGTAATAAAGATATTACAGTCTCAGTAGATTGTAGTTCTGAAGGAGTTGGTGCATGTTTACTTCAAGATGGTCATCCAATTGCATATGCATCAAAAGCATTAACAGATTGTCAAAAGGGTTATGCACAAGTAGAACGTGAAATGTATGCTATTGTTTTTGGATGTACTAGATTTCATAAGTACATATTGGGCAGACATGTGAATGTAGAAACTGATCATTCCGCCTTAGAAATTTTATTTAAAAAACCTTTAAGTAAAGTACCTGCAAGATTACAGAGAATGATGCTTAAAATTCAAGGATATGATATTAGTGTAAAATATGTGCCAGGTAACAAAATGTTTATCTCTGACTTTCTGAGCAGGTCTTATTTGCCCATTGTGAATAAAGAATCAGATAAATTTGATGAAGAATTAAATAAAGAAATAGTTTGTCATGTACAAGTATCGATAGATAGTTTACCTATATCTGAAACTAAAAGAAATTTGATTAGAGAGGAAACTGGAAAGGATCAAATATTGCAAAAATTAATAGAGTATATTCAAGTTGGGTGGCCTAGTCACAAAAACAGTGTTAGTGATTTAGTGAAACCCTTTTGGAATTTTCGTTATGATTTAGAGGTTGTAGATGGAATTATTTTAAAAAATAATGTCATTGTTATTCCTGTAACTTTACAAAAAATGATGATTAAAATAATTCACGAAGGCCATTTTGGTGTTAATACTTGCGTAAGGCGTGCAAAATCTGTAATGTTTTGGCCAAATATGTCTTCACAAATAAAAGAAGTTTGTTTGAACTGTTCAGTTTGTGCAATTCATAGAGTCAACAATTGTAAAGAACCAATACAATTCCATGAAGTCCCAAATTTACCTTGGATAAAACTTGGGTCAGATTTATTTGAATTTAATAGAGAATATTTTTTGTTAGTTGTTGACTATTATAGTAAGTACATAGAGATAGCAAAGTTAAATGATTTATCGACAAGAAGTGTAATAATTCAAACAAAGTCCATAATGGCAAGACATGGCATTCCTTTAGAACTATTTTCAGATAATGGACCACAATATAGTAGCAGAGAATTTGAACAGTTTGCAAAAGAATATGGTTTCGTTCATAAAACTTCTTCTCCAAATTATCCAAAATCTAATGGCTTAGCTGAGGCTAGTGTTAAAATTGTAAAAACATTATTAAAGAAATGTCTTCATGATAAATCTGATCCATACATTGCTCTTCTAAATTTGAGAAGTCAGCCAAAAGAGGGATCACCTTCTCCAGCAAACCTTTTATTTAATAGAAACTTAAACACAAAGTGCCCTCTATCGGAAGAGTATCTTCGACCAAAAATATTTCAACGTGATCCTATAGTTGATCTACAAAAACAAAATAAAATTAAAGAACATTATAATAAAGATGCAAAGATTCTGAAGGAGTGTAATGTTGGACAAAGAATTACATTTAAAAAAAAAAGTGATGATAAATTGTGGATTCCTGGAAGAGTTATTAGAAAGTTACCTTATCCTCGTTCTTATCTAATCGAAGACGATCAGGGTAATACATACCGTAGAAATAGACAATATATAAACATATTTGAAGAAATAGATGATGATGAAACATATTCAGGACATGACAGAGACAATAGCGAAAATAGATATTTAAGTAATGATAAGTTTGATACTCACTATGAAGCAGAATTTAAGGAAAAAAATAACAAGACTTTTGTAAAAAATAATGATACTGTAGAAAATATTGCAACATTTAATTCTCGTGATAATAATGTAAGTGATAATGTGTTAACTGATCATAATTATGTAACTAGGTCAGGTAGAATTATAAAACCTCCGACACGATATATGTTCGATGATTAAGGAGGGGAATGTTATGTGTATCGGAACGTGGTTCCCGGGCAATAATGTGTCAGGTGGACAAATGTCAGAGGAAAGCTATCAATGGTGGTAAAACATACTATAAGCATTGTAAGATTATTAATAAATACTTTTAATACATAAATACAGTCTATACATTCAACACGCACAACGCTCGTCTGACTGCAAACAGTAGCCACAACATAACCACATAGCAGCTACTAGCGACAACGCAACTGCAAAAAGTTGCAGCGACACTATTCACACGTAATCACTGTTTGTTCACATTTTGTCGCTGCAATAAGGTGTGAGTGTTGTACGTGTGAACAGGCACTTAGTAATAAGGTGTTGTTTTGATGGAACACAATATCACAATTTATTTCGTAATACAGTTTTATACTAGTACGAGGGGATAGGGCGAATCAGACTATAGACAACCAAACCATCTTTTCATTGTACCATTTCACATCCAACGATCTGACTATTTGTGTTTATTATTGAGTTACTCTGTATGCTTGTCTCAAATTTGTGAATAAATAAATAAATATTTGATAAAGTTTGATGCCCGTATATTATTATTGCAATTTTTTAGATGTAGCCTATTGTTAGTGAAAGCGGATTTTATGTTCACCCAGGTTTGTTGAATCCAAGAGGCACCTCTATGACATACTCAACTAAACTCTGATTTTTATTTTACTAGATCAAAATTACAGTAAAAAACTAAATAATGGCATGTTGACAAATAAAGTTCGATCGCAGGTGTAATTTTAGTTTAGTAAGTTAAAAACCAGAGTTTAGATATGTCTCATCTACTTATCTACTTTTGAAAATGTAAATGAATGTATGCACCTACATTGCATTGCATTACTGCAAGTCGAGTGATTAATTAGTATAGGTATAGGTGCCTATACTAATTAATCACTTGGCTTGCTGAGCGATCATCTGATTCTCAAAACAGTTCAAAATGTTGTCTCATTACCTGAAAAATCGATTCCCAAATAACTGTAGACCTAAATGCACCTTTATTTTCACGTTACTACCTACCTACATATCGTTATAACTTAAAACGATTAAAAACTAGCAGCCCGCCAGCTTCGCACGGGTGCAATTTTTTTTCGATATTCTTAAATTTTCGTACAGACGCCAGCACATCAAGTTACTACAATCTGTCAAATTTCTTTAATAGATTTTCAACTTTATCGCTAAAGCATAAGGTTCAAAACTGATTGGGAAAATTTGACAGTTTCGGGTAGCTTGATGTGCTGGCGTCTGTACATACAAACCTTGTGCTCACAATATACCGAATACGTCAAAAAAAATATCCAATTTGGTGCAGTCATTCGGAAGTTATGAGCGTACAGACATTTCGGCGACTTTGTTTTATGTAAGGATTCACAAACGTTAACGTTATGTTACGTATGTAGGTAACGTGAAAATTTTCCGTGTTATTTCTGCTGTTTAATGTACATTGATGGCCTCGTTGATCTAGTGATCGCTAGCGCTACTGCTGAGCATGAGATCCAGGGTTCAATTCCCAGGTCGGAAAGGTGTTATTGGGTTCTTCCATCAGGAATTTCTCTGAAGCAGCCCGGAGTCTGTAGTCTGAAGTGTCCAGTTGATGACATTATAAGGCTCGTCCCATAGTAAAACAGTAAGCATTTTAACAAACGAATAGTAAACTTATGTAGAATTTAAGGTCCGTATAAACTCTTATATAAGTTCACCGAGCATCTTGACGCTTTATATTGGCATTTAAAAACCGTTATGCTTTACACTGTATAACGGTTGGATAGTGGCATATCAAAATGCTTTTGTAAAGCCTTTAGTTTTATTGCATCAAACCACAACGCAGCTGTACAGCTTTCAGCTGTTTTTAGTGCATTTGGATCTACAGTAGCATTTTTAAGCAGTAAATAAATGCTTAATGCTGTTTAATAGCATAAACATGAACTATCATAATGCCACGTAAATCCGCTTTACAGTTTTCAGCTGGTTTCAGTGCCTAATGGTCTATAATTGTATTTTTAAGTAGTAAGATAATGCTTGTAATTACAGAAACAAATAAAAACCATTGTGTCTCGCGTAGATCTACGTTCCCGGCATACAAAGGGTTAATGCTACTTAATAGCATAAACTTGTACCATTATAATGTACCGTAAATCTGTTATAAAGCTTTGAGCTGTTTTTAGTGCCCTTTGTTGTGTAATAGCACTTTTAAGTGGTAAGTAAAAGCTTACTACTGCTGGACAGCATAAACGTGAATCAATGTAAGGCTTGCATTTTTAAAGATCAACTGAGTCTGTTGTATAGCTAACAGCTCTTTAATCAAATACAAGTGAATTATTGTAATGTGTAAAGCTGTATGACATTCAATCGTCTTCCATTTTTAATAATTCAGCTTTGACAAGCTGATATGTTCGAATATTTTTCCTTTTTAAAATGCAGTCCATTAATCTCCATTAATCTTTTTTATTGGGCTTGGATCGCTCATATTTAATTAATTTGTACTGTATCTTATTTGGCGGCCACCACAAGTTACCGTTTTCCTCTCACAAAGAAGGTAAGTACAATAACTAGTATTGTTTTCCTTCTCTGTATCGTCTATACTATTTTGTACGGCATTGTACGGTTGGTACAATAATTACTAAAAATATGAAAACAACTATTGTGATAGATAGGCGATTGTTTTATTCAAGGATCCTCATGGCACTAATTCTGTCTACATCAAGTTTACTGGTATATCGGTGAATCCATATAGAACTACTCTAAAGACAATGGCACTACATTGCTCATGAAAAGTCTTCTCTTTGGCCTCTTGCTTAATAATTGTTCACGCGTGAGTATTTATACTGCTGGCGGCATTAATTAGCCTTTTTAAAGGCTCACCGGGCTGCTATAGACGACACCATTTTGTAAATATTTTATAACCAAAAAATATTATCATTCGGATCTATTTATAAAAGCAATATACCTATATAATAATGATATAACTTAATTTAATACTGCCCAACTAATAATATTATGTTAATTACCCAAAATTTATTCAATACTAGGAATACACAATTGTTTTGGTTATTTCACAAAATATCTTTATATGTGTATAACATTTTATATCAAAACCACAAAATATCGAAGGCGCGTGAAAATCTCAATGAAACTTATAGAGACATTTACAGTAAACTACAGTGCGCAGTAATGTTCGAAGGCATGAAATAACAAAAGAGTCAAAAATTAACCCAGTATTAAAAATTTTGTTTGGACGCAAACAAATAAATGGTGTCACTCAGTTTTGACCATCTTCGTCCATATTATGTTGCGATACAAAGTAGTTCAATTACAACGTTAATTGTATTATAACATTTGTACCGTGGTATTAGAAATGTTTTTGCAATGATGTAGGGTTTATTTAAGTTTTAACTGTGAACACTTAAATAGATCCAATCATTCTTTTACTACATTCTAATGCTAGTCTAACCCTTTTGTAATGCAATAACATCTTCATTATCAATAATATTACTAGCATAATGCTTCTGTAATGCGATTGGCAACTTCATTGACCGTAATCATTTTTGTTTAATGCGATTGGTAACTTCTTTGACCATAATAATGCTAATATAATGCGCCTGTAATGCAATTATTAAACAACTATTGTGAACCTATTTAGGATCAAAAGCCGTAGAATTTGTGCCCAAATAAGCATTACAGTAGCCGTATAAACGTTCGTAACGCTACTATAGAACTAACTCAAAATGCGAAAACGATTCAGAAATGCTGTAAGTCGGCCGTTATTCAGCGGGATTGTCCGAAAGGGTTACCGCTGGCTCGGAACATAAAGGGCTAAGGAAGGAACACGGGTGGGTTTTAGTCAGTAAGATTCTGACACTCCCTTCCGCTACACCCAGAGCGGGAGGGGTCATTTCATGATTTCCCATCCTGGAAAAAAAAGTCGGCCGATATACCGCTTTGATGTGTTACTTAGCTATTACATGGGACTTGAACATAACTGGCGAAATATGGGTGTACTATATGAATACCTCTGCCTAGGATTACGTGTGTGATGTTATGTTATTTCTTTGTACTCGTAACTTCGTAAGGACATGAGATTTATTCCCATCATAACGTGTTCCAGACATGGTGTACGCTCTGACGAAGGAGAAGAGCGAGCGTGAGTGCATGAAGCACGACCGGGAGTGGCTGAGTCAGGCAACCGAGCGCCTCAAGCAGGAGACTGAGGTGCTCATGCAGGAGAGAGACCGGCTGCAGCAGCGCTGGTCCTGAACCGAGGTGTAGTACACTTCCTAAACGTTTAATAGGGTGCGTCTCATATCATATAAAGTTATTTGGTATATTTTAATTTCAATAACGTTCACAAGATATAATCAACGTGAGATATACCAACTGTTGATATAATTTCTTTACATATAATATTTTATACTCTAAAACTTATTTCGTATAACGTTATTGGATATAACGTTTATTTAATCGAAAATCTTTAGGTAGATCGTTTAAAATATATATTGATACCGTCATTATGGTTAACACACCGATTCAGAGCAATCCTACTCGGATATAGCTTAGAAGGCCTTCGTGGCTTTGTGGATGAAAATATTGTCTTAAAAAGTTAATACGTTGTGCTACAAAAGTTAGTGACAGAAACGAATCGCTACAAAACCGACTCCACGTGGTCTTGTCTGCCCTACCCCTAGAGTGTAATTTAAGCCCACGTAGGCGCGGAGGGGCGAGGTGGCCCGCGAGCTGAGGGACCCAGGTGGGTGTAAACCCCGACGAAGCTGCGGTTGTGAGCGTTAAAACCATTTTCGAAGATAAGCTCGCGCGGGACCGCCGGAGCCGTGACAGAAACCATGCCTGCTGCATGTTGCATGCTTGCTTGCATGCTGCATGCTCGCTGCGTGCATGGTGTATGCTTGTTTGCATGCTGCATGCTTGCTGAGTAAGGTAGACCACCCGTTTTTATCATATTAGACTAAATAGGTTTTATGTCTTTTGAGTGGTATATGAAACGATTTTATATTCATTGTTTGTTATACTTATAGTAATTAGTTACTTTAAAATTATATCAATCGTTTATTATATTAACTGATCATTATATCAAATAAAATGATAGATTCAGTTGTTATATCTTGTAAATATTAGAGGTTTTGTAATTATATCATATAATACTTACCCTGTTTACAACTAACGCACATTTAAAAAGTTATACGGGTCTTAAAAATATTAATATGATCAATTTAGGAAAACGTGTGTCCTTATTCAGGGGCCAATTGGACCCACGCCCAGGTGGACCCTGAATTATCTAAAACCTCCGTCTCGAGTCCAATAATCGAAGGCGCATACAAACTATACGGTTAATAGCTGATGCTGTTGTTGAATGCCTCATCGGCCTAGTAGCTGCGGAGCATGGTGTCCTGGGTACAATTTTCAGGGCGAGCAAAGTTTTATTGGGCTCCAGGAATGTCTTAATTGCAGGATTTGTGCGGTGTTGATGATTCGCTCATATTTCGCTCCCAGTCTCCATATTGCATATCTGGGTGCATATAAATCTCTGCGGAACCCTCCGGGGAATACTTAAAAGCGTGATTTTATGTTATATGTGTCGCTAGCATACTAGGAAATCTATTTCAAGTAGCATACAATGCGATAATCCAGGGCACGTACCTAATTGACTGATATTCTGATCTATGTAGTTCAAGGCTGAATAATCGTCTCAAAACAGTACCTATTTCGTAAACAAACAGTATCATATTCATATTTATATATTACTATAAGCAGCGCCCCGCGGTTTTACCCGCATAATAGTCGATCCCGTGGGAATATCGGAATAAAAAGTACCTATCCTATGTATTATTCTAATGTATAAGCTATATTATTGTAAAGTTTCATCAAAATCCATTCAGTAGTTTTTGAGTGAAAGAGTAACAAACATCCATCCATCCCCACCAACCTTCACGTTTATAATATTATTAGTAGGATAGTAGGAAGTAGGATAGTGTAGAACCTAGGCTACAAAATGATATCTAGGTGTAGTGAATGTTCGAAGGGGGATATATAGGTAAAACACGTACACACGTGGCAGACGGATTTGTACTCTTTGTTGGTTGTTATTTGCAGAAGGGGGATGAAACTGTACATGTCAATCACAATCCTGTTGTTGCTTTTTTAAATGCCCGCGGGTGGGAAAGGGAACCGTTTTTTTACTTCGGACCACATCTTATCTTTAGGTCTACATGTTACACTGTTACATACCGCTACCGGCCGGTAGTAACTAGAACTTTTATTGCTCCCTCATCCTCAACCAGCATTAAGGCAAACTGTCTCTAAACTCGAACCTATTCAGGGCTGACCCATTGCTGTCATGTGTTTCTTATTTTCACACAAGATAATTTTTACATAATATAAGCTAACAGACTTAAAATAATAATATGTTCATGTACATGACAAAAGAGAAAGGGCGAAAGAATCATAGGGCTTCAAAAATTCGTCAGCATCGCTGTCAACAGGAAAAGTGCTCAAAAGGCTGGCAGTGTTGAACGGCGATGCTGAATAAATCGTGTAAATTGATTTGAAGGATCATTGAATATTTTAAAGTCAGTCTGCTCCCCCTGCCTTGTAAAACATTTTAAAAGAGTAACGGTGGAGTTTCTTGCCCATTCTTCTCCATAGGAACACTACCTTTTGGAAGAGGCGAATATAATCAATTCAATTTTACTGTAGGTTTTGACGTTCAAAAGTGCCTTTAATGTGCCTATTGGAAGTAAATGATTTGACTTTGACTGCCACCCGCGCCATGGATACTGACCTTGTCTTATCGGCGAAGTTAGCAGTTAGTCAGTCATTGACTCACAATGCAGAAAAATGAAAGTGAAATTTTAAGCGAAAATGACGCCAAAGTTGAACGACATCGAGAAACGTAGGATTTCATCGCGAAAATTAATGTCTACGGGAAATTAATCTCAAAATTACCATAATAAAGACAAAGCAGTTACACGTTTTTTTGATCTGCTTTGTATGAACTCGAGAGGTCGTTCGGTTTAAGCCTAGATTTAGTTAATGCCACGTTGACCTACAATAAATGGCGAAGTTAGCAAAAAAATTAAATAAGTAATTCCGTAAATATTGGAAAATGGAGAAAACTCGCCTTTAATATAATTAGCTTCCGGTCGATTCTGTAAAAATCTCACCGTGAAAACTTAGGTGAAGTGAGTTTGTTTTTGCTAGGAATTGACACTATTGACTGCGCACTCCACGCTCACTTCACCTAAGTTTTCACTGTGAGATCTTTACAGAATAGCACCGCTGTTGTAAAAAAGGCTGAATCTATCAATGATATTTTAAATACAAAGTTTTAATAAATTTGATCTTTTCACTGAAACTCCTTAACGTTTTAAAAAAAAGTAGGTAATAAAAAAAATTAAACGAACTTCAAAAAGAAAAGAACGCAAAATTATGAAATAACTTTAATTTCGGAAGTCGGTGTCTTGGGATCTGTATTTTAGTTTCAGTGTTTTGCCACCGACTTCCGAAATTGAAGTTATTTCATAATTTTGAGTTCATTTCTTTTTCGGTTCGGAAGTCGGTTTAATTTTTTAAATTCTTTTTTATATCATAACTATTAGTTTTAAGTAAAAACTGTTTTTTTTTTAATAAGCAGGTAATAGTTTTGTTGTAAATATTGCACTAGAATTTGACCAAGGTTTTGAGTTTATTTCCCTTTGACACTACAACCGTAGCTCGTATCAATAAGCCAGGCCGTCACACCTACACGTATTAGTCTATATCTTGAAAATTACTGAATCGAATTTGATGAAACTTGCACTGTTCCCTAAGTTGAAGTAAATTTAAGCCAATAAAAAAAAATGGTCACGATCCGATTATTAGTTTCGGAGAAATGCGTGGACAAACATACATCCATACGTCTATAAAATGTATATTTGTTTGGAAGCGCTAATAGATTGTCATATGTGAATATAATGCAATTCCAATAATATTACATACATACGTGTCGAATTGATAACCTCCTTTTTTTGAAGTCGGTAATAAAATACTAATAGATTTCTTTTATGTTTTCAGGGTCACTGTTCGGGAGCTACATATGCAGGACCGAAGAAAAGTTGCTTTTAAGTGGCTATATTGTTATATCATATTTTTACATTTAGTATTAGTAGCATTCCAAAGTAACCGATATCATGCATAGTTACTAAATTATCTTCAAAACTTGCTAAGGGGATGCGTTATGGTCAAATCTAGTCTAAGGTAGAATCTAGTCGCAGTCTCAATCTGTCAAAAATACCTCTAATTTCTCTACATTTTGACAACTTTTTGACATTTGTTTATCGCCGAGATAAGACTGCGACTAAATTTTAAACGTTTTTATTTACGGGAATTTGCCTTTAGATTTTGTCTACAATCTGTCATTTTGCCTATTCTTCTGTCGACAAATCTCGTTTCTATGGTGGTCAGGCTACGCGTGAACTCGTGCAGCTCTACTATCAGGTTGTTTGTTGATCTAAATATGATTCACGGCCGTAACAAATATTTATTTATAGAATTATAATAAGTTTCTATGGCGGTCATGCGACGCGTGCTGCAAAGAAGTACATATTTTGCGGGCTACCCAGACGCTTTCGCCTTAAGACGAAGAAGGTTTTACGAATGATACATTATCATTTTTTCGTCTGAATAATGTCAAAGAAAATATTATTATGTTATCGTTTCTTTAATGATTGGAAGTCTTGTTAGTAATTTAAGTTGTTGATCCTATATAAACGTTAAACGTATAATTATTTTTAAGAATTTATAGGTATATCTTCTCACAGATTTTTGTATCGGTACGCACGGCTGCATATTAAGCTATACATAACCAGTATAAGCTGACTTCTGATTGTACAAAAAATACAATGCGAAGTCAGCTAAGACTGGAAATGTATTGTTTGATGTGTTGCCGTGTGTACCTTTACATTGTTTTTGGCATTGTCTACCCCTACATTATATTTTACTTTTTTATCCAGACATAGGTTTTTTGTTTTCTTTTTTTATATTCCATTGTTTAACTACCAGGGGGCCTAAAAAGGACGCTTTGGCAAAATCATAAAAGGATAACATTATGAATCATAATATTATGGCGAAGACACTCCGTGTATTTCTTTTTTTCACTGTACGTAGGTATAATCAAAGAGATTGGCATTGGATTTGGATTGGATTGATTGGTATTTTAGCCCAGAAAAAAAAAACTGAAAAATCCTTCACCAATGGGGTTTGATACGATTAACTTAAGAGCCAACTGTCCATTATGATTCATAATGTTTTCTTTTTATGATTCTGCCAAAATGACCTTTTTGGCGCCCTAGCTTAGCTGTTGATTCTTGCTACTTAACAGAAGCAGCTGATTAAAAAACAGATAAAATATCGAATATTCATAGATGTTTAGGATGTAAGTTAGGTACTTTTATTTTATACAGGGTAAATTAAGTTAGCGATACTCCGCAGACGTGATCGAGTATCGTTATCTAAACATGATAAAACAAAAAAGGAATTAATTCGATGTTTTTTTTATGGGGATATCAAAATCACCGCACCTTATTGTGTAGTCACTTTAAGGGGATTACATGACCTAAAGCGCGGTCACTGTCGGACTGCATAGAAAAGAAAGAGAAGCGCGATGATACAACGCTGGTTATTTATTGCAAAATATGAAGCAATATTTAAAAAAATCTATTGTTTGGACTAAAAATTTAAAACACTAGTGCTTTTTGTATAAAGAAAGATTTTAGAGGTAATTTTATGATTTTTTTCTATCGTATCAAATTACTTGTGTTATGTTTTTAACACACGTTCTAAATAGCATATACCCTGATGATATCATATATTTTTCTGATTTTGTTTACTGTAGTCTATCATATACTTTTGGGCATTATAAAATGTGCGTTTTTTGCGTTTAGGTCCTGTAGTCCCCTTAAAATATCAGTTCAAAAATCAGTTTTGTTTTGATGGGTTTAACACGAGAATACAGATTATATAAACTCACACTTTTTTTTTGAGGATGGGAAATCATCAAATGACCCCTCCCGCTCTGGGTGGAGCGGAAGGGAGTGTCAGACTCTTACTGACTAAAACCCACCCGTGTTCCTTCCTTAGCCCTTTATGTTCCGGGCCAGCGGTAACCCTTTCGAACAATCCCGCTGACCCGGCAGGCTTCGGCCCTGGCGGGCCCCACCGAATGATGCTGACATCTCTTTGATCATCTCATCAACTCACACTTCAAGTCACAATCAGGCCCCTCTTTTCCATTGGGCACTCTGGGCAAGTGCCCAGGGCCCCGCGATCTTCGGGGGCCACGGCCTGCTCTCATAAAAAAAAAAAACATTATTTGCAGCCATGTTCCATTCTACGCATTATTAGTACCCGATTCAATGACAAAATATGTGATTTGCAGTGCGATTTACAATAAGTTTCTAGCCTCCGAGTTATGAAACATTATTATAAAACCGAGTACCTACATCCCGAGGACAGCCGAACACATACGAAGCGGGTATTTTTTTTATCGTCTTATAAACAATACACGTGCGGTGTCGCTTACGGTAACAGTGCCGCGAGTTCAATGGGTTTTTTCCCATCTCAAAAAACGCCCAACGCGCCTAAAGAAGTTTTCACTTCAATATTAGTATATGTTTCTCTTATTGTCTCTATCTACACAGGGCCCCGTGATCCTTATGTGCCCAGGGCCTCCAATAGGTTAAAGACGGCCCTGGTCACAATACAAACAGCGGGCATTGACCCAAAAAAAATCATGTAATCTTTTTTATTTTGTCGTGTTTAGATATTGATACCCATAACGTCTCATCACGTTTCGCTAGCTTATTTAATTTGACCCCGTATTTATTAGTAGACATTATTGCTTGCTGTATGGATTGGCTCATGTAATCAAAGCATCCTACACAGCGCAGCACTCTGATCATATTATTACACCAGAATTATTATAACCGCGTAATTATATAATCAATATTGTCTAGATCCCAACAAAGCATACCTCGATACGTATATACGATAGTTGTTTTCTTCTTTATTTGTAGATTATATGTTATAAGACAAAAAAGACACTTTTATAAATCTGCATTTGTAGGCTTTTTAGGTTTACTCTAGGCTAATTATTTAGGAAAAGTTTTTGATTATAATTATCTGAATGTCTATCGGTAACTGTTTATCAAGGTGATATATGTTTAAATTTATTTTTACTATTGGTATAGATAATCTGATTGGAAATGTTTAGTTAGCTGTTTCACTAGTAAAATAGCTGTTTAGCCCTTTTCACGTGCTCTGGCTACCGGGTACCTATGTCCTCGGTTGAAATGTATCTTTCAACCCGGGTGAGTAAATCCGGTACGAATAAAAACTTTCATGCTTGAAAAAATGAGATGGCTGATTTTTGGCGCCATAATAAGTCTTCAAAAACTTTTTTTTTTATCAAACCTATCGATCGAGTGGTGTATCATAATAAAGGGTTTTAAAAGGTGATTACAAAAATATATACAACTTACATGGTTAAGAGTAATTCGAAGTGACAAATCATAAAAAAAAACGTACCAAGGACTAATTCCTCTGCGAAATCTTTCACATTTTGTAAACTAAAAAGCAGGAAATAAAAAAAAGTAATTAAAAAATCTAATAAACCCGACTGTGGTAAAAAAGCTTAATGTAAAATAAAAAAAAAACAAGTGAAAAGACAAAACAAGCCCATTTCAAATTAAATAAAAGTTGGAAGCAGGCGGGAAAATGGGTCCCGCCTGCTTCCAACTTTTATTTAATTTAAAAGGGACTTGTTTTTAGCTTTTCGGTTTTTGTTAACTTAACTTTTTTACCAGCCTGGTTTTTTAGTATTTTTAATTACTTTTTTTTAGGCTTCCGACTCCCGAAACTAATATTAAAGAGCTACGAATGACAGCCGGGTCCAACGGCTTAACGGGCAACAGAGGTGTCTCGATATGTAATGGATGGTCACCCATTCACGGACCGACCGCGACAAACATAGATTAACCTTCGTGGGGCTGTTATTATTTACCTACGAACCCCTCCCTGGATTACAAAATAAGGGCTCGTGTTCATGGTAAATCAGCTCTAAAGTTGTTCAACAATGTTGTTTTTTTACTATGGCAGTACAGACTAGCAAGTTATAGTGTGCTTTACCACTTTTATTTCATGCATTTGCATTGTTTTTACCCGACTGCGCCAGAAGAAGGGTTATGTTTTTCGAGTGTGTGTATGTATGTATTTTACTTTAGTTTCGTACAATTAATGGTGGCCCAGGTGGTAACAGTCGCAACTTAAGAGTTGTAGGAGGAGGCGCTTTACCTAGTGTAAATTATTACATAACCACTGCTTTCCAAACGGTGAAGGACAACATCGTGAGAAAACCGGCATGTCCTAGAACCGAAAGTTCGAAGACATGCGACATCCATCCACCAAGGCACCAACCCGCACTGGGCCCGCATGGTGAATTATATCCCACTCCTTCTCATAGAAAGGAGGCCTGTGTCCTAGCAGTGGGAACATTTGCTGATAATGTTATGGTTCGTACAATTATTTTTTGATGGTTGACATTGGTTTCCCTAAAACGTTTACCACCACGATTGGAGACTGATTGCCTTAGTAATATATAACAGTCATGAAAAGAATTTTCAGTATAGAAATGTACCTCTATGTACGTATATACCTAGTTACTTTGCAGTAGGGATAAGTCTCATCTGTCATCAAGTCCATCTTTAGATTTAAGGATTATGTACTTTAGTCAGTATAAAACAGTTTTTTAGGAGTTGTCAGTACTCGAGTTTGAATGGGCAGCGAACAGTTGTCCTGCCGGATACCTAAGTGGACCCGAGGGTTAAACCAGAAAATGATCTCATAGTTTTTATGTTCACCATCTTTTTTATTCTATCTTACTTGTGATAGTAGGAGTGAGATAGATCATTGAATTTGAATTTTAATGGAAGTGGACAACGGGAACGCAACTCTTATGAAAACTGGCCGCTTTTTTGTTAGGATTGCCTTCTGTTTTGAGTATCTACCTAGTTATAGGATTAGAATAGAATAGAATACTCTTTATTATGTAGATACATCACATAAATTAGAGACATAAATTTAGAACGTCACTGGAAAGGAGAAAATGCTAAAGCGCCATTTGAGCCAAAATGAGTTATAAAATATATCGTTGGATTCAGCGATAGCCATAATCCACAGAGACACAAGCCAAAGGGACAATCTGAGCCAATTAAAATTGACTCAGATTGTCTTGAAACCTAAACAGGTCGACGCAAAAAAAAAATCGAATCCAACGATATAAATTTATTTTATTTAACTCATTTTGGCCCAAATGGCGCTTTAGCATTTTCTCATTTCCAGTGACGATAAATTTTACAAAGGGTCTGGGCGGTCTTATCGCTAAGAGCGATCTTTTAAAGACAACCTTTGGATGGATTAAAAAAGGGGAAGGAGAGACAAATACTGTAGGTAGTCTGTGGTGTACCATTTACATAATACAATAAATACATACATAAAGTATCGATACTATACTTATCTAAATAAATATATGTGTAATAATAAATATGAAACAGGAGCAAATAAAATATAATGATGATGCTTAAGGAGAGAGGAAGTGCTTTTTTATATATTATAATTTTAAAATGAACAAAGATTGACCACGCCTTACCAACACGGGCAAGTCATTCCATACCCGTACTGCTTAAACAGTAAAAGATTTTGTCATAGAAACTAGTGGAATGCATCGGCATCTCTTGTCTCAGGTTTTCCGATGAGCTCAGATATCTACATGAAGGAACTTGAAAGGTTCTATAGGATAATAAGGGGTTGTAGGATTAAACAAAATACGGTAGAGCTGAAACAAGATAAGAGAATTCCGGCGAAGATGTATGGAAAGCCACTTGAGCTTTGTACGAAAATCAAAGATGTGATCATAATTGCGCAAGCCAAATATAAATATTATGTAAAAGTTTTGAAGGCCCTCAACTTTATCTAGTTGTGCCTCAGTAAGATCTGGTGGATAACTGACATCAGCGTAGTCAAGGATAGGAAGTAAAAGGGATTGTGCAAGCGCAGTTTTAGTGCAATTGGAAAAAAAGTTCCGCAATCGTCTATGACTTACCAGATGCAAAAATTTTGCGACTTACTTCCTATATCTGAGGACGTCAAGAAATCAGATGATTTTGTTTCGGAATTAATTCTAACTATTCCCGTACACAGAGCCGTGTTGATGGGGATTGCGAAGGTGGGAATCATCTTGAAAATAGTCAAGAGCAGGGACGCGACGTGTGTAAGCAAAGAATCGCAAAAAATCTAAAAAAGAGACCTGTGTAGCGTAAAATCCTAGTGAAAATTAACTGAATCAAATTACGTGCAATCAACAGGTGCGGTTCAATTCTCAAGCTCTTTCAGGGTTAGCTAACTAAGTAGGTATCTCTATGATTCTATGTCAGGGTTCTTAGATTTTCGAACTCGTTTCGCTATTGCATTGCATAGTAAGATCACAATGACAGTTTGACCTCCCAAGTCAGTTATTATGCTAGTTTATTTATTTTGTAAAAAGCAAAACCCACTCGAGTAAAAGGCGCCCCTTTAGGACTAGCTACGCCACTGGTCAAGTGTAAAAAAAGAGAAATAAAAGTTATAAATACAGGCAGGCATGTTTTCTATTCAGCCGAAAGAAGTCCACTGCTGGACGTAGGCCTCCACTTCGACCGGTTCCGTGATTCTCGCATATAACGTGTACAGGTTCCTGCCGGCCTTCACAAGGTCGTCGGTCCACCTTGTGGGAGGCCTTCCATCGCTACGTCTTCCGGTTCACGGTCACCATTCCAGAACCTTTCGGCCCCATCGGCCATCTGTTTTGCGAGCAATACTTCGGGCAATGTTAGTTACCTTGGTTCTCCTGCGGCGTGTTCTTTAGAATGCTAAATAAAATAAAACAACCAGTATTAAAGAAAGGACCACATGGTGGTATTGGGTCATGAACAGCTTACCTACATTTACAATCACCTAGTAATGTAAGTGCTTACGGCAAAGTTAGAATAAAAATAACAGTGTCTTTATAATCATCTTGTGTAGGGGCGCTGGAATGAGAATCAGTCCTGGGCGCAGTTTTATATTCGCGCGGCTGTGATCGAACAGTTGTATGTATCTACCTACAATTATTTATTTATTTAGTACTTACAGTTTTAGGATTCAATATTGTTAACTTATTATATAAAGAGGTAAAATAGCCGGGCAAACCACTTTAGGAGGACCTACGTAGGCGTCATGATTGTCCAAGATGTTTTCCAGCTGTTATATCTAGTAGAGCTAGCCCAGTTTCTAATATACACTCTGCGGAGTATTTCGAATTTATGAAAGTCGTTTCAGTAGTATACCTACAATACTGTCATTAATTTAGATATAATTACAGTTATTTAGTATTTCTTAGTGTATGTTTTATGAACAACGTTTTAGTGCTGTCGGTAATTCAGTTAAATATAATTACAGTTACTTTGTAGTTCTAAATGTATTAATAAAAACTGCGGTAACGTACCAGTTGAAATACGAAAGCTTTAATTTGTAGGATCTTTTAGTCGATTTTTTCAATGTAGAGGTGTGCGTTGTTGTGGTTATTTACTAATTTATAGAAATGTGCATACATACCCAATGATAAACTTGGTTTAATATTAGTAGAGGAAATGTTTTCAAATGATCTGCAATTGTTAGTTTAGAACGAGCCAGTACCTGGTGGATACTCGGTATTTTTTCAAACTGGATTCTGATGTCCAGGTAGTACATTTGTAATATCATCTAAGGTTTACTTTGATTAAATTAATAGATTTGATTATGGTTAGCTGTAAGATTTTGTGTCACATAGTGGCACTTTATTTAGCATATTTTTTTCTCCATTTACTAACCAACGATTATAACCTTAGACAATACACGAATAAAACAATAATGTGTTCTTTTATTTCGTATTTCCTACCCACAAAAGATTATAATTATTGTGCATTCAAAAGTTTTGATCACAATGGTATTTAATAATACCAATCAATAAATCGTGATTGCGTTTATCACATAAGTAATACCTAAATTATAAACATCAAGTTGTAGGTAGTTTTTAAAAATATAATAATTTTAAATATATATTTTTAAAGTGAAAACTTCTTTGGCCGCGCACAAAATACACACGTATATTGACACGGATTGTTCACAGAAAGGTTTAGAAAATGATGTAAAAGAAAAAGTTGAGGATAAATTAGGTACTTCCGCTTTTAGTTACACACACAGTGGTCGGCGTGTAAAGCCACCGGTGCGATTTTTGCTACATGTTGAAATCATTGTGCCAATTTTTGCGGATTAAGAGTGAGCTGACATCGTTATAGCCTGAGGGACCAGCAGTAACAGGGGCCCAGCAGACTACCATACCGCAAGCGGCATATGCTTAATAACAATGTGTAACATTAGAAATATTAAAGGCTCCTTCAAACAGGCGCGACACGCGATAAAATCGCGCGCTACACAAAGTCACCGCAAGTCGCGCAACGAGCGGTGCCTTTGTGTTGCGCGCGATTCGCGTCGCGCGTCTCGCCTGTTATAGAAGCCTTAAAGGCTCGTACACACTGGCGCGACGCGACACGCGACACAAAGGCACCGCAAGTCGCGCGACGAGCGGTGCCTTTGTGTCGCGCGCGATTCGCGTCGCGCGTCGCGCCTTTGTGTAGGAGCCGTAATGCAAAATACGGCACAGTGAAATATTTATAGCATTAGAGGGGTAAGTAATAGATGATATAACAACAAAATCTCTAATATTTACAATATATAACAACGGAACCTATAATTTTATTTAATATAGCGATTAGTTAATATAATGAACGATTGATATAATTTTAAAATAAATAATTTTCATAAGCATAACATACATTAAATATAAAATCGTTTGACATACCACTCAAAAGATATAAAACTTATTTGGTCTAATAAAACAATAACTTTGTATTTTGTTTAAGAAATATTTAAAAGTATTTATTCTTTGTTTTATTACTTGTAAGTTCTATCGTAGTTATAGGTAATAGTCACCTAAGTAGATATTAAACATAACTAGTAACTAATTACCACCTGCGCTAAGATAGGTCGACGGAGCCCCGCTTCGCGGGGCTCCGTCCCGCCGACCGCCCCGCCGCCGCCGCCGCCCCCGCCGCCCGCGGCCGCCGTCCGTCCGTCCCGTTAGACCTTATAATTTTCGATTAAATAAACAATATACTTATTAAACGTTAGACCAAATGATTTTCGATTACATAAACGTTATATCAAACAACGTTATACTAATTAAGTTTTAGAATAAATAAATGTTATATGTAAAGAAGTTATATCAACAGTTGGTATATCTCACGTTGATTATATCTTATGAACGATAATAAAATGAAATTAGACCAAATGAGTTTATACGTTATGAGACGCACCCGCATTAGAGATAAGCATTAAGTGATATAAAATTTTCAATTAAGTTTTGTGTCCAGTTTTTTTTGGCATTTAGATAAACTTTAACATGTACCGAACAATGAAATAAAACTATGGTATGCATAAACAATAGATTGTATTTTCATGTAATGCTTTCGATAACAGTTCTCGGTAATGTAATATAATATTACTGCAACAGTAATGTAAGTAAAGACGCCAGCACATCAAGCTAATACAATCTGTCAAATTTCTTTAATAGATTTTCAACTTTATCGCTATAGCATAAGGTTCAAGGTTGATTGGGAAAATTAGACAGTTTCGGGTAGCTTGATGTGCTGGCGTCTGTAGCTATGCACACGTAGGCAATACGACCGCTAATGAAATGATAAACAGAGTATTTAATGTTATTTTGCGGTTACATTCACCATGTAAGTTATTAAGACTTTTGGGGTATTTATATTTTGCTGCTCGATCGTACTTAGGACAATCTGCAGAGTTTGTGTTGTTGGTGCCAGGCCACAACGATACCAAGAGAGGACAGCAAAATATAAACCAATTAATAATTTATTTAAAAAAAGGGGAGGTATGTAGGAACTACAGGTTGCAATATTATAATGGTAACAATGCTAAATGCAATGTTCCCCGCGCTTACAGTTCCGCTGGTAGTCGTTTTCCCAACGTTGTAGCAACAACTTGTGTTCTTGTACATTTAGTATTTTATCTATGGAACCTTAGATAAAATACTAAATGTACAAGAAAGATGTGAGAAACGTCACTGTGCTAATAGTCAATAGACTTTATACCGGACACTGGCATTTTATTTGCAACCTTCTCCAACCACGATATCAAAGGTTCCAACACAAAAAAATACAGTTTCTTAGAAAACACTTCGAAATATAAAAATTTTGTAAAATCTTTTCGACAGTCCTATTCTTTTTATGAAGAAAGTTTAAAGCTTTCTGCTGCTACCTCTTTCACTTACAAAAAAAAACATTGCAAGATATCATAACAGAACATCTAATACCTATAATATCTTTATAGGTAAGTAAATTGAATGTAAGTATAAGGATACAACTAACAGTAACAACAACATCATAATTTAATAATTGAATACATATAATTACAGTGAATTGTTAATTCCGCCTATCTACACTTTCATAAACATTTATTTTAATGACTTGATTGGATTCGACACAGACTTTTATGACATCTTAGGACTTGCCAATCAGTAACCGTAGAAGTTTCATAAAATACAGTTTTTGGAAAAATACAATTTTCGGAACTAGACAACAAACTAGATATTATTAACTCAGACACATTTATATAATGTAACCCTAAAAATATTATGGCTAAATTACGTTATCATTCGCAAGCTGAACGAGAAGGAAAAACCAAACCACTTGAGCAAGTGGCGAGCGCAAATACAAGAGACCTGGCAAATATTACTCATTAAATCCGGGGAGACTCAGACAGCCGGAATTATACAGCCTTATATTTACCAACTCTTATCTAAAGATTTACTCATGAGACCATTAATCACATTTTACATTACATTGACTTGAACGACAGAATTGGCGCCTTTTTAGGCTTAATATTTCTTAGTGTATATACATACTTTAATGATACTTTGTAAATACGTAAAAAAAAAGGTTTATTGGACAAAAAGAAAAAGGAATGAGTGATGACAGACATTATACCAACAGGCAATCACCAGTACCTACCAGGCAATAAACAGACCTGCCTACAACTAGATATCTAAGACATTTTTTATGCTATCGACCTAGGTAGAGTTTCAAGAACAATACCTATATTCTAGACACACGCTTGGTTTTTAAATACCTAATGAATTTAACAAGTATTTGTGGAACTTCAGAAACTGCAAGACATGTCAGGCCAGTAACGTTAATATGGTCTTATCACACTCAAAATAAGTTTTTTTTCTGTCGTTGTATAGTTCCGAACTAGGTATAGTTTTAATGTAGACATCTTACTACCTAAGTGTTTTGAATAGCCCATACCACATATATATTACAACGTGTAATGTTATAAACGCAAGACCTCATACACCCCAATTAGAAAATTAAATTACCATTCCTACTGACAGTGTGTTACGCAATTACCCCGCAGGTCACACGTGATTCCGTCCGTAATTCGCGCGTATTCATGCCTTCGTGGTTATTTTTTTTAAGTTTTGAAATCCTTCTAGGGCGGATCCGACATGGTAAGGTTAGCCTTCGTGGTTATTTTTTTTAAGCTTTGAAATCCTTCTAGGGCGGATCCGACATGGTAAGGTTAGCCTTCGTGGTTATTTTTTTTAAGCTTTGAAATCCTTCTAGGGCGGATCCGACATGGTAAGGTTAGCCTTCGTGGTTATTTTTTTAAGCTTTGAAATCCTTTTAGGGCGGATCCGACATGGTAAGGTTAGCCTTCGTGGTTATTTTTTTTAACCTTTTAAATCCTTCTAGGGCGTATCCGACATGGTAAGGTTAGCCTTCGTGGTTATTTTTTTTAAGCTTTGAAATCCTTCTAGGGCGGATCCGACATGGTAAGGTTAGCCTTCGTGGTTATTTTTTTTAAGCTTTGAAATCCTTCCATGGCGTATCCGACATGGTAAGGTAGGCTACCTTACCATGTCGGATACGCCTAACCTTCGTGGTAATTTTTTTTTAAGACTTGACATTCCTTCCGGGGCGGATCCGAATATATTTTTTAAGTCTTGAACATCCTTTAACTTTAACGGATTGATGTGGGGGGTGGTAGGTTCTTCCCCTTTAATTTTATCAGTCACTCCCCACCTCTTCTGACCTTTAAATTGATGTCAGTACAAGAAACGATGTCACTACACATAGAAAAGCTATGAGCGATATACGAATTTGATTGTGCATTTGAATAGGCTTTATTCCTTTGAGATAAGGCTTAAATTTCTTTAAATCAAATATTTTATTACCTTGTTATAACGCGGTGGTTCTAATTTCAGATAAATAAAAAAAAAACGAAAAGTAACTTCTAAAAATAATGACGGAAATCGTTTCAAAAACCGATTCTGAGTAAACTACTTTCAGGTCTTGCGCTTATTCTGTTACACGTTGTATAACTCGGGACAAGTCAAATATTCGCTGAAGGCTGGGGGCCTACTCCCTATGTCCGTCACCCCGTAAGTCGGGCCCCTCCAAAACTATTTCAGTACCGCGGACCTAACCCCACTCCCGTTTAATTAACTTTTCGGACAGGCAAAAACACATCGGGAGTAAGGAAAACTTTGAAAATCGTACTGTCAACTCATTCTTAGTGCGGGCCCCAAAATAATCTTATGTCCGCAGGTGATAAGGAGTAGGGAATGCCCGTAACTTCTGCCGGTACCTACTACCGATTTCGTGCACTGGGAGTAGGTACACCTGACACTGGGCCCGAAAATTTCATCGAATTTCCAATAGGTACCTACACGTAATAATGTAGCAACAAAACAGCTGTAATTATACTATTTAAACAAATAGATGCCTAGATCCTAGTACGTTGAAATACCTTCAAAAAGAACTTCCAAAAAAATGGATGAATATTTCACACGATTAAAATGATGAGTTGGTATGAACAGCCACATTGTTTTAAGAGTAATTGGCACGACATATATGAATGAAAACTTAATTTATCTTTCACCACACAAAAGTTGTAGGTATTTACATAATATCAGATTATAAATTTATGGCCACATGACATTGAGCCTGGTCGCAATACTAGATCTTAACAAAATCTGAGTTCTTTTATTCATACTACAATCAATTTCGAAGTTTACAAATCTAATAATATATATAAAATACGACGTCGACAGCTACAATTTGTAATTATAAACGCGTATTATTAAATGAGATCTATGTATTTGTGTGCAAACCAATGAATTACATGGTATACGCACTAACAGGGGTGCTGCAAGTCAACAAAAATTTCTTACACCTAATTAGGTAAATGAATACATTTCATTCTCACAATGTTTGAAATACCAAAACTTTAGTTTATAATATATTTTTGGCATATAACGGCATCTATTTATGGCCAAAGGACCAGCATGAAGGTTTGGCTTAAAAATCTCAAATATAACACTTGTTTTTATATCTAATGTATTGTGACAGGCAGAGACATGGCAACTTTGAAAAAATATTACGAAAATGGTTCAATAAAATTGTCTATATAAGCATCACCGGACCAGGGGGCATAAAAAGACCACTTTAGCAGAATCATAAAAGGATAACATTATGAATCATAATGGACAGTTAACTGTTAAGTTAATCGTATCAAATCCCATTGGTGAAGGATTTTTCAGTATTTTTTTTTTCTGTGCCTAAATATCAATCAATCCAATCCAAATCTCTTTGATTATACCTACGTAGTGCAGCGAAATAAAGAAAAACACGGGCTGGTTTCGCCATATTATGATTCATAATGTTATTCTTTTCAGGCCTTTTCAGGCCCCCAGGTATAATGTAAGTGCTAAACTAAAGGTACGTACGCCGGTTCAACTCGGTTTGCTCTACATTTTTTTAATCCGAAATCATCAGATTGACGGATTGAACTGATGCTAGATTGATCGTTAAATGACGGCTTCATTCTGCTTCTTTTTTGAAGTCGGTTAAAAATAAATACCTAAGTTTATAAGTGGCACGTGTGATTGTGTCGAGAAAAACTTAGTTTCATGCTTCAGCGGTTCAGTGATGCTTAAATAGACGATGTTGTAATAAAAAACATGGCGTACAAAAGGATCACAAAATCCTAAAAAAAATCAACTACAAAATGCTGAAATGTAAATCTAATTATATCACTTAAACAATATCTTGAAATCAATCAATTAAAAATACTCAGTCTTACGATACGTCAAAAATAATAAGACATTTCTAGGTTCCGTTTTTCACGAAAGACATGGATTAGGTTAGGTTATTTTTTTAACTTCATATAAAAAAAGCACTGATTGACGTGACTAGGAGTTTAAGTTTAACGTTTTATCTTTTTGTTTACCTTTGGCAATATAGATCCCTAATTAAAGAATATTATATATTAAAGATTATTATATATTAAAGATTATTATATATTAAAGAATATTATAATAATTTCTTCAATAATATGTGCTTGCTACACTAACTGTAGCCAGTACTCTAGTAAGCACAAGCTGCTTTCTGAATTCCTGCTTACTGTAGAATTGCATGTAATAAATTGAATCGAAATTACTCGACAAAAATGTTCTTTGATAATAATAGCTACCACTAAACAATTAGTAAGAATAATTATACCAACGTTATTATTATGAATCAACCAAGGAAAGTTTTTAACTGTAGATAACTTCCTTTTTAACATTTGGCATTATAACACTAGTTATTCATGTATACGAGTATAATATTGAATAACTACTGTGAGCTGATTCAATTAATTTTAAATTAATTATTCGCTACCTCGGAATATTATAACAAACTAAATGCCAATGTGTTTAATTCGCTTAGTACCTACCTATCTACCCTAACACTTAAGGACCCGTAATTTTGACATCTTGAAATTAAGGGGGAGTGACACTACATCCATTACTATTTTGATTTCACCTAAACATTAAATCTTATCGTCTAATACTAATATAAGTTACACCGAAATAATTAATTTTCCGAGATCTTTGCTTACTCCAAGTACTTTTTGATGACTATGCATAAGATAAAGTACTGTGGTTTCAAAAAAATCATCGTTTTGAATCTTCCGAAACGAACGATAAAATTAGTTGACGTAATATAACTTCATTTGATTTCTGCAACAATCCGAATTGCAATTGCATTTCAAGAAAACCGATGAAAAAATATTTAATCTTTTTACTACTTTGGTAGCTTTGTTTCAGATCACCTCCAGCATTTAATGCTATTTATTCATAATCCTCCATATTAAATTCCCGGAGTCTTTGTTCTTGCTCTGCCTCTTTTTCGATTTGATCTAAAATTTTTTTCACGTCGGTCTGGAAATATTGAAAAATATTAGTTTAGTGGTACGTATTTCAGCGATGTTTTTGATAAAGATATTCTAGTTATATAATTTTACGCTATAATTATTGGTTAGTAAAGCTTAGTAAAGTAGAAGACTTACCCGTAAATCGGGAAGCGTCGGATCAATATATTCCATTGCACAGACTGCTAATTCTATTTGATTACCATCGAAAACTGAAATAAAAATTTTGGACTGTCAATTATCATATTCATGTTATCAGTAAGTAATAGTTTTTTCAAGTCACTCACTAGATTCGTCGGAGAAGAAGTCCAAGGGTGATTCTAAATCTTGAGATGATTTGTTTTGTCGGTCAGGTTCTAAATCTGAGGGTGGTTCGTTTTGTCGGTAAAAATCTAAATCTGAAGTTGGTTCATGTTGCCGGAGAAATTCTAAATCTGAAATTGGTTCATTTTGCCGGAGAAATTCTAGATCTGAAATTGGTTCATTTTGCCGGCCAATTACTAATTCTGAAATTGGTTCGTTTTGTCGGAAAAGTTCCGTTTCTGTTATTTTTTTTTTATAGACCATATCGATGTCTTCAAAGTCGTTGGGCCGCTTAGTTCCACACGGGAAGTAGTTGCATGAGCTCGCTTGCGGCAACGCTTGATACACATTTGATTCCTCTGCATATTGAGACACTAGTGTTTTTATTTCTGTTTCTACACCGCGATGCTCAAATTCCTCCGTATCGGCTACTTGGAGCTCATTAAACATTTCCTCGCCGTTTTGATTAATATTTGCAAAAATTGAAGATACATTTGAGAACGGGCTTTGTGCGCCATTAAAGTATCCCATATCTGGGGATACCACAGCATTAAGGATTTCGTCTGAATTGTAGTCATTATCAGAATAATTGTCATCCAGCGGAGCAAGAGAACTGTCGGGAGCCTGCACGTAACTTGATACATGAGCGCTCTGGTACGCAACTATCTGTGATTCCTGTCGTACCCTGTGAGCTTCCTGCCGTAACATGTGTGCTTCCTGTCGTACCATCTGTGTTTCCCGTAGAGAAGGAATACTGTTCATTTGTACCGGTTGTATGTATTGGGGTGTAGTATGGCTTGATCCTGCAGCACTTCTGTGTTTATATTTGTTCTCTTCGTTATTAAGATCTCTTTGGAAAGTTTTGATGCCGTAGATCTTTTCGATAGCACGAACAATCCTTTCCTTGTTGGGTGGAATGATGGTCAGCCGATGTGGAGACATGCTCTTCCTTTCCGGGGATGCAGCTTCAAATGGCTCGTCTTCGCTGTCCTGCGGCGAAGGCGACGGCAAATTTGTTACCAGATGTAAAATTACCTGTTCCAGGCGCTTGGGGTCTTCAACTGGCGCGGACTCATCTTCACTTTGCTGAAAAATATAATAAAAATGAATGTAAGTATATTTTAAATGAAAGTTTGAAGTCTGATTTACTAGCAAGCTGCTTTTTTGTTTACCATATATCAAGATTTAATAAGAAACGATGTATATGAAGCTAACGGAATAAGCAAGCTGAAGTGGCAATGGGCCGGCCAAAATGGAGCGATGTTTGCAGGGTGACTGGTGGCAGCAGCTGGATGAGAGTTGCCAAGAAACGGGCTGCGTAATCAGCCCAAAATGCTCCCCCTTCTGGGACACAGGCCTCCTCCCTATGAGAAACAGTGGGCCATAATCCACCAAGCGGTCCGAGTGCGGGTTGGTGGATGTCACATGTCTTCGAATTTTTGGTTCTAAGACATGGCGGTTTCCTCACGCGGTTTTCCTTTACCGTTTTGAGAGCAAAAGCATTTTAAGAATCTGGCTGAATGGCGTGCTATTGGAGCGGCCAATCCCCATCAGTCTGATGGTGATGTTTATTAAGAACAACACATGGCTTGTTATCAATGTTTTTAGAGCAAAACGCACCCGTAGGCAACAAAATTTTTAGAATAATTATTATGAAACCTATCACGTACAAGAACGAAAAACTTACTTCTTTATCATCATGTGTGTCGTCTTCTATTTCCTGAATGGTTGGGCCTTCGTTGTTGTTGACCAGCAAAGTGAACTTCTTCTTCATCATCTTAATGAGTTGCTTGCCTTCATCCTCGTTGACCACAGTGTTAGTGCACACGAAGCTGGTTACGGCGCGGGACTCGCGGTCCACGTCCAGGCAGCCTCGGGTCCTCATGTAGACCGTCTGGCCATTCTTCGTGATCAACCGATAACAGGACTCCCCAAATACTCGGTGCTGGTCGTACACTATAACCCAAACAAAGTGAATATCAAAGTTGATTCTTGATCATTTATTTTTTAAATATCACAAAAGTATATTGATAAGTAATCGCAAATGCAATATTACATATTAAAACCAGATACTAAGATTGTAAACATTAGCATTGTATATTTTACAAATATTTCGCTTGCGCATAAAAATAGCGGAAAATAAAAAATTAACACTTAAGTACCTGTATCAGAAATTCTAAATGCCTTCTTATAAAAGGAAAGTTAGGTGGAAAGGTATTCCTACTAGCACTGATAACATAAATCGGTCTTAAGTATTTGTGTTAGGTATAGACTGCTGTCGCTATGCGGTGTAATGGAAAGACAGAAAGTAGTTATCTCAAGTAATAACAATTTATAGAAAGGCGACAGACGTGACAGATGTGCAGGCGGTAAACAAGTGCCATTAGATAATATAATACTACTCGTCTGATTAGGAACATATTTACTTCTTATGAAGCGTTAAGTGACAATTTCATACACTGTTTACGAGAAAATGTACCTACGCTACAAATGAAATGTTCGAGATATTATTGTAAATTAGTTCAAATACATTCCAAAATGAATAGAACCATGTGTCACACAGCAAATTTGCAAAGTGCATAAAACTTAAATATAAACAATAGTAAAATTTCAGGAAGATGTTTTACGCGCACGCAATTCGAGAATCGGCAATAAATAATATGAGCACACAAACATGAGTGTACGTTAACAAGCAAATCATTTTCAGTTAGCACATTTTCCAGGAAGATACGTTTATGTAAATATATCACACTAATATTATAAAGGCGAAATTTTGTGAGTGTGTGTGTGTGTGTGTTTATATCTTTGTTACTACTTCAAGCTCAATCGGCTGGACCAATTTTGATAAAATTTTGTATGGAGGTAGCTGACACCCTGGATTAATATATAGGCTACTTTTTATCCCAATGTTCCTACGGGATCAACATTTATGCGGGTGAAACCGCGAGGCGTAGCTAATTTCTAATACGAGTATATGTATCCATGTTGCGCCCCACAGGTGACAAAAAATCCATGCGGTTTTAAATAAAGTACCTACACGTGTTTGTTTGTTTTATTTAGAGATACATCCCCAAACAAATGAATAACAAAAGGAAAAGTTTGTACCTATGTATTTGCTGAAAGGCATCCCTTTTCAGCAAATACATAGGTACAAACTTTTCCTTGGCGGCTCACCAGCCACCATGGGTCAACCAGACATCTAACCCCTTTCAGCAGATAAGTACAAACTTTTATTTTGTCTTAAATATATTATATAATATTTGTTTTTATTTTCTTTTAGGTAAATAAACCCATCCAGAAGTATTTTAAACCCGACCAGCGGGGTAATGAGGGTTTTCTGAAATGACGTTCGCCAGGTGGCAGCACTGACACGTCAGGTCCAGACATCTGTCAAAGAGCCTATATTTTCTTTAGTCATGACTGAATGATGAACGAATGAATGAATCGAATGATGAACGTCGTCATATATTTTATAATGGAAGACCTCTTGTCACAGTGGTGCCAACTGGTGTCGTAAATTTTCACGAAAACCCTCATTGCGTAACACACTAACAGTATCTAGCAATGGGTTTCATTTTGACAGTTCCACAACATTCATTGCGTCATTTACGTTGCTGAGCAGACATTTTTGAAGTGAAAACTTCTTTAGCGGCGCTGTGTACTTTTTTTGGAATGGGTAAAAACTTCTAAATTCGCGTCAGGTCACGTGACCCTGATCGAAAATTCGTAAGACGTGACGCGCGTTGTTGAGGACAGCGCCATCTATGCACATCGGGAAGAACTACGAGGGCCTCGCGTACTAACTACGTAGGCCTCGCGTACTAACTACGTAGTTCATCCAACAACGACGAGATGGCGCTGAACCACGGATATATAACTGACGACGAGCAAATCTGAATAAATTCCTTTCACGAGAAGAATAAACCAGTCACTTTGGTCATCATACCTGATTTGCAAAAAACCCTATAAAATAAGGAACACACCTTAACACGCGTGTTTTGTTTATAAGACGATTCACAAAATACACTCGTAATTGTTCAAGTTTTCACTTCTGTCGGCACTACCGGAGTGTCAGTGTTTTTTTTTCCATTCTATTACGGTGTATTAAAATAATGTACAAGTGTAACCTATAACAGAATAATTATTATGCTAAGTTGATAACGTCGACTCACACTGGTCACCTGTTGTTAGTGTAGGTATGTGAACTGATGCAATCTTGTAACCTACATTCAGAGGTCTTTTTTGTAAAAATATAATTTAAAAGAGTGTCCATGGAGTTTCTTGCCCGTTCTTCTCCATAGGTACCTACGCTTTGGAATGGGCAACTAGCTTCATACTTTCTGACTGACCGACTTTTTGACAATTCAAAAGTGCCTGTAAATGGTTTAATTGAAATAAATGCTTTGAGTTTGAGCTTGAGTTTGATGCAAACTCTTTTTAACCCGACACGGAAAAGAACGATGGAAAAACTTCAGAATAATCTTCAACATAATCTTTTCTGCTACGTTTCTAACACAGACCTTTAACCTAAGTAACCTTTTTGCATCTACATATTTACTTTTCGATAGAGAAACGCTTGATTCTACAAGTAGATAACCTTCCTACATTTTCAAAGTTATCTTTCTTTATGAGGTCATTTACTTGCAATTTTAGTGTAAACTATAGTAATTTACTAGCGTATACAATTATTTTGAAACGTGTTCCGTGTTACTGTGGAAAATGTTTCCCGAAACTAGAATTTACGGGCGTAATCATGTTTCTGAAATCTTGCTAGATGGGCGCGGCGCGTGCTGAACGCGGCGGCGGCAGGCTTAGTCCACGCAATTGAATGTTCGCGGGGGCATGTCGGCGCACTTACTCTCTCGCAAGGCAATGATGACCCAGCGGACGTCGTCTCGATGCATGAAGTTCATAGCATTGACACCACTAACTTCGTGTGTCATGTAGCCAGTCACCAAAGCAATGCGCGATTCGCATTGTATAATCTCACCGTCGATCGAGTGCCGGGTGCGATACTCCATTCGGTATGATTCGATTGCACTCTCGTTGATGAAACTCTCGCTCGTTGGTCGGACCATACCTATAAACACCTGGAAAAGATTTCAATGATCGTAATTATCGATATATTTGATGAGTAACAGTCTGATGGTCGTTTCTACAACAATGGGTGAGAGAATTGATTTTTATGAAGCGTCACGCTTTGTCCTTGAGAGGTTATAATGCATTGACGAGATTTTTATAGATATTATTTTTATGACTCAGAAACTCGGAATAAGACATCATTTAACCTATACTAAAAACGTGTTTTCCTTATTTGCTCACTGCAGAAAGAATAATATTGTCTTGTCGAGTTGGAATGACTTCCAGTTAATATGATTTAGTTAGATTTATTGATTGATTGATTATTAAACCTGCGGGGTAATTGCGTAACACACACACTTACAGTAGCAGTAGCTTTCAATTTGATAGTTCAACAACATTCATTGCGTTATTTACGTTGTTGAGCAGACAAGTTTTTAGAACATATGGAGCAATGGATTGACAATATCCTTCAAAAGATTTACATTTTGATTGACGGTGAGTTACGCAATAATTGTACTGACCGGAACATGTTAAAACTATGTTTTATATTTTGGTATAAACCTACTAATAGGTATATTGTCGAATATTTCACATTGAAGCGCGTGGTATTAATCCTAACGATCTCCTTTAATTCACAGTAAACTAACAGCCGAACCCAATTACCTACTTATCTATCACCAGTTTTGGCATACTGGAAGTTCAAAACAGCGGCAGCGATGCGTTTGATGTTAGTTGAATCGATTGACCAACAAAATAAAAATAATTTTGCAGTTGTAATTCAATTAAAAATAAATGCTCTGTTCAGTGGAGTATTCTTTAGGTATTTCTTTAGTTGATTGAATACTAGGGAATTCAATAAAAGAGGAGATTCTCAGTTCGTCGGAATCTTTTTTTTAATGTAGGTACCTATGTTCCCCGATCACTCAGACTGCTAGACCGATTTGTAGATATTCTTCCTGAAAAATGAATTTCGCAGAAATTAATTTCCCAGGAATTTTCCCCGGTGGTCCCATTGTCATCAGGTCAGGATCTGATGATGTGATCCTAGAGAAATCGATGCTTCAAATAATATAAGCACTTCTATAGCGATTTGGCTATATGTAGTAACTCATGCATTCGCTCTCCGAAAGTAGTTTTGACCACACATGGCCACCAAACTGGTCTACACCAACGGAGGACACTACACTTTCGATCGACACTACACTTTCATAATGCGTACAGGGATAATCGTCGACATCGACACTACATCGACACTACATCGACATCGACACTACATCGACACTACATCGACATCGACACTACACTTTCATAATGCGTACAGGGATAATCGTCGGTTAGTGCTTGCCTCATTATATCAAAAGCGGGCTGATGGGCCTCTGCGAGTTGGCTTCGGCCCCTCATACGCCTTCCAAAAGTTCAGGATATGTCAAAGAACAATATAATTAATCAATCCTGATCCAATTTTGACATTTGTATAGACATTTCAGTCCAATTTTTGAATGAGGCTTTTCAGTAACTAATCCAAAAATTAAGTCTTCTGAATTAAGTCGAATAAAAATGGGAAAATGCTAAGCTCTTTATCTAGATCAGTTACCGTGCTGAATTATTGGCACGCGGATTGAAGATCGTACGAACGATATGCAGCTGTATTTGGGATCGAGATTAGTATACAAAATTAAATGCGGGCGTGAATGGTTGATTTACACTTGCATTATTTAGGTAGCGAGTCTAGTCCATATTTGATAGGTTCGTTGAAAGACCGGTAAAGTATTTCATTATTTTCCATCATAGTGGCATGTCAAAGATGGCAACAAAGTCATTCTATTTATCTTTGACATCACTGTTGTATGGATTTCCAGCGAGCAATAAGTATCAAAAAGCGGTGTCAATAGAATTCCCTCTCTATTACAAATTGCTGCCAGCGAGTGCCGCGATCGATTTACTGCGAAGCCCGACACCTCACTACCTGTTGAGTCAGTTTGAAGTATGGCTTATATAATATAGCACCTAAGTAAGTAGTTTAAAAGAATACATTGCTGAAACACATGGCTAACCTGACATGTCATGAGTATAACATGACATGTCATGAGTGTAACCTGACATGAGTATGCTGCAGAAGGTACTGAAGTCCAACCATGAGGTATCTTAACCAATGACCTATGTTTTTCACGTGTTTTAAACACAAATGGTGCATGTTCGTAGTATCCCAGAGGGTTTTTGAGCAAGCATATACAGGGTGAATTGATAGCTGAGTAGGTGCGGCATGATAAGAGAACATCGAAAATATATTTGAAATATTTCAGATAGGAGCCCCGTGATCAGGAGTCCACTTTCAGATTTCAAAAAGGGCCTTAATCGATCGCAAATCTCATAGTAACTGCTGCATTTGGGCCTTAATTTACTAAGACCACTTAACGATTCTTTACTTCGAAACCAAGTCAATTCCTTAGTTATTCCCGCCAATCTCGCGTTCATTTCGCGCAGTTTTGTTCATTGTGTCATAGAGAATAAGGCCTCCAGGTCTTTTTCGTTTTTCTGCGGTCTAACAATACAGCAATATAAAAGATAATTAAGAATAAAATAATTTTGCATAAGATTAAGCTCATCATCTTATTCTAGATCCATAAGGAAATCGTCCTATCGAATTTTCTTCAAACATTGACTTGTATGAACACCCCGTCCTTATAGGTTGACTTAGACAAGGCACTCACTAAATGTGAAAAGTGATAAGAGAACCAAACGACTATCCTACTGACCTGAAGCCGATGCGCATGCAAAACCACCAAGCCGCCAAACAGCCGAAAAGCGCCGCAAACTGCCGAAACTTTTGTTTAAAGAAGTAGAAAATCAACTAGCTACTGATGCTTTACAAATTAAAGGTACTTACAATATCATTACCGCTGGAGCATGGATTCTCAGAGCGGGCGCGTGCTCGGCGCACGATCTGGCAGCAGCGGTTGTAGCCGCGGCAGGCGCGGTCTGACTTCCTGAGCGAGCCCTCCACGTGGCAGGTTACGTACTGGCTCGGCTCAGATCGCTGGCCTAACTTCTTCAGCCTGCCAAGGTTTAAATAGTCACATGAAAAAAGTAGCGCAGCAAACAAAAAACAATCTCGCAATAATAAGGAAAAACTCGTCTTACTTTCGCCGTTTGACTCGACCACATGAAAGTTAACTTGAAAAAAGGTCTCAAGATCGCAATGCATGAAAATTCTAAGGTAAGAGCAACGATAAATATGGCAACAAGCTCCTTTTAGTTTCGAAGCTAGCTCATAGTGAGAATATGAAACTTTATTACAACTTGAGCTTGAAATGGCATTATTATGAAATTGTGTGACGAATCGAGTTGAAGAGACATAGAAAAAGAGCTGTGATTAGTTTTACTTTGAATGAGAACAGTAAAAAAACCGATGATTTTAAATAATATGACTAACATTTGGCCAGGCAGTAGATTTGTATTAAATACTTTACCTAATTTTTAGCAGCCTCTTTGTAATGTAGGCTACAAGTTTAAACTTCATGGCAAAAATGTTAGTCAGGTAGAAGAGCAACCTCACTCTGGGAACCACACTCATTGAACTCTGAAGCTACAATGCCACTGATGGTTCTATGATCCTACCATTTCGCAAACCTTTCCCTCTTGGTCACGTGTTCTTACCACATCTATGGGGAAAACTAGTGTTGCCCAAAATCGGTCTTGGTCTTGCAGTCTTGGTCTTGTTCTTGCATTTTTGCAAGACCAAGACCAAGAACAAGACCGACTTATTGTAGCAAGACCAAGACCAAGACTGACCCCTGCAAGACTTGAGCAAGAACAAGACTAAGCCTGCAAGACTCTTGCGTCTCGCAGTTAAGTCAAACTGAGATTTGGGCATTATAGTAGGTATTTGGTTTCAATCCCGATTTTGATAGACGTTCCCCAGTATCAAAACCGTATCGTCATAACACTAACAGGTATTGTATTGATTATTATATGTTTCGACTATTTATTAAGTAGGTAGGTAGCGTGTTTCTTACAAATTTGTTCCCATATGTGAAAAAAATGTACCTAGCATAACTTTCTAGCAAAGTTCATTTCATACCTTGTAGGTATATCTACATACGAGTATTATATTACTTGTATAAGTCTAATGTGCAGATCTAACGTTAGTAGGTTGGTAAAAATTATGTACCTAGGTATTTATGTTTCAAAGTTTATATTATTCTTCTATTCAGCAAAATTTAAAACTAACAGCGAGTCGAGTAGGTCTAGTACTAGTAGCAGTTTTTAAGCCAGCCGATGTTATGGTACAGACGCCAGCACATCAAGCTACTACAATCTGCCATATTTCTTTAACAGATTTTCAACTTCATCGCTAAAGCATTAAGGTTCATGGTTGATTTACCGTAGCGCTTCCCCCTTAAATCGATGAAGCTTTAGAAAAATAATTATACCCTCATAACGAATCTAAAATAAAAGTAGTAAATGGGTCATTCAATTATGTAGATGATTAAAATGCCTCATGTGACGCGTCTGTTAGATTCATTGGGATTCATGGCCGACTCGACGCCGCGCGGGGATTCCCGCAATCTTCCGCATTTTTTGTCAGGTTCAAGCATTTATGCACTTTATTGTAATAATTTTAAAGTTTATTTTCAAGTGCGTTAATAATACGAGGAGACCGCTTGGCGCTGCGGTCCCTTTGTCGCGGCATTTGAAAGAGAATAGCGTAGGCGCGAAGACAGTGTTGACCTCGCAAATGAACTTTAGCAATACAGCTGATCAGGTATCCCTTTCGAGTTTTATTTACATTGCTGTTTTAAGTGAAATAAGTGAATTTACTATTTTTTTTATTAAAAATCTCATTGGGTCAGATAGAAATAATTATATTATACAGTTTACAGTAAAAAAAATTGCAGAAAAAAACGTAAAAAATTAAGAAAAAGCCGACGAAAAATTTCAACGTAGGAGGGTCCAGAATCATGTACTGAATCCATGGTAAGCGGTTGCGCGTCGATGTCCCTGCCACCCTGAGCAATAGACTAATAAGTATTTGAATGTAGTCTAGTCTAAGTAGTAGAGTCTCGCAAGACTTGCGAGACTCTTGCTGCAAGACCAAGACCAAGACCAAGACTCAGAGCGCAATACCAAGACCAAGACCAAGACCAGGTGTATTGACGCAAGACCAAGACCAAGACTGGCTAAGGTCTTGTCTTGGTCTTGCATTTGGGCAACACTAGGGAAAACATAGAAATTCCGGCTTCAACAGCGTAGGAGTCAGAATTATAAAACTAAAAAAAACAGGGAAAAGTATGCGCCAGTCTTTGAAATTATTTTGGGAAGCTTTCAACACATTCCGACTTTAATTGCTTCGATACATTGTTTATAATATAGTGTTTAAAGAATATTTTGACCGATTAGTTTTATTCGTCTTACTGCTGGGCAAAGTCTTAGGCTCCTACTCAGGTCTACATAGAGGGAAAGATGATGTTAGACCATTACAAAGTCTAGGTTTGCTGCAGATGATTGAAATCTAAGATTAATTAGAATGTAGGTAGGTACTGTGTATTAATGAAGTGTACGTCTTTTTTTTTTTTTGAGGTTGAATCATCAAATGACCCCTCCCGCTCTGGGTGGAGTCTGAGTCTCAGACTCTTACTGACTAAAACCCACCCGTGTTCCTTCCTTAGCCCCTTATGTTCCGGGCCAGCGGTAACCCTTTCGGACGATCCCGCTGACCCGGCAGGCTTCGGCCCTGACGGGAGCCTCGGTTGATGCTGACATCTCTTTGAGGCGCGTGTGGAGCACGTACGCGCCGTCTGGCATGGGCCTGGTCCTGATCGGACGGTGAGCTACCCATTACTCTCCGCCCGCAGGCCCGCGCCTACGATGGCCGGGAGTTGTCGCGCGGCTCCCGACGCCCGGAGCGTCTCCCGCGGCGGCTGAGACGGGAGGCTCTCTCCCTCGCCGTCCCGCCGCCTCCTTCGCTAGCACGACTGCTTCGCAGAAGCATGCGACTGCCCCCCACTCCTTCTCGCCCCGGACCATGACTTGAACCGAGCCGGACGCGAGAGGTCGCCGCCGCTGCCGATCGCCTCTACGAGGACACGGCGGCGGTGCTCCGCCTAAGCGGGGCAGACCTCCACCGTATGCTCCACCGTGTCCTATGAAGTGTAAGTCTTAGCGAGGTTCGTTTCAGGCACGCGATTTCTTGCTCGAACGAATGATTAAATAAAATAAATAAATAAACGATAGATGGACCGTTTTAAAGATGATATGGCTAGAATCACCACAGAATGCCGCCTCGTCCACAGAACCAAAACGCCTTAGTCAACAGCTTACAACGATTACGCCGCATTGAATATTTGTTCTGTGGCTACTGAGATGACGACTAATAGTGAAGACGTACGGGAGAAAAAGACATGCTGCGCCATGCTGCGATGAAGCTTGTTTTACCTCTATATGGTCAAACTGGAAATAGTAGGTAGTGATTTTATTAGTATTGGAAAAACATCCAGTATTTCTATTTATGTAAAATAAAACGTTTTGCAGAAACTGGCATATCTATTTTATGTCCGGTTTTTCCAGCCGGAAAAACAGGCATCATAATATAATGAAACGCATATTTTTCGTTGCCCATTAATTATATTATAGCTATTTATAGTATCTGTGTAATATGACCAGTTAAATAAGTCGCATTGGCGGCATAATGCAATTAAGTTCAAAAATTCGCTTCTTGCACATGTTAAAAGCAAATGATAAAAGCTTAGGTATTTTACGTACATTCTTACACTAAGCCCTAGCCCTACTACACCACTGCAACTCCTGAAATACAGAATCAACAGAAGTTTGACGATTCCTGAAGAAACAATTTCACTATCTTGGATCCCGCAACTAATTCAGAAAATACATTCGCAGACTGGTAGATTCATTTAAAAACACAGTTTCCCTATTACCATCACGCATTCAACCATGCTGGTCGAGCCTTAGGTGACCTGCAGGCACTATCGGCTATCGTAGGTACACTCAGTATGTTACTTGTTCGATGGCGTAAAGTTGGCGTTATGCGCTAGGAGGAGCACAGACGCTTAAAAAATTGTGAACGACACTTCATTTAGTTGAAATACCTTGTTCACGTTCGCGGTCAGCCTCCTGTAGTGAAAAAGTTTATATCGCTTACTTGATAGACCGTAGGTACCCACCTTATTATAAATCGTCTCTTCTCGTGTGCCAGAGCCTCTTTGGCTTTGCGAGCGGCATCAGGTTCGTCAGGAATCATGAGTTCTCCGTTGGGGCCCAGAGTCTGGGTCCTGGACATCAGCTGTTCGCGCAGCATGGCCCGGTCACCTTCGTGAGTTATATTGAAAAGGTTCTGACCGAGCAAGTCAAGCTGTTGGGAGAAAATTTTACAATATTCACTTAAGTTTCGTTTATGGACTAACTACACAATTGGAAAAGGTTAAGAAATATTATGGTCTTTTGCACATCATGTGGGAGTTGTTTTTCACCACGTCAGCGACATGGTACACCCTATGAGAAGTAGCAATAGGTAAGAAAATATGATGAAAATAGTAAACGTGACGTGACGATAAACGTGTCCGCAAGGGAGGCCATTACTGACGGCAATTATGTGATAGCCAAAGACTTTTCATAAATGCATAGACTATAGTGATTGGTTTCATTTGCTTTAAGGCTCGTACACACTGGTGCGACGCGACACGCGACACAAAGGCACCGCAAGTCGCGCGACGAGCGGTGCCTTTGTGTCGCGCGCGATTGCGATGTAAAATAGGTGCTTTGTTTCTGTTTTGTTGTTGTTTTTGTTTGGTGCTCGTCTCTCAAAACTATTGCAACAGTTTATGTTGCAGAGTTTTTGAAACATGGGCTTAAAATAAATATCATAATATACGTAGTTACTACTTGGTAGGTACCTACTTACGCATATTATCTGCAGTTTGTTGATTATTGAATACTGTTATATAAGTCTTCCTTATTAATTTCTTAAGTTTAGAAACTAACGGTGGAAGGTTTGATGAGTCTCTCCTGAAGCCAAAACTCAAAAACGTTTTTCTTTTTATATCTCTTCTATTAATTACTGACCCTTAAATTGGCAAATGAATCTATTTCTAAAATGTAATATTTTTTTGTTATTTCCTAGTTCATTATGATCCAGGGATTGAAAACCGGTACGAATTTGGGTTCCGGTTCTTCATTTCGGTTCCTAAAAAGGTTCTTCTTTTCGGTACGGTTCCGGTTCAGGTTCCGGTTTGGTTCTGGTTCCATAGTACCGGTTCCAAATAAAGGTTCCAATATACCGGTTCCGTATCATCCGATTTAAAGGTTCTCTAAGAAAGAAGGGTTAATGTTTGACGCGTGGCTAGCGTATCTTTTCTTTCAGTTAGCCTTCGAATTATTGGTGAGTAGAAGTCAGCAAACAGTCAGTGTAGTCTGTACAGTGTCAGCAAATATTGACAGTAATTATTATTAGTTGTTTATATAATCTACAGTTACTGTTAATAAATTAATATAAAATGGACAAAGGTAAGTTTAATCGTATTGTATTCACTTAGATATTATCATCTCCTTTATTTATTGAATATACAGGGTTAATGGAAAAACACCAACAACCTCTTAAGAGGTCATTGTACAACAGACGAGTACAATGAATGTATAATATAAATCAAACAATGAAACAAATATAGGGGGCACGCGTTGTTCATGCAACGAATGATGCGAATGATCTACAAATGCAATGTACCCCTCTCTCCTCTTACAAAATATCCTATCTTGCCGCTATTGTCCTGCGCTGAGCGGCATCGTATGAACTCGTTCGGTCTCGTACTCGTACCGCTAAAGAACCGGTAAAATAAAGGTTCTAATTTAGGTTCCGGTTCCGGTTCGGGTTCTAGCAACCGGAACCACTAAATACCGGTACTTTACCGGTATTTTAGGAACCTTTTCAATCCCTGTTATGATCCCAGAGAACTGAAAAAAATTGTGAAAAAAGTTTACTTATTACAGTTTTCGCGAAAATCTATGTACTCCGGAGAGTACATTGCCAACTATAGTATAAAGTATTTCTTCTTATGTTTGTACTACGTAGAGTACGGTGCCAAGGTATCAATTAAACACATCTAAGTTAAATCTTTAGTTTAATAATCATAATAATTTCAAAGTTCTTATTGAACAAAATTTATTGAGTGTGAAATTGACGGAAGCAATTTCTTTTGTTTGTTTCTCCTACCACAAAACACAGATACCTACATTTTGCTCTTTGTAAAAAGACTGGTTCTTGGACTTAAAAAACAGCGAAAGTATTCCAATACTGTTTCATTTTGAGTTTTACGAAGCTTGTGTACTCCCTCATCCACCTATGGCGTAAATAAGTTTTTTCCAGCTGAAATGGTGGAAGGAAGTGTGATTCGTCTTCAGAACTAGAACTTTCATCGGAACATGCATTTTCTTTCGGGATCAAAGCTAATATCTTATGCGATCGTGTCAGGTTCAAGCACTGCAGAAAAAGAAAAAAGAACATGCTGTACGACATACAATCCACACCTCAATCGATATTATTTTATATCAAAACAAACAAAAAAGCCAGTTTGCATTTCTTTATGTTCTTGGCAATGTACTTCGTGTATACCGAACTTTATTTTGTGTTCTTTACTAAGTACTTGGCAACGGTGTTCACGGAGTACACACAAAGTTTCGAACTCATAAAATGATGATTACGTAATTTACACAATAAATTACGAACGATTGATATTATTTATAATGTCCATAAGCAATTTACAGCCCAATAACCACAAGTCTCATTCAAAAAAGTTTAGAAAAACTTAAAAAACTTATCCGTAACGCATGGGCGTAGCCAGCCATGGGCTCAGGGTGGGGCAGCAGTCAACCTATCCCCCCCCTCCCCCGGTAATTTTTTTGTAACTTAAATTTAGAGGTTTATATTTTCAGGTACAGAAAATAAACAATTACACACAGGACAGATATTATAGTTTTATTTATGAATAGTCGGTGTTTATAAATTTAAGTTTTAACTAACTTTATAAGTAATATTACTTCAAGAGAAGCCGGCGTGGGTTCTGGCAGAACCTATTTAGCACTTCTTCTACAAATGTATTTTTTGATTCGGCGATCCTCGTTCTGTGCACACTTAGCATACACAGGCCACTTAGACGATTTTCGCTCATGGTTGAGCGAAGCCACGTTTTGACCCGCCGTAATGTGCTGAATGATCGCTCTATTGTACAGGTCGTACATGGCTGGGCAAGAAAAATAGCGAGCGCAGTTTTTACGCTGGGATAAAATTGCATTTCCGAAATTTTGATCAGATCCGCCACTTCCATTTCCTTCAATGCATTAATTTCCGTATTTTTTTCTTGTCAGAGCCAGGGTGGGGCAAGCGCCCCAGCTTGCCCCAGTGTGGCTACGCCCATGCCGTAACGCAGAGACACCAAACCGCTTCGAAAACATTTTGAATTTGACAGATAATTTTCGATGTTACCACATCCTAATATTTTTTCTACCAAAATATACAAGTATTGCAAGCTAAAAAAAACATAAATGTTATTCTTTTTAAGATTATCACTACAATTGCTTTTTTCAAAATGTATGTCTTTGGTGGAGTACACTGCCAATTTAAGGGTTAAATAGACTTCAACTTTTTTATAAAAGCCTACCCTGTCCCACTACTGAGTAAAGTCCTCCCCCAAATCCTGCCAGGCACCCTTTTCTAGAGCCACCTCGACCAAACCCATTTTTTTTTTCAGGATTGGAAATCATCAAATGACTTCTCCCGCTCTCGGTGGAGCGGAAGGGAGTGTCAGACTCTTACTTACTAAAACCCGATCCAACCCTTGCGGTACGCGTCTAAGTCGTCTCGACTGCTATTGTAAAACTATTAATTATATGGTGGGATATTATGAAATACGCTACCTACTGTATTCTGCCGGTCGATTCTGTAAAAATCTCACCGTGAAAACTTAGGTGAAGTGAGTTTGTTTTTGCTAAGAATTGACACAATTGACACCTCACTCCACGCTCACTTCACCTAAGTTTTCACAGTGAGATTTTTACAGAATAGTACCGCTGTACAGCCTAACCACGTTGTCGTAAAAGTTTCGTTCCTACATTGTTATGCTAAAGTTTAAAACTTACCTCTGAGTACCCAAGGTATTGGCTGACATTTTGTGAGACAACTACAATAATGCCTCTGTAAGTAGTGGTGATCAGGAAGCCGTTGAAAAGGCTCAGCGCCTTGAGGATCGAGGCAGAGCTGAACCGCTGCCTCGACTGGCCGATTGAGTCTCCAAACACTGCGAAGAAGAGGATTCCATTAGATAACATAGCATCGCGACTGTATTCCCCGACGGGTAAGGCAGAGGTGATACCAATAGTATACAAAAGTATACCTACAATTTTAACTGACTTCAAAACAAGGAGGAGGTTCTCAATTCGGCTGATTTTTTTTTCTCAGTACTCCGTTATTTATAGATTGATTCTATAGAAATTTTATCAAAAACGGTCCAGGAATTTGGTTTTCAATACAGTATCTAAATGTAATGAAAACGATAATGAGACTGTGTTGAACTTATTTAAATTCTGTATTTAACTTGTTATTTTTTTATTATTATCTTTGTAAAACATTCAGACACAATGTAAATTGTTACCTATTAAAAAAAAATCAAGTAAACTAATTTGCTTTTGTATGTATGTTACGTGATATCTCCGGCAGTTGTAAATCGATTTTAAACATTATTTTTTTAATGGAAACATACCCTAATGTTTCAGAGGTGGGTCTCATATAAATTTTATTAACTTTGCTTGGGTAATTTTTGGGATAGCTTCAATAATACGTATTTTTGCCACTTAGTTTATATTGATGATGTTATAATAATTTCCTGTCACTGATATTTACATAGCAAATAGTGCTTTACGAATTTGTGTGTAAAAAAGTCTTTATACCAGTTATGTTTAAGGCGAAAGCACCAAGGTAGCCGGCGAAATTCATTTTTTTTACGTTTTTTACAATTTGCTGGTTAGTATTAAATTGTGCGTTGATTAAATATGATTCACGGCCGTAATAAATATGTATAGCTTTTTAACGTAAAAGCTTTTTTTCATATAACTCTATTGGTTTACGCGGCGCACACCAGAAAAGCTCCTGTCGGCATGATTTTTTTCTGACATCTACATTCCTAGTCATATTTCAGCCAATTTACACAAAACCTTAAAGAATTATGCATCTAAACCTTCCTCATGAATCATTTGATACCCAGTACGGTAATTACAAATTACAAGCACTTTTGAATTGTCAAGGAGTCGGTCAGCCAGAAAGTCAAAGTCAAAGCATTTATTTCAAATAGGCACATAAAAGGCACTTTTGAACTTCAGAAATTACAACAAATAGAATTGATTCTAGTCGCCCGTTCCAAAAGGTAGTTTTCGTATGGAGAAGAATGGGCAAGAAACTCCATCACTACTCTTTTAAAATGTTTTACAAAGACGCTAGTTGCCCATTCCAAGCGTAGTAGGTACCTATGGAGAAGAACGGGTAAGAAACTCCACGGACACTCTTTTAAATGAAAATATTGTCACAAAATATTGGCTAAATACATCATTCAAAAGAAAAAAGCAGTGCATGTCAAATGCGACAAAAGTAAAAAAAAATTGAAATAAGCCAAGGCAGCTAAGAGATGACCAGTCCCAACTGAGGGCAACCGTTCACAAACATGACGCATGGATCAGCATCATTTAACTCAACCATTTTGAAGGAAGTCGAATGATCTAACACATGCGCCACCATCAGTGAGACATTTGAGTGAGCAAGACATAGGTACTCTAGAGAATTCAAATAAACGATTTTGCGGCTAAAATCCCCCTGGACTAGCCATATAGGTACGCACGACGACATATTAAGCTATACATTTCCTGTATAAGCTTACTTCTTACTTCTTCTTCTTTTCGTACGAAAAGCCTAAATAAAACGCGAGGTCAGCTACAACGGAAATGTATATCTTAATGTGTCTTCGGGTGTACAATGGTCATCATCTGCCTAGCCTTTTTCCCAACTACATAATTATGTTAGGGTCGTCTTCCTGTCTAACAGGATGCAGCTGAATACTAGTATTTTACATGGAGCGACTGCCTATCTGACCACAACCCAGTTACTGGGTAATACGATACCTCTTGGTAAGACTGGTTGTCAGACTTTCGGGCTTCTGACGACCCGTAACGGCTTAACGTGCTTTCCGAGGCACGGAGGGGTCTGGGTGTGATGTAAGATGGTCACCCATCCACGGACCGACCGCGGCATGATTTCACACGGGACAGATTGCGAATCTTTTTTTTTTTCTATTTGCCCCCACAAGTGACCCTCATATTCAAAATTCATTTATTTACGTTGTACGTCTGTGTTTGGGTCACAGAGATTAATATGTGTATTAAATTTCAACTTACTCGGTCCATTAGATTCGGAGCAAATTGACTGTGACAGACGGACGGATATACACACGAGTGATCCTATAAAGGTTCCGTTTTTTCCTTTTGAGGTAAGGAACCCTAAAAATGGCTGTATCTTCACTATTGAGAGCAAGCCTACGAACCAAATGAAAAATATCAACTCAATCAGTATCTGTCAAAGTCATACCTACTGGTTTTTACTTCAACCCACCATGTGTTTTATTAATACTCGTATAACCAACTGTGACCGTACTGTGTATTCGTCGTGTGTTCTCGTCATCTCGTCGTGTGTGTGTTGTATTATTTTATATTTGCAAAAATAAACTTTTGGCCCTAAAGTTTAGGGTAACAGTTCAATTTTCAACTGAAATCGAATGTTGCTTCAACAAACAAGCCTACGCAAACGAATGTGTAGAGAATCGGTGATGCTATTTTTGTATAATTCATAGGGAAAACAATGAATGGAATCGTTATAAAAATGGGGAAAATTGAAACTTTTATAATGCTAAAAAAGGTTTGATGCTTTTACTGCGATTGTTTGATACGATATTTTTGGATGAACAAAATATTTTTTGGTAAATATAATTGATAAATAATATAAATTTCATCTAGCGCCTTGAAAATAAATCGAGCTAGCTATTTTATTTTATCAAAAGAAGACATTACGTTGTTGCATGTCGCTAAGCAAAACCATACCTATTTACAAATTAAACATAATATAGAACACACACTTGCATCACAAAAAGTAAATAACGTTGATAGTCACATGTTTTCAGCTTCGTCTGGTCCTGTTTTAGTAGAATCATAAAATTATATTTTAAAATTGTGATGTACTCATGTTGTATAAGGTTATGGCTACATTACGCCACCGCGGAAAGATATGTCATGCTGTCGCTGTCTACGGTGACATTGAAACTAAAATAACTGAATTCGCAATGCAGTGTGTGGACGCCCTTAGAGAGGAGCATGGCGCAGCACGTGCGCGTGCGCTCACGTTACCATACACGACCGGATTTTATATTGATAGACAAATATGTTACATTGCAATAACTAATTGTACTAAATCCTATTTAATGTGGAAATGTTTTGTGTAACTAAAACACCATTATTTTTATTGCATATGTGATTTACTGCTTATTTGCTCAATAACACACGCACAGAAACATGTAAGTAGTTCAATAATTGATTTAGAATTTAGTTACATAACACCCCATTATGATACTTACATAACGAAGAATATGACGCATTATTTTTTAATGTATTATTAATTGATAAATTCTTTTATATTAGAAGAATGCAAACGAGAGTAGTCGCACAGATAACACCCCAGACGCATTGCTATGCGAGTAAGCGGTTAATGAAATGCATTTCGTGATCATTTCTCGGGCAAACAAATAGTGACACGAATGTGTGAGCCGCTACTATGAATAGATTTGCACTTTGCACTAGTTTATTGGCTGCGTCCAGTAACCGACGGATCCTCATTACATGGCGCCGGTACATTGTAACTGCAGTTTTCAAATCATCGCCTTCACACTCTCCAAATCGAGAACGGTAGCGATCAAATTTATTAGAACCGCAAATATCTGGGCGGGGAATTGTCACACTGACGAAAAAGCGACGCTGCAACAATGTTGCCTAATACACACTTTACTTTTACGTCAGAAAATCAATGAACTACATCTAAGAGAAGGCATTGCTCATGTTTATACATTACCTTCATCAATATTAAAAGTCCTACCTTGAACCCATTTGTGGATGCTAGCTAAGTTGTTACTCTAACAAACGTAGTTATTCTTATTACTGGTCTGTCTTTAATCAATACTTTGCTTTACCCGCCTTCTTCCTTTTATAAGAAATTAATATTCTAATTTGGTGACTCAGTGTTTATACATCGCAACAGGTACATATGTACAGAGATACCTGTTCTGCGCAATAATTATAGGTATGTACCTAAGTAGTTAGATTATAAATTATTGTCTCTTTATAGTTTTGTTCTTGATTGGTATATGCTTAGGTCAAGACAACGAGAATTATGAATTATTTATTGAATGATTGAAAATAGTTTCAAGGAAATATGTAAGTTACAGCTAGTGTCATCACTCATAAACGGTATGATATCCTTTTTGAAATTACTGACTTAATACAGTCAAATTTAGAGGCAATTCAACAAAAAAATGTGTTGTTTCAAACGTACTGTTATTAATTCATTAACACAACAACATTAACTTTCCGATAATTCACAACTGTGTCCTTATTTTATCAAAGTAATAGGTACACTCGTATGTGCAAAATGGCATGCCATTAATAACATAATACAAAATGTGCGCACCTGCATCGTCTGCGTCTACTACCCTATTAAACGTAATTGGCCTTGGTTACAACGCTATCATAGTCCACACTAGAACTCTTTAGTTCGGTCGTGTATGCCCATCGTAACTAGTATGGGTGGAGCTTGCATTCCAACTCATAACAATTACTGTATGGAATGTGGTGAAACTAGAAATTATTTGCAAATTAAAGCGTAGAACTAGATCACTCAACTGCGTCACTTAATTCATTAGGTGAGCAGGAATACAAAAGAAACATTCAGTAAGTAAGAGTTAGAAGGAAACAGCTACCTGAACATTCCGAAAAAAAAAATTGCGATGAAAATCTTCACTGCGATACTACTGGCTTCGATACACGTTACCGTGAATGATTTTCACTGCGATACTACTTGACTTCGATGCACGGTAAAGGTTTGTATTGTCATTCGCTCGCTCTTGCATCCTACGTCGACGGAGCCCCGCTAACGCGCGTGCGGTAACGGTAACGTAAGTATATAGCGAAAGAAGAAAAGATAATTCGGAAATCATTCGGAGTATTGAAAATCGGAATGTCGTTGTTCGGACTAAGAACCCATCGAGCATTTGATTCTTCGAACATATGAAAATCGGAAAACAAACAAATCACATTTATGACTTTCGGTAAAATAAGTTTCGTGATTTTTTATAATAGACATTATAATTCTTAGGTATTATGAAATTCGGACTTTAGAAAATCGGAACATCGAAATTAGAAATAAAATATTTTGGAATATTTGGGTGTTCCCGTTCAAAAGTGCCTTTAATGTGCCTATTTGAAATAAATGATTTGACTTTGATTTTGAATATTGAGTGCAGTACTTACCATATTGGTGTGCTCGGAGGTAGTGTGCGGTCAGTCGCAGTACTGTGGTCTTGTCGATCTTCCGCCTGGCGGCCACCACGGGTGGCACCATGGATGCCAGTTCCGCCACCGACTTGTTCAGCCGGTCTCTCCTCATTTTCTCGGCTCTATTACGAACCTCCCTGGGGCTTTCCCTGCGAAAGAGTTAATTAAATCATAAGGGCTGATTTTACCAGAGTCAAATATCTTTTATCCGTAGAATAAAATTGATGTCTGACAGTTCTACTCGTAGTAGGTATGGAAAAACCATCAAAAATTCAAAATTTATTCTCAGGATAAGACTTATTTATTCTCTACGTTTAAAAGTTTGTTGAAATTCGCCCTTAGCAATAAATCACTAAACCAATCTTCTTGTTACACATCTATTCTCACTCACGCAGTTTCCAATCAAATAATGAAATAGTTATATTTCTTCTCGGCCAACTTTCGTATTGATTATCCAGAAATGTTTACGTTATTTGTATCATGATGTCAACTTATTACCTTTCAGTCACCCAGGCAATGTTAATAATGGTTATAACAATTTACAGACATGGATAGTCTCCTTCCGTATCTAACAATTCCGGTTGGTTGTTCTAAAGATATACATACAATATACATGTATTATGAACATGAACTAGCATCTAGAAATAGCCTAATTGAAAGTTTACAATTCCTGACTTTTGTATAATCAAACATCCTGTTAGTCGAACAGATTACATTGTAGTGTACTCGGTTCGTCAACATAATGCGCATACACACTAACGCATCCTGATTTAGTATAGGACTGAATATGTTCATATGGTCGGATACTATAGGTAGGTCCTTACATACCTACCTATACTCCGTTTTATTAGATTCGCTAAATTCCAATTTAGAAGTCAACAATTTCACCAACTGTATACCTTTCGATAAGCTTACCTACAAGAAATAATGTTAATAAACTTTATCAGTGAAGGGAAGTTGAAGATATTAAATCTGCATGTTGTCTTATAGACTCGAGTTAAACTGAATTTCATGTGACATGCAAGGACTTTAAAGCACGTTACAATATGCACGTTACAATATAATGCAATTTTTGGTTCGTATCGAATTGATCCGATTCTATGAATAATCTTAATCATCTAGCGATGGTCAGTTAATAGGTTGATGCTGTGCAATTAATCGAAAACTGCCATATTATGTAAATGTGTAGTTCTTTGAAACCGCGCGTTTCAATCTTCAACAAAAAAGTTCTTTTTTATCACATCATTTAAAAAGAGCTAGTGTATTCTTCGTAAACAGGGATTAAAATAGCTCTTTAAAAGTGATTTGAATTTGGAATTTGGATATTGTTAGTAAAAGTTCCAATCAATAAAGAGATTCATCACGAACACTGTATGAACAAGTAACAGGCTGTATGATAAAGAAAAACGCGCGAACTAAATGAAAAACTAAGATGGTAAAAAAGTAAAAAAACGCGCGAAAAGCATTCTGACTTCGTTCGTAATATAGGATTCTACTTAGTTTTATAAAAAATGAGTACTTAGGTCTTCCTCAAGTAATTGTAGATATGTAAATAAATAAACGTACTATTCTTATTCATAAATTGCACTTATTTTTTCATAGAGAGTTATAAAAAGTACAGTGTCCACCTCGGGAGCAACACTATTTTAAGCTCGAGTGACGTACTTTGGATCCCTCGCTGCGCTCAGCTACTTTAGAACCCCTCGCTGCGCTTGGGATTCTACTATATTACCCTTCGCTCCGCTCTGGATTAAAAAAACACTCTCGCCTTCAAAATAGTTGTTTGCTCCCTTAGCAAACAATATACTATTTCTTTTCGAGTCGACGAACGTAGGTTTGTACATATTCCGTTAATCCAGTTTATAATCCGTTCGTCCTAAAAAGTACAGGTTTTGCTTTATTTCTATTTGAGTACAGTTTTGAATGATTTTAGTTTTATCTGTGGAGTTTTGTGGAGCGGACTCCCGCAGTGGAATGTTGGTGCGTGGCGCCATTTATTTACGATATAAGGTATTTACTGAGTTTATGAAGAATTTGCATGAGTTTAGATAAAGTAGTGTATAAAAGTGCACACTGCCCAGTTCCGTAAACGACTATTTCAGAATAAAAAGTAAGGGGTAAAAAGTTCTAAAGGCAGTTTATGGGCATGGCAATTTATTTTCTTAGCTACTATCTAAAAGTTAAATGAACCTTGGGTAGTTAAATAAACATAGAACATTCTATTTTATTCACCTGCTCAAATGGCAGAAGAATCATCACAACGATGTTGTGAGTACGTTTATTTATACGACAGCTATGGAAAATAATTTACAGCTCAATATTCCCAAGGACTACCTTGGACATATTCACTCGTAACATATTTTCCCAATGCTATGTGTCCGAAAAGTTTTTATTCGATTAAAATCTTCTCTGACAGAGCCTATTTTCCACTATTTTCGTTCTTACATGATTCGCTCATGACTAAAGTTAGCCTAGGGATTTCTAAGGCTCGTAGTGTTCCACGCGCGCCCATCTTAGACGTCGCGGGGGGAGTTAAACACCTCACTCCCCCCCCTGACCAGACGGGGCCCGCTGAGGCGGGCCGGCACCAGCCGGGGGTTGCGGAAGGATCGTACGTTCCCGCGACCCCCGGCGTAGGTGTGTGATGGAACACCGGGGTGGTTTTTAGTCAGTAAGAGTCTGACAGACGCCCGCCGCCCGCCCCAGGGCGGCGGACATCCATGAGGATTTTCCAGCCCGGGAACAAAAAAAAAAAACAAAAAAAGGGATTTCTAAGGCTAAAGAGAGAGATGTGGTTTGAGGGTTGAGACGGTTGGTTTATTTTGATATTTCTATCATTCGATTCGTTTTTTACGAGTCACGAGTAGCATTAGCATAATCAGCTACATTGTTCCCACTGCTGGGGCTCAGGCCACCTCTTTTCGAGAGTGGGCCGTTATCCACTAAACGGGCCCAATGCGGGTTGGTAGATGTCACATGTCTTGAAATTATTGGATCTACGATAAGCCGGTTTCCTGACGATGTTTTCCTTCACCGTTTTAAATATTTGTGTCGACGGCTGTGGTTACGTAATTTGAATATGTTGGTATGCATGTATTAGGTATAGGTACTTACTATTTCCGTACAAGCATTTTTTTTATATCATTTTGTAATATGTTACTACCGATTGTCGTTACTCTGACAGAGAGGAGGCCTGTATCCCCGCAGTGGGAAAATAATAGGCAGCTTATGCTATGATTCTTGCTGAAAGCGTTTACAACATATCTATATATCTATAGGTACATAATATGTAATATACATATTACAAGATAAAAATACGCTTATCTGCTTTTTTTTCTTTTTTTTTTGCCTGTGTAGTGACCGCGTTTTTCGTGTAAACTACGCAACGGATTTTAATGCAGTTTTCACAATCATTAAGAGAATTTATTCCGGAAAGTTTATGCGCATAATACATTATTATTAAACTTAGGTACATATTATTATAATAAATAAATCTCGATGTTTTTTCAAGCCGTAAAAACTGTGAGATGTAGGTGCGGGGCGCTCTAAGACTATTTATATTCTCTTTGGGGGCGCTAGTATGAACACAGATATGACGAGTCAATGGAAAGGACTTAGGACACAGAAGCATATGTCTGTCTGTCCGTTCGTGTGCTACTTTGTACAGCTCGGGTACCCCGAGTGAAGTAAATTTTAATTAAATTTATTCAATTTAATTACTTAATGGCATTATATTCATTGATATTTTCTGTCTACATATTGTTTTTTGTTACGATACATACAAAAATAACAGAATCTGGCTCAGCTATACAGAAAGTATGTAAGGTAAATAAAAGAAGCGACATAGTTTAAGGAAGGGTATAATATCTTTTTTTAATGCGAAATTCGCCTGCTCTTAACCTAGCTCTCGCCTGGTGGAAAGCGATGGATGAAGTCTACAACGGAATGAGCAAGCCCAGAAGATGCCTGCTGATCTCTCTTGCTTTGAAGTAAGTTTGAAGGCTGACAGGTTATACTTGGAAGGACAGATGCTGGCAGAGAGTTCCACACTTTGGCAGTGCGCATAATAAATATGGAACTCTTGCAAATTAACAACTTTTCAAATGGATATTTTGGTCGTGTTAGTTGCACTTTTGAACATAGGTTTTTTTTACATATAAATATTTCTCATTTGTTTCTTTAACGTTTTTTGTTATTTGCTGGTCATTATCAGGTTGTATGTTGATCGCAATATGATTCGTGACCGTAACTAATATGGCTATACAGAATATAATCGTTAGAATTGGTATCAATGACACGATTTCATGAAATGTCATTCAATAGAGTAATATGATCTTGGAGAGGATATATTGATTTTTATGAGTGTAATTCTGTACATCAATATTTGTTACATAAGCCTACAACCTGATACTGACCTTTAAATTGCAAAATACGAAAAAAAATGTATTTCGCGAGTTATCCCGAAGCTTACGCCTTACTGTACAATGCGTGCCATGAAAGAAGAGACTTGACACACCACGTGGTTTGACATGCGCAGAACACGATTTTATGTATCTTTAGCGGTATGAGGTCTGAGTGCGGGACGGGACCGGACTTCATAGGGGCAGCGGAAAGAGCGGGGTAGGCGGGGTCAAGTCTCTTCTTTCGTGGCACGCATTGTACTTAAGTGTTCATTTTCATGAGTAACCTTTTACCTAACATATCGTGTACCTAGTACCTAAATAAAAACACTTTCTACGATTGCCTTAGGTCCCAAGTAATAGTACCAATACCAGTTTAATCTGTAAGTACATCATTTCAGCCGAAAGACGTCTACTACTGGACATAGGCCTCCCCCAAGCACCTCCACTTCGACCGGTTCTGTGCTTCTCGCATTCAACGGGTTCGCCTGGTTCTGCGGCCTTCACAAGGTCGTCGAACCACCTTGTGGGAGGCCTTCCAACGCTACGTCTTCCGGTACGCGGTCGCCACTACAGAACCTTTCGGCCCCATCGGCCATCTGTTCTGTGAGCAATCTACCCCTGCTCACTGCCACTTAAGTTGGTAACAGTGGTAATAATTCTATTATTACCACGGTACAGATTAAACTGTCTATTAATGTACTATTTTTGTCCACATCTAAGTGTTCGTTGAGCGGCCATAGTTCCGTGTACAGAAGTACACGGCTGCCCCATTACAAAATCTAGTATGTGTTTGTGTACAAAATTTGCTAAGAGAGCGGCATAAAGAGATTACTAGTTTTTAAGGCATGCGACATTCGATTTTATCAGGTTTTTATTTTTCAATTTTTGCCGTGTCAGGTTGATGTTGATCAAAATATGAATTGCTACCGTAACAAGTATGCATTTACAGAATTAACATCATCAATACAACACTAGGTTCATATTTGAGGTCTCGACGTCAATTATAACTTAGAAAGGCGTATTGATGATTCTATATGATTAGAATTCTGTGTGTTTTGTGTTCACTAGTTTTGGCGGTATTAAAATCGCCGTTTTTCCGTTTGCTAAGATTTTAACGCAGATATTTACATTTTGAACAACATTTTTATTTTTCCCTTAGTGCTCATACATAGAAACGACAAGCGTCGACAACAGAGGCAACTACATCTGCCAACACGCGTCGACGCCCGCCGTTGACGCGTCCGCAGCCGCCGCCGCGCCGTCGACAACGTGTCGCTCATGTCTTTGAACACCGAACTCAAATACAGGAGTTGTCGACGCTTGTCGTTCGTGTGTATGAGCACTTACTAGTTTTTGATATGTGGCAGCAGTACCAATAGTATATTTCGGAACGTTCAAACATCCCTACGATAAAATTGTATTGCTTTCAGAACAGACTCGTTATTATTAGAACTTTAGTGTTTGTTTGATTATTTATTTGGGATAAGCAAAAGATTTAAATCATTGAATAAAGTAGTGTCATAAGGCTATTACAGTTTTTTTTTTGGAGATTATGGGATCACTAGCGCCCTTCACGTTTTACTTGTCGTGAAAAACTACGGCTTATTCGCCGTGTGTAGGCATCGTCGTCAGTGTTGTATGGATCACTATGGAAGCTTGTTGTCAGACACGTTTTTCTATGGCGCCGTTTATACGCCGTACCGTAAAGGCTCCTTCAAACAGGCGCGACACGCGATAAAATAGCGCGCGGCACAATAGCACCGCAAGTCGCGCAACGAGCGGTGCATTTGTGTCGCGCGCGATTACATCGCGTGTCGCGTCTGTTTGTAGGAGCCTTAAAGAAACCGTGCTGTGGACCTAACCCACTTATTAATAAAAATGCGGAGTAAATTTATCCTAAACATAAACCCAAATAATATATGGTAAATCTGAGGTAAACAGGGTCAAACTAATCTAGCTGGCGATAACAAAAATCCCATAGAAACACGGACGTGTTACTGATTGACGTGCTCCTCGAATTTGAAAAAAAACACTGGCACTCCGGTAGTGCCGACAGAAGTGAAAACTTGAACAATTACGAGTGTATTTTGTGAATCGTCTTATAAACAAAACACGCGTGTTAAGGTGTGTTCCTTATTTTATAGAGTTTTTTGCAAATCAGGTATGATGACCAAAGTGACTGGTTTATTCTTCTCGTGAAAGGAATTTATTCAGATTTGCTCGTCGTCAGTTATATATCCGTGGTTCAGCGCCATCTCGTCGTTGTTGGATGAACTACGTAGTTAGTACGCGAGGCCTACGTAGTTAGTACGCGAGGCCCTCGTAGTTCTTCCCGATGTGCATAGATGGCGCTGTCCTCAACAACGCGCGTCACGTCTTACGAATTTTCGATCAGGGTCACGTGACCTGACGCGAATTTAGAAGTTTTTACCCATTCCAAAAAAAGTACACAGCGCCGCTAAAGAAGTTTTCACTTCAACAATTTCCGAAACTTTTCAGGTTTTTCTTTCCAACCCTAATTCGAACTATTACGAACACTTTAAAACCAAAAATAGCCACTTTCGTTCAGTCGTTCTTAAGTGATGCTCTTACCAACGAACAGAGTTTCATTTTAAAGCTCATTCAAACAGGCGCGACACGCGATAAAATCGGGCGCGACACAAAGGCACCGCAAGTCGCGCAACGAGCGGGGCCTTTGTGTCGCGCGCGATTCGTTTGCAGGAGCCTTTATAAGATAAGCAGGTATTGTAAATCTGAAAGTGTGTGTCCTAAACTGATGAATTAAATTCAATGCAGCTCAAAGATAAAACACGACCGGGAGAAAAACTTATACCTTTTATCTACCTATACCTAGAGAACAAGTAAAGATATGTCGTAAATATTATAACAACATCAAGGATAGCAATCTACTTTATCTAGACTAATTCATTTTCCTATATGAAATAGTTCACTTTAGTATGCAAATGAAGTAACATTTCAACATAGCCTACTTCGGAATCTAGATGAACGTACTTTTTTTGTTTCAAAGTATCGTGCACCCTTTTCAAATGAATTTAAACTACTCTCTGGCTCGTGCATGTATCAAATAGCACAACCGGATCCCTACTTGATTGGTATTTGTTCAAACTGTTTACTTCAAATATGGAATTCTTGTAACATTGTCGCCGCAAAACTGAACGTACCTACTCTCTGACGTAATGCGATATTGTAAAGCTGGCAAATTAAATGTTTAGTAAATGATCATACCTTTATTTCGACAAATCAATTGCATTATACAACCTAACACTGAAATATACACATATATACCAGCTGACTTTTTTACCGTCTGTCCAAAAACAGTATAAAAGGTGAACGGAGTAGAAGCCTATGGCACAGAAATATTTCTTCGCCTGAGCCTTCTGTGGTTCAGTAATAGGTAAGTAGGTATAAGGTAACTCCTAACAAGCGAGAATGATGATAGTAAGACAAAACTTCATCGGCAAAAAAAAACACGAAGGTTTTGGCTCGGACCAAACGAAACTAAGTACTGAAGTTGCTCGCATAAATGATTGCAGACGCTTGCTATATAAATGATTGCAGTTTAGCTTTTCGACTCCACACAGAAAAAAATACAATAAAAGGTGCAATTTATGCAGTCGTTTTAACCCCGCTAGTCTACAATTACGGAATAGTGTATCTGTTGGTTATCCTTAGTTAAATATTCCCCACCATTCAATTTTAATAATTATTGAACACGCAAAATACAGTTATTACTAAAAGCAAAAGTCAAAATGAAAACACTATAGCTTTAAGGCTCCTTCAAACAGGCGCGACACGCAATAAAATCGCGCGCGACACAAAGGCACCGCAAGTCGCGCAACAAGCGGTAGCTGTTTGTCGCGCGCGATTCGCGTCGCGCGTCGCGCCTGTTTGTAGGAGCCTTTAATTATAATCCTGCTATCTGCTGATCCTACCACACAGCAGGAGCATGAATAATTACTTACTAAGTAAATTAATTAGTCTCCGGATCGTTATTATCATCAAATAATCACAATATGAACCTTGTTAACTATCAATAATGCTATCAAATTGACCAATTACTGGATTATCAGTAACATCTAGCACCCGTTCATATTTTAACCAACCAAATAGATACAGTTTAAATATCCCAGAAGGCTTGGAGCAATGGAAATATTAACCAATAAATAAATGAATAAATTGAAGTGAGGGAAAAAGGATTTCTTTTCTTAAATGAAAAGATATTCTTTTCCTTTCGTTCTGTGTGAATTTTGTTAAATTTTGAAAGTTTTATAAGATTTTTTAATAGGGATTTTTTCTAACAAAGTTTCTGCGCCGACGAGGTAAAAAAAATGTAAAATAGAATCACGTGCCAAACTGCGTGCGGAGGTGCTGTAGGGATTCTTCACATACCAAAGCTCACTATGAAGATACACTACGCGTTTCACATTAAGAGGCTTTTCTTATTAGAGAGTTGGTTTTGTGCCGCTTTAACTTCCTCCACATTTTCTGTCCCTTTATATTTTCTTCGTTGAGCAGTTCTTGGGCACCTTTCTTTCCAGGCTGCTACTTGAAATGGCTAATTCTTAGAGTTAACTCAATTCCCCGTTCCGGATGCGGTTAAGAAGGAAATTCAAACATTGTTCCAGCTAAGGATCAAAGAACGACTGAGTTTTAGGTTTAATTTTTAGTAGATATTTATTAAAGGATATTTTTCGTATACGGGGCATTATGGGACTTTGATAGGTGGACTGCGTCACCTGAAATATCAAGTACCTAAGTGTACCTATTGGCGTAGTACTCGCAACCGGCCTACGTGAATGACCAGAAGAATGAACCTATACGAAGCAAATGGAATAATTTGTATGAATCGTAGCAGGTCACGTTCTGTAGTTTCTGTCTATCCTCATGGGAAATGTTTATATGTATAGCTACTACTTACTATTAATTTTATAAATATGTAGAGTCTATAAACCCGTTCCCAATCATACAGCTAGACTAAAACCAATGGCCAGAAAATCACGAACTGTCTTGCGAACACGGGTAAGAAGATTCTTTGGAAGCCATACTGCTAAGGATCTCGTTAACCGTGTTCGCTAGATCTTTTGTGAATTTCTCTTACTCGTGAAATTTAATCATCGTTTCGAAGAAACGTAGACAGAACTAATCTAAAGTTCAAGTCTAAACTTGCAGGGTTTTCTTTCTCTATTTAGATTTATTTTATTTTATTAAAACCTTTCTTGTGCTGTGCTGTCGCTGGCATTTGATCCTTGCCTTTCTAAAAAGAAAAAAAAAAGATTATTCTTTAGTTTATGATAGTGAAGGTCTTTCGCTACATTATACAGGAGAAAGTGAAGATAGCAGTTTCCTTGTTTTTTCTTCTAGAGCACTTTGCAGATACCCTGTGATAGCTTTTTTCGGCTTGACTGCGCAACGATGGAGAAACTTATGTAAATATGAATCAACTGTAGCGGCGAGTGCAATCGACTGTTATTTTTTTCTTTCAATTTCATACTGTTCTTTTGAAGGCTTACATAATGTTTCCTGAAGAATTTTTGATAGGATGTGATTCAATTGAAACCCCCAAAATCCAATTGGTAGCTAGCTAGCATCAGTTTATAATATTTAGTTTAGAGCCTTTATTTCTAACAAAGTTCATCAGAAATATAGAAGTCAAAAATCATCAAAAAATTTCAAAATGGTCACGAATTTCCTTTAGGCATTCTAAAATAAGTAATTAGCTAACCGTGATTAACTTTATGAAAAATATGAAATCTCAGTCATGCTCAATAAACCTAGAAATAAAAATGTCTTCAGCTGTTGATGTGTTTCTTGGCACTGCTTTTATTTTCCCGGCTGAAGGAAAACGACTGCGACCACCACTCGATATAAGATCCCGACCACCTAACTTAAGCCGCACGGGTCGATCGATCAGGTTAAGCTACACATGCCACGGTTGGTCCGTGAATGGGTGACCATCTTTACATACCAAGACCCTTCGTGCTTCGGAAAGCACGTTAAGCCGTTGGTCCCGGCTGTCATTTGTAGATCTGACAGTCGTTGCGGGTCGTCAGAAGCCCGAAAGTGTGACAACGAGTCTTGCCAAGGAATATCGTATTACCCAGTAACTGGGTTGTGGAGGTAAGCAAGATAGGCAGTCATCTCATTTCAAATACTGGTTTCAGCTGCATCCAGTTAGACTGGAAGTCGACCCCAACAAAGTTAGGAAAAAGACAGGCAGATTGATTGACTTAGTTAGTTATTTAATCCAATACATAGTGTGAATAGTAAGTGGTGCATTTTTAATAACAAGCCCTTTATGTAGAAGGAGAAAACAAGAATCCGTTTATACGGAAGGCCGTAGCGATTAGTTACACTATTTCTTGGTAATGCTAAGAAAATCTTCTGTTTTTATCAGGACTGACACGTTAAATACACTACATATGTCAGAGTGTCACTGTACTTATGATCACATGATTATAATCGTGTAGCACAGTTCAATGTTAACTTAAAGGTTAATTTCGAACTAAGTATACACATACCTTCGGGTCTCCCTGTTTTCGTCAAAAAGATATTGACAAATTATCACTTCCCAAACAATTTTCCGCATAATTTCATTTGCCAAATCTTAGCCAATTACTTAGCAAATAAACTTTTCACAAAAAAATTGTAACGCAAACCTAATGTTTGGCAAGTGAACGTTTAAACAATAACTTGCTACCAACTAGTATTTTTACCAATTTTATTGTAGTCAAATATTTCAGTTGGTATAACATATTTTACGCAAAATAAAATAAGCCAAATGTTTAGTATAGTCGGGGCCCCCCCTATTTCTGTCTGCCTATGATTTCAATTGACCTTGTTTAATATGATATGAGGTAAAGGTATTTGTATTCTCATTCGCTCGCTCTTGCATCCATTGTCGAATGTCCTATTTAAAAGGGTTTAAAGTAACCTAACAAAATTGAACCTCGGGGTGCCCTTCGCTTGCTCTTGCATCCTACGTCGCCAACCGACCGACCTCAAGCATGCAATGTAAAGTAATTATGTAAGTAAAACCATGTAATTCCATAAAAAAAATTTTTGTCTATAAATATATGTTTTTCATAACAAACGATTTGACTAAAAAAAAATCGATAAATCGGTGGTGATAAATCGTGATTAAAGACCAAATGCCTAAATGACATAATATGATGAGAAACGGTTGGTTTGTTCCTACCTAAGGACGACGATATGTGGTCAAGTTCTATCTCCAGATCCCTTTGACCAAAATGTGGTTGTTCCACACACGGTACAGATTTTGGTCAGCTTTAAGATCATCGCCTACGCCGGTCGGAGGGATAAATCAAATTGTAAAACTAAAAAGTGTCAACGTTTCGTGTGCGGTGCATCCGGTCCAGGGGACCCAAAAATATATTAGTGATAAATGTAATGGAAAAATCAAAAATGTATTGAATTGACTAAGTTTGAAAGTCGTTGTAGAAATACGAAGCGGTTTGAAAGCGATCGGCACTTGTATAGGCCCCCAGGTTGACCGGCGGCGGACGGGGTAATTGTGTAACAAAGTAACACTGGCAACGGCTTTTGTTAATAAACAAAATTCATTGCGATGTTTACGTTGTTAACCAGACACATTTTTAGAACTTAGGAAGCAATGGATTAGCAATGCCGTTCAAAATTATTCAGATTATCGTTGAAACTGTGTTACGCAATTAGAGTGCTGGCGCAAATTCATCCTGATGTGAGACCTTTACCTCTCCAGAATCTCATAGGTCCACACTTAGCTTAAGAAACAATGACCTAGACCCTAGAGCAACTCACAATACGAAAGACATTCAGTCTGCAGCGTACTGTTAGTCACTAAAACACATTACATCACAGCACAGTCTAAGAAAACCTTGAATAAATTTTCTAATCTTTAATATAAATAGTCGTCAAGTATTTGCATTCTCACCTGTTTTTCATGGCTTTATCACAAAGCGGAGTATGGCAGGTGCGGGAAAGTTATTGTAATGTATTGTTCTATTCAGACTGTTACTGTTAGGTAGAGTCTTGCATATTGTGGAGACTACATCTGCATCTTGTATTGAGTTTTCGATGCGTTCCGTACGCAAAATACGCGCATTGACGTGGAATTGCGGACACCAGCCCGTATTACCTATTACCTAGATGCGTTGCCAACTGTCATCAGGTGCAAGGTCGCTGAGCAGTTAATGTTGTTTATAGCAACATATAATTTGTGTATTTATCTTTACCCTACGCCCGGGAGATAAAATTATTATTGTCGTTTTACCAATAAATATCGAGTTATATACAACATAATTTAAACTTTATAGAACTACTGATACAAATCAAGTTTTACCATTTCCATATAATTATTTTCGTTATATTTTTGGTGTTTTTATTTTCTGAAAAAAAAACAATCCTTTTGTTACCCGCCGGTTTTCTTTTTTATCGAACATAATAATTTATTTTATTGGTTTTATATGAGTTTTCTAGCTTTGAAAAGATTCGCAATGTTTCAGGTACAGTTCAGGTGTTACAGGTTAGACATTAGCTGAATATAAACAACGAATCTGCAGTGCGATTCTGTAACCATCTCATCGTGAAAACTAAAGCGAAGTGAGCGTGGAGTGAGCTGTCAATAGTGTCTATTCCTAGCAAAAACAAACTCACTTCACCTAAGTTTTCACGGTGAGATTTTTACAGAATCGACCGGCTGTTCATACTTCAATCAAAAATATCGATACTAATATTATAAATTCGAAAGTAACTCTGTCTGTCTGTATGTTACCTTGAACGGATTTCGATAAAATTTGGTAGAGAGATAGATTGCATCCCGGGGAAGGACATAGGATAGTTTTTATCTCGATATTCTCACTAGATCGACACTAATGCGGGTGAAACCGCGGGGCGCTGCTAGTAGATATATAAGTTAGGAATATGGTTAGAAAAGGACACAATATACACTCCAAATAAATTGGGATAAGCACAGGATAATGACAACGATCTATTAGGTAAAAGTTGTTTGTTAGTAAGGTTGTATGTAGGTGGTAATCTCCGGAACTACCAGTCGGATTTAAAAAAAAAATATTTTTGCATTTGATAGCCCAATTCTTAAGGAAGACTATTGGCTATTTAACACCACGTAAGGTCCCTTAGGAATAGCTGACCGTCCAATCAGGACCACGCCCGTGCCGGACGGCGCGTACGTGTTCCACGCGTGCCTCAAAGAGATGTCAGCATCAAGAGAAGGGGCCCTGCCGGGTCAGCGAGATTGTCCGAAAGGGTTACCGCTGGCCCGGAACATAAAGGGCTAAGCAAGGAACACGGATGGGTTTAGTCAGTAAGAGTCTGACATTCCCTTCCGCTCCACCCAGAGCGGGAGCCGTCATTTGATGATTTCCCATCCTCAAAAAAAAAAAAAACAAAGGTCCTTTAGGAGTCGAGCAAAAAGAAAAAAAAAGTGAAAACGAACGGTAAGCGAAATCGAAGTAATAGCGCGGGCAGACGATGCGATGCGACGGAGTGGGTCGCGGGAACAAGAAATTTCGCGCAGACGAAGTCGAGGGCAGACGCTAGTAATTAATTTATAATTTATTACGTAATACTATGGTATAGTTTGTAAAAAACCATACATGAGTTGGTTATAGCCACTGAAATCATAAAACCTTGACTATATAGTATAAAGGATTCATTCATTCCAATCATGTGGAGTGGTATATATCCTTATCTTGTTTGCCGATAAGTGCTTCAACAATGTTTAAGTGTAATTATTGTCTATAAATATTAATTTTATACCTAAGTAGTTATAGTAGGCAGTAGTACATATTCATTTCCTTTTTAATTGGTGTGGTGATTTGAAGACAGTCATGAAACAGGTTCTGTTAGAACGATTTTTTTAACAGGACAGCAGGGTGCGCTAAGGTAGCCCGCGAAATTCAAATTTTCTTACGTTTTTTGCAATCTGCTGGTCAGTATTAAGTTGTAAGTCGATCAAAATATGATTCGCGGCCGTAACAAACATGTATTTACAGAATCATAATCATTAGAATCAGTAATACAACTTGTTAGGTTAGTATAATTCCAAAATGTCAAGATTTCATGAAATAGTCATTCTGTGGGATTACTTGGTCTTAGAGAGTTGTGTTGATAACTTTAATGATTATAATTCTGTAAATACATATTTGTTACGGCCGCGAGTCATATATTAATCAACGTACAACTTGATACTGACCAGCAAATTGCAAAAAACGTGAAAAAAAAATGTGTTTCGCGGGCTACTCTGGCGCTTTCGCCTTAACACACATGAATAGCTTTCATTTTGATAGCTCAACAATAGTGTGTTATGCAATTAGGGTGGCTTTACATAATTATGGTGATCACTTAATATATTGGAAGGGAATGACCAGTCAAAAACTAACATAAAAATTGTTTGATTTACTTAGGTACATATTCATTAATTTGCTTTAATAGTACCTATAATATGCATTCGCGATTTATTTGCCAAAAATCTAAACAAATATGAGTTAATGTAAAAATAACTTTAAATCCTACACAATAAAGTTCAGTTTACGTTACAACTTCAAACGTCTTTATAACTTTTTCAATAGTGCTATTCACTCTGAAATCAATTTATTTACCATTACAATGAAGTTGATATTTGTTTAACTTGAAATAATATTTATTTGAAACATAAGTTTGAATAGACTTTACATACATACCCTTAGCTATGGAATTATTCACTTCTTAGTAAACAGAAAATATTTGTAGTAATTGACAATAAAGCCGTATCGGTCTATGTTCAGTCGGTAGGTACCAGGTAGGCTCGTGATTGTATCAACTATTAATAACTCTATCTGTTTGCTTTCGATATTGGATCGGTCACCAGCATCAGGATAGCATTCCGATCCACGTGTACAGAATTTTCCCTACATCCTTATGTACATACAACATAACATCAGACCTGTGATGCCCGGAGGAGTAGGTACAAATATTCCACACACACTTCGCCAGTCCTAAGAGAGGGCTCAGTAGGTTCATCGTCTCTTGGGACGAGTCCCGATTCATGCTCAAATCCAGACTCCGGGGCTGTTACTGAGATATCCGTCCAATATTTGCTTCGTTAGAAAACATAACGTCTCTCTGTGTGTCTGAGGACCACGATAGGAATTCTTACAATTTTCTTAACACATACAGAATGTAAAAATAAATAGGTATTATTATCGTTATTTTTTTTTAATTATAACATCCTCTTATCTTTACATGATAGGTCGGTAGGTAAAAAAATAATTCGAAGGTGACAAAAAAAAAGCAGTGGCACTCCGGGAGTGCCGACAGAAGTAAAAACAAAACACAAACAGAATATTTTGCCATCACTCACTGACATAACGGATATACATTAAAACTGAGTACGTCCCGAGGACAGCCGAGCACATACGAAGCGGGTATTTCTAGGGTTCGGTACCCAAAGGGTAAAAACGGGACCCTATTACTAAGACTCCACTGTCCGTCTGTCTGTCTGTCACCAGGCTGAATTTCATGAACCGTGATAGCTAGACAGTTGAAATTTTCACAGATGATGTATTTCTGTTGCCGCTATAACAACAAATAATAAAAATAATATAAAGTTTAAATTTAAAAGAGTATAAAAGAAACGTTTTTTTCGGCATTTTATGGCTTGTGGTACGGAACCCTTCGTGTGCGAGTCCGACTCGCACTTGGCCGGTTTTTTTTAAATCGTCTTTTAAACAAAACACGCGCGATGGCGCTTACGGTAACATTGGCGCAAGTTCAATGGTATTTTCCCATCTCAAAAAATACCCAACGCGCCTCAAGAAGTTTTCACTTTAAAAATCTGTTTCACAGAAAAGTGCAATACCTACGCGATCATAAAGTTATTAGACAGAGTTATTTTTTTTTTTAATTAACCGTTGAATATTTTAACGCAGCGTTTTTATAATCATGTACTGAATCAATGGTATCAGGTTGTGTGTCGAGCGTGCTACCCTGTATTTATACATTTATGAAAGGAGAAGGCCGTTTGCTTATTTAATTGAGGTAGGTACGTAACTACGTTGACGAGACCCCGCACGGGTTCACATCTGAGTTCAGAATGCCACCAAAACGCGTCTCAAAAGTTCCTCAGCGGTTCTTTCTTATTGCTACGGCAGAAAATATATTTATCAAACATAAATTATGAAAGTTGCCATCACGTAATAAAAGATGTCCGATAATCGTAAATGTTAAAGAACGTTGCCAAAACCCCTAAAAATCCAAACATCTTGGAGCTATTTAAATATATAGATATAATTCACTAAATTAATTGTAATGTACTGCTGACAATCCGCGTAATGTGTCAATTAAATAATCTATTACTCGTATGATCGTTGTATTTGAGTCGATAAGGTAGGTAAGTATATAAGTAAATATGTATAATAATACATCTGTCGGGAAATATACAATGACTGCTGAACATCGACCTGTCGGATGATCGCTACATCGTAGAGTCATACATCACTCATCATCATCTGCCTAGCCTTTTACCAACTATGTCATACATCACTACGGTTGTCAAATGAATGTGTGAACGCCATTTGTTTTTAATTAAATGAGAATTCGCTTCTACTCCTCCTCTAAAACTATACTTTTTGATTATAGGATATCATCAAATGATCTCTCCCGCTCTGGGTTGAGCGGAAGGGAGTGTCAGACCCTTACTGACTAAAACCCACCCGTGTTCCTTCCTTAGCCCTTTATGTTCCGGACCAGCGGTAACCCTTTCGGACAATTCCGCTGACCCGGCGCTCTAAAACAAGGATGGTTTTAGAGTGCCGGGTCACTTGCTATTATTATTACGCAAGACTGGGGAGCTTTATTTAAATTACTCTGCAGTGGCGGGGGGAGACTCGGTACCAACAACACCAGATTTAAAAAAAATCTAATTTTACTCCTGGTCAAGTCATGTTGCATAAAGTTTCACATTTCAACCAAAAATTAAAATGCCTTACAAAATTTCCCCTCCAGCGTTCTACGAATAGAGATAGTTATTTTTCTAGTTCTTTATACTTTCAACAACGAGATTGTTATCTAAATGTCTGAAATACCTTAGGTGTAAATAAATAAACTGCTACAATATTACTACAACAATGTGTAACGCTGCCAAAACACAGACATGTATCTCCAAAAATGTGAAACATGGCCTAGACGAGCAGTCACCAACATTACAAATGTATATAAATGACACGTTGACTCATAACGCATGATTGAAGCACATTATATTTGATGCCGAAGTAATTAATAAACTTGGACGCTAAAATACGCGGAGAGAAGTCTCATAAACACAGCTCCTATTAAATTATCCACCGCTAAACATGTCTGTCTCAACAAGAATTATATTGGTCGTGTGGAAATATTTCCATAATTACCAGATTTTGGCAAACGGATTAGTGATCACAAAATGTTGTCATCGCATTGGGAGGGCTTTGCCGGCCATGCTGTTGACATTCTTAATCTCTTTGCCTCTTAGCAGTTTCACCGGAGAATGGGCAGGGCCTATTCTTTTCGAGAGCCACACGGCTTGGCTTCAATCAGTTGGAATAGTAGAAACGCTTGATAGTAAGACTGCAAGTAGGTGATTATGTTAAAGCGGATGTAGAGTGCATCGCGTACGTAAGCCATGCCAAGTTTTAAATATAGCGTCTTTCGCTAGCCAGTACACTGTATCACAGCGGACAGCCAAGTCACAAGGAAAAAATGTTATACGTATAATTTATTAGATTTTGAGAAAATTATACTGGTTTTGTACTTAGAGAGAAACGTGTCACCAAGTTTTTGTTATGGGACGCTGTACGCAAATCCACCCGTTTTGCGTAATTGTAGCGTGGCATCGCACGTTTCGTAACCAAAACGATTGTTTCCCATTTATTTCAACATTCTAAGTTGTATAAATATCTTCGTAGTTCGGATTTGTAAAGGCTTCACTTGTTAGTATACTAAGAAATCCTTACAAGTAACAATCTAATTTTGAACAAATACCTCCTGGTGTATCAAGTAGAAACAGTTCATTTATTTAGTAGGTATGCTTAATTGCCTACAGCTAGTTAATGCCATTATTTGTAATCCTAATGATCGCAGTATTTTAGTAAAAGTTTGTTGCCTAGTTCCCCGAACCCGTTCTCCGTTCGTCCCGTTCTCCCGTTCTCGTTGGTTAGTGGTCGCAAGCTGTACTGTCAGCAGTACAGCTTGCGACCACCAACCAACATGCATAGATGCATAGCATGGGGTTCCCGGATCGGGCAAAGAGATATTGGGTTTTTCCATTTAGAATTTCTCAGTAGCGACCTGGAGTCTTCTGTCAATATTATATTATATTGGTCAATGTCTCTTGTGGCAATAGCTTCCTGTTACATGGGACTTAAACTGCATATCTGGTGAAATGTGGATTACCTCTGCGTTACCCTTCGGCGAATACAGGGGGTATTCGCCGAAGGGTAACGTAAGTGTTAATATTATTGTTATGGTTTGTACACGAACATCTTGGAAACAATAGTAGGTACATTTGTGTCCAGCTGCACAAGAGAATATTGTTGACCAAGGGCCTACTAAGGACAGCTACATTTAGCGGCCACGAAGTGATATTTCTATGACCATCATGCTTCTAATACGAATACTATAACTGGCCAGTTAGGTAGGGCCAACTTCGAGAAAGAGGTCAATCGTCGATTCGACTTGGCTGGGCATCGTTCGGGATGCTATGCAATATCTTCTCATCCCATATACCACAGTGTCTCAAGACGAAAGTCTTTGCCCAGTGCGTGTTGCCAGTGATGACCTAAGGCACTGAAACGTTGTCGCTCACAATGGGCCTTAAAAAGCTGAAAGCCACTCAAAGGGCAATGGAGAGGGCTATGCTTGGAATTTCCATGCGTGATCGAATCAGAAATGAAGAGATCCGCAGGAGAACCAAGGTAACCGACATAACCCGAAGAATTGCCAAACTTAAGTGGCAGTGAGCAGGGCACATTGCTTGCATAACAGATGACCGATGGGGCCGAAAGGTAGGTTCTGGAGTGGCGACCGCGTACCGGAAGAAGTAGCGTTGGAAGGCCTCCCACACGGTGGGCCGACGACCTTGTGAAGGCCGCAGGAACTCGTTGAAAGCGAGAAGCACACAACAGGTCAAAGTGGAGGTGCTTGGGGGAGGCTTATGTCCAGCAGTGGACGTCTTTCGGTTGAAATGATGATGATGATGCTTGGAATATGGAATACTCAATATAGTTTGTTGTAATTCAATGCTCATTCGAATCCCACACCTCCGGCCATAGGCAGAGGTGGAACACCGTAGTGGTTTTAGTCGGTAAGAGTCCGGCATGCCCTCTATCATCCCCACATCCCCACAAAGGAGGAAGTGCACGAGGATTCCAACCGCGCACCAAAAAAAAAATTGTTTGTAAAAGTCGACCTTATGCTGCAGACTGGCAGAGAAATAACTCTGGTTGCGTTCGAACATTCAACCGAAGTTGGAATTAGTTTCAAATTATTTCTCGTTGGTTTTTTTGTTTCGAAAAACAGCGGTAGTATTGGCGCGTTTATGTATGTACCTAAACACGTTCGCTTGCACTTATAGCCTACTAAGGAAAACGTTTTAGAAGACTGTATTTCACTTTTTGAGTAATTTGCTAATTGCATTCAAAGATTTTGGCAAAATGCTACAGTCAGTTAGAAGAACGTCCATTGCCCTACCTGACTCAAAAATCTACCCGGTATAAATTTTTAGGTATTAAATAAGAACACATTCATCAGCAATTAAACATTATTATTGAACGTTGTCTCCAAGCAATAAAGTATCCTCTTATTTATTGCTGTCTCTATTCTCTCTTATTTTTTTTTAAAGTATCTCGTGTTTATAAACTTGAACATCCTACGCTTGTCCTACTTTGGGTATTAAGTATCAATAACAAGCAATTGGCATGCGACTTTCAATAAGAACTCATATGTACCTACTTATAACTCAAAAGCTTCTTGATTAGGGCTTAGCAAGGAGTAGATATTATAAGAAAATAAAACAACTTTAAATATTAACCATGTCGAATAGGATAAAAATTACGCAAAATACGCGCATTGACGTGGAGTTTCGGACACCAGCCCGTATTAAGGCTCCTCCAAACAGGCGCGACATGCGATAAAATCGCGTGCGACACAAATGCACCGCAAGTCGCGCAACGACCGGTGCCTTTGTGTTGCGCGCGATTGGCGTCGCTCGTCGCGCCTGTTTGTAGGAGCCTTTACCTAGGATAAAAAAATATATATATACTTGATAAACTTCTTATAGTAAATTAACTAACAAACTATTAAAATAATATACAACCGAAACTAACTAAAACTATTAAAATATGACATCGAAAAATTCCTCCGCATCGCTGTCGACTGGTAATTTAATGTACCCAAGAGACTGGAGGCATCGCCAATGCCAATGCTTCTGGCCAAGGTAAAAGCCAGGCCTTGGGTCACGGGAAGTGTCAACCAACCATCTGGATATTTCTTTGAACATGTTACAATAATGAAGGTGCCTATCAATTGACTTAAGAATCGTGACTTTAAATTAAATAAGTAATAATTAGCCGATCGATAGCTGAATAAAAGCTTCTACAAACAGGTGCGACACGCGATATAATCGCGCGCGACACAAAGGCACCGCTCGTTGCACCAATTTAATTGACATTGGAACAAAGTCATTTAACCACGGAATATAAAGAGAAATCCCCTGACATTGACCATGACGTTCCGGTTGGTCTTAAGGCTCCTTCAAACCGCGCGATAAAATCGCGCGTTTAAATTAATTAATTTGGCGTTTATGTTGCCTAGGAACTGCTGGCAAAAACTATTTAAGCTAAAGCACAAATGGACAAAGGTAAACGAAGTTCTTAATTTCCGCATTGCAACGAACGCGGTCATTTCCAGCTCGTCGATGTTATTGGTTTACTCATGCGGGGTAATTGCGTAATACACTATCATCAGTACCAATGGGTTTCATTTTGACATTTCAACAACTTGCATTGCGTTATTTACGTTGTTGAGCAGACAATTTTTTGAACATATGAAGCAACAATGTATTAGCAATATTCTTGAAAATTATTCAGATTCAGATTTATAGTGTAGTGTGTTACGTAAAATTTAGGGTGCTTTACACCTTATTAACATCGAAAAGAATACCTAATACAATGTATTGAGTTTAATGATAAGATAAGATTATGATTTATTTCTCACCACAATATATAAATCAAGAACAATACATAATAGTTTAAATGTGGGAGCCCTTCAGAAGCAGTTATATTCAAATCGGATTACCTATATGCACTCGTACACAAATGCGGTAAGTTATAAAAGCAAAGAAAAAAATACAGATTATACTATTGATTAATATTTATTCTAGGGTTAGTGTTTATGTGTGTGTGCGCGCGTCTGTGAGGGTGTGTGTGGGTGGTGAGTGTGTGTGTGCAGTGTGTATGCGAGGTGTGTTTGGTGTGTGCCTGCGTGTGAAGGCGAAGAGCTGAATGCACAGAATGGTGATGTGCATAAATATATACACATGGCATATATTAATTTGTATTCAAACAAGCAAGTTATACTGGGGCAACTAGAAGGTTTTCTGTAGCTTCATAACTTAATTCCTGGAGTCAGCTCTCAACCTTCAGTTTACACTGAGTTTTGGTAATTAATCGAGGGTGTCCTATTTAATTTATCGTAGAGAAAGTGACCAAGACAACAAAAGAAACGTTTGGAGAACATTGTAGTAAGAGGCTTATCATGGCGGTCTATTGGGTCAAACATCTTTTACTTCGTAAAAGCGAGGAGTTGAAGCTAAGGAGTCCATGCTGTTTTAAGGCCGTTTGTAGAACAAACAGCTGACGTACAGTTAGGACTTAGTTAGTCTCTTTATATAAGAGTACTGTGGGATATCGAAAGGGTAGAAAATAAGATGAAGAATGGCACCTTCACATTACACAATACCTAAAACAATTAGAGCGATTTTTTATCATAGAAATAGAATCATGTGATTGTTTGTATATGAACATTTAATAAACAAATTACACAAATACCTACGTGTCTTGGCAACAAGTTTTTTAATAACCATTATGTATAATTATTTTTTAATTGTGTGAGTGAGTGCCACTGTGACTGCGCACTCACTTGTGTGTTGTCGGTTAATTTCAATAATATGAAATTCAAAACTTAATGAAAAAAAAATTATAGTGTGTGCTTATGACCGCACCATAGAAGTGAAAACTTATATGAGCCGAATATACGCGATTCAGCGCCGAGTATACCCGATTCACTGACCCGACCTAGGCGTGACGGTTCAGTTTCGTTCACTTTTCAGGAAAAGCGCCTAAAGAATTTTTCGCCTATGGTCGAACTAGTCGCGAGCTCGAACTCACTGGTGGGCATGGCCAAAAAGCACGCTGTCTCACCAGGCATCGTGTTCGACAGAGATAGTATCAGTGATGAGCAGTTAAATGCTAGTCTACACACACACAACGTCTAGTTTACACGCACACAAACACCGTTCCGAACTGAAACGCGTGTAAGAAAATACGAAAGTCCTTTGGAAAAGCGAGTTTTATGAAAAAACCACTGCATAAATCAGTTAAAAATAAAGTTAATTGAACTCTTCGATAATTGCGCTTTGGCTGTACCGACTTAATTTTGAAGATTTTGCCCTTCTTTTATTAGTTATTGTTAGCGACGATAGTATATAGGTAGAGAGTTAAATGAGTGGACTGTATAAATATGATGATCACGTATATTACTATAAGACTAATGACATTAAAACGGTAAAAAAGTAATAGGTTTAGAATGAGCGAGCGCGACCGGCGGACGTAGCATGTTGTTGGGCACACTACGTCGACCGGTCGCAAACTTTGGTCCTTCGAGCCAGAGCCGTCGCGTTATTTACACCCAAAGTTACGTTAAAATTAGCAAGAAAAACGAATCTTTATTGGCTCATAACTTTTTATTGCCTTTTTATTTTACTATTCTGTTGCCGCACAAGCGAAATTAATAATAAGACCAAACGATATTATGTTTTTTTTTTATGTACAATGTCAAATAGTGGAGTAATATCCTCCCGAAATTTGTACGGAAAAATTTCGACTAGTGCCACCTTAATACTGTTAATCCAACATTAATTGTGGATTTCAGATGTAGATATGCAACATTGCTTACGTATTCAATATTACGGATTATCTCATCTGGTTCCACGTCACGTTCTACTTTAATGATGCTTCTTTGTTTCTGAAATGTTATGTGGGATATGTATTTGAACCAGACGATTCCATAGAGTTTTGCCTTTCAAGTTCTGTTGGATACATTCAATAACTGCATACTGTTTGTATGACAAAAACTCGTCTATGACACTCACAGATAGTCAAAATGTGAAGGAAATGAGGCAAATTGCCCACAAACTGCATATCTAAGTGGGGCGACACACCAGTCGTAAATTACGCGACGAAAATTCGGCGTGCTTATGTTTACTGTGTGCTTGTGTTTACAAACGTCACGTAATTTCAGTCTGAAATGTCAGAGGTAATTTAAAAAGGATTAGAAGTGCAAGCACAGATTTTCCGTCGCGTATTTTCTGTGAGATGTGTCGGTAGAATTGTAGCCTGTAGGAAACTGGATACACAGGTTTCGTAATGATTATACAACCTGAACAAAATGAATGCTCATATGGAACAAAAATATTTAACTTATGGGTTTATTACTGTATCAGTAATGGTGCGGTAACCACGGATTATCTAATAAATTATCCAGTATGAGAATTAATAAACGCAAGAGAATAGAAGTAAAGAAAACTTAACAAGAACGAATTCATTACTGATTCTCTTTATTGTCTTAAGGCTCCTAAAAACAGGTGCGTCACGCGATATAATCGCGCGCGACACAAAGTTGCGCGACTTGCGATGCCTTTGTGTCGCGCGCGATTTTATCGTATGTCGCGCCTGTTTGAAGGAGCCTTTACCCTTTTGTTCATAAACATTGCTTAATGTTAAGTAGTGATTAGCGTCTGTTCAACCATACATTTTTGATGTTTGAACGCCACTTAACTTTAATCATCGTTTATAAATAAACCCCTTAAATATTAAGGAACATTAAGCGTTGTGCAAAATGTAGTATTAAAGAAACGAAAAGGACTGAAAGATTGATGTTCTGAAGTGCTTTCGAAGTGACGGCTGCTGGTGCAACTTTCTTCATAAATATATAAGGGAGGAGCGCGTGTAATGCCATGCCAGCAAGAATGATGGCCACTTATTGAATAGTTTGAAAACGTCATTTTCTATCTCCTTGAATCATCTTGAACTTTAGAAAGAGAAATGTCATGGCGAAACTATTGAGCTATGACTTCATTAAAAATTTTGAGTTAGACATGCACCTAGTTGATTGTTTCTGAATTCATTCCGCGTTTTTGGAAGTGCTTTTCATAATTTAATTGTGTTATGTTATATGCAGCCGGCGTTTTCTGAAAATTCAACGTGATAAACTAGGTAAAGTGAGCTGTACTTCCACCTGATGTTAGAAATGACAATATTGACATCTCACTTCAAGATCACTTCACCTCAGTTTTCACGGTGAGTTTTTTAAAGAAGACTGGACGCATACCGTATGAGTGCAGATAGTGCAGTCAAAGAATACCTGGACAACATTGGGGGAGCCATTTGGCCAGCAGTGGAACAAAAAAGCAACGAACATAAAAATGTTTCAATACCATTAGATCTAACTTTACATTTCCAATAGGTGACATAATAAAATAATTTCTAGCATTTTCTTTCTTACCTCCTAGGTAGGTAAATAACGATATTTAAAGCGAAAATATCGTAGGTTTATTAATTAGTTACTCAACAAATCAGGTCGTATTTCGTAGTAGCGCAGACGTTATGGTGGCCCAGAGGGTTTTTGAGCAAGCAGATTTAGGGGGCAAAGTACAGCATAAACAAGCGATGCATTAATATGCATCAACTAGCCATCAAATGTAGAAAGTGCAGTTTAACTTTCAACATTCTGTGACAATGATCAATCAAGGTTTCTGTTTACTGCAGCGTGCGCCGCAAAATATATTAATATATGCCTTCGCACGATACACCTGAGCTCTGATGTAATTACTGTGACTCGTATTCATCGCAGATATCTATATACTATACGATTCATATGATACGTCCTCACGTCCTCTCGAGTTACCTTTGCAACAAGACAAATAACGAAGGCATTCACGGTTTTATTTAAGACTGGAAAGTGTGACCAGAATGTTGAACGGAAGTGCACTAATTAGGGCGCGTATGCATTGGTAAAAATGTGGGCAGTACAGAACTCAATGTAAAGACTGTTCTGTACCTACTACCCAGGAGCTTTTACAAGACTGCCTTCATGAAAGGTGTCCTTTGAATTCAGGGTTCATGTATGTATGCGAGTTTCTTTTTGCTCTATGAATACCACAGTAACACCTCACACATTGGCAGTTTGAGGTATTTTTAATTAGTTAATGTTATTTTAGTAAAACCTACAACTCTACGAAATGCGAACAGCACTCCCGAACATCATCTTCATCAGATGAATTGCCGGCTTCCAGTCTAACCGGATGCAGCTGAATACCAGTATTTTACATGGAGCCTATCTAACCTCCACAAACCAGTTACTGAGCAATACGATACCTCTTGGTAAGACTGGTTGTCAGACTTTCGGGTTTCCGACTACCCTTAACGACTGTCAAAGATCCACGAATGACAGCTGGGACCAATGGTTTAACGTACTTTCCGAGGCACGGAGGGGTCTCGGTATGTAGGTACCAACATCGAACTACGTAATTTGGCGATTTTTTTAAATGATTGCGTTAACAGCATTTACGCCTTACGGCATTTCATACAAACTTTCAAGCCCTTGTTTTTCGAAATGAATGAACCGATTTTAATGAAACTTCTTACGCAGCAGGATACAAAGGTCTAAAAAGTAAGTTAAGAACATTTTCGAAAAATAGTGCTACACCCAAATTAGATCGATTTTAAATTTTCCATAGAAACAGAGATTTCCAGTTATCTTTTTTTAAATAAGATATTTCGAAAATGTTCTTTACTAACTTTTTATACCTTTGCATCTTGCTTAAGTGTATGAAGTTTCATTAAAATCGGTTCATTCATTTCAAAAGCAAGGGCATGAAAGTTTGTATGAAATGCCATACTGCGTAAACGCTCTTAAGTAATTATCAAAATTATTTTGGTTGGCTATTTTTACTTGGACAGAAATCAGAATACTTAGTAATGTAAGTAGTCAGAAAAAGCGGTGTGCCCGGAAATTCACTAAGTAAAGAGTTCTAGGAAAAATTCTAGAACATCGTACATTTTGTTGTTTTCACGAGCAGAATACGAAATAAATAGAATAAAAATAAATAAATAGAAAGCTGCGAAAAGTCCCAAAAACCTGTATACCTAGAAGTTCATTTAAAACTTTTAGAAAAAGCACCTCCAGCGAAAAACAACGTTAAAAATAACGAATTCTGAAAGTTTGCGTGACAGATTCAAAACTCAAAGCATTTATTTTCAAACAAACCAATTACAAACACTGTTGAATTTTCGAGGGGTCGGTCAGTTAGAAACATGAAGCTAGTTGCGACCTACTACATTTTACACTTTTTTAAATCAAAAGGCTATGTAAGTTACGCAGTTTACAGCATCCATCATGCGTCCGTACATTTTAGAATCAAAGAGATGGACTGGCCCAGCAGTCAAACGCAGGTTGCGTTTGGAAACACAAACAAATATACACGTTAAGCTTGATGAAAAATCTATCAAAGTGAAATTCGATAACGTTTCATTCAAAAAGTTCGCGTCACAACCAGGACAAAACTGTTTGTACCTACCTATAGCAGCCTAGATTATCCTAGATTACCCTGTCATAAGATCTGTTGAGAGCTATCTCAACAGATCTTATGACAGGGTGTAGATTTTGTTAAGTATAAACAAATTTTTGTTTGTGTAATTTGAACCAGAAACTTGTAGTTATGCCTCTTTTTAGACCACATAATATCTTGGGCGCCTTATTCTAGTTTCGGGTTATATGGTGAGAAAACATAATTTCTAAGCGAAGTACGAATCTGACGCTAAGCTCTATCCACCCTTCCTAAATCATAGACAGGCAGATAGAGTTCTTTATTATGTACACCATAGATATAAATGTAGAAATTTCACAAAGGGGATTTTACAATGATACAATGGGCGGTTTTATCGCTAAAAGCGATGTCTTGTATAAGATCTTTATATAGATTCATTATTTTTATTGATATAGGTCCTCTTATTTGTTCAATGGGGAAATCATATGAAAACTAAAAGATTGCAGACCTTAAAAACTCATCATCATAATTTCCTATAACAACGTTAGGTTAAGACCAGAAACATTTGTGTGAAATACAAATATAATACTCTATTTTATTCTGACCAGAATGTACGAAAGTTAGATCAAAATATTAACATAGACAAAGAGCGTGTTGGACTAAAAGAGATAAATCTTTCGGCGGCCGTTTCCTTATTAAACTTTAACGAGTAGACCAGTTACAAAACGTGAAAATTCGAAGAATAGTATTGAGGTAATTTCATTGTATCCTGTATCCCTTTTAAAGGATGCTAGGCCATATAGTAAAAATAAAAATATACTTAAATGTCAAATCACTATTACATATGCTTAGAGAACAAGATTTTTTTTTAAACAGGTAATCATATGAACATACTTATTTAAAAAAAAATCTTTTTCTCTAAAGTGTACCTTTTCCATATGCTTGAAAAGGTACACTTTAGAGAACAAGATTTTTTTTAAATAGGTATATTATACATATATCACCGTAATCCTAAAACTTAAAAAAAAAACTATTGTATCTTTCGTAAAACTACTTGCTAGGTAAAATCTTTTAATTATTACTCAGTAAAATATGTTTTATTCGTCCGCGTGAAATTTCTTGTTCCCTCAACCCACCCGGTCGCATCACATCACCTGCCCGCGCTGTTCCTTCGTTTTCGCTTAGAGGTCTTTTTGACTTTTTTGTTTTTGCTCAGCTCCTAGGTCCTAGCGTGTTCACCGATCCGATAATTGCCTATAGCCTTCCTCAAGAATTGGTCTATCAAATGCTAAAATAATTTAATAAAATAAAGAATATGTCGTCAGTCTAACATATTCTTTATGGATATTATAAGGTAAAATAGTAATTATACTGCCATAAAAGTGATCCCAATCTAAGCAATTTATGATCGTAGTTTACTTCATTATAAGATAAACATTACCCAGACTCAAACCGGACCGTTTAAGCGATTGAACGCTGTGCTGCGTGTCGCTGGTTCGATTCCCGCACTGAACAAATATTTGTATAACCTACAAGTACCTAGTTGTTTCTGGTCTGGCTGTTTCTGTATGGGAGTTTAAATGTTTGTAAACGCACCCACAATACAGGAGAAATTCCTAATGCAGGCAACGTTTAAAAAAAAAAACACCGTATTGTGTATAGTCATTCATAATAATATTAATTGATCGATACCACGTTGGAAGAGAAGCGGTAACACAATATTATAGGTAGTATACCTCCGAAAGTACTGACTTTTAACCTTAGTATATATTTATTAACCTTAATATTTATAATAACTATTTGTTCCTGAGTATCTTATTTCTATAGAGAGATGGGCCCACCATTATTCATTGTCCTTTATTATTAGTATAGTATACATGTTTAACCTAAAGTCGTATATTAATCAACCAACTGCATTGACAGAAAACTAATTTTGGTCCGTCACTGATTTTCGATATTTTAAACTGACGCATGTTAATTAAATATATACCAGGATGATACCAGAAATATATATTAGGCAATTTGCACATTTGAATTGCATGCAATGAAGGGGTTGTTCCCAAAGTACTCCAAAAAGAGTTCCCAATCTACTCCATGAAAAATATAATATTTTTAATTAGGTTTCATTCTACTCCATGATAATATTAAAATGTTCTCAAAGAACTCTACCCCATTTAATCAAAAAGCCAAATTTAAATATGTACTGGATTACTATATAAAGGGTAGCTGACGTACATACAGTTAGGCTCAAAAGCATTGCAAATATATTTTTAAGCATAAAGAATTTTTTTAATAAAAGTCTTTAATATATTTATTATTATAGGCAAAAGGACACTAGAGCACAGAAGTGATAAGAATAAAATATTTTAACTAGTGTACTTTTTTCGTAACCAATAAGCCATTGCCTAATATACATATATATCTGGAGTTATCGATACGCTTTTGATGACTTTGAAAAAACGTAAAGATAACAAATCGTTTATTTAAACGTAAAAATCACGGTAGGTATGCGACAGCCAGAAATTTTACTGCAATATCGTTGAAAAACTGAGGACAGCAAGCGCCGAGCAACAAAGAGTACGTGGTAGTACTTACTGGTGTACTGATGGAACGATTTTTTCTCCAGAATATTTTATGCATCGTATATAGTTAATATTTTGCTGATTTTACTTATTAATCTATACCATTCTGAAAACAAAGGCAAACAAACACTTACTTTGTAAAAAATTTAGACTACTCTGTAAAAAGTTACGCGTGGTCATAGATAAAAAAAATATACGCGTCGACTGGAGAACCTCGTCCGTTTTTTCGTCGGTTAAAAAGTATCGCACAGACATTTCACCCTTTTTCTTTACGTACGTAACATTCTTAACACGGGCGCAGTTTCCAATGCTAAAACAGGCATACTTTCGTGGGGCAAGACATTAAAAAAATAACGCTATTAGATTATAAACTTATTGCTAGTAAATACGTATCAATTTAAATTACAAATGAAGGTCATGTCTATGCATTTGCTTGTCATGCAAAACATGCAGTTGAAAAACGTAAAGAAAATAAAAACTAGAATGACTGCACACTCCACACTTCTTAATATCCTGGCGCAGAACGTTGAGGGTGTTCTGTGTTAAATGTATCTACGCAGCGTATAAAACAATGTAACTGACACGGCAGGATGCTGCATTGATAGGGAAATTGCACCACATTGTAAGAAATTATCTTTTTTATTTGGAGACTGGGCGATTTTGTATGGGAAGTGGTGAATCTCCAGAAAAAGATAAATTGATTTTATTCATAGGTATGTACTCGTAAGTAGGTACTCACAAGTCACAACAAAGTGACTATCGTTTTTCATGTTAAGTTTGTGACGTTGAATATGATATAAAATACCATGGTTAAGAAGATTAATCACTACGAATTGTCCGGAAAAGTTTCTTGTACCTACTCTAAACTCGGTTGGTTTTGTACAGTTTGTCTTATCCATATAAAATATAGAATTAAATGCCAACAAAAAAGTTTATGTGAAAATTATCCATTTTCTTGCTGACTGTACTTACTTCAAAGTCTCTATTTATACAGGTCAATTTGTTTCAAAAAGTTAAGGATAGTCCCCATTCCCAGTTTCCATTCTGGTTTAACGGCACAATACGCAGAATACTTTTGCGACCAAACGGAATTATATAGGTACCGTATCTTCTCAACGCTTTTTCTGAAAGTATTTTAGTTATATATTTAATTTCAAAAATAAGTTATAATGTTTGCATTCGTCTGAGCATTGCCACTTCAAGAGATTACATTTAATTCCGCACGAGAACTGCACAACTGTTCGTAATTGTTTTCGGCACGACATAACGAAGTTCCCTGTTTTCTTTAACTTTTGCGACTTATTATAATAAGTACGTACCCAGACGTTTCGTATTATCTTCACGGCACTGAGAATAGCCTAAGTTATAGAACTACATCATATGTGGGTAGTACGCAATCTGTGTGAAACGCGGAAGAGTTAACGCACGGAAGTAAGGGGAGTCACACACGGGACGCGTCGCGGGTGCAAGCGTTCGGCTTCGGAGCGTGTGGCATCGCGAGCGGTCGAAGTGCATTTGACCGCGCCTCGATGTCTAGTGACCTGGGTCAATGATTTTTATCCAGTGAAACCGAATTAAAACAACATATCGTTCATAATTTGATTATGTGTGTGTTGTTTTATTTTATTTGTAATTTTTCTATGGGTGTGTTTAGTTTGTGATATTCCTGTGCGAGTACCAATCAATACTTTTTCTTTCTTTCTTTCATGTAGGTCGTCATTTTGATCCGTTTACAGTTTGGTCTACAGTTTACATCAAGGTATCTTCCATTACATAACTTTACCCATGGCTTTTAAGTCAGTGTACCGACAAGATTACTTATCTACGTTCATCACACAATCGTATTCTCCAATGTCCCACTCACGGCACAGATTTCATTCACTCTTCTTTCTTCGTTCAGTCGATCTCTCTGTGGAATGCGCTCCCCCAGGAAATCAGTTGGCAACCAACCGATTATCCTATTGAGTTAAGGTTCGCGAGCACATTTGCAAGAAGCTGGCAGTATCATCACAACGGTAATATTTTCTAATTGTTTGTCTTATTTCTTTTTACTAAGTATATTCATGTATTTATGTATATTTATTTGTGTTTATATTTATATATAATTAGGTATATATTATTCATGGTTTTAATAGGTTTATGTGTATCTTTACATTTAAAATATTTATTACTCAATGTTCATGATTGCACCTACCACTGTTTGTCTCTGCATCACCCAAAGGTTGCCTGGCCTATGGCATTAAGTGCGCCTCTGTACATTTATGTGCTTGAAGTAATAAATAAATAAATACTTACAGAAGCATCTCGCTTAACGCTTTAGACTTGTACTGGATGATGGCCGTGAAATAATGTTCTTTATTAGCTTAGATACATCATTTCTAAGGATCAAATTGCCTTGATGTTGCAGTAACATGGTATAAATCCCTACGTAATGTTTTAAATCGGTGGGAGTCATCGTTATCTGCTCAGCCTTATCCCAACTATGTTGGGGTTGGCTTCGAGTCTAACCGGATACAGCTGAATACCAGTATTTTACATGAAGCGACTGCCTACCTGACCTCCACGACCCAGTTACTGGGTAACTGGGTAATACGAAACCCCTTAGAGTGTAAGTCCCTATTCAAATGTAGGGAGGATAGTTTTGTGCAGTTTAAATTAGAAATACCTGGAATTTACATTTAATTTAATGCAGGTACTGGTTAACTTTCGTCAGTATTTATGTTGTCAGTTTTAGTTGTTCTGATTGCAGAAATTTGTTTGTTCTTCATCCACGCGCAGATTGTTTAACCTATATTAATAAGACCATGTATACACTGTATTTAAGGCAGTGTTGATACGGGATCTTGTGGCGTGTGAACTGGTTTTATACGCAGTATGTACCGAATGCTTATTCCCTTATAAACAATACAATGCAATACGCAAAGGAAGCGTGTCGTGAAACAGTGCACACAACAGAGTCGAAAAGTTTTGTTTATCGTAAAATGAGCAGCGGGGTAATTGCGTAACGTTTCATTTCTTTCATTCCTTTCATTTTGACAGTTCAGCAATATTCATTGCGTTATTAACGTTGTCGAACAGACACATTTTTTGAACATATAAAGCAATGGAATAGCAATGTCCATCAAAATGATTCATACTATGATTGATAGTGTGATAGCAATTAGAGTGCTGTTGTTATTTGTGCCATACCTAAAAGGTTTTACAGTAGAATTTAGACAAGTTTGACTAGGTGACTGTTATGTTGCGCGAATGCGCGTCGCCGCGAGTCTTCGTTCAGCTGATCCTCACCTAAACTATACCATCCCGTAAAATAAAAAAATAAAAATTTGTAATTGCACGACCCATAAAGGCTCCTACAAACAGGCGCGACACGCGATATAATCGCGCGCGCACAAAGGCACCGCTCGTTGCGCGACTTGCGGTGCGTTTGTGTCGCGTGTCGTGTCGCGCCTGCTTGAAGGAGCCTTAATGCGAAGCATTAGCGCTTTACGACCGAAAAAAATTTTTTTCTTCTAAAATTGATTTAATGCAGTGGAAACGAAAAAAAAAACATCAAAATATTTCTAAAAATAAAATCCCGTGAGTCAAGTGTAAAACCTAAAAACATTGTAGCTTGCGAAAAAATCAATTAATTGAGTTTTTTTTTTAAATAGATTCTTGTCACCCATGGGAGGAACGCTATTGAAAATGGCTCTTTTATTCAAAGTAGTTTAATTATAATGAATAAAAACTAACTAATATAATATCTATGATTTTTTATACGATCAAATGAGCATTATGAGTTTTTCACTTCTGGATAATCAATTTTTTTTTCATTTCTTTTCTTCCCAAATAATCACAATCCGATCCAGCCTGTCCCTTGCTCCCCTCAGACGAAGCCGTAAGCCGAGGTCAATACCCCACAGATTATAAAGAGATCAGTATTATTTAAGAAAAAATACGACGGCAAATCAGCGAAAGAATCAATCACTCAAGTTTAATTTTTATTTAATTTAAACGTAAACACTACAGGTACTATACTGACTATATTACTTCATTAACGTCTCAGGATTGCAATTTAGGTATCAAATGAATGAATAATTGATATTAATTGATTTACGACAGATCAATTAATTGTATTATTGATTCGAATTGCAAACAATGTAAGGATAATAAATAACGTTGGCTTATTTTTTCTGTCTGCACGTAATGCGTGTTTATACATATGTATAAGTATGCAGTACATATGCGTCTGCACAGGTAATTATTTGAATGATAGACGGTGGCGAAGGTTGATTTTTCATACTATTAGTAACTAAAGCATTTTTTATCAGTATAATAATATTCAGAAGAACTAGTTGAACCGATTTGACCAATCACTACTACACGAGTCAGATCACATCGATGCTTGCCGTCGACCGCGATGTAAAAGCAAAATATATTGTTTTCACGTAGGCATCGAGGTAAACCCCCAAGCAGCCGCGGAAGTGTCGCATCAGTGAGGCATCCTTCGGCATGTGCGTGCGTGTCTATCAGCATTCATTTGTTTTACATGGAGTCGACATCGAGGTAGCGAGCTAAACTGCGAGCACATCGCCGCCATTTTCATATGCGTAAGGCGTGCTACACACTTGTTCGGCACAGTAGGGCGGACAAATATACATAAGATTTTGCCTTACGGCTTCTGCCGAATCGTGCCTACCATCTGAATCTCCTTATCTATGGGTTATTTAAAAGACAAGGGATATTACTAAGCTCAGGACCATCAGACGAAGGATCATCATCAATTACTTCCCAGAATTCGATCCTTATTAGCGACACTATCGAATGGTGTAATAGCTAGAAATATTGATTTTTCAAAAATCCTATGATGCAGTTTTAGTTTTCATCAAAATGGAGCCCGAGACTCCTTTGACTTCTTTTCGCTATTCCTCATAGTTTCGGATTTGGCCATCCACGCCTACTTGAAAAATTCACGCTGTATAATACTTACTACTTTTTTAATACAGGGTGGCAATAACATCGACGCGCACCCTGTGATCATGAATTGAGCAAATGATTCCTTTCAAAATTAATATTATACAGGATGCTGTATAGTATTCATTTCAATAGGCCTTCAGATACCGGCTTACAATTCCATCGGCTCTGTACGTTGTTCTGCTTCGAATGCAGCTCTAATTGATTTGATCCAGATGGACAAGTTCCTAGCTGTGCGTTCATATCACGTAACTCTCCTTCCTGTAGGTATACCTAACATTCTTATCAACAAGAGAATCTTGATTGGCTTTTGTTTTTAGTAGAGTTTTGTCCTAAACATAGAAATATGAAAGTCTTAAATAACTTCCTTTAATTAGGTAGTACCTACCTAATATAAAAATTATTTCACCTAGGTACCGAACTCTACCACTTAAAAAAAAAACCACCACCCCTTAAAACTTTTTATCCGTAGTCAGAACAATTCTGACGTTTTTTTCTTTCATCAAAATGTGTTGTCAGTAGGTCTCTGTAATTTTTTTAACCTCCTTCAATAAAGGAGGAGGTTCAGTGTTCTTTAAAATGTAATTATGTTCCTCGATATTTTCATCAATTATGGATGGATTTTGAATATTCTTTTTCATTTAGTAGAAGAAGCTATATATGCGTCCACTACACATGGTCCCATATAAACGTTGATTGGATAGTTTTTAGATTAGCTTCAATAATACGTATTTAATCCACTTGGTGTACCTATGCTGATGATGTTATAAAACTTCCTGTCACTGTTGTTTACATATCAAGCAAGCAGTGGTATACGAAATGCTGTGGGGTACCACTACTAAAAAGTGAAAAATAACATCTTTAAAACTATAAAGTGAAAAATCACTTTAATTTCGAAAGTCAGTTTCTTCGGTTTTGTATTTTCATGTTTTCTCACTGAGTTTCGATTTTTCAATTTGTAGTTTTTTTTTTGGAAGTCGGTTGTTTATTTTTGGTAAAAAATATTTTTTTTTAACTATGACGCCGTTTTGTTGCACGTTTGCACGACATCATTGTTTTCTTTACTCACGTCTGCGCACAGCCAATTACATCTAAACATTTGAAATTACTGTCGCCACGCTAATGACGGACAATCATTTAATTATTATTAGATTATAATTTATAACACAAGTCAGATGTCTCCGCCAACGTGATCAAATATTCGACGACTGAGCGTTGGATCTGCCAAATAGTTATATTTTTTATTTTATTTTAGTGTTTGGATTAAATACATAATATTATTATAAGTACCTATGATTATCAAAGAATATGATGCAAAAAAATACGTTGAAGTTGTTATAGCAAAACCTTGGTTATTTGCCATTTTTTTATATTCAGGAATTTTAGAACATCAGTTACTAAGTATATCCATGATGTTTCCTTAACATAACACGGACATATTTTTGGAGACTTCCTTACATCTTCCACTGTGTTTACCTACAACTAATAAGGACTCATAATTGTAGAATTATGACATGATTTTTTTCGGTGACAGATGGTAGCATCTTTCACCCAAAAAAAAACAACACCTTCTTCTTTAGAGAAGGTGTTATTTTCTTTTAATAAAATATTAGTATTTCCGTCTTTAGTTTAAACCAGCACCCTAATCACGTAACACATTTTCAATCACAATTTGAATCATTTCTGAAGGATATTGGCAATTCATTGCTTCATAATTATGTTCGAAAAATTTGTCTGCTCAACCACGTAAATGAATATTGTTACACTGTCAAAATTAAAGCCATTCCTACTGTAAGTGCGTTACGCAATTACCCCGCAGGTAAAATATGTCGCTCCAATAAGTCAACACTTGAACAGTATTACCATAGAAAACGAAAATCACCCTGTACCAACCACAAAAAAGTTAAAAGTGTCAGAACGATATCGGAGCGAATCGTGGAACGCGTATTCAGCGAATTACTAAATATTCTTGCAATCAATCCACGGGTTCCATGTATAGCCGTGTTGTATTCACTAAGAATGCAAGGTATGTATTTTATTCGCATCGATTCAAGTGAAAACGTTTATAAGAATCAAATACGACTCTGTGGGGCGTCTTAGAGAATGCTTCAACACGTGTATGTGGGACATGCGTGCGCAGTAATTCTGGTGGAAGGTGCCGAGAGGAAATAATTGTATACGATACTGCTATTTATTGTAAATGGTCGGTTCAGATCGAAAGTATGAAATGAGTATGAATATGTCACCTATCTATACTAATATTATAAAGCTGAAGAGTTTGTTTGGTTGAACGCGCTAATCTCTGGAACTACCAGTCGGATTTTAAAATTATTTTTGCATTTGATAGCCCAATTCTTGAGGAAGGCTATAGGTTATTTAACATCACGCTATGACGTTTAGGAGCCGAGCAAAAAAAAAAAGTCAGAAAGAACGCTAAGCAAAAACGAAGTAATAGCGCGGGCAGGCGATGCGATGCGACGGGGTGGGTCGGAGTAACAAGAAATTTCACGCGGACGAAGTCGCGGGCAGAAGCTGGTTGCATTATATACAGGACATCTTATAAAAACTGAAAAACATGTAGTCACCGAAAGAGATAAGTAACCTGTCGTGGGATACAGTTGAAGTTTAGTAAGAAATCTCCTTTTGTGACCGTACCTACATACGTTTTATTTTTATTGCTGAATGGGCCAGCGCTTCACCTCGTTCACGCCTGATGGAAAGCGATGGATGAGGTCTATGATGGAACGAGCGTTCCCAGAAGATGCCTCAGGCACGGGAACTCCCACACATCGACGAAACACAGCAGGCTGCTTGACGCTGGACTCCGGTGGGAGGGTGGTCGCAAACCAGGCGGGCGTTAGACCTACCACCGCAAGGGAAGAATTGGCCAGTGAAATAAGGTGTTGGGTGTGACTGTCCAGGATGCGCCGAGTGCTCGGTTCAGTTGAGTAACCGACGGGACAAACTGCGCTACACGAGGAGACTTTTCCATGCATCCCAAACAAAAGGACATTCAGTTTTTGCCTAATTTAAAATTTTCCGGGAAACTTTTCTATTAAAGCGTAAATCGAACTATCATGAACATTTTAAAACAAATAAATGCCAAATTACTCCTCCAGCCGCTCTCTACTGATACTTACCAACGCACAGCATTATTTTATTTTTTTATTCATACATTCTTTAAACAGGTTCATGTTTGTTTTGTACCATTTAACCAGAAATTGTTTGTATTGGTACTCATATTCGCTATACGAGTAACAACACTGCTTAAAATCACTACTATCCGCCATTGCCAAACTAAGCGGTATATTAAAGAATTTTGAAATATTTAGGTACACAATTTAAACAGTCCTAAAATAGTAATATGTACAAGTATATTAATTTAGAAAGGTTAGAATCATAGGACATCAGGAAATTGTAAATGGTTAATGATTGTTGTTGTAAAGACCGTTGGATTGGAGTAAATAAATAATATTATAATATATAATAATATTATATTATCTACCTGAGGTGTTTTATTATAGTAGGTGCATTCTAGCCAAATCTGCATATAAATTGTTACAATATGCACGATAGACACAACGCAGATATTTATATCTGTGGTAACGATGTTTTAGAATACATACATACTAATAATTGAAATATAAGACGTGGTTGAGTTAGAGCAATATTCCGCACCCACGCGTTTACAATTCGTGTTGTTACAATACAAGTCACCCCTTATTTATAGATAGCAGATATTTATTATTATTACGACATTAAAAATCATGGGTAGGTACCTGTATTTTCGTCATGATAGCCCAGTGGATAAGCCCCACCTTCTCATGCACGAGGTTGTGGGCCCAAAATCCGGGCAAGTACCAATGTGACTTTTCAATTGTTTGCACTAAGTTTCGACATTGTTAAAACACACAGAGATGAAACCCTGGAAAAACGCCTTGAGCAAGCGTGTAATCAATGCTTATGCTCATGTCTTCTCTGTATAAGAAGAGACCTTTGCCCTGCAGTTGGAATATGACTTATACCTGTACTTATCTTAAACTAGCTGACCCGACAGACGTTGTCCTGTTTTTGATTCGAAAGACACGTGGCGCCATCTATTATCATAATAACGTTATTGTTGTTTTCCTCGAGAACAGCACTATTTTTCGGGATGAACGGTACTCTATGTCCGTGTCTGTACACATGACAACGTATATGGAAAATTTCAGGATGATCCGTTCAGTGGTTTAGGCGTGAAAAGGTAACAAACAAACTTACTTTCGCATTTACAATATTAGTTAGGAAGTTAGGATGTTAATAAAAACATTGACTATATGTATATTAAGTAGGTTTACAAATCAATCGTGATATCTTCATTCTTACAAACCATGAGAACAATTTACCTAGTAGTTAGAGGTACTGCATTTATTTTATAACTCATTTATTTTGTCATTAAAACTATCGAATGACGTAATTTTTGCAACAGCTATGTAGCTGTTAGTGAACCTCAACCGATACTACTCGTATAATAATGACTTACTTATGAGTAAGCATTCCGAGGCTATTATTGTGTATAGTCGAGGAATGAGGAGGCTATATAGCACTGTTAGGTAAATTTTCAACACTGTTTTCGGATGACGTAAGTACTACCAACATTAGATGTATGAAAAAATTGCTTAAGGTGCCACTAGTCGATATTTTTTTCATACAAATTTCGGCAGAGTATTACAGGACCTAAAAACAAAAAACGCAAGATTAAAAGTATATGATCGACTACAGTAAACAAAATCAGAAAAATATATATGATATTTTTCAGGATATATGCTAGGTAGATATAAGTGTGTTGAAAACATAATACAACTAATTTGGGCTTTTGATAGAAAAAAATCATGAAGATACCTCTAAAAACTTTCTTTTTACAATAAAAACCATACTAATATACATACAATCATTCTGATTTTTTGTCAGATTATTGTACAAGCAACATACTAAAACACTGGTGTTTTAAATTTTTAGTCCAAACAATAGATTTTTTGTAATTAATTCATTGTTGTGTCATCGCGCTTTTCTTTTCTATGCAGTCCGACAGTGACCGCGCTTTAGGTCATGTAAGCCCCTTAAGTATGTGGAACAAGGATTTAACATTTTGGTATATGTTTTTTGACTCTTTGATCTAGTATCATGTAAAAGGAATACACGATTCAATGAATTTTATTCAATAACAAAAAAAATGCAAAGTTTTACTTTTTTCGTCTTTAAGATTTATTCAATGGAATTTACTTTAGAACATAGAGAATTATCATGTCAAAGTTTACTCAAAGTAGTTTTAAATTTATTTAATTATATTAGTTAAAAAAGGAGTAAATTGGTTTTGGCACATACGTCGTTTTATTCCGAGCGCACGCACGTTATAGCCATCTCTCTTCTTTTGCGTTTCAAAAGTAATTTTGCATCACTTTCGCTCGCTTAGTAGATCAGTCGCGACTGATCTACTAAGCTATTTATTTTCGAGGTAGCGCCTTAACTGTAACAACAATTTTATCTTAGTTCTCCCAAACGGATTGAAAAACGTCCCTATTTCCACTGTAAGGTAAGGAGCAATATGATCGCCCGAAGATTCGCTCGCTGCACGGCAGACGTCAAAGTCAGTTTATTTAAGGCGTTCTGTCAGTCCTTCTACTCGAGCGGCCTGTGGGTGTCATAAATATATGAGCCGAGCCTACAACATCCTGCGCGTACAATACAACAACGCTTTTAGGATTCTGTTGCAGATGCCGCGGCGTTGTATTGTAGTGCATCTGGAATGTTTGCTGCAGTTCACACGGATGGCTTTCACGCCATCATACGTAAGAAAGCGGCTTCCTTACTGCAACGTTTGCGTGGCACTCGTAACAGTATCCTGAAAATGATTGCTGGCAGACCAGACTGCCCCATCCAGACGCACTGGGTGGAAATAGCAATGGGTTTATAGGATAGTAAATGAATGGAATTAAGTCCCTACTAACAACACTAATATAGCATATAAGCACAATCTGTTACTAACAACTAATAACTTATGGACTTAGGTCTGAATTAAAGATATTTTTTTTTATTGTCTTCACAGAGAGAAAAAAGAATTGAGGGTTCCTGCGCACAAAGGGAGCCTCCCTTTGTGCGCAGGAACCCTCAATTCTTTTTGTCTGACTCGCTAGGTGGTGTAATTGCATCTTTCTTCCTGAAAATACTACAGGACGGGTGCTGCTATTACGAGTATTGCGACTGGAAATCGCAATAGTGTTATTTAATTTATTTTTCATCAAATCAATTAGCTAGACCAAGAAAATCCGTGGTTCCAATAAGACGGAACCAGAATCCACGCAGCTCGAAACATAGATAATCGAAACTTTGAAAGAAATGTTCCCGAAACAATGAATTCCAAGAAATGTTGACACTAATTGACCTCCAAATTCAACAGAATCGCTTTCTGACTTTTTGTGTGGGGTTATATAAAGGGACTGTGCCGCTGATAGTGCATTACTTAATCAAGTGTGCGAATATTCAGTAAAAAACACGATGAAAAGCGATCACATTTTAATCCAGCGAAAAAGTGGCCACCCTGTAGGTGCTCCACAGTAGCTGAATGCCTAACGTCTGATCGAAGTTTGACAAAGAGTCTGACTCTGAGTCTGACAACTAATGAAGATGCCTTTGAACTAGTGTGTAAAGACTTAATATTAGGGCAAAGTGACATTCTATCCGCGATAACGATGATGGAGTAAAAAATGGATTGACATAAGCTACCGAAAGCTTACTCTGTTAAAAGGTGTTGTACAAATAAGAAACGCTTTAAAAGCTCTCTTAAACGAAACCATAGACAATACATTGAAATTCATATTTAGGAATAGTTCGTAGGTACACGATGAAACGTCTGGTAGGGAACAAAATAAATAGTTTACGGAATTGAGTCAAAATGTTGAAAAACCCCAGAACGACGCTTTTGAATCTAAAAAGTCAACTAAATTATTATTAGCTAAAGATATTGAGCTAATCACATTATTTGTAAAACTAACACTCATACCGTTGAACGGTTCTCGAACACTGGCCACACAGGGAAGCATAACATAAAACTTCGCTCTAAGTGCAATATATATAACCGCTGCATACTTGCAGCTCATGATACAAGAGCTACAGCTAAATCGCACTTGACCAGTTTTATTCCGAGCATCGAGTACCGAGACACAACAAAAGCTATTTGAAGCGTTTAATTGATTCGTGGCTGTTATTAATTTGTAATATACTGATCCATCTACACCTACGTGAAATATATTATGCACAAAGTCATTCCAAATCGACGGCTCCTAAGTATACTGAGTCAACTAACAAATTTTGAGAATTGCACTTGTTTGTGTATTAACAATAATTAAATCATTTCCTATTTACCTGTAAAAGAAAAAAAATCATATCTTTATAAATAACTAAAAAAAATAGCGTAAACTGGATCAAGTACACTAATTTATTTATTTATCACTCAGTATACTGAGTCAAGTGTTTGCTACCAATATACGCGGGACGCGAATGCGCGCAAGTTCAAATTGGCTCAGTATACGGCGAAACAACGCGGTGTGCGGACGTTATTGTGTGCTTTTTGTTATCAAGAAATAGTTGCTTTTCTTGTGTTATTTTTATTTAAATTTAGAGTCATAATTGGAAGAATGTCACATTTAAAAAAAAATAAACAACACACAGAACAAGAAGCAGAAAAACAGGCAGAGCACTTGAAACAAAAAGATTTCGCAAGACAGTTGAAAGCAGAAGACAAAGAATTAGCGCAACAGATCCAGAAATACTAACAGCCGCTTACGACCTCCAAAAGTGCTTAATGTACCCCATGGGAACGTTAGCACGTTTTATTTTAATTTTATTTTATTATAATTTCACTGTATTTGATTTAGGACATCGTCAGGGTTATTGCTTTGCCTGGCATCAACAAACTGCTAAAAGAGGAGAAAATAAAATTGCTAGCTGTGTTTTTAAATTTATTGAACAAACAGTTATGGCAGGTATAAAAGATTACTGATTCTGGTCTTATAACTGCGGTGGTCAGAATCGGAACAGAATCGTTTTTTAATGTATATGATGGCAAGTTATAAATACAAAATAAAAATTAGTCATCGTTTTCTAATTGTTGGTCACACCCAAAACGACGGAGACAGTATGCATGCACTAACAGAAAGACAGACGAAAGACAAAATATATAATATATACGCCTGCCCAATGGTACATGGCGTTTCAATTTGCTAAAACCGACGATAAGCCTTATAAGGTCACCTAGGTGTCTCAAGATATTGTGATGGACTTAAAAACAATGCTTACAAAGGTCAACAACTGGAGTTTTGCCTGTGATGGATCTAAGATGCAATGGAATAAAGTCACTGAAATAAAAATTGAGCCAGAAAATCTTTACAAATTATTTTTTTAAACTAGTTTACATGGTATATTCTTATAACTGTATTGATTGACTGTGTTAATAAACCTAAAGCAATACGTAATCAAACTGTCCCTATTATAGATGCCAATCCCAATAGGAATAAACACAAAGATTTAATGGACATATGCAACAAATTCGTGATACCTAAGGACTTGTTTTTTTCTAGTTTAATTAAGATTGACAGCAATAGAAATGAGAGCGATTCAGAATAATTAATAATATAATTTGTCTTTTTTCTTTGTCTAGATTGATTGTTTTCGTAATTAAATATTAAGTACTTACCTCATAAGTTAATTTTTGAGACTGATTTTATTCTCAGCAATAAATACTATAATAAGTACCTATTACTTAGGATATTAAGAATTGTGATTTTCTTTAAAAAATAAAAATGATTACTTTTGTTTGTTTGTTTTTTATTGTTCCTAAATTATAGTGATTTCAAACAATTAATAAATAATTCTCTTATTTTACAGAAATGTGCAATTGATACAATCAATATTTTGTATTTTATTACCTAAGACTAGACCAACTTAAGCGTTTGTTTTTATTGGTAGTATTGTTAATGTTTGTTATTTTTTATTAATTTTATAGAAATCCTAAAGTTGTGTTAATGTTACCGATACCATTTTAAGATCTCTTTGATTAAAATATTAAACATTAAAGGCGTTTTTGATTGTTTTAACTATTATGTACCACACTTGACTCAATTTAACTATGGTTCACTTTTAAAATTATGTCCATGTATAGTGAGTCAACTTATTATATTTTTACAAAAAATGAATCCATGACAGACAGTATTGTATATAAAAAATCCAATAAGTAAATAAAAATATTTTTAGCCACACTTATAAAGTAATTTTTCTCCATAACGTAGATTCAATAATGCGACGTATAAAAATATAAGTGGTACTTGATCCATTTTTAATAAACAAATAATCGCCGTATACTAGTCTATCTACATTATCTCATAAATTAATAAAATAATATGAAATTTATCTTGTACATATGAAAGGCTTTATTATATTTAATTCACTATGGTTAGTCATTTTTTCTTGGTTGTATTAACAATTTAAATATTAAGCATTCGATCTTCTTATCGCCTTCCTGTAAAGTTATTAGAAGTATAGTTGACTCAGTATTCTTAGGAGCCGTCGAAATAATGTCAAAAATCAATTACTTAATATGAATCTAAACTGAAAGTATTCGTGAGTGAGAATGGAGGTAACAAGACAACTTTACAAATCTAGAGGTCTGCGCAAAATATTTAAGCAATATTGAATGTGGTTGTTATCAAATAAGGATTCCTGTGATTCCATATTCGTCCGCGGCTTATTGTGTTACCGCAATGACTGAGTTTCCCATGGTCGGCCCGGGATGCAGCACTTAAGATTATTGCTCTTATGCAATCAGTGCAGTCCTTTCCGAATAGGGTAACGGATTAATCAGTCTATTCAGGTAGCTTGGTTTGCCTTTATATTTTACTAATGAGTTTAATATCAATGAATTTGGTAAACCAAAGTCATTGTTGTTTTTATTCGTGGAAACATAATTTTAAAAACTAACAGTATTAAAATAATAATATGTACAAGTGTATAAAAAGGAGGGGAAATAATCAAAGGGCATCAACAAATTCATCCGCATCGCTGTCAATTAGGAAACGTGCCCAAGAGACTCGCAGCATTGCCACGTTGTATGGCAAAAATAAGTCATTATGTATAAATGTATATATTGTGTATTTGTGTATTGTGTTGTGTGTGTGTTTGTTGTGTATTGTGTGTGTGTTTTGTATTTATTATGCAATGTGTATATTATTATTATTTATCCATTACTACCGATAGTGTGTTACGCAATTACCCTGCCGGCGCGAAGGCTCAACAACGGGTACACAATTTTCTAGTTTACGATACCAAGAAAGAGTTTTTTAATACAGTTGCTCAAAAAGTGGCGTATTACAGGGACGTATAGCGTTCGGGATGTGGGCTATTACATACTCGTGCTTTTTTTTACCTTTCCCGAACTCGTGCGTTCTCTTTCCCAACTGTCAAAATAATGTCTATTAAAAAGAAAAACCAACCATGAAGTTTTTACTAAAAAAAATCATAGAAGTTTTTATGATTCATGCAAATACGTATATTTCTAAAAAGAAGCTACTAATTTGTTTCAATATCAGATTTAATGATTTGATTGAATGAGTTAGGTAAGGTTTCATTTCATTTCATCTCATTAAATTTCATTTTCATTTCATATCAATAAAAAAAATCTACTGAAAACTTGGCTGTATGGGCATAGTTCCCTTTGCCTACCAGAATGGGTGAAGAAAAAAAATCTCTGCTGATATTCTACGGTTGGCGCCATTGGTTAGTTGAGTTTATTGTGTTTTTACTATTTTATTAAATTGCTTCATTTTTTCGCAACTGTATTAAAAATAGTCGTTCAGTACACGTGCGAAACCGTCATTGCAACTTGTTCCGACTGTCAACCCTCGCCTTCGGCTGCGCCTCGGCTCGGGTAGACATTTGTCGGAACTCTTTGCAATGACAACCTTTCCGCACTTGTAATGAAATATACTATTGTCATATACATAATTAAAGCGACCTGTAATTAAAAAGTGGAATGAGTTCTTTTGCCTTGGCTTTATCAATTAATAAAAAGCTTTTCGCGTCTTTGATGAAACTACTTTTATATAGGTCGAGTATCAGGACAAGGATTTTCAAGAGATGTAAGTAGTCGGTTGTCGGTCCGAAGTTTTGAGGAGACATAACACTTTCGAGTGTTATGTCTCCTCAAAATAATACTATTTTCTTACTTTTAAGGTGAATGGGTAGTGGTAGACCGCGAAATTCAAATTTTCTTACGTTTTTTGCAATTTGCAGGTCAGTGTCAGATTGTATCTTGATCAAAATATGATTCGCGACAATAACAGGTACATATTTAAGGAATTATAATCATTAGAATCATTAATATATCTTTCTAAGTTAGATTTCTACCACCAACCACCAATCTCTTATGGAAAAGTGTTAGTGGTAGAAATCTAACTTAGAAAGATGGATTATTGATTCTAATGATTATACTTCTCTAAATATGTACCTGCTATTGTCGCGAATCATATTTTGATCAAGATACAACCTGACACTGACCTGCAAATTGCAAAAAACGTAAGAAAATTTGAATTTCGCGGTCTCAACTACCCATTCACCTTAACGAGTACCTCTCATACTCGTTAATATTACCTTCGAAGTTCATCTACATTTAAAGCAAAGGTTTATTTACTTTATAATTTTTATTCGGGATTAAAATTGACGTTTGACAGATTCTGTATGGAATAACTTTAAATAAATTAAAATTATTCCTCCGATAAAATTATCTAGCATTGGAACAATCAGCCCTTATTTATTATTTTCCGCCCTTCGTAGAGTGCATCCTGTAATTAACTACTCAAACTATTTTAATACCGGAATAACTAAGAAAATGTAATCATGTGATTTTTTACAACAGTGATAAGTGCAGCATTTAGTCTAAGTATTAACGAGTTTTAATAACAAATAGCGTATAGTACAGTTGCAATACGCTCAAGCGTTATAGAATTATTTTGAATACCCGAGCTTTTGCCAGCCAAAAGCTTGTAAGATGAGAAACACCCCGATTTATCGAAGAATGTTCTACTAGACTTTCTATAATAGGTATAAATAGCTTTAAATAGCTTCCAAACATATAGAGAAGTACTTTCGGTACACTTGTCGTTTACATTTTGGTGACTGCCTAATATTGTTATCACTTTTTGGTCAATTTTCTTTTCCTGTAGTTCGTGCCAATAAAGTAGAGAAGAAGAAAGAAAAGAAAAAAATATTATATAGAAAGAAGTGTAGTGTGTGTGTGTTATGTGTGTGTGTGTTGTGTGTATGTGTGTGTGTGTATTGAGTGTGTAGTGTATATGGAAAGATTATAGGTACCGTATCCGTTACAACTACAAGTACTCAAACTGTATATATAAGTACATGTGTACTGGTTTAACACAAGTGAAGGCCCCAGGTCAGTGCGCCTCTTGCAATGTATCAACAGTAGGTAGAATAACATTGTTATTGTTAAGATTGTATTACGTAGCTCTCGACATTCTCTTCTGCTAATTTGATATATTACGTGTCTTATTATACCTATAGTGTACCAACAAAACATCAGAGAATCTATGAAGATCATCAGCATGATTGAGAAAAACGTTGGTGGAAACGGTACTTAACGTATTTTTTAATCGACTTCAAAAAAAAGGACGAGGTTCTCAATTCGGTCGTATTTTTTTAATGTCTGTTACGCCGTCATTTATAAACCGATTTGGAAAATTATTTTTTTATTTAAAAGGATATACTTCCAGATTGGTTCCATTTTTATCAAAATCCAGTTATGATGATGGGATCCATGAGGAATTCAGTGAACTCCTCAAATATTATAGCCACACCTATAGCGATTTGGGTATTTTTATAGAAACTCGTGCATTTGCTCTCGGAAACCACCATTTGGTGAAGTGGAAATGATGAAGAAGACCACAGATGGCCACCGGAACTACTCAACAATAAGTGTTTCACGGGTTGCGATTCGATTATTTTATTATGGTTGTTAAGCAATTTAAACTCGTCACTATGCAAATAGTGAAATGGAGCTAATGGTGGAATAATCAGGAAAAGCAATATTTTCAAAATGGCGATGGGCAAGTTGACATTAGGCTATTGTAACTTAGATACATTATAAATAGACCCACTAAAAAGCGATAAATAAACACTTTGTAACAAAAAAAAAAAACTGATTTCCAAAAAAACACTACCTACAAAGTGAAAAATAACTTAAATTTCGGAAGTCAGTGGCAAAATCTAAAATACAGATCCAAAGACACCAACTTCCGAAATTAAAGTTATTTTTCACTTTGTAGTGTTTTTTTTGGAAGTCGGTTTTTTTAATGAAAAAGATTTCTCAGTGCTCCTTTCATTACTGAATTTATCGGAAAATACTTTCTTGTATATGAAGCTATCTTCTAAAAATAAAAATGGCCTTTATCTTTTGAATTATAATTAACTCAGTGGGTAGGAGGATAGCTTTTTCTTCCAATAATTGCAAGAAACGGAGAAAGATGTTTTTCCCGCATCTACGCAATATAAGATTTTCCGTTAGATGTGCTAGTACTTACCTACAGCACACAAGAATAAAAGTAGACAATCTTCATAGAACTTATAGTAACGTAACATTACAGTAATTAGGATATAAAACATTATTTCCCTTGGGCAAAAATATTTCTTCTACTTTAATCATATGTAATTTTACAGCTAATAATACAATTTCCTATGCAATCGTTATTCAAGCACTCAACTATTAAGAATCAATTATAACTTGGTAATTACTTGAATGTTCAGGTCAAGAACGTTTCTATATCAATATGAAACAATAGCAAAGAAATCAGCTTCCCGGCAAATTAGAACAGCATCATTAAAATTTTGGCAGAATTAACTGAGCCTCTACATTGTATAAGCGTGGCTAATAATATAAGTCACAATGCGAAACGATAGTATTATTACCTGCATGATTTTATGAAACAAACCAACATGATTCTGAAAAAAATTTTCTAATAATCCTGCAGTTGATCTCTCTAGCGGAATGCTTGCAAACTTTTCACAAACTTGAGAAAACTCCATAGCGATTACCAGCTATCACTGTTTCACGATCTTAAGTCTTATTACTGTTGCCGTAATGTCTTAATTACTCCATCGCGTAATAAGTATAGATAAATAAACAATGATGACGATTATTCAATTAACTATAAATGACCTAATCATCTCTGGTAATTAATTAAATGAAGTACTGCACAAGATTCATTCCAGTGTCGCGAAAAAAGTTTTTAACAACTTGTCAAAAGTTTTCTAGAGACCACTTTTCACAATTTTCACCAAGCCTAAGGAAAAAAACCCCATTCACACTCGCTTACCCCTTCGCCACCAAAGCTGTTGAGCTGTCATAGTGCATCTGAGGCGCGAAATGCAGCGCCATGTTCATTGCTTCGGCAGGCAGGCAGAGTTGCGCCTGCGGCTGAGAACAGTGAAGCACTCGCGGCACGCGTGGCACGCGGTCGTGCTGTTGGCACGAGGGGTAGGTCGCGTACTGGTACGAATCGAGTTGGTTTATCGGACAGTTGAGGTCGGGAAGAGACCACTCAGCCATGGTCTACTCATCGACATAGACGACTGAGAACTGCGCAAGGCGGACACGCGTGCACCGGGCGAGGCAACGCGCGCTCACTGACGCCCCGCCTCGCTTCTCCCGCCACCGATGCAACGCATAAACAAACTGCAAATCCTTTATCTGGCCGCTTCACGGCACTCGGCGATGTACGTCGTTAGCCGACTACTGATAAAGGGCGGTCTTGAGCAGTGTTCACACTAAACTAATTAATCTCTATGCAACCGCCACCATCCCAGTGATTCGATTACAAAGACTACGACAAAAGAAGACTTTAACGTTCCTTTTTTGTTTACATTATTACGCAGTATTCGCGAGTACGATATTAGTTTTCGTTACAGTTTTACGGTTATTGTAGTAATCATGTTAAGCGTGGTTCATGTGTATTGTACACACTACACAGACCAAATTTAGTCGTATAAACTTATCTAGATAAGGTACCTCATAACAAATGCAACAACGGAACGGGAACATCATTGAATGCATCATGCGCACAAATTAGGAATTATGATGGCCTCGAGTGTGCGGATCATTGAAGGACTATAGACGTACAGACACACTTACCTTTAATTGATTTAAGGTGACATGACTAAGATTATAACAAAGTTGCGGAACGAAAACACGCCTTGTTTACCCGTAAATCTGCTGTCGCGGAGTAATAGATAGGTACGTAGAGCTGATATCAGCCTGTAAACGTACACGGCTGGATGTTGCCCTCCAACCCACAAGATGCATACTGAATTCGAGAGAATATTGTCATTATTGCCAATTTAGAAGAGAGTGTGCAATTAGTCGTAGGTTGGCTCTGCACCACCTACCTTTACCTATCTTGTTGTTATTAGTCTAACAGATGCTACCTACTTTTAAAAACACAGAGGGTGGTCTGTTCCATAAGTAATAATTAGATAAGAATATTAATATAACTTATTAACAATCATTGTGGTGCTGATATTAACTGATTCATATATGCGCTGGATAGAATCAAATAATGCACTTTGATGTTATTGTTTTTAACTCTATGACCACGCAGTTAGCGCTTATTTTTCTTTAATCGTATCAGGTGGAGTTAGCTGTTAGTACGTAGACAAGAAAGGTAAACGTTCAAATTGAATAAGGAAGTATTTCATTTTGTTTTTCATTTCCTTTAGTAGGTAAGCAGTTTCCTATATATTCGGTGGTGACGTAAAGTTGACTTGGAGATGACAACGTTTAGCCGTCTCCAATACGATCACATAACCATGGAATATTCCCAAGTGACTAGCTCTCTTTGGAGGATTAAGGATATATAAATGCTGAGGATCTGGGTAAGTAAACGAGAATAATCTTTAAGAACAATATCATCAAAGGTTTTTTTTTCAGCATGGGAAATCACCAAAGAACCCCTACCGCTCTGGGTGCAGCGGAAGGGAGTGTCAGACTCTTACTGACTAAAACCCACCCGTGTTCCTTCCTTAGCCCTTTATGTTCCAGGCCAGCGGTAACCGTTTCGGACAATCCCGCTGACCCGGCAATGATATTGTCCTTAAAGATTTTCTCGTTTACTTTTTCATAGGTTTTGCCAAAGTAATAGCAAAAAATGATCAGTAGCATAGTTTATTCAATACTGGTTTACATCATGCATGTAAAGCGAGCCGGGAGCTTACTCATTGCGCAATATGTTTTTTTCACAGATACTCATTATTGGTTGAGTTTATTACGAACATTTCTGCAGAATCGTAGGAACAGAAAGCCACTAATTTGGGAGATGCAGACACCGTTAACGTTCTCGTGTACAGTTGACAATGCGACGCAGATATTTATGTTTCTATACAGTAGGTTTACTTCGAAACAAAAGCAGCAAGCGTTTAATACCATTGTCAATTATCATAAACAACTATTGTAAATGTTGTTCTTAACTACCAATTTATGCTAAATTAGCAATGACAAATACGATGATGAATGGAGACGATAGTACTGCAGAATGTTTTATTATGTATTGACTTACTGGGCACTGGCCATCACTTCGGTATCAATATTGTTTTGTTTGAAAAAAGAGAAGAATATCGAAGTAGGTATTATTATGTTAATAGCTTCTGTCCGCGACTTCGTTCGTGTGAAATTTCTTGTTCCCTCGACCTACCCCTCCGCGTCACATAACTTGCCCGCAGTATTACTTCGTTTTTGCTTAGCGTATAGATTTAAAGATACCGGTAAAAGGGATAAAGAAAGGATAGTTAAACAAAAACTGCTCTTACTTCGCACAGTTGACGTGTTTCAAGGTTGAGAAACTGGGAAATTAACGAATCACAGTAAGAAGATGGGAAGTGCACATTTGCAACGGTCATTGTAAGTACCTAGAAGTTAGCGGAGTATTGCGCTTGACCTTCGCTGCAAAACTGACCCCAACCCTTTCAAATCAAGGCAACTGGTGGTTTCCGGTTATTTCACATTCCCATACTTAATCTCAATATCAATGGATACCGGTCCCATACAAGCTTGGCCCAGAAATGGACACAGGATAGTGTTTCAAAACCCTGTATATTTTTGTTCGTCGTAAAATTTGGTGAAGGGCCATAATATTAAGACCCTTCCCAAATCTGACTTCAAACCTGTCAAAAAAATTAAATTCAAACCTGTCGATCACGAAGCAAACCACTGTCTTCCATCAGATTTAATTTCACTCAAATCTAACGACAGTATCACAAATGATTCATTTGCTATGCCCCAGTTTATAGAACATTGGATCTCCGTTGTTAGAAACCAGGCAAAATCAGAGTTGTCCGAGATGCGATATGATGATGAGTTAAAGGTATTGTTAATTGTAGTCAAAGTAAACTGCAATGCAATAATCCATAGTACAAGAAAGCTGAAGTCACTCACAAATGCAAAAAAGATAACCAGAAATACAGCCAATTAGGTATATTTTTGAACAAATCACAACAGAACATTCATGACACGCGGCTCCACAGAGTTATAAATAAAATAGAAGGCACCAAACCCGGCTGACAAGTAGAATTATGTTTTTAGCACATTTCTTTGTATGGTAAATAGTTAGGTATGCTCTAAATACATATGTCCATCTGTCTGTCTGGACGCATTATAATGATTTACATGTCGTTAGGATTGTGGTACCAAGCGTACCGCACTTCACTTTCGCAATCCAACGGAATTTGAAGGAAATTCCTAATTCAAAGCGAGGTTTCATAAAAATCAACATGGCTGACTTTATAACCAGTCGTGAAGAAGGTTTTTATGTACCTACGTCAAAATAAAGGGCTCGATGACACGATTCCAAAAATTACGACTTATCTACTTATTTCTTTAATAAAAAAATGAAATTCATACATCAATCAATTATTAAATATCATGTTCATATCAGTATAGTTATTATTCAATACGCTTTAAGTACAGTTTTGATATTCTATATTCTAAAAATACTCGAAAAATCATATCAATTCTTACAATAAGAAAGTATGTCCCAATAAAAATTTTATTTCAAAACTGGCAACATAAATGCCTCCCCGAATACTTGAATCAAAATAATAATCTTTTAAATTGAAATATTTTCTGCAAAAATTTGCCAAGTAACGAAAGCTGTACTGTGGTGGGTTTTTAAAAATTATCAGTTATTTTTTAAATATTAATTTTTTTGTCCGTACTGGACCAGACAAAATCCATGTCCTTTAATAGGTGTTTCATCATTTCATTGTCTACGTATAACTGTGTAACGAAGCATGTTTGTGTTTGTATGCTTGCTCAACTCAAGCAATCTGCGCAATTGTTTTTCCGGGTAGCTAGCTCTTCCCGGATTTCGAAATAATTTAATTCAGAGCAAGTAAATGTGCCAAGCTTCCGAGCTTAAACTTCGTGTTTACTTTTACGTTGTAATCGAGTTTTCCTAGGATGCGAGTGGATGCTAGATGCTCGGTAGACAAACAGCAAGATAACTGCACTCCCTAAGTCGAGCCACCCTGTATTTTTATGTTTACTAAGTGCATAAGATTTTCTTTACCAAATGTCAAGGGTAGTGATCGTGAGATAATATTGAATCAAGAGAAACTAGAATTCGTCGATAAAACTGTTTTCCTAGGGATCACGCTCGACTCAAGGCTACAATTGGGTCCTCGTTTAACATCTCTTGCAGGACGGCTAAGTTCAGCAGCTGATGCTGTCAGAAAAATCCGTCAATTTACTGATGTAGATACCGCGAGACTAGTCTATTTTAGTTACTTTCATAGTATCATGTCTTACGGTATTTTACTTTGGGGACGGGCTGCAGACATCGATTCTATTTTTATTCTGCAGAAAAGAGTCATCAGAGCCATATATAATCTCTGCAGGCGCGATTCTCTAAGGGAACTGTTTAAGGAAATTAACATCATGACGGTGCCTTGTCAATATATCTATGAAAATATCATGTATGTAAGGAAAGATTTACATATTTTTAGTAAAAGAGGTGAAAGACATAATTATAGTACTAGAAATAGGGACCTATTAGTTCAACCAGGTTTCAGACTGGCTAAAGTAGATTAATCTTTTATGGGGTACTGTTTAAAATGTTATAATAAAATACCTCCCTACATTCTTCAACTGAATGAGACAAAATTCAAGTCTTGTATAAAACGCACACTATGTAGTCAGGCATTTTATAAGTTAGGGGATTACATCGCTGATAAAAATGCCTGGCTCAATGCTGGTCCTGCTCCAGAGCCACAACTAATTGATTAATACATGAAAATACTGTTGGAGCTGCTGAAGATTGTAAGACTATCTTTGCATTGTATAAAATCAATTTCCTTTGTATTGTATAATTGCATAGCACAGATGTGAGTTCTATTTACCCTATATAGCTACCATTTACCGGGTAATAATATGTCTTTCATTGGCTCGAATGTGCCCTGGCAGCTGATAGTATGTCATGCTCACTCATATGTCTCGCTGATGGTGGCGTGTGTGTTGGATCATTTAGCTCCCTTCAAAATGGTTGAGCTGAATGGTGCTGATTTATGCGTCATGTTCGTGAACGGGCGCCGTCAGTTGGGGCTGGTCATCACTTAGCTGCCTCGGCTTATTTTTAATTATTTTATTTTTGGATTGTTGTTTGTTAAGTACTATTTGTTGTACTCTGGACGCTTTTAACGCGTACGTATTTCTTAATTTTTTACATCGTTCTCACATATAATTTTTAAATCAAAAGTAATGATGTAACTAATATTTTTGTAAAATATAATTTAACAAGAGTGTCCAAGGAGTTTCTTGCCCGTTCTTCTCCATAGGTACCTACGCTTTGGAATGCCCATTCCCAATTAGCTTCATATTTTCTGACTGACCGACTTCTAGACAATTCAAAAGTGCCTGTAAATGGTTTAATTGAAATAAATGCTTTGAGTTTGAGTTTAAAGGCTCCTACAAACAGGCGCGACACGCGATATACCTAATCGTGCGCGACACACAGGCACTGCTCGTTGCGCGACTTGCGATGCCTTTGTGTCGCATGTCGTGTCGCGCCTGTTTGTAAGAGCCTTAAGGCCTAAAACATCAAAATAATTATAAGTCAGCGAAAAATGTTTTATGCAGCTTTGAAGCTGACCTAGCATTGTTCCAAATTTGAATTCACGAATTTGTAAAACTGGCATTGGAGTTGTGATAGGTCTACGGTTGCCTCTATATTCAACCGATAATAGTGATCGATACATTTAACAGTGCATAGAGGCTCTCGAGGCTCAGGGTCTAATTTTTTTGCATGATAATATCGCAGTAATGGAGTGGCCAGCGAGAAGCCCTGATATGAATCCAATAGAGCACTTATGGAATGAGCTGAAGAGGCATGTTCAAACTAACCAACCAGCTCCAGAAACTTTGCAGGAGCTGAAAACTGCCATCTTGGAACCATGAGAGAACATTGCGCAGCACGTCATGGTGGTACTAATTAATTCCATGTAAATCATTGTTTTCTTCAAAAATTCCACGCTAATTTTGTCCCTGAAAAACGTGAAAAGACGATTTAATGCAATTAAACTGAGTTTTTCGTATTCCGATTTCAAATTTGGAACTAACGGAAATGATAGTGAGGGACTGACTTCAAAACCGCATTTTTTTTTGTACTATCAATATTTAAAAAGATCTTTTTAAAGAGACCTTTAAACAAAAATAGGCAGGGTGGCTCGATTCAGGTCCCCAGGGAGTGTACTTTCTTGCCCCAAAAGAGACATTCCAGTTTGTCAATTTTGACTACAATAGTGTTATTTTAAGTGTGCGAGCATGAATTCAGCTAGTTTCAGTGTTTTTATATCAACGCGGTCGGAATCGGAAGTACAAAAAGAAAGAAAATACGTTTATTTGCGGTAAAGATGAAGCAGAAAACCAACTCAAACCCAAAAAAATAAATATTTGGGGAAATTATGCGTCACACCCACGCAAAATGGCCATAGCATTTTAAACGAAAAAACCACGTGGTCGCTTTTTGAAGTTACTACTAAGACTAAGACTATTAAAAATGAACAACTTATTCAGTAAGTAAAGGGAATAGAGCATATTATAGCGACAGCTCATTAAGCAACGTCGAGGTGTACATAAGTGTCAAAGTGATTTATTTCCTCCAGGTAGTTTTTAATTTCGCTCAAAATAAATGAATAATAAATGTGCCTTTGAGTTCCTAATCGACTAACTTCATGAGAGTTCACCAAATGCATATGGATTAAATGTAAATAGCTCGTGTTTGATACCAATACTGTGTTGACGAAGCAAAACAAACATTGAAGGAGAAATTAATTTCTAGAAAGCGCATGTAAAGAGACCTGAAGGTAGGTAGGTACTATAGGTGGGTACCTACTAGATTCTCAATAACAAGAACGTAAAATTTTTTCTGAGCTACGACATTCACAGCAGTGTTGTTGGGGCGAACCCATTTCCATTTATCGGGCTCTATTCCAAAATTTGAACGTACGACCTCAGCCTCACGATAGGTACTTTAGATAAATTCTACATTAACAATATTAAACCATATTGATTAATGATTTTACTTCTGTAGTAAGTTTGCACAATAGTATATTATGATACCTACATGTGTACTGTGCTATGTTGATCATTTTACTCGAGGCGATATTGTATAATGATCAATGCACACGCGTTTCATACGACGTTTTTCAACACACTTTTGTGAGGAAAGAAACAGCTACTTGTATTGTTAAATATTAATTTGTATACAAAATGGCGCGCTGGTTTTGTTTTTCCGCGCGCCGCGCTAGCCAGCACTAGCGATGCGCGCGCATATACATATATGTAAATAAAAGCACTGACAAAACCACTAAACAACAAACATATAATATTATAGTCGCAAATCATATTTTATTTATTTATTTATTTATTTAAACTTCTCGCACAAAAAGGTACAAAGGCGGACTTAATGCCTTAGGCATTCTCTACCAGTCAACCAAGGGTGGTGAAGAGATTGGATGGCAGGTGCTTTGAATGAGAGGAACAATGATAAAAAAAAATCTATTAAAACTAGGTACACAAATACATAAATCAGTTATATACACATACATACTATTTACTATAATATATACTTATAATATATATATATACAAATTCAAGGGAGAGAGGTGTTGAGATGACTCTACTCTATTTGTTTTGTAAATAACTCTGCAATTTCCGCTTAAATGCATACCGACTGGTGGCCGTCCTGATATCAAGAGGAAGTGCATTCCAAAGAAGAATGGACTGAATATGAAAGGAAGAATGAACAAAGTCAGAAGTATGAGAAGGACAGAGTAGGAGAAGATTGTTAGAAGAACGCAGATTCTTAGCGTGAGAAGAACATAGATATTGGAAGTGAGACACGAGATAAGAAGGAGGAGTGGGAGAGTTGAGAAGGGAGAAAAGCGTGGACAAAGCGCGCAAACTTCTTCTTTGGCGTATGGACATCCATTTGAGCTCAGACCTATAGCTCGACACATGGTCATATTTCCTGAGGTTGAATATGAACCGGATACCATTGTTGAGCAATCTGTCGAGCTTATCCAGCAAAACCGCGTTCAAGTCAAAGTAGCACACGTCACCATAGTCGATTATAGGGAAAATTAAAGTCTGCACAAGCATGGTTTTCGTCTTAGCGGGCAAAAAGTTTCTCAGACGATACAGGGATCGCAGAGTACAGTTGACCCTTTGGCTAACACTAGAGACCTGGCGTTGCCAGCTAAGCGTAGAGTCAAGATGCAAACCGAGATCTTTCACAGTAGAGGTAATGGGTATGACTGTACCACCTGTGTGTATTTTGATCAAGATAAAACATGACATTGACCTGAAAATTGCAAAAAACGTAAGAAAATTTAAATTTTGCGGTCAACCACTGCGCATTCACCTAAAGGTATATACATTTTGGTTCATTTTGGGGCCAAGGACTAACTCGCCACAGATAGTCTGTGGCGTTATCGCACTAGTGCAGTAACATAAAGTAAAAATCACGCGATTTTAATACACTGCATTATGGACCTAAAAGCGGTTCATTAAGAGCCACTTTACGAGCAAGTGTGTTGAAATAGTAGCTGCGAGGGCACTAAATTAACACGAGTGCATTAATTACTCACTTTAGCAAGGTGCATAATCTACTTTTCTTTCAACTACCAATCTACCTACCGTGATATAATATAGTTTTCACTTCTCATGCTCTGAAAGTGCTTCTTTGTGCAGGGTATAGGCTGCACAAAATCGAATTTTGTGCACAAGGGCATTAACGTATCTACTCATAAATGTATTATATTAAGGCAAAGAAAATGAGCCATACAGCCAAATGCAATAAGAAGTTCACAGATAGAATTTGTTATTATATAATATTTACTTTAATTTATTTGCCTTATGTGTTTTTTAAGATATAATAGATATTAAAATTTTAATTCAAGTACGGTAGGTTAGTTGATTTAAGAAAATTATTATTACAAAATTAATTTAATAGTAGGCTGTATAGGTCTGCAGCCTAATATCAATGTCGTAAGATTTAAAAAAAAATAATTTCCTTCAGTATTCAAAACTGTTCTAATTTTACTTTGAATTTTAATTAAAGAAATGTTATGTTATACTACTGTTTTATTTCCTCGCAATCGAAGTGAAAAGCAGAGTTTATAACTCGTCCACAAAACCATTTCTATCCTCGACATTACTATCAGCCCTCGCCTTCGGCTCGGGCTGCTAAAAGTCTCGGATAAAAATGGTACGTTTTGTGCACTTGTAAAATCTACTATTTCATAAGCTTTTAAATATTTATCCCGCGACTTTTGCGGCAAAAGGTTATTAAACAATTTAATTTGCAGCTGTTTGTATACTTTTTGGAGTAAAATTCATATCGCTATTGATGTCTATTCGCATTTCTTTAACTTTTCCTGCTAAATATGAAGTATCAAAGTTTTACAATCGGTTTTAATCTGCCGATTTTTATTTTCAGCCAGTATATTTTTGATTTAATGCATACATTTTATATTAAACTTAATGGGAGACACTAAACCTCCATGGTAAATTTCTATCTAAATAAAAAACGGTGCATCATGAAAAACTGAGCAACCATAAAATTTCATATCAAATTTCTGCACTGTTTTGGTTCTAATAAAAAAATACGTCCTTTGTGATCGATTTTGTAGTGATTAATGATAACATTACTACGTAGTTGAAAGAAAACACTTTTACGTGTCAATCATATTTTTAGAACTAGATGAGGTCGGCTTTTCCTATGTGACTACTCTGAGAAGAAAGGCCGAAACAAACTCAAATGTCACAGTCTCTTTTAAAGTCCAGACTTAATATTGGTCAGATCATGTAGATTGGTGTCTGAAATGGTCTTTTGAGGAAAGAACCACAGATTGTGTGGACTTTTTCAGTCAGTTCAAGTATTTCTCAGTATTCGTGCAGCTCAATTCAGAACTTAAGCAGCTCAACGATTCGACAGACAATTCAAAATAATATTATAAATGCGAAATGTGTGTCTGTCTGTCTGTCACCTTTTCACGCTTAAACCCCTGAACCGATTTAGTTGAAATTTGGTATAGAGATAGTTTCAGTCCCGGCAAAGGACATAGGATGTTTTTATCACGATATTCCCACGGGAACGACACTTATGCGGGTGAAACCACGGGGCGCTGCTAGTACCAAATAAAGGAAATTTGGGTAGACCGCATAATAAGAAGTAGGTAAGTATAATAAGAAACAGCACTGAATAAACCAAACAATACAAAAAAAAAACTCAATAATATCTGATTATAAATAAAAACTTACTTGCCAAGTAAACACTATTCAAGTGATAAATCATGTCATTGTCAGTTTATTTTTAGAAGTCATTAACGAGATTTTAGTGACCACGAGAATTTCGTAGCGCCGCCGTAGGCATTCGTAGCCGCTACGACGCTACGTAGACCCCTACGTAGACTTTTATCTTTTTCTTTCACGTCATTGTAATTCTTATACTGTACTACTACCGATATTAGAAACAAGATAATTTTGTCTTGTTTTGTTTTGGCTCCAAAACAGATGTTCAGTAACAACATTTTGTCAATTTTGATTAACTTACAATGAGGCTGTTTTGTTGAGGGTGTGCAAGCCATCGTTGTTTTCATAGAGACTTTGACTTCTGCGTACAGCGCTTTAGAATAAAATCAAAAAGATGCTGCAGCTTGTTCCTTTCTGCTATAAATTGTTAAGATCTATTTAGATATTTTATTCCTATCCATTTCAGCTTCAAGATTATCGCTGCTTCAAGATATAATCTGCAGAGTAGAGAAGCACAAGCTGGGCTAGTTAATAAAACGTTAACTATGAATATTAAATATAGCTACTGTCAAACGGCCAATCATGCCTACTGTTCTTGAGATTCACATCAAAATATCTATTCTCAGCTTACTCAGAAAGGAATTAACATGACGTGCACTGCAAACAAGCTCATTGTTCAGTCATTTGAAAGCTTTAGTTTTGTCTTACTTGCACCTTTCCACATGAACCCAAACTGACATGCCTTTTAAAATTAATTGTTGGTGATATTGTGAGACAAAATATCAGTTCGTTATAAAATGACATCACACTTGCGTTCCCCGACTACTAGTAGGCAGACGTAGGTATGTACTCGCATGTTACACCCACTATATGCCAATTAGGCTTGTCTAAATCCCGTGGTTTGAGATGGATAGATGGTGATCCTTAAACTAAAGGTGCGGCGCCTGCCTGATTGTCACCCAATAATATAAAAAACCTACTTATAACATTTTTTCTTCTCCTTCTTTTTATTATACCATTATTACCTTGCAATTTTAATTTCAACTCTAGTGGCTTTTGTGTACAGGATATTTATTCAGATTTGTTGCAGTTGTAATGACAATCGTGTCACTTCGTTTCAATAGGCTTTTATTTTTTTAGTTATTCATTATACATAATGGATAAATAAATTTATTACCCATAATAAAGAATTAACAAAAAAAATAACTATTATATTTTGTGAATGCGAGAACGTTGTAGGCCTTGTAGACTGTAGATTTGTAGACCATTTTCTATTTTGTTAAGTATCTGGTACTTGTTGACAGACTTACACTGTCCTCCTATACCTGTTCACACAAATTTGAAAACATTTTAATAGTCAGTTATATATTTTCTCAACACACTTGCTCGTAAAGTGGCTCTTAATGAACCGGTTTTAGGTCCATAATGTAGTGTTTTAAAATCGCGTGCTTTTTACTTTATGTTACTGCACTAGTGCGATAATGCCACAGATTTACTAGTCGGAGATGTGCGCTTTTTTAAACTCATCAATGAGACTTTATGCCAAAAGGAATCCGCGGGCCATATTTCACTTTTTAAATGTATTTACCTTAAGGTGAATGCACAGTTGTAGCCCGCGAAATTCAAATTTTCTTACGTTTTTTACAATTCTCAAGTCAGTGTCAGATTGTGTCTTGATCAAAATATGATTTGCGACTATAACAGCTACGTATTTACAGAATTATATCACAAGAATCATTTAAACATCTTTCTAAGTTAGATTTGTTCCATATGAACAAATGGTTTGTTCCATATGGAAAAGTTTTTAGGGAACAAATCTAACTTAAAGAATAAGATTAGATCAATGATTCTAATGACTATAATTCTGTAAATACATCTCTATTATGGTCGCGAATCATATTTTGATGAAGATATATACTGATACTGAAATGCAAATTGCATAATATTTAAGAAAATTTGAATTTCGCAGTCTATAACTGCGCATTCAGCTTAAAATGTCCGTAGTCCTTCCCGGAACCAAACTGAAAAGACCCTGACTGGCATTCTATTATTGCGGATTCTTACTAACAATATAATAATAATAATAATAACTTTATTTGCCAAAATGTAGGTGTACAAAATAGTATGATGTTAATTATAAATGTGGCCCAATTACATTCTACCATTACATGTGGTGTGCAAATATTTAATTTCATAATACATTAAATTATTAAAAATGTCATAATATTCCTTCATTATTATTCTATAAGTTACAAAATGTCTAATTAAATAAATTAATTGCAAATATTAAATTTAACAATGCATTACATACTTTAAAAAGTCATCATAACATTACATCAGTCACCAGTATTGATATGATAGATATGAATGTCAGATTTTATGTATTAATTGAAATTTCAATGTCCAAGAATATTGTTATAATGTCAAAATAATAATAGCAAGTAAATGTCAAATTAAAAATATCTCAATCATAAATCAAATCATATCAAAAATAAAAATATCTAAAAACCAAAATTGACATTACTTTTTTTTTCGACATGTGACATAAATTCAGTAACAGTATAAAAACATTTTTCTTTAAGCCACTGAATCAGCTTTTTCTTAAACATAGGCAAAGGTAGTTCTTTAAAGGCGTTTGGTAATTTATTGTATACCTTAATAGCCATTATAAATGAATTTCGTTTATGTAAATCGAGCTTGCATTGTGGCAAGCAGAGCCTATGTTTATCTCTAGAGGCAGCATTCCTTTTGGTTACATCCCTATGCTTAGTAAAATTTTCAGCATGTTGTCGTACTAATAAGCACAATTCTTTAATATACATGCATGCTAATGGTAAAATGTTGTATTTTTTAAACAGTGGTTTACAACTATCCATATATCCAGCTCTACAGATTGCACGCACACATTTTTTTTGTATCATAAACGCTTTATGACATCCACCGAATTACCCCACAACAAGAGACCGTATGAGAGTACGGAGGAAACGTATCCGTGATATGCACAAAGAGCCGCTTCAGTTGAGACCGTGGCTCTTAATCTTCTTAGTGCATAGATAAATCTGTCCAGTTTGTCACAAACATAGTCGACATGCTTTTTCCAATCGCAATTTTGATCCAATTGTATGCCCAGGAATGCAGCACTTACTACTTGTTCAATAGTAGTGTCATTATATTCAATAGCCAGCTTTAATGGGTTTCTCCTGTGTGTTTGAAATTGAATCATTTTCGTTTTCTCCATATTAATTTGTAAGTTATTGGAGTTTAACCAGTGTATTATATTTTTGATGGCTTCATTAATCTCATACTCATAGGTGTCAACTCTTTCACACTTCACGACGAGGGTCGTGTCATCAGCAAATAAGATCAATGTGTGGCGAGTGACATTTGGGAGGTCATTAATATATAGAAGGAATAAAAAAGGCCCCAATACACTGCCCTGCGGCACTCCAAAATTATTTTTCTGATAGTCGCTTCTATAAGACACATTTTCGCCACTATGGATTCTGGAGATTTCCACACATTGTTGTCGGTTTTTTAAATAGTGTCTTAACCAGTCGTTCGCTTTTCCTCTTATTCCGTATTTCTCTAACTTGTGTAAAAGCAATTCGTGATCTACAAAATCGAACACCTTGCTCATATCCAAGAGGATTGCCGCTACTGGTAAGCCGTCATTTATCGCCTGGGTGACATTCTTCATTAAATTGAAACAAGCCAAAGACGTGGTACTGTTTTTTCTAAAACCAAATTGCTCGTCTTTAAGTATACGCTGACTAATCGCAAATTCTTGGAGCCTTCTCAGCATGACTTTCTCCAAGAGTTTTGACATGATTGGTATCAAAGTCACTGGTCTGTAGTTCTTCATGTCAGATGCATTACCTTTTTTAAAAAGTGGCTTTACTACTGATTTTTTTAAAATCTCTGGGAATGCACCTTCTTCAAAAGAAAAGTTTATTAAATAACTTAACGGTTGACAAATACATGAAGCGCACGCTTTTTTTTCCTCGCAAGTGTGTTTAAAAATGTCGTATGAAACGCGTGTGCATTGAACACACTCAGCTCCTTATCGCACTCGCCTGTGGCTCGCGCGAATCCCCGCCTCGGGTATAATGATCATCATAGCACACATGTATCATAATGTACTATTACAAGAGTAATCGTGGAGTTTCTTACCGGCTCTTCTCCATAGGAAACGACCAATTGGAACCGTGCACCTGGCTTCTGATTTTTCATAAGATTTCATAACTTTCAGATTTTATTTCATTCACTGAAATAAAATCTTCAGGAATCTTTCCACGCGATGTTTTAAAATTCCCGTCAAAGCAAGAGAAATCTTATACATTTGAAAAACCTTTGAGGATCTACTTTCAAGCTATCCACGGTACAACAACAAGTCCGAACATTTTTAGAACTCTAGAACAAGTTCATAAGAAATAAGAGATGCCCTTGACACTATTAATTACACACTTGCAATAATATTTCCCGTAACTTTGACACGTGGCGCAGACTCAATAAAAGGGAATGGTGTGAAACGGTTTTTATGAATTTTGTGCTTCTAGGTACCTATATCAGAGGGACTGTTTTATTGGAACAGACGCCTAGTAATCACACTGGTTTCTTGGCAATTCCTCAGACTTGGAAATGTACTGTCACTTTTTGTCATTCATATGAAATAGCGATAATCATGGCAAATTAATTATGTGGCAATCTGCTAAACAATCAGGGTTTGTAATTACAGCTACTAAGCAAAACAAATAAAGTAGTGAGAAGTGTCAAGTGTCTATTATATGTAAATTATCTTACCTAGTCGTAGATACTGTGGACGAGTCATCATCCCCTGATAGAGTAGAGATGGGCGACGGCACGCGGGCATCCTCCGAGTCCTCAGGTGACTCAGGCGCCGGCGGCGACTCGGACGCCAGCGACTCGGGTGCAAGCGAATCGGGCGCCTGCGACGCGGGCGCCAGCAAATCGGGTACCAGCGACTCGGGCGCCGACGAATCGGGCGCCAGCGACTCAGGCGCTGGAGAATCGGGCGCCAGCGAATCGGGCGCCAATGTGTCTGGCGCCTGGAGGTAGTCCTGAGTGCAGCGGATCACGCCCGGCGTGTGGCTCTGCGTGTCCACCATGCTTGCTAAATCTGGAGACAACAAAGCTAAATGCATAATCTGCCTGAAAGATTCCCACTGATGGAATGTGGTTTGTAATCCACCACACGAACCCAGTGCTGGTTGGTAGATGTCACATGTTGACGATTTTTTTGGTATTAGGACATGCCGGTTTCATCCAGAAGTTTTCTGTCACCGTTTTGAGAACAATGGTGAGGAAATGAATTGCATAAAGTTAAGTGCATACCTACCTGGGATCGAACCCTCGGCCTATATGTATATCTACCTAAATGCCTGCCTTAGGTAGCGAGTTTATTGATATAAATCACGCACAAATCCGAATTCCTAACAGAAAAAGACGTCTTTAGACCTGGGAATCGAACACAGGTTCCCACTTGGGACTTTGGCCCAGCAGTGGGACAGCATAGGCTAAACAAAAAAAAGCGGGGGGCAATCTTAATTATTGCTGTAAGTAGATAGTAGTTACTGTAAATCCAGACTCTGGTCTGGATTAATGCCCGATTGATGGCAATTCTAACATCCTATTACATCGGAGTTACAACATACCTGGAGTAATGTGGATGTACCATAGTACGCCTCTGCCTTTCGGCGAAAACAGTCGTTATGTTATGTGTTACAATGAGACATTGTCATGTTTGTCCTGAAGCGAACCTGCTACGCACAACTCCGTGAGCATTCTGACATTCTCATCTATCATTTGGCAGTGTACGTAGATATCACTCGATAAAAGATTTGCAGTGTGCCGTGCTTCTTAAATGTCACATGAAAGCAATAAAATGACGTCACATAATTATTCAATCATTTCACTTGCTTTATTCGCGGAGTAAACTTGTGTTTTATGTAGCAGACGCTCGAAACTCTGTGCAATTCTTTAGTGGTTTTTGGAACAAAGATTTCTGTAAGGTATGCTACACATATGTACGGGTCGTCAAAATTCGGCACAGCCGGGCCGCGAAAACCAATATTGTATGTAGATATATAAAGTATGTTTGGATAATAGCTGCTCGGCTTAGCTCGAAATGTGCCGACCCAATTTAACCCGAATGCCAAACAAAGTTTACCGAACAGCACGAGCTGAATAAAAGCCATGAGTCGTGTCTTAGTTCAGGTGCAACCTACGAATTTTATTAGGCAACCTCGTTGGCAAAGGGCGGAGTGAACTTATGATGGATCTGTAAGTAACGGGAGCAGGAAAGCGAAGTGAAGGAAAGCAATGGACATGGTGACGAAAGTTGCGCTTCTCCCATGTCATAAGACAACTCTAAACACAATATGGCCGATGCTTGCGATGATTGCGATGGGTATGTAAAATAGATTTACTATAAATAGAAGAAGTTAGTCATGTCAAGTTCTTGGGTATTACGATTGACAACAAACTCACTTGGAAGCCTCATACAGAAGAATTATGCAAACGACTCAGCCAATCTGCATATACACTCTTCCAGTTGTCAAAAAGAGTAAATGTTGAAACCTTAAGCATATTATGGACTAGTTGGTTCAGTTTTACGATATGGGCTTGTTTTTTTGGGGGCAGTCCACTAATAGACATCTGGTTTTCAAAATGCAAAAGCGATGCATAAGGGCAATGTGTAATATAATAAAAGTAACCGATAGTTGTGTACCTTTCTTCAAATATTTAAAACTACTTACACTGCCATCATTGTACATTTTGGAAACGGCACTATTTGTGAAGACTAATTTGCACTTATTTGTCAAATTTTCAGAAGGTCAATTCTCGTAATTTAAAACGTTAAAAATCTAGTCGCAGTCTCATCTCGACGACAAACAAATGTCAAAAACTTGTCAAAATTAAGGGGGAAATTAGAGGTATTTTTGACAGATTGAGACTGAGATCAGACTGTGTACGTACTTAAAATTACGAGAATTGCCCCTCAGATGTTAGAAGAAGTCCTATGCGTGCAATACTTAAATAAATTATGTCACACAAAATGTAAAACTGCTCTAATGTACAAAAGTTTCTTTGTCATCCCTCCAAGAATTTATAATAAAATACCATACCTGATCAGATAAAAAAATTACCTGTTCACGTTCAAGAAAACCTTGCAAAAAGTTTTAATCTATACATATAATAATATTGTAGAAAAGTGGTGTCTGTACAATAGAAATATATAAAAAAAAAGTAGCAGGAGTTGTTATTATATCGATGCCGAATCCGAAATTGTAACTACATTTTTTTTTGTCTGTTTGTCTGTGTGTTTGTGCACGCTAATATCAGAAACGGCTTATTCGATTCAGATGTGGTTTTCACTAATATATTGTAGTACGCTTCACTTAACATTTAGTGTTTATTTCATGTCAATCGGTTCATAAATAAAAAAGTTATGTCAATTTAAAGAATCACGGCGAACATTTGTTAAGGTATTCTATCAGAGTACGTACACAACACGCCTCGCGCCTGCGCGTCCGTGGCTATATAAAGCGCGCTGAGAGCCACGCCGCTGCCCGCCCCACCGACGCTTTTTTTTTTCAGTTTGGGAAATCATCAAATGACCCCTCCCGCTCTGGGTGGAGCGGAAGGGAGTGTCAGACTCTTACTGACTAAAACCCACCCGTGTTCCTTCCTTAGCCCTTTATGTTACGGGCCAGCGGTAACCCTTTCGGACAATGCCGCTGACCCGGCAGGCTTCGGCCCTCACGGGCCCCTTCGAATGATGCTGACATCTCTTTGAGGCGCGCGTGGAACACGTACGCGCCATCCGGCACGGGCCTGGTCCTGATCGGACGGTGAGCTACCCATTACTCACTGCCCGCAGGCCCGCGCCTACGGTGGCCGGGAGTCGTCGCGCGGCTCCCGACGCCCGGAGCGTCTTTCGCGGTGGTGGAACGGGAGGCTCTCTCCCTCAGCCGTCCCGCCGCCTCCTTCGCTAGCATGACTGCTTCGCAGAAGGAGGCGACTGCCCCCCACTCCCTCTCGCCCCGGACCAGTGCTTGAAACAGGCCCGGACGCGAGAGGTCGCTGCCGCTGCCGATCGGCCCAACGAGGACACGGTGGTGCTCCGCCCAAGCTAAGCACACCTCCACCGTATGCTTCACCGTGTCTTCTGGGCGATCCTGGCAATGGTGATACCCGGGCGTTTCCTCCCGCCTGATTATGTGCAAGAACCTCCCAAAACTTCCGTGTACGGTAAGGACCTGCGTCAGGCCGTAGGTGAGGGCGCCATGACGCGTCTCTAGCCACTCCTCAAAGAGGGGTCTTACCGCCGCTATCGTGGCGTGCCCTCCCCACCGACCCTTGCTCGATGTAGTGCCAGCCCGCGCCGCAGCTGAGCCTGTAGATTTAAATTCCCGACTGTGACCTCTGAGTTTGTTTCGGCCTTTCTTCTCAGAGTAGTCAATTAGGAAAAGCCGACCCCATCGTTCTTAAATAATCAAAAATCGATCCAGCCTATCTCAACTTGCTGCCCTCTCCCCAGCGATGCCCTAAGCCGAGGTTCGTACCCCACAGGGGGTGCCCTTAGCGTGTAGTCACTTAGTATACTTAGTCAATTTAAGCCCCTGGCTGGAGGCTTTGAGTTCTCTCAAGGCAGCCACAGGATAGTCCGGTTAAGTAGTCACGACCTCTCAAGGTCAACTAAGAGACGCCATAGTTAAAAAAAAAAAAAACACGCTGCTTCCATAAGGATTCAGTTATTCGTAGCGAACGCACGTATAACGACCAAGCAGCAACAATAAACGCTGAAATTTTGAGCTATGTTCCGGGGGATTATGTTGAATATATCTCCATTAACAGAGTCATGGAAGAAGGAGAATCTACAAGCTACCCAGTAGAATTTTTAGAATCCCTCAATGCTCCTGGACTACCAGCACATAAAATAAAATTAAAAGTAGGCGTACCCATAATGCTTCTTAGAAATTTAAGCCCCCCAAAACTTTGCAATGGCACCAGGTTAAAAGTGACCAATTTACAACGAAATCTGATAGAAGCAGAGATTTTAACAGGGTGTGGAAAAGGTGAAAGTGTTTTCATTCCTCGGATTCCTCTCATTCCAAACAATTTTCCATTTAGTTTTAAACGAGTCCAGTTTCCAGTCAGCCTATGTTTTGCGATGACAATTAATAAAGCCCACGGTCAGACGCTGAAAGTTGGGGGTGTAGATCTAAGTATCAGCTGTTTCTCGCACGCTCAGTTGTATGTGGCTCTGTCACGGGTTAGCAATCCTAGGAGCCTGTATGCTTTCATGCCCGATAGCCATACGTCAAATATCGTATACAGAGGAGCATTACTGTAAAGTAAATTTTTAGCTACGAAAAAGACGGTATATGTAATTCAAAATATGCCGCCCGAAAAGTCACTATTACATGCGGACGAAGTCGCGGGCACAGCTAGTTGATAAATACATATTATTACACGGTTGACGAGTTCTTGAACGATTAATTAAGTAACTTCAACATTTTCTCAACTACTTCAACTCTTGATTAACGGCTTCTATGGAACAAACACCACAATTTCGCCAATTTCACGTACTTAGAATGATAGACCAACAAACGAAGGAGATTTTTCAGTGAAAAGAAATTTGGACGGTGAAAATGAAAAATGTAAAAATAGTATACTCGGCAACGTTGGACGGTTCAATAATATTCGTGTAAAATGTAATCCATTGATATAGTTGTAAAGAAAATATAAAAAAAAACTGCCGAAAAATAAACGTTCGTCTTGAACAAAATGTCAAGAGCCTATCGTCCCAACATTTTCTCATTTCTGTGCTAATATTTTAACTTTTTTTTTACTTTTTGACATTTTTAATTTTTTTTGACTGTAAACTTTAAAACTACAGACATTTGTATTGTATGTCTTACCATAGACAAAACATAGCGCACTGTATTTACCTATAAGATCTGTATTTTTTTTGTTACCTATGTTTTACAAATAATAAATGATTTGATTTGATTTGATTTGAAGATTCTTCGTATTAAATTTGGACATGGCGGAAACCGACACACGTCTGTCTCCGACTAGCCTTTACTTGCACCGTGTAAGCAGAACGAAGAGTTTGAGTGTACCAATATCCTACTCGATAAAAATTGTGAAAATTATGCGACTTCCTGAAACGCGGTGTGTTTTATTTACTGCAGGAGAATGTCTCTTATCCATACTTGTACTAAGTGATAATATAGTACATAGCATACTAAGCCTATAATATTCCCAATGCTGGGACACAGGCCTCATCTTGGTGAAGGCCAAAAATCAAAAAACAAAAAAAAAAAAAATCAAAGACATGTGACATGTACACAACCCGCACTGGGTCCGCGTGGTAGATTTACCACGCGGTGGGTCCGCGTGCGGGTTGTGTACATGTCACATGTATTTGATTTTTTGGTTCTAGTGCCGGCCGGTTTCCTCACGAAACATCCGTCACCATTCTGAGAGTAGTGCTTTTGAAATAATTTACACAAAGTAAAGCGCTGTGTGGGTTGGCACTTACGACCAACGACTCGTGAGTCGCGGACATTACCACTGCTCCAATATAGTCCAGCCCACAAAATCTTTATGTTCTAGCAAAAGATGGCAAAACGAAAAATGTTTTAACATAAGATATTCCAGTTATATTCCTTTCTTTCGTACAACTTTTTCCATTGCAACACATATGATTCCTCCGACACGAATTTACATAATTCCATACTTGGATTAGTATGAAACTATGTAAATGCGTGTTATAACTTTATTTCCATACTATCTAATATGCATGCTTCCATCTATTATACTATTCACAATCAGTAATTCATTCAGCAGAAAGATGTCCAGTGCTGGAAATAGGTCTCCCCCAAGCACGGCCACTTCGATAAGTTCGTTACTTCCCGCATTCCCCCAGCTAATTCTTGCGGCCTTCACAAGGTCCTTGGTCTACTTTGTGGGAGGCCTTCTAACTCCACGCGTTCCGGTACGCGGTCGCCACTTCAAAACATCTTGGCCCCATCGGCCATCTGTTCTGCGAGCACTGTGCCCGACCCACTGCTACTTAAGTTTGGCAATTCTTCAGGCTATGTCGTAAACGACATGAATTTAAAGAATTTTGCTAGGTAAACCTATCGAAATTCTTTATTGCTGATTCGATCACGTAGGGAAACTCCAAGCGTAGCCCTCTTTGAGTGACTTGTAGCCGTCTAATAAGGCCATTTTGAAAGGAACTGTATGATACAACACATGACTTTGAGTGGTGACCTACTCTCATAAACACTCCCTCCATAAGTTACTTGTTCCACTTCAGTTGTACCTAAACCCAGTGTGTGAACTGTAGGTACACTATAATATTTTTTTTTACTAATTCGAGTAGGTACTATATGGTACCTATCTTATGATAAGGGATTATTTTTTATAACCGTGTTTGGTTACCTGAATCCGAATAATTATTACATAGGGTGAATTTGAATCCATACCAGTAGGTTCCCATGGAAAATATTCTGTTATGATTAACATACTTATCCTGTTACTGGAAAATAAGGAAGGTGCTTATGTGACACCTAAGACCAGATGCCAACGGACTGTCTTTAACAAAAGGTGTCAGCATTCCTATAGCCTATGCATAATCACTAATAACAACATCCGGCCATCATTAAACCGCACGTGTTGATAATGCCTGTGACAAGACTCTGGCAAAGGCGTGTTGTAGAACACTACGAGATGGCCTGACATGTTTAATAATATAAATTTCCTGCTGAATAATGCGAAATTATTATTATTTCTGTGCTTATGTCAAGTCAATGAGGGTTTTCGTGAAAATTTACCACACCAGTTGGCGCCACTGTGACAAGAGGTCTTCCAATATAAAATATATGATGACGTTCATCATTCGATTCATTCATTCGTTCATCATTCAGTCATGACTAAAGAAAATATAGGCTCTTTGACAGATGCCTGGACCTGACGTGTCAGTGCTGCCACCTAGCGAACGTCATTTCAGAAAACCCTCATTTGATGCAGTTGTCGGAACGTGGTTACCCTTAACTTGATAACGTATCTAATAATGCACATGATCATCATCTGCCTAGCCTTTTCACAAATATGTTGGTGTCGGCTTCCAGTCTAACCGGATGCAGCTGAATACCAGTATGCACATATTCTAAGAAAAAAATATTTGAGAACAGTTTTGGTATATACCTACTTATGTCTTTTTTTTTATTAAAACTCATCAGATGACCCAGAGAATAAGGTACACCCAAGAGGTGTTGCCCGATTTAGAAAAGGTTCACACCTTAGGACGTAATTAGAAACAACGTGTTAAACTGCTATTCAGTTAACACGTAGTTACTTCCTAGGTAGCAAGGATTTTAACCCGAATTCTCAAAGGATAAGTAGGAGTTCACGTCTGGGATGGCCCCAAGCTCAAATCGACGTCATTGCACCTGGGTGTTTAGCCACACAATCACAGACCAGCCCAAATATGTGAACTGCTGCAATTTTGGCAGTCGAGATGCGAATTATTTAGAATTAAAGAAAAATCTTCCAGGTATTATTCTGTAAAAATCTCATCGTGAACACTTCGGCGAAATGAACTTCAAGTGAGCTGTCAAATACTGTCAATCCCTAGCGATCTCTAGCATCAGGTGGAATGACAGGTCGCTTCAACCTCACTTCATCTAAGTTTTCTCGTTGGGGTTTTTACAGAATAGATCAGCTAATCATAAAGGCTTGTTTGATATAACGCGTGTGTATATATAGCTTTGAATTATCAAGGTTTTTTATGGCCACTGTTTTAGACACGGTATTTACACCCGTGATGAAGTCACCTGCAGTGTAGGTCTGTAACATTCGGGCCCAGCTAGCAGCTGTAACTTGTTCGAACCGGTTACTCGAAGAATTGGCTGGTTAGAGCTAGCGGTTTTTGGACGTCACGTTATTACGTGGCGCAACCTAGACTAATTTCAAGGCTTGTCAAGATAAAGAGTATTGAGGAAGGCACCGAGCACTCTAAAATTGCATCTAAAGTGCAGTTTTAGAGTAAAATGCAGTTTCAAAGATATTGTTTGAGAGTTTCAATTTCATAATAAAGTCTAAAACTCACTCATCATCATCATCATTTCAGTCAAAAGACGTCCACTACCGGACATAGGCCTCCCCAAGTCTAAAACTACGGTCAGCGAAAAAAGTCTTAACTTTCGAACTTAAACTTAACTCTGCTACTTTTACACATAATCTAAATTTATACAAAATTGGATTTTTTCGAAGAGTATTTTAAAAAATTGCGGTGGCCCTATGATTATTTTCCTCCCTTGTTTATACAGGGTGACTTGTAATTTGACGTACATAATATATTCCTTCCAGGACGTGATAGTGTGACCCATTTGCAACAATTCAGCACCCCGTATAGCCTAGGCAAAAATTCATGGGATTCGAGAAAATTCAACTGTACACAAATTCTGTGGGTGTACTACAGAATCACAGGCGTGATGTTATGTTATGTTACTGCTATAAACTAATATATATACCCCTCGCAGTATGTCGCAATATTTACTGGATACATACCCCTCGCAATATGTCGCAATATTTACTGGATACCCTGTTTATACGAGTACCTATTATATCTTACAAGTGTACCTTGTACAAGCCTGCCTGCCTGTGAGCCAGGGCTTGTATTTTGGAAGTCAGTGCTCAGACGTAGAGTATTAGACCTAGGAAATCGTGTTAACGTAAATGTCGGGACGTTTATTAATATACGCTCGTACCTACTTGTGCGTATGGGTGCGGTGATATGGGGAGTTGTAAGTGTAGGTGTGGAAGAATATCACTTCTTTCTTCGTACTGCTCAAGTGAAGGTAATAGTTAGTTACCTTCATTAGTTACCTAGATTTCGTTAGTATAAACTAAAAAACTGACTTCATAAAAAGATAAGGTTCTATGATATGTATGTTCATCAATATTTTCGTCAATGGTAGACCAATTTCAAAAATTCTTTTGGTAGAGAAAGCTCGCATGGCGGTGCGATATTAATTTTATTGGTACCTAGTTTTTGAGTTAGCTTCAAACATTCGTATTTAATCTACTTTTTGTATGTCGATGATGTTATAAAACTTCCTGTCATTGTTGTTTACATAGCAAGTAATGGTATACGAATTTGTGTGGAGTACTTTGTTTTTACTATTGTGTTTGAAAAAACACGAAGACACTACAAGGACGGTTATGGAGTTTTGACAGGTCTATTGTTACTGATATTAATTTCATGTTGTTATGTTATAATTAATAGACCCGCTTTTGACCAATGATTTGGTCGACGATGAAGATATTGTTGTTACAGATGAAAAAAAATCTAATACGTACTAAACGTTCCGTGTTCTTCTGAACATAACACATCGTTCTAATCAGACACGCATTGGCACTACGGCAGAGTGTATCCGGAATACAAAATACATGTTTGTCAAGTTATAGAACACATTGCACTTTAGATGTAAGAACTCAAATGCAAAAATACATATTCTTGCAATGCATGCTGGCGGGAGGCGACAAGTCGCATTTGACCCAGCGTGGGCATTATACGACTATTTATTCTGTGATTGTACGCCATTAGAACGTATGTACAAAGCTGCCTGAACGGTCGTTTTAAGCCGTCGATAATCTGGAATATTCGTGTGTAATCTGAATTTTCAAACCTGCCGGTCGATTCTGTAAAAATCTCACCGTGATAACTTAGGTGAAGTGAGTTTGTTTTTGCTAGGAATTGACATTATTGACAGCTCACTCCACGCTCACTTCACCTAAGTTTTCACGGTGAGATTTTTACAGAATAGCATCGCAGGTGTCGTAATGAAATTCCGACCGAAATTTTTCTGCGGTTTTTGTGTTCAAACGCCAGTGTAAGCTTGGGCAATTGAACTGATGAAAGGACGGAGATTGTAGAAAAAAGTGATATAGCTATGGCTATGGATAGATTGTTCTGAATGTGAAAAAGTGTATCTATGCTAGTTTGTAATAACATTATATTTAAAAATGGGTAACGAAAAGAAAATATAGTCGTCAGTATCGGACCTCATAGCTATGCACTCGATCCTTACCGAATCGAATATCAATCAATATTATTGTAAGAGTCCTCTAAACGCTGTTTCAAATCCGAAAACCGAAAACGTTGGCAGTGGCAAATAGAAGACCGGCTTCTTCCAGCAATAGTTTGCTGTCGGGAGCAAGGAAAATCTAGTTATCGAAAATTAGAAATGTGTCAGTTAGATTTTTTTGGTTTTTGCCTGTCGAATGGTTGTAAATAGCTATGTATCCTGGTTGCCTTTAAGGGTAGGTAGACTAACTGATAAAAAATCGTTAGCAGTACGAGTTTTGGGCATAATCACACCCATGCATTACTACATTACGTTGTGAAGCCTACAGTCTTATGGTGAACTACTTTCCAGTAAAACAAAATTTTGCTTATGACTCGTGGACAATGTAATTTTCAAATCGAAGTCAGTGGATAGGTTCGCCAGGTCATCAAAGTGAACAATGGTGTTCGGGGCTACTTGAATAATTTTATGCTGGGAATCAGATTAAATAGACTTATAATGGGTGTTACAGAAAAAGTTTAAAAAGTTACTTGTTGTGACATTATGTATTTTATAGAATGTAATCATTAGAATCATCAAAACAACTCTCCAAGTTGGAATTGACTTCAAATATCGTGATTTAATGAAATAATTAGTTATTAAATATGCTAATTTGAATAGGGTATTCAGCAAGTCCTTTCCCGCATGGCTTGCTGGAATTGTAAATCCCTATAAACCTATGAGTGGCGGTGAGAGTGTCAATGACAACACGATTAGATAGTTTTACCTACGCCCCGTGTGTGAATGAAAAATTGTATTTGACACTTGTTTGACGGCTCAACTACTTACTTTCGGATGGGCTTGTATCTTCGCTCTGTGTCTTCGTTGATGTATTCAGAGAGTAGATCTCCCGGACCACCGACCTACCCGTATCATGGCCGACCTTCAGTAAAAGATACAATTTACTTATATCTAAAACTTAATCTAAAAATACTGAAATTATTTTGTGTAGTTTAGGTACTTTTTGAGTAATAATTTATTTTAGCAGGCGCTTTGTCTTCAGACAGATTTTGCATCACTGTCAGACGTCAGGCACAGTGATCTTTATTCTCGTTACGATAAGGTTGCTGTTGTTAGAGGTAAAATAATTGTGACAAAACGGTTTTTAAAAAAGTGATAAGTACTTAAATGGCTTCCGAAAAAAAAAGATAATTACAAATGGGAATGATCAGTCTTTTTTACAAATGTCAAAGTTTAAATAAGTCGTGCAAATCGTCATAAATTCAATGCGAAAAGTCTCAAACCCGTAAAGACTCGGCGGGGGTTCGTTGCCTTGACAACGGAGTGCACCGCGCGCTCGCTTTGACCTACCTACACTCAGATATAGAGTAGAGGTCGTTCACCCCAGCGCTGCACCCAAATAAACACCAAATTCTCAACATAATTCTAACATAAAAACATTTTTACACTTTGTTAAATAATCAATAAAGCTAAACAAATGTTTAACTTTCTTTGATCATGAATATTAGTGCTTATTATCTACATACCTTTAGGCGGCTTAGGAATTTATTCATCATAACTTGTGATTTGGCATAAGACGATTAAAAAACAAGATGTATCTACAAAATGTTTAACACACACGTATCACACATTCTGGGACTATTCTAACAGTTTACTATAGTTTTTAAGGACTTATATACTGTTCTATACATTATTTACGTACTGAAATGTTTTCAACATACAACTAGGAAAACTAACAATAACAATCGAAGCGACATCTAGTAAATTTCTTGAAAACTATTAATAATTGTAAATAACATCATTGGAAAACAGTACTAGAATTATATACTAGATGTCACTAGTAATTGTAACGAAAAAGGACTTATTTTATGTTTTCGATTAATTATTTTAATGGTGATCTAAAAAACTATATAACTACTGTAATGTTCTCACCATGAAAATCTTTTTTATCCACTAAAAGCAAAATACTAGGTCACCGTGTTTGGTAATTCGTGTTTAGTCTATCAGATGGCTCTGTTGTTACAATAAACGATTCTTAACTAATATCAGAGATGGCGCTGTTTTCTAAATTAACAAAAAATAGATGGAACGTTGCAGCAGGCTGTGGTGAAATATCCTAAATACCTATTGTTTACTTAAAGAAAAATTAGTTTTTTTTTAAACGTACCTTTGAAAACTCGCTTGGGAATCGGACTATCACACTAATATTATAAAGGTGAAAGTTTGCGAGTGTGTGAGTGTGTGTGTGTGTTTACATGTTTGTTACTTCTTCACGCTCATAGGGCTACTTTTATCCCGATATTCCCACGGGATCGACATTTACGCGGGTGAAACCGTGGGACGCAGCTAGTCTCAAATAAAAACTGTAAAATGTTATCTATCATTAACCGTTGCAGAATAACTACTAAAAAAATGTAGGTAGGGTGAGTGGGGGGAAGATAGAAAACGGGGTAACACAAAATGTTGTCCATAACGTCAGACTTAATGCAGTTTTTGCAGTGATGGCAACATTTTTAAGATCGCCATTTTGTTACTTCGCACATCTCAATCAGCGTTTACCGCTTTGAGTGAATGGTTGTGTGAAAAAGGCAAATGTCTGCGCAGTGACTTTTACGCAAATTAATCGAGTGTTTTAATCTTACCCCGTGTCCTGGAACTTTACTTACGAGGTGGGTACGAATGTTTTATTGGAATATCTACTCATAATTTTTAATTCTTAGTTGTGTTATTACATCCAAATATGGCTATTTATCGTATTTTAGGATTTATTTCAATTTTCCATCTTTACCCACCAATATTTGACGGGGTAAGAAGAACATTTAAAAGTTTCGACCTTACCCCGTTTTCAAAAGTCATACTAATAGTCAGATGTTCTCAAACTGTTCATGATAAGATAAGTATACAAAATAAAATAATCGGTACCTACCCTTTTATGATTTTATGATGTTCTTATAGTTATAGAATATCGTTTATGCAAAGTTTGAATGAATTAATTTTGTGTATAATAATTGATTAGTGATTACAAATATTATTATTATAAATACCAACTTAGGACTACTGAATGACTATTCAATAATTGCATTTTGTCAATTCAGAATCACCATGCCACGTAACTACGTCCGGACATCTCTACGCGCAACTTCCTACACCCATGACGATATTGCTAACGCCATAGAGAAAGTAAAACGGAAGGAATCTTTTAATACGTCATAGTGTGAAAGAACAAGACATCCCGGAAAATCCGTGCCGAAGTCGAGATTATTATGTTAAGAATTAAGGTACAACTTCGTAGCCAACTGCAAGCAGCAGCAGCACGCGACGTGTCGCCACGACACTACTGGTTTCTATGTGTTTCTATGAAATACCTTTCGTAGCTAGCGACACGTTGTTTTCATAGAAATACATAGACCCCAGTAGTGTCGCAGCGACACGTCGTATGCTGCTGCTGTCTGCAGTCGACTACGAACTCGTACCTTCAGATGTAATAAAGATTAAAATTGAATCTTTAAAGATATTGATCCTAAATATGGCAAATTAATGTAAGATAAGTGATTTGTTATTGCTTTTTTGCCTTTGAAGAGTCTTTTTATGTTTTTGTTATGGGCATGAAGCCATAAATTTTTTATTTTTCTAAGATGTTGCTTGGATAACTACTTAATTTTGAAATATTTTATCTTTATGTCACTTTTATTTGTTACGTATTGCGCTACATTTGTAGACTCAGATGAAAGAAAAATGCAAACTCTCTGTTTTGTAATATCTCGGTAAATATTAGAATAAAGTAAAATTAAAGGATATATTTGATTGATAGCAATATTTTATTTTCAGTATAACCTTAAGCAATTAAAGTGGAAAGTTTGAGAACTTCTTTGTCAATCTTCCCCCGGTGGGGTAAGATTGAAATATAAAAAAATATAAAAACGTTATATCTTTCTTAACTAAAGGAATTTTGACACTTCAGTCAGTTCTCAGTTTTTAGGGCATTTCAAACTATAGACTAGTGACCACCAACAGCGTCTGACAATCATTTAAACGATTTTAGAAACTATTTCGATCTTTCCCCATCACCCTTTCATCTTTCCCCTGGTTCATTTTCGTGATAAAAACATTTAATTTAATTTTTTTTATGCTTTGGAGCAGATTTAACAGGATGTTATCAATATGATAGAAAAATATACTCTTTGCTCTTTACTCAAACAAATAATTTTTTAGCATAAGCTCATATGTACTGTTCTACAAGACTTCAAATACAACACTGCTCATCTCATCAAAAAACCGTTCGATCTTGCCCCCACTCACCCTATATTGTAAATATTGTACTTACCTAAGAAAACAGCAGTGCGATTCTGTAACCATCTCAACGTGAAAACTTAGGTGAAGTGAGCGTGGAGTGAGCTGTCAATAGTGTCAATTCCTAGCAAAAACAAACTCACATCACCTAAGTTTTCCACGGTGAGATTTTTACACAATCGACCGGCAGGTCTGCGAAAAATTCCGAAATGAACTCGATGCCATTTTTTGTAGGTATTTGTTGTTCTCTTCAGCCATAACGTTTTCACTGTTGGGAGATAGGCTCTCTATATGAGAAGGATAGTGGGCCATAATTTATCGAGTAGGTACCTACTTAACTATTATTACCTGTGCAATGTACAGACTCCAGCACATCAGATAGGGTGAGGAGCCAGACCAAGAGGGATACAGAAGCCCGCAGGGCAGCATGTGGCGAGCTGTTGGGCAGTAGCGACCCCACGGACCCTATCTCCAGGGAGAATTCTTGTTCCTCACCTCTGGCTTGCCTTTATTGGCCGGCTGGAGTGAAAAATGACAAGGAACAGAGCTCCCACCTCATTCTTGTCTTTATTGGACGGCTTGAGTGGCGATTCGCAAGAGCAAATGTGCTCGGAGGAAGGAAGTATTCCAGTAAGATGCAGGTAGGGATCTTGACCGTACTTCCGGGATTGTCCTGATAGCCGTGGAATAACTCTCCACTCCTCACAAGTACCTCAGGACATGTTGCCCTCTTGTCGCTGCGACACTTTGTGGTAGGGACCGTTTTCGGGGGCCCATTATTGAGTGTGCAAGTAACCCCCTGCCATTTTATCTGTGTAATTTATATAAAACATTGGTCAGGCAGGGGCTATAGAATTTCTATAGTCCTAAATAACCAGTTCACTTATGCCACCCAAACCTATAATCTTTGTTTCCATATGTATAATTATTATATTACATGGCCAACTCAAATCAATAATACCATAATATTTTGAATGATTTTGTGGAAATCATCACAAAAAAGCGGTGCTTAAATAAATATTTTGTGAACCAGTGCTACAAAAGATTAATTCAAAGGCGGCACATGAGTCGTTTCGCGGAATGTTACCATTTTATAAAATACTAGCTGTTACCCGCGACTTCGTCTGCGTGGAATTGAACAAAAAAGTTATTGTTCGCAGAGTTTACGATAACATATTAATTCTGTATTCAGCGTAAAGAAGTCCCTATGATAAATTTTAATGAAATTCTTCTATTTTATGAATCGATATTTTGTTTTTGTACATATTTCTCCATTTAGTTATTTTTTTTTTCGTTTTTCGTTTAATTATTACTTATTTTTAGTTTTTTCATATTTGCTTTATTGAAAAATTTCTTTATCACACTAATATTATAAAGGCGAAAATTTGTGAGTGTGTGTGTGTTTATATGTTTGTTACTTCTTCACGCTTAAATGGCTCGACCAATTTTGATAAAATTTTGTATGGAGGTAGCTGACATCTTAGATTAACATATAGGCTACTTTTTATCCCGATATTCCCATGGCATCGACATTTACGCGGGTGAAACCGTGGAGCGCAGCTAGTATAAAATATTTGGTGTACGAATTTCTTGGGCTAAAACAACAACACTACTGGCATTCCTCCCACGCGAACATGGCACGTATAGTTGGCCATGGGTAAAGCAACCCTTGTTAAATCTATGCCAGCTTTGCTTAACGTTTGCCCTTGTGACTTGTTGATTGTCATAGCAAAACTGACATTGATAGGGAATTGCAATCTTTGGAATTCAAATGGAAAATTCGACGGTATTATAGGAATCCGTGGTATAAATACTATCTCACCTTTTCCGCATCCGGATATTATACGACCTTCTATAACGTTTCTTTGCAACGACACTAGGTACTCGCAACCTAGTACCATTGCAAAGCTTCGATGGGTTTATATTACGGAGTAGTATTATAATAGGCACGCCAATCTTAAGTTCTAGTTTGTGAGGGTGCAGACCAGGCACAATTATACTGTGTAAAAATTCTGTTGGGTAATTAACCACTTCATCCGGATTATGAACTGTATTTATGGAAAGGTATATTTGTGATTCACCAGATAGCTTATCTAAAATGCGCTGATCAAGCGCAGTAACCTGGTCGTTCATAGGTGCTAAAATTGATCTTTCACACAACCACGAATACCGGTAGGTAGTTCTATATCCATTACTCATGATATCACTCATGGTACTATTCACTTCTGGACACTTTCCCTCACCAACATCAAGAAGAATTTTGCTAAATTCTGAATCGGCTGAATGTGCTCTCATTACAAACAGACACTCCAATTACATTCATTTGTAGATAGAAGATGTATAGATTTCATTTCATTTCATGGTTTTTGTTTTTTCGTGGGAACCAATTTTTTTTCTTAAATAATAGTAGCCTAAGTTACTCCTTATTACATCAGCTATTTGCTAGTGAAAGTCCCGTCAAAATCGGCCCAGCCTTTTCAGAGATTAGCCGGAACAAACAGACAGATAGACAGAAGAAATTGTAAAAAATGTTATTTTGATAAATGTACCTTGCATACATCTATGTATATGCTTTTAGTAAAAAGCGGAAACAGACATTCTACTTTTATTTATTTGTATTCTGTATAGATTTTATTTCATTGGTTTTAATTTTTTCCCGTGGGAACCAATTTTTCTTTCTTAAATAATAGTAGCCTAAGTTACTACTTATTACACCAGCTATTTGCCAGTGAAAGTCCCGTCAAAATCGGTCCAGCCGTTTCAGAGATCAGCCGGAACAAACAAACAGACAGACATAAAAATTGTAAAAAATGTTATTTTGGTATGTGTACCGTGTATACATCTATATGCGTTTAGTAAAATGCGGTTATTTTAATATGACAAACAGACATTCCAATTTTATTTATTTGTATAGATGAAGTTTGTATAAACGTAGAACTAGTTATTGTGCATTTATTTTATTTCTTATTATGTTATTTACATCTAAGAAATAAAGAAAATTGTGTTTATTTGGCAAAAAAAACCTTAAAAACAAACAAAACAAATTCAAAATTATTAAAAATGATAATGCCAAAAGGGCCTCAGCTCAGCATACAACGGCATCGGGCATCGGTATCGGGGTCGGCATCTCATTGTATACTGCACCGGTTGACGACATTAGGTCAACGCTGGCTGAAAATCAGCGCTGGGGCTCTATCTCGCGTAGAGTCGCAAAAGCTGAGCGATGGCCGTTTTGCGTGGATGTGACGCAAATTTTCCCCCAACTTGTTGTTAGTGTTTATGTATTTCCTCTGCGTCATGTTTACCGCAAATAAACGTTTTTTCTTTCTCTTCTTCTATGTTTATACTCTCAGAGCACAGAATGGTCACGTCGGCAGCGACTGCCGCCGAGGCGTCTCCTGGTCTGTGGTAAAGTGAACTTTTTTTTTTGTTAAAAACTGCGCGTTACAAACTGCGGTGTTATTCTGTAAAAATCTCACCGTGATAACTTAGGTGAAGTGAGCGTGGAGTGAGCTGTCAATAGTGTGAATTCCTAGCAAAAACAAACTCACTTTATCTAAGTTTTCACGGTGAGATTTTTACAGAATCGACCGGCTGCATGTCAGTGATCGAACCAATAATAATTAATACAGTTATTGGTTACTGCTACGAAAGAAAGGAGCTGTCATGCGGTTTACCACAACATTGTACAGGCAAATGCTTAGTTTGGGGGTCACCGTCCAATCTATTCTTGTACAAATTATGATTAATAATAAAATTTTGAATTAGAATTATATATGTAAAAAACATGTGTATTTTAAGCAGTAATTGTAAAATTCTTACGTTTAGCCTTATAATGTCTTCCTAGTTACTACCTATATCCACAATTCCACATTAGATATGTATTAGACCATACATAGGTATGCATCAGTGTAAGTAGGTGTGTGTAGATCCTACACTGAAGCATAACCGGGTACTTGCCTCCCCCCACTCACCCGCCTCCACACTTCAAATGATGAATGTGTCAGCCGGAGCTAGAAACCCACTTAAACCTATCACGTACAGCTATATGTAACTAGGTAGATATGTAAGGTGAGTTCATTTTCGGTCAGGGAAATTCATTGATAAGCAAATGGACTCCTCATGCCAATTTCATTAATGTTATTATATTTTAATTTCTTGAGAAGGGACTCGTGGTTAAATAATAACAGACGCACGGGTCAGTCATCAAGGTTAAGCAATGTTTGCCGAGGTCGGTCCGTGACCCGGAAAGCACGTTAAGCCGTCGGTCCACGGCTGTCATTTGTACATATTCTTTGGCAGTCGTTACGGGTAGTCAGTAGAATACAGAAAATCTGACAACCAGTCTTTCCACGGGGTATCGTATATCCAGTAACAAGTACAATACTGGTAGTCAGCTGCATGCGGTTAGACTGGAAGCCAACCCCAACAAAGTTGGGAAAAGGCTAGGCAGATGATGATGATTTTAATTTATTTTATTGAAGACCGGTTCTCGACAACCGACATTGGTAACCGACAGAACCCGAATAATTGCCAAACTTAAGTGGCAGTGGGCAGGGCACATTGCACGCAGAGCAGATGGTCGATGGGGCCGAAAGGTTCTGGAGTGGCGACCGCGTACCAGCAGACATAGCGTTCGAAGGCGTCCCACAAGGTGGTCCGACGACCTTGTGAGGCCGCAGGAACCCGTTGGATGCGAGAAGGAAATCTATACATTTACTAAATATATAGCAATCGGAAATGTAGGTATTATACATATTCTTGATGTTTGAATTATACGTAGATTTCTATGTGTGCTAGATGAGCCTTAAAAAGGAATAAATAGTTGATTTTTTAAGTTTAACCAGTAATAAGCCCTATAAATAATTTATATTTTACGACGTAATTGTTACAGCTGATTATGTCAACAAGAGCCTTAATAAAAATTCGGATTTCAGTTTACAAACGTGTTTTATTTCTTTTAGTCTCAGAAAGCGTTCATTTTTATATATTTCCTAGTATCATCTCGGAATTGCATACAATTCCTAGTAAATACATACATTTCATAGGAAATGTGTGTATTAAAGAATCTTTGAAACATTATTTTACACATTTCCTAAGTAGGCTCGGAATTGCATATATTTCCTAGGTATTGTGTACAATTCCTAGGAAATATATATAATTGTGTACAATTCCTAGGTTTCATACATTTCCTGTAACATACACACGAATTACAGGTTTCCTAAATACTATTGCCAGCCAATGTTGAATGTCAAATGCTGTTGCTGTTTTTTATTAAGAGCGTTTACGCCGTACGGCATTTCATACAAACTTTCAAGCCCTTGTTTTCGAAATGAATGAACCGATTTTAATGAAACTAGTTCATACGCATAAGCTGGATACAATGGTCTAAAAAGTTATTTAAGAACATTTTCAAAAAATAGTGTTACAGCCAAATTAGTCCGATTTTAAATTTTTCATGGAAACAGAGATTTCCAGTTATCTTTTTTTAAATAAGTAATTTCTAAAAACAAGGGCTTGAAAGTTTGTATGAAATGCCGTACAGCGTAAACGCTCTTATACAAATTCGAAACGTGCCAATGTGTTTAACAAAATGTCTTAAGATTTGTGAATGTTTCAGGCTTTCCGTTGTTCTCTTACCGGACATGTAGGTAAAGTTGCCAGTTGGGCACGCTCGACCAAGCAGTCAGTGCAAAATTTTATCTCATTTCCTCCTCACTGAAGGTTCAACCTGTAGATAAACATCTACCGACAAATAATTAGTTCATTGACGTTAATTGAGTTCTAATATTTTGTAATCAACTGTTATTTTCTAACCATACTTACTCGCTTACAGTGTCACTGTTTTTTTTTTGTTTTTGAATGTTTTAGGTATTTAAATATTTTTGTTCTGGACTGGCGACCGCGTACCGGAAGACGTTGCGTTGGAAGGCCTCCCACATGGTGGACCGACGACCTTGTGAAGGCCGCAGGAACCCATTCGATGCGAGTAGCACAGAACCGGTCGAAGTGAAGGTGCTTGGGGGCCTATGTCCAGCAGTGGACGTCTTTCGGCTGAAATGATGATGTTGAATATTTTCGAAAGGACTGTTTACGTTGCACTTGTGTTTAGGTACAGTCTTTTCACAGTTATTTTACCTCTGACAACAGCAACTCAACAGCAACCTTATTCGAATGAGAATAAAGATCACTATTATTTGTACAGTGATGCAAAATCAGAGGTAAAATAACTGTTTATGGACTGTAACTACTGTGTGTACCTACTGTTGTCAATAAAGTTTTTAATTTTGTTACTACTATAACAACTCGGATTTCTGCCTATAGGTACTTATGTAGGTAAATGAGTACGACTTTTTTAATAGCTATTTATTCACCAAGAGGAGTAAGGCACAGATTACTTATCGAGTGTGCATTTGAGGCACGACGCGAAGCGGGGGGCCGTAAACCACACGAGTTTAGTAATCTGTACTTACCCTCGAGTGATATATACTGCTTTATACTACACTTGTGGAGTTGTTGTTAATAAATTGCTATCATTGTCACTGGAATCACTTATTTTAACTTGTGATTTACACCGCCAAACTTTAAACTTTACCAAGAAAATTGTTTCTACAAAATACGTCAACCAACAAAATAAGTCTTTATTTTTCTTTAAATTTTAGCGCGTCAAACAGTTTTCGCGCCAAAAGACGTTAAGCCGCGTCCCCACAAGAGCCGCACGGCACGCGAGGCCGAGTGGGGACGCGGCTTAACGTCTTTTGTGATTTGTTGTGATCAACAACACTCAACAACACTCAACAACAGTCAACAACACCCAAAACACCCAAAACACTCAAAACACTCAACAACACTCAATAACACTCAACAACACTCAACAACACTCAACAACACTCAACCACACTCAACAACACTCAACAACACTCAACATCACTCAACAACACTCAACAACACTCAACAACACTCAACATCACTCAACAACACTCAACAACACTCAACAACACTCAACAACACTCAACAACCCTCAACAACACTCAACAACACTCAACAACACTCAACATCACTCAACAACACTCAACATCACTCAACAATACTCAACAACACTCAACAACACTCAACAACCCTCAACAACACTCAACAACACTCAACAACACTCAACCACACTCAAAAACACTCAACAACACTCAACAACACTCAACATCACTCAACAACACTCAACAACACTCAACAACACTCAACATCACTCAACAACACTCAACAACACTCAACAACACTCAACAACCCTCAACAACACTCAACAACACTCAACATCACTCAACAACACTCAACATCACTCAACAACACTCAACAACACTCAACAACACTCAACAACCCTCAACAACACTCAACAACACTCAACAACACTCAACAACACTCAACAACACTCAACAACACTGAACAACACTCAACAACACTCAACAACACTCAACAACCTTAACAACACTCAACAACACTCAATAACACTCAAAAACACAAAACACTGTATAATGCTTTCTGTCTCAATTTCTCCCACGTTACATCTTGTCTCTTTTTACTGCCGCTTTTTCATTTCATAAAATTTCAAGTCACAACGATGCTAAAGATGTTTTCACTTCAAAAACAAAACGCGTTAGTAATGAACGCATTACTGCCCTGATTTTCAGGGCAGTAATGAAATTCCATACAATATAACTGCCTAGATTTTTGAGAAGGTTTAATGAACAGCTTTCAAGCCTTTTAGTGGGGTAGTATTGGTACACTTACTAAGCAAGTGTAGTATAAACATTTTTTTTTTTCAAAAATGCCTGCCCTTTCCATAAAAATCAATTGTTGTGCGTTAGTTCCGCAAAAACTCGAAAATGGCTCGACCGATTGCGATGAAACTTTGGTAAGTTGTTAGGTGCGCGCCGAAGAAGGTTCCAAAAAAAAAGCAAAAGAAAAGGCTTGCAACGCATTAGCTAATTTATTAATAAAATGAACAATATAATCCTGACTTAACCAAAACTAAAATATGCCGTCGAAAAATGAATAAATTTTAAGTTAATACCGAATAAATATTATTTCCTTTCTCAAATAATATCTATTATCATCATCGCCCACGAAGTAAAGAATGCATCATTGTACAATTAATTTAAAAAATCCCGCAAGTACCTACGGGTTAATCACAAAATACCTACTTTAACATCAAGAGTATTTGCCGTGTACAAGTTAACTGCAGTAATGTGACTCACAGACTCTTGAACATTACGTTGTCTTTGCCTCCAGTCAACTTGTCTATTGAAGCTAATCAATGTTCCGGCTGCTCTATGGTTACAGTTGATATTGCTGCGGGCAACACCAGCCTTAACAACACATCATTACATAGATTTATTGCAGCTGACCTAGCAGCATTGTTCTAGTCTCAAATCAGAAAATCAAAATTGTTCTACTAATGTAGGTATATTATAATGTGTTTGGTAAGACAGGTCTTTCATAAATACAGTAGAACCCGTTTAAGACGATCACGCTTAATACGATTTCTCGCATAATACGCCACTTTACGCCAGTCCCTGCAACTTGAGACATATTTTCATACATTTCTTAACACTTAATACGATTCGTCATCCCGTTTAATACGCCCGAGCCCGAGCCCGAGCCAGAAGAACCCGAAGAAGAAGAACCCGAGATACTGCAGGGTTTTCCTGGATATTCTTCCACTGATGACAATGTAGCACCGCACGAAATTCAATCAATTGAAGATCTTATTGAGAATGTGAATAACACACAAAACGAGGCCCTAAGTGATAATGATGAAGACGAAGATGAGTCAACTCCGGTTTTGTCAAACGCCCAGGCATTATCAGCTGTTAATGATTTAAGACGCTATGTAGCTTCTTTGGATCAAAGCGAAGACGCACTGCAAAAGTTGAATTATGTTGAAAATCTTTTAATTGCTAATGCATCAAAATCTTTCTGTTAAACCAAAATAAGTGATTATTTTAAAAATGTAATTATAATTACACTACGTATTTAATATAATTTATAAATGTATAATTTAACACCTATATATACCAAAATCAGAACATAATACATAATAATATGTAGTATGTTTTATTTTCCCTATCCCGCATAATACGATTTCTCGCTTAAGACGTGTTTTTGGTAGGGTCCCTGAGAAATCGTCTTAAGCGGGTTTTACTGTACCTTATTTTTTGGGAATGAGCCAGGCTCGGATCTAGTTTCTCGCTCAAGGGGGGCAAATGTTTCTCTCTGAGGAAGGGAGAAGGCGATTTCTCAGGCCTTGAAACCTTTTAAAAAATCCTTCGGCAACTGTTTTCCCTAAACTCGAGAATGTGCCCCGTTTTCGAGGATGACTACGACGTATCTATCTATATCTTAGTGATATACTGTATACAAATTAGAAATAAAGCTTATAAAACTATATTTATATTTAATTTAGACCCAGTTTGGTAGGGGTAACTGCACCCGATGCCTCCCCCCTGCCCCTGAATCCGCTCCTATAACTAGCTGACTGTTTTAAAGTTCAAAAGTAAAATCTAGCACACATTGGCAACATTGGCGTATCTAGGGCTTTTTTCAGGGGGGCCTGGCCCCTAACTTTTTTTTTATCGGGAAATCCTTATAGATACCCTCCGTCTGGAAAGAACGGAGGCTTATGTTGGACTCCTACCGACTAAAACCCCACTGGTCCTTCTACTACCATAAGCCAGGGGCCCGGGAGATACCTTGTACATTCGCCGCACCCCCGACAGGTATCAGCCCGCCATGCCTAGCGGGCCCCATCCTCAAGTGCAGGCGATCCCACGACCGATCCTTTTCTTTTAGCAAATTTTTAATTATTAAACATTCTGCTCCTAAAAGAGTTTCGCCACTTTGAGGAATACCCTTATAATTACCCACAAAATGCTTTCCACTTTCGAAATCTAAATAACAAAATGCATCGGTATATCGAAGCGGCGCACTGTGGAAAATCGTAGAACAACTGCTGATTAAAAATGGTTATTGTCAATGTCGCTACTGGCAGGCTTTTTTTATTTTACTCAATAGTTTAGGGACCAAACTAGACTATAATACCAAAAAATTATACATATTATATGAAATGATTTTTTTACAACACCACAAACTTTATAGTTTTGACGGACGTCCATGTTAAGCCCGTTCACTTCATCACTTTCAAATTGATTTTATTGTTATACGTTACAGGAAAAGGTATAATGTATTATATATTTCTGGAAACCTTGTCTTTTGAAGAATATGAAACAACTAATATGTATTTCATATTAGGTTAACGTTTACCTTAAAATAATTGCAAAATAAAATATGGCGAAAAAAAAGTTTTTTTAAAGTTCATGGAGACTTTTGATAGTTGCCCACGTTTCCCCATGCTTTACATTTAATGTTGATTTGTAGCCTAGCTATCCATAAACATAAGCAAATAAAAAAAAGCTGCGGATATTTGCGGTTTTCGGAGTAATTATCAAAAATGTGATAAAAGTCAGAAAACGGAAAACCGCTCGCTATCTATTGCGGTTTGAAATATTGCTGTTTACATCAATAGTTTGCGGTAAGTTTTGTAATTTATCATTGATATTAGGGTGTTTATCTTTTATTGGTTGGAATCAGAATATTCAGTAACTTTACCGAACTCTGAAGACGTTACAACCGTCTTCACACCATCTACTTCTTCTGGAAAACGTGGAAGACCGTGCGTATCTTATTTAGACTTGTCAGAATCCAGTAAAAGAAGAAAAATACAATTTTACTTAATGAATATGGATTTGAACACGTCTATAATGCATATCTTCAAGGGTTACGTTCGATAGGAGAAGGAACAGAAGCTAAACTTGTGGAAACATTAAGGTTTGCTGACAGTGAAAATAAGACCTTATTCTCGAGTCTCATAGAATGCGCAAGGCAGACAAAAATGTTAACGGATGACTTGGATTTAACTAAAGCACAATATTTGTACTTGAGAAATTTAACCAACGAACGAAAAATGAAATGTTTCCACCATATTACAAAGTGCAAGAAGTTAAAACTACTTGCTATCCACCATCTTCAGCTATAGAAATTACAGACACAAGTGCAAAAATAGTAAGACTTCAAGATTTATTAAATCACACTGCAGCTAGAATATTGACAATAGATTCAGTGTATAGGAATGGATTGAATAACTTATTTCTATACAGTAAATGGGGCTGTGATGGCTCATCCAGTCAAAGCCAGTACAAACAGAAATTAACTGCCAGAAAAATCTGAACTAATTTCTGATGCAAATTTATCACTTCTTTGGTGTTTATAAAGTTAATTAACGAACTAACAGGAGATATTGTCTGGCAAAATCCTTCTTGTGTTGTACCTTCATGTGTTCGTTTTTGCCGGCCTATATTAATAGAATTTTGCAAAGAAACTCCCGAGAAAACTAAAGCTGTTGTGGATGAAATAAAACTAAAGAGTTGTGTTGATGACTTTAATGATTATAATTCTGTAAATACATATTTGTTACGGCCGCGAATCATATATTAATCAACGTACAACTTAATACTGACCAGCAAATTGCAAAAAACCTAAAAAAAATTGTATTTCGCGGGCTACCCTGGCGCTTTTGCCTTAAATTGATTTTTATTTTGATGTACTATATGATATTTGGTTTTTGTAAACATTAAAATAATAGTATTCATTGTTAGAAAAATAAATATTGGACATTTTTGATAATTTTGAATTTGTTTTATTTTTTAATGTATGGTTTTAAATTCAGTCATAATAAATTACATTCCATTTGAAGCCATATATACTATTCTATATTTGTGCAAAATTTCAGAACATAATATTCATAAATAAAAAAGTTATTGATTTTTAATCAGAAACAGACCTTTATTTTCCATAGTGCGGCGGCGCGGTTTTCCGGAGTGCGCCCGCTTGTCACTTTGCATTGTGGCGCGAAATTTAAATGTACCTACTCTCTAGCTTATTACGTTGCGTATTATTAAATTCAATTATTTTTGTTATCTCAAAAGTAACAGGTAGGTGTAGGTAAGTAATAATAAGTTTGTGAGTGAGGTCTTGGTGCTAGATTAGGTATTTATTTGATTGCTTTTGTGTGAAGTTATATTAAATAAGTATCCAGCTTAGAATTTGTCCCCAAACATCGTGGGGTGGGCACGGCCTAACCGATATACGCCTATGATTGGCAAACAGAAATAATAAAATAAAAAAAATAAAAAAAAATAAAAAAGAAAGAAAAAAATAAAGAAAGAAAAAAATAAGAAAAAAGAAAGAAAGGAAGAAAAAAAAAGAAGGAAGGAAGGAAGGAAGGAAGGAAGAAATAAAGAAATAATAAAATTATGTTTTTGTTATATCTGAAGCTACAATCATAGAGATATCTTAAACAACAGTAGGTATATAATGGCAAATTACACCTGACTACAAATCAGGAAGTTCTATAGATATTTTTATTGTCATTTAAACTATATAAGTAAGTCTAACACATATGCTTTCCAAGAGAAACTAGCCAAAAGTTATAATTATCTACCTATCTGTTACTATAACGTGCCAAGTATCTGAATCTTCTTGCTTATCTATTTGCGTCAACTCTAAAGTGACCTCATAGCGTCGGCAGTCAAAGTCGCACATAATCGGTACAGAACTAAATTCGCCTTGCAAACTTTTTTCTTTGAAGGTTACATTTAAATATTTCCTGATCTGTCGACACCAATGTCAAGTATTGCGCCAGAAAGCAAGCTCTGGAACCGGCAGACTATCTTCGGCTCGAAGGTTACAGTTCCAACAGTTTTCCTGGAAACCTGTGATTGATCACGTAGGCCTCGTCTAGACTATCGGCATTAGAACATTGAACTGACCGGAAAATATACCAATCATTGTCCTATCAGATACGAATAATATTGGCATTGTTTATGTCGTGATTTCCTTAGATCGTTGATTTATTACTGTAGATATGGCGTAATAATCCCCTTGAGAAAGCTGCGCAGACTTGCACACTATGCATAAATGACTAGCTAAGATCGAGCCTTGATTAATAGTCATGAAACATCAAATTAGTTCTGTATTTGTATAAGAAATTAATCAAGTACAACACTAGCGACATTCGTTATTCACGCTTTATCGCTTATATAATTAATATGATTATATTTGCTTGCTATATAAATATTATCTATACAAATAAATACAATTGAAGTGTCTGTTTGTAATGTCAAAATGAAAGTAAATAATGTATCTACTCTTTTACAAAAAAATAACAATATTCTAATTCTGTCTGTCTATCGGTTTGTTTGTTTCGGCTAATCTCCGAAACGGCAGGACCGATTTTGACGAAACTTTCTCTGGCAAATAGGTGATGTTATAAGGAGTAATTTATGATGTTTTATATAAAAAAAAAAAATTAAAGCCCATGAAATCCAATTTGTCTTCTGACATGCACGGAACGAAGTCGAGAGCATAGCTAGTTAATTAGTTAATTAATTTTCCAAAACTTAAGTAGGAGGGCAAAAAAATTATTATCTATAATTTGTGACCGAGAGTGAGTCAGACGATTATCTTATAGTTCCGGCTATAAATAACAAGCCGCTTATCATGTTCCGTATCCACATCCTTTATGTATATGATAAGTTATTATGTATATCACATTAAACTAAGTACGTCACATTAAACTAAGAACGGCTATGACGAGAAATGGATCGTAGAAAAACCAGTTGGCAATAAAAAACATAACGTATTATGTCATGAGCCTCAATTTAAATAGGTAATACTTTGAAAGTATATGTTTGTGTCTGTATTTCTGATACATTTTCATGGTTATACTCCTGAAGTACTATTCATGACAGTTTGTAGGAATATCATAATAGAGAGACAAATACATACATTTATAGCACTCCTGCACTTAAGTCATGCTTATCTGTGACTTAAGTAGTCCAATTTTACACAGAAAAGCGTATCTTAAGTGCGCGTTTAGGTCACACATACTATAAAATAGTATATATGTACGATACACGGCGTTTAGCACTACTTAAGTCACATGCACGTATCGCAATTAAACTATGAAAGCAAAGTTTTCACTGCACGTTGTAACTAAAATGATCTCTTTTCTCAAAAACTATTGGCTTATATAAAAAAGCCAATTAGAAACATCATAATCATTTTTAAATGAGTTTGGGATTCATTGGTACCTCACACGCTTATGTGCATTGTTTTTTTTTAATCCCTTGGTTACATATGTATTGGGAGAGCCAATTGTATAGAGGTAAGACTGGTTGTCAGACGGTTGGGCTTCTGCAACTACCCGTAACGACTGCCAAAGATCTACGAATGGCAGCCAGGATCGACGGCTTAACATGCTTTCCAAGACACGGAGGGGCGCCGATGTAAATAATGGGCACCCATCCACGAACCGACCGCATAGCATAGCTTCACCTTCGATCGACCCGTGTAGCTGTTATAATTTAGCCACGAGCCCCAAGGAACCGAAACTATAAGTAAATATGGTTTGGTTAAATTTTTTCACGAGCAGTTCATTCAAAGAAGTTTTTTATCCACGGCTAGCGAATAATAATAATAAAGTGGCAATGATTGATTGGTCATTTAAACTGGTTCGGTTTACTTTTAGTTTAATTTATTTTGTCGTTGAGTTATCGCTGGGTTTACAAACCGGACATTCATACAGCCGGTAATACACTCATTACATCATCGGCTATCTAGTGTTTTGTTTTAAAGTACCGTCAGCAATAAACATGTGGGGGCGTTAATCGTCGTGGCATCATGCTGAGATAGGAGCCTTTTGGCCTCGTATAGGACTTTCTGTTTCATGTTCCTTTTGTTACTTTTTTTTTATATATAACTTGGATTTTTATTTTGCTGTATTTAGTTTAGTTTGTGATCTTCCTGTACGAGTCGCAATAAATACTTTTTCTTTCTTTCTTTCTTTCTAAATCTATATTTTTTGTGTTAGTGTTGTGATTGTAATAGGTATGATAATAGATATGAAGAATCACGTTCGTGGAAATAGGGAAATAAGAAAGGAAAAGAAAAACTCAGAAAACATTGTACGATGGTTGCTATTCAAACGTCAAGTTACAAGCATATTAAATTTCGAATATCTTTTTATCGACATTACAAATGACATAAAACCTAACAAAAAGTATCTTCCAAATAGATTTTACAACATCCGCCCTTAATGGAAATAAAAAGATAAAGTAGTAATGCTAAACACAATAGAAAATAATAAAACATTACTACCAGACTAAACACAAATACAAAATATAAACCGACGAAAAATAAATAAATAGAAGATTATTCTACTTGTTTATCACTAAACCCATATTAACAACGCACCTAAGATGAGCTATGCGCCTTAAGGGCTTGGTTAAAACATCGGCTGTCATTTTATCCGTAGGTATAAACTTTATATTTATAACACCCTCAGTAACCTTTTCACGAATAAAATGATATCTCGTATCAATGTGTTTGGTTCTATTGTGGTGGATTGGATTTAGCACAAGTTTCTGTGCACTTTGACTGTCGTTGTATAGCAACACCCTATCAGAAAAACCAGTAATGTCACACACTAACCGTCTGAGAAAAATAGCCTCCTTTGCAGAACTGGTTAAGGACATATACTCAGCTTCTGTAGACGATAAGGCTACCGTCGGCTGCTTCTTACACTCCCAGCTAATAGGTCCGCCCGCTAGCGTGAAGTAGAAACCAGTGTACGACCGACGGTCATGTACACAGTTCGCCCAGTCAGCATCCGTGAATCCACACAAACGTCTACCGACTTTCCTGTAAGTAATACAGTAATCCATAGTACCCTTCAAATACTGTAACACTCTTTTAGCGGCCAACCAATGCCTCTTATCGTAACAGTTATTAAACTGACTTAAATAGCTTGTGGCATAAGCTATATCGGGTCTCGTATTCACAGCTAGGTACATGAGACATCCTATCAAGTTTTGGTAAGGATATTCACCAAGAGATGATGGATTACCTTTCTCCAACTTGTTATTCTCCAAAGGTGTAGACATCTCCTTACAATCTCTCATATTAAACCGCTCCAACACTGCCTGAATAAAGGTCTTCTGACTGACCATGATTTTATCGTCAACACGGTTAATATTTATGCCTAAACAATATGATAATGCACCTAAATCTTTTAGCGAGAAAAATTTTTCTAAGTCATTTTTGACAGCGTCAAACAAACATTTTTCTTTGTAAAAGACAATTAGATCGTCAACATAGACTGCAAGTATTATGATTTCATTACCAAACTTTTTCAAGTAAACACATGATTCCGCAGATGTTCGTGCAAAGCCAATTTTCGATAGAACTTGATGCAATTTGATATTCCAGGCTCGAGCTGCCTGCTTCAAACCATAAATTGATTTTCTGAGCAAACAGACTTTACCTTCTGCCCCGCGCTCAGCAAATCCCTCAGGCTGTTGCATGTACACCTCCTCCTCTAAGTCCCCATTGAGGAATGCGGTATCCACATCCATGTGTTGGATCTTTAAATCCATTTCTGCCGCCAACGCTATAAGCGTACGTAGAGATGAATTTCGAACTACAGGGGCAAAAGTCTCGTTATAGTCAGTCCCCCAAACTTGACTAAAACCTTTCGCAACTAGTCACGCCTTATGCTTAACTATTGCACCGTTCGCGTCCCTCTTTACCTTGAATACCCATTTACATGGTATAACCTTTTTATTTGGTTTATCCACTAATGTCCAAGTCTGCTTTTTCAATAAGGCATTGTACTCATCCTTCATTGCGGAAATCCAGTTATCTTTATCATCGCTATTAATAGCTTCACGATTACTTTTCGGATCAACACACAACAAATCAACACCGTGAGTGCCATATGAATAATAATCTGGAGGTTTACGTACTCTATTAGGATATCTTCTCTCAGGACATACATCGTTGGGTTCATCTGAAGGAACCAAGGACAGATCACGTTGTTCACCTGAATGTAGAGACTCTGTGTCGCCAACCCCACCAGCTTCATCAGTCGCGTCCACAAAATCGTCAATTTGCTCTACCTCCATGTCCACACTTTCTGAAGTAGGTGAAGAAATAGAAGCAGATGAGATAGAAATCTCCTGTGGCGATGTGGTATCTGAAGAAGTTTGTGAAAAAAGATTAATGACATTAGGGCTCACAACAACTTCAGGCTGAACAGATTTATCCTTCAATCCTGAAAAATTATTTTCAAAGAACGTAATATCCCGTGACTTAATCAACCTCCGAGGGTTTTCCGCGCTACGGAAATAATAACTCCTTGGATCGTCTGAATATCCAACAAAGATATGTTCAGAAGTTTTCATGTCAAGCTTAGTTCTCTGACATGAAGGCACGTGAACTAAAGCTCGGCAACCAAACACCTTTAAATGAGACAGGTCGGGTTTACTACCACACCACATTTCATATGGCGTCTTACCATCAAGTGCACGATGAGGTGACCTATTCTTTAAATAAACACTAGTCTCAACAGCATCCTGCCAAAAAGCTTTCGACAGAGAGCTATGTGCCAGCAAGGAACGGACCTTCTCCACAATACTACGATTGCAACGTTCACTTACCCCATTTTGTTGAGGGCTGTATGGTACAGAGGTTTCATGTCGAATCCCTTGAGCCTGCAAATAATCTGTCAGCTCCTTGTTGACATACTCAGTACCATTGTCTGACCGAAGGGTTTGAATCTTACTGCCAGTCTGTCTCTCAACAAGTGCTTGGAAAGCACAAAAATACTTCTGAACTTCTGTCTTAGATGACATACAATAAAGGGATATAAAACGTGTATAATCATCTACAAAAATAATAAAGTATTTATTACCTTTAAAAGATTCAGTGGTCAGGGGACCACAAACGTCCGTATGGACCAATTCTAATGGTGACGAAGCCTTCTTATACTTTATCCCTTTGAAAGGCTTCCGGGCCTGCTTACCTTCTACACAAGGTACGCATGGTTCTTTGTCAACCTCAGTATACTCAACACCAACAGCTAGACCTTTTTTGAGTAGATCCATACCAATACGGCAGAGATGTCCTAGACGCTTATGCCAAAGCTGAAACTGGGACAAATTAGTGTGAACATTATAAGCTGAAACACCTTGCGGTTTTACTGTACAATCTAAAGTGTACAATCCACCACAAATAGAACCATGTAAAACAGGATCATTTATAAAAGAAACATCATTAGAATAATAAAAATTACAGCCATTCGTATCAAAAACAATCGAGAAACCTTTCTCTACTGCCTTTTTGACTGAGAGTAAATTACAATCTAGGCCAGGAACATGTACAACATTTTTAATCTTCTTGAAATCGGTTTTTGTGTCAATAGCAACATCTCCTAAACCCACAGCCGGCAAACTTTTACCATTTGCTACAGTTATCTTCCCATCACAGGGTCGGTAACTATTAAACCATTCAGCATGTGGAGTCATGTGAGTAGACGCACCAGAGTCGATAATCCACTTCTCAGACATCTGAATACTTGGTGCAGACAAAGCCAATTCCTTGACACCATCCAAAGCCAATTCCGTGACACATGCATCCATATTCCCTGAACTAGAAACATTCATTCCCTTATCTTTAGAACAATTTTCTATAGAGCAACTCGCCTTTGCCTTTTTCTCCTTCTTTTTGAGAGGACAATTAGGACTCTTGTGCCCTGGCTTCTTACAACGATAGCAAATAACCTGCCTGTTAGCATTCAACGCAGCCACATCATCTTTAGTCTCCTTCGTCATTTCACTCAACAACTTAGTCCTCACCAAATCTGTTGTGACTTCAACGCTCCCATTCTCAAGCGCCATTATCATAGGCTCGTAGCGAGACGTTAGACCTCCCAATATAATAGCTGCTAAAGAACTATCTTCTATAGTTTTGCCAATATCGGCCAGGTCTAGTGCTGTTGTAGTTATTGCATTTATGTAAGCTTCTAAATTAGAAAAGTCAGATAAGGTGTACCTGTACAACTTACGTTCCAACGACAGTTTACGACCCAAACTTCGATCCTCGTAGGATTTCATAAGAGCATCCCACGCTTGCTTTGCGGTCTTAGCTGGTCGAACAACCGAAATAGCAGCGCCATCCACAGTAAGGCATATTTTAGAAAGAGCCTTTTCATCCTTCCGTACATCGTCGGCCGTCTTATTGCCTTCGACAACTACTCCGCTTATGGTTTCCCACAATCCTTCATGGATTAATAGCATTCTCATTTTAAATTTCCACACAGTGTATCCTTCTCTATTACAAAGTATCGGAATACCATTTAGTGACATACCAGAAACTGCAGACGACATATTTTCACCACCAATCTCCTTTTAAATTCGATCGTAGATAAAATATACAGAGCTTCGTGCTGATAACGTGTTGTGATTGTAATAGGTATGATAATAGATATGAAGAATCACGTTCGTGGAAATAGGGAAATAAGAAAGGAAAAGAAAAACTCAGAAAACATTGTACGATGGTTGCTATTCAAACGTCAAGTTACAAGCATATTAAATTTCGAATATCTTTTTATCGACATTACAAATGACATAAAACCTAACAAAAAGTATCTTCCAAATAGATTTTACAACAGTTAGCCTATACTGTCCCCACTGCTGGGCAAAAGCCCCCCAAATCCTTGCAGGAACTCTTTTCCCGCACCACATCGAAGCAGCCCTCGCGGTATTCGTCCAGATCGTCTTGCCATATCTTTCTGGGCCGGCCTCGGCGGCGCCGACTATCTTCAGGCACCCATTGAATCTATACTATTATTAAAGCTGAAGACTTAATTTGTTTGTTTGAACGTACTGATATCTGGAACTACTGCTCGGATTTGAAAAATTATTTTTGCATAATTTCATAGCCTTATTTTTGAAGCCCGAAAGTCTGACAACCAGTCTTACCAAGGGGTATTGTATTACCCAGGGTTTGGAGGTCAGATAGGCAGTCGCTCCATGTAAAATACTGGTATTCAGCTGCATCCAGTTAGACTGGAAGCCGACCCCAACATAGTTGGGAAAAGGCTAGGTAGGTGTTGATAGCGTTATTTTTACGAAGGCCTATTTAACATGATGCTATGAACTTTAGGAGCCGAGGAAAAAAGAAAAAGTCAGAAAGATCGCTAAGCGAAAAGGTGACGCCATGCGACGGGGTGGATCGGAGGACCAAGAAATTTCACGCGGATAAAGCCTGGGGCAGTAGCTAGTAATGAAATATGAAACAAGTACAATTTTATTCCAAGGAAACGTGTTTACTAAACGCGCCTATTAAAATCACTGTTGTTGTTTCGAAACAAAAACCTATTAAAAATCATTTGAAAGCTAATTTTAAATTCGCTTGACTGGCTGAATGAAACCATAGTTATTATTCTGCCAGCCTGCACGACATAAGGTCGCCTTTTGCAGACAACCTTTGCAGTACCTACTAAAAACTATTTCAATTGTTATTAGGCCATATTTATCAATCAGTTAATTAGGAAAAACTAACCAACTTCCAGTAAGTATGTTAGATAATGGAACCTGGGCCCTATATAATATAAAACAATGCAACATATTGGTCAAAATATTACAAAATTGACACATTTTCATCACAGGTGCTGTTTAATTAAGCTGAAACGTATGAAAGAAACTATAAAAAAAACAGTTGTCGAATTGCCGGATTGTCGCTTGTTGGTTTTATAAAACAGGCCCCTGCCGGCCCCTGCGGGGTAATTGTGTAACCCACTATCAGAAGTAATGGCTTTCAATTTGGGTCTTATTTACGTTGTTGAATAGACAAATTTTTCGAACATAATTATGAAGTAATGCAATATCTTTCAAAATTATTCAGATATAGTATGTTGCGCAATTAGGGTGACGCGGCTTTGAAATGTCACTTAATTTATCTTCCAATTATCTAATCACCGCCTAACAAGTTTAATTAAAAAAATAATTCAGGCAACAGTAGCAAGTCGGTCTACCTCCTTAGAACCTGCAAGGTGATACGGGTCAAAAACTCTGAAATCCCCACATAGTTCCTGCTTCACAAATGCGTCACGGATCGTGATGTTTAATATTATCTTGGGTTAATTTAGTTTTAATTTCAATCAGTAATGAAGCTTGAACCAGTAACATAGCGTGAAGTGGAACTCAGAAATGACATTGACACTGAAAGACACCTCGTTACGTTAAATTAAAATGCTCTAAGTACAACAGTGGAGTAACTTTCCTATCAAACATTGAACGGAATCATGACTAGTAAAACTGAACAGGTAATTTAATCAACAAAATTTTTTCTCAAACATCCATTTGTCTCGAACAATGAAGAAATACACAAGAGTGCTCGTATTTTTCCAAAAGTATTAGTTTAAATTTTATTTGAATCAATAAGATTTCATAACGAACAATAGTAGGTATGCAAAATATGAGAGTCCCATATTTTTCGTTAATTTACAAAATGAGAGTCTTCATCACCACTGCTCTCGAAAGTTGAAAGAAAACATCGTGAGGAAGCCGGCATGTCCTAGAAGTAAGAATTCGAAAATATGTGACTTCTACCAACCCGCACTTTGCTCGCATGGTGGATTACGGCTCACTCCCTCTCACCGAGGGTAGGCCTGTAAATTGGGAACGTTATACGCTGATTATGTTAATGCTATAAAATGAGTTATCTAAACTGTGAAACTAAATTACGAACTTATGTGTCCATTGCCACCAGAGCAAGAGGTGTAGCAGAGCGGATAAAATGTACCATGAAGATGAGTTTCGCGACAGTTTAACAAACCTTCCTTCGTTGAACTCTTTCCCACCAGAGCTAAGCCAAAATAATGATTTATAGCATGCGCATCCATCGCTACGCAGCTTAGCACAACTCTAGCGGCACCCTTATGGTCCTGGTGGACTTGCAGACTCCGAAATCTACAGTGAAGGAACTAGAAAATATATTTCTATTAATAACCCACAGCAATTATAAAACAGTTAAGGTATTCGTAATTAGAAGCTATCAGTAAACGATAAACGTTATTTAATTAGCATTAATATTATAAATTAGCATAGTATAATAATGTAGATATTTCCCCGCGTTATCTGTGGCACGTGGCAAATTACATCTTAAATTAGGTATTTACCTATTAATCTAATATCATATAAAATATATTATTACATGGAATAAATAAATGATATGGATTGTAAAACAATACAATCTTGGCTGGATTGGATTTTCTGGGTATGACGTATGTATTTCATGACTCTTATTATGTATTTAAATGTACTAACAGTGCCCCGCGGTTTCACCCGCGTAAGTTTTGATCCCGTAAGAATAACGGGATCAAAAGTATCCTATGTGTTAATCTAGGGTGTCAGCTACCTCCATACCAAATTTTATCAAAATTGGTCTAGCCGTTTGATTGTGAAGAAGTAACAAACATATAAACACACACACACACACAAAGTTTCGCCTTTATAAATTAGTGTGATAGTATGAAGTAGGATTTCCATTACTTTATAATCGTCTTCGTCTTCGTTTTTATTAGATCAGAATTTAAAAAAAACGGTCAAGTGCGAGTCGGACTCGCGCACTGAGGGATCCGTACTTTGTACGTATGTAAATAGTTTAACACGGGAAAAAAAACTTTAAGGTTTTGGATTTTTTCCTTTACTTGTGCTACATGACATTGCTTCTTCCCAAATTTAATGATTTTTGGCCAACGGGAAGTACCCTATAGGTTTTGATTCCTTTGCGACTTGCGAGTGTCAAAATATGCGGCATAAACGGCCGTATCTTTTGATTGTGTTGACTTAGTAGTTTGATTTTTCCACTGCTTCAAGGGATTGTAGCCCTCAGTAATTGATATCAATTTCAACTTGATAACTCCACGAGTCCTTGAGAAACAGGATCTTGACTGACGGACAGACAGACGAACATCGAAGTGATCAAGGATTCCGTTTTTCCTTTTGAGGTACGTAACCCTAAAAGTAATAAAAATAATATGATGTTCCAAAATATTTTGAAGCTTTACTTGCAACTTGGGCTCACTTGAAAACTCTACAGTTACTTAAATGTACACAGTAGGACTGACAGATAGGCAGTCTTCAAAAATGATTGATTCCTATTATTAAGGGGCTTACAGGACCTAAACGCAAAAAACGCAAGTCTTAGAAACAATAAAAGTATATGATCGACTACAGTAAACAAAATCAGAAAAATATATGATATTCTTCAGGACATAAGCGAGGTAGATATCGTTTTGAAAACATAATACAACCAATTTGATATGATAGAAAAAAAATCATGAAGATACTAAAAACTTTCTTTTTACAATAAAAACCATACTAATATACACACAATCATTATGATTTTTTGCCAGATTATTCTACAAGCAACATACTAAAGTACTGCGTGTTTTAATTTTTTAGTCCAAACAATAAGATTTTTTGTAAATAGATAATTGCTTCATATTTTGTAATAAATTACCAGAGTTGTGTCATCGCGTTTGTCTTTCTTTTCTACGCAGTCCAACAAAGATCGCGCTTTTAAATTGCAGTACTTTTTTATTTTTATCTCTACGACTTTATTAGACTATAATAGACAGCAAATGTTTTATAGACTTCAGTCTTACGCCAACATCTGTAATATGCCTTAAACAATGAACATCACATTGATTTATTATTTGACTTTGATTGATTTGACTTTGATTTTGACTTATTTTTAATACCTTAGTATTTAATTGACTTAAATATATTAAACCACGCAAAGGTAACTTACCTTAATGGGGATTTTATTATAAGTATTTATTGTATGTATTTAAATAGTTTTAGGATTAGGTGCAATGGAGATTATGCATGACTTATACTAGAAGGGACTTTTTATTAACCCTATTGAAAAAGATTGTGGAGTTAGCCTCAGGAGAGTCACCTAGCTTCCTCTTACTAAGACATAGCTGCTTCGTCATAATACAACGGGAGTTTTCCGGTACCTGTAGGTAGCAGGAAAACCCCCGGGATTATTATGAAGCAGGTAGCTTAGTTCTACTGTTGCAGCGACTAGAAATCTGTCTAGTCAACAAGGGCTTCCGCGAACCCGGGTTTGCGCACGCTGTGCAGGTAAGACTGTTTCTTGCTTACGCGGTCGGATTTTTCCATCTTGGGCGCACCTATGTTCTTAAGTTTCAAGAGGAAAACCGCATAAGCTACCGCCATTTTGTGACATATTGTCACTGCAGAGAGTTGTTATTTCCGACAGTTCATTTCCAACCGCAGGTGGTCCTTCGATTATAATCGATGTTTTATTGTTTGCAAAGATTTGGTAATTACCTTTATATTTCAATCGGAATAAATCTCTGGTATATAAGATGCTCATTTCATTTTTTTTTTTCATTTTATCAGCTGTTTTGAGCCACTTAATGGGATTTATAAAGTATTATATTCTTTATATCAAAATTAATTGCCATTCGTTGGTCTCGCAAATACTAGAAAATGGATCGACCGATTTTAATGAAACTTTGTAAAGATGTTGGGTGCACGCCGGAGAAGGTTCCTAACAAAAAAATAGCATTCAATTAAGACGCTAGTGTATTATAAAATCGTATACCTGTTATTATATATTTTCAATTAAATGGTTAGGTCAGATTTTATCTAGAGTTATCGATACTTGTAATAATATTTTTTATGACTTCCGAAGCGCAATTTAATTGCGCTTGTTTGCCGAGTGGGCTTAGTAGACGTTTCGGCCGCTGAGATTCGTCCGATCCGGTCGAAACAGGAATTTCATTATTAATAATATTTTTGAGTGGTGTTTCGGACGAATCCTTTTTAGAGGCAAAGTAATGTCAGAAACATAATTAAATAATACCTATTTTACTTTGTGGCCGTGGAAACCAAAATCATTTATTCATGATTATGAAATGGGAGCAGTTCAAGCTATTGAATCCGTTAATTATTTTCGGTATTTTAGTAAAGTGTTTGTTAATAGGTTATAATTGATATACAAGACTGATTATAGTAATTTATATTCGATATTCTTGTTGTACACGTATCAATTGATTTAGAAGACTGATGATTGTTGATTTTTGTAAGTAATTGTGTAATAAACTTTAAGTATCTTTTTCCAATCATTCCCTGACTTTTACTTAAATAATATCACCTTACCTAAGGCTTTTCATTCTGACTGTACAAAATTTTCTTAAAAAAAGATCGAAACTCAGTGGCCGAAACGCCTACTAAGCCGCCGAGTGATGGTAAATGGAATTTCTTAGAACATAAATTAAATGTAATGTTTATTCTGTAAACAGGATATAGGAATCAGTTTTAATTGTCATATTATGAAAAAATCAGTGCTCCTGTATACTTACCTTATGATTTTTAATAGTAATATTCATATAGATCATGGTGCTACTCATTCCAAAGTTACTTTTACGTACAGAGTAAATAATAATCACTTGTCCTGGTTCAAAATGTTGTCACTATAATTCAACTTAGGGCTGATTTTTCCAACGCCAGATAACTTTAACGGAGGAATATTTTTGAATTTTTGACAGTTCTTTCATACGAGTACAAAAACTGACAGACGTCAATTTTATTCCACGAATAAAAAATATCGGTCGATCGAAAATTTGCCCTTAATTGCTTATCCCTGTTACGATAAACGATATGAAAGTTTTGTAAGCCGAAATAATTCATAATGTTGTCCATGGAGGGTACATTTCCTGATACACGGGCTGCTCTAAAGGGAAAGTGCCAGGGTTGCCCGCGAACTTTAAATTTTCTTACGTTTTTTTGCAATATGCAGGTCTGGTTGTATTTTAAAGAAAATATGATTCGCGACCGTAAAAAGTATGTATCTATGTATCATTATCTGCCTAGCATTTTCCCAACTATGTTGGGGTCGGCTTCTAGTCTAACCGGATGCAGCTGAATACCAGTATTTTACAAGGAGCGACTGCCTATCTGACCTCCACAACCCAGTTACTAGGTAATACGATACCCCTTGGTAAGACTGTTTGTCAGACTATTGGGCTTCTGACTACCCGTAACGACTGTAAAAGATCCACGAATGACAGCCGGGACCAACAGCTTAACGTGCTTTCCGAGACATGGAGGGGTCTCGGTATGTAAAGCCTATAAAGATGGTCACCCATTCACATACCAACCGCGATAAGCGTAGCAGTTAAGCTACGCCGAATCTACGCTTACTAACGTTATGCCGCTGTTATTATTTAGCCACGGGCCCCTCCCGTAACAAGTGTGTGTATACAGAATTATAATCATTAAAATCATCATTCCAACCCTCTAAGTTCATATAACCTATTGATTGATATTTCATGAAATAGTCATTCAATGGGGTTATATTCGCGGACTGCCCTAGTGCTTCCCCTTGATTACTTATAGGTACTCACACAGCAACTTACAGCGTTTAATATTGGTAGCTTACACTCTATGCACTAGGTTAACTGTTTTTTGACAGATCGAACTATTGATTGCAGCAACATTAAGGGGCTTACATGACCTAAAGCGCGGTCACTGTCGGACTGCATATAAAAAAAAGAGAAGCGCGATGACACAACGCTGGTAATTTATTGCAAAATATGAAGCAATTATTAAATTACAAAAATCTATTGTTTGGACTAAAAAATCAAAACACTGTTTTAGTATGTTGCTTGTAGAATAATCTGACAAAAAATCAGAATGATTGTATGTATATTAGTATAGTTTTTATTGTAAAAAGAAAGTTTTTAGAGGTCTCTTCATGATTTTTTCTATCGTATCAAATTAGTTATATTACGTTTTTAACACACTATCTACCTAGCATATATCCTGAAGAATATCATATATTTTTTTCATTTTGTTTACTGTAGTCGATAATATACTTTTATTATTTTCAAAACTTGCGTTTTTTGCGTTTAGGTCCTGTAAGCCCCTTAAGTATAACACACATTTCGATAATTTTATTTTAATTTGTATGTAGTATATAATAAATTATCGATTTTTTTACTGTCGAATAAAAAATGGTGCGGTTTCTATGCCTGTGTTTAGGTATTATTATTGAATACAAAACAATTTACGTTAGCCACTTTGTTTACTTTAATTTCAATTTTGCAGGTTTTATAGCGGTAATTAGCCTAAAAATAAAGTACCTATGCACTAGTTTGCCATATCAATTGAGTTGTAGTGTACCTATACATATGAATATAGAATTTACTACATATTAAAACACAACGTTATTTATTCATAACATTTTATGAAAGTTTTAAAATCAAAATAAAATATTACCTAACATCTTGTTTATGGTGGCAAATAATTTACAATTTATACATTTTGTTGATATTTGAGTGGATGCAAGATTTTTCTATACTGATTTATCTATATTAGAAAATTATTATTTTCGATTTATTCATTTGAAGCAGCTGGCAAAAAACGGTTAACCTAGTGGACAGAGTGTAGTTGTCATAAGGAACCTAGTAACCTATTAATAAAATTTTCTTTTTCATACTGGCAGTTAAAATTCTGTTTACTTACGTGTCATATACATATGTACACAGAACTTTAACTAACCGGAACCGTTCCATCGTAGTTCTCGAAGTTTTTACCCAAGTCATACTGTAGTCATTGTTATTACATAATAACAGGAAATAAGTCCATTATCATTGAATACGTCATCTTATTTTAAAATAGCATTAATAGGCCTAATTTCGTGAGGTTGGACAAAAAAGGACCCATCATGTTCATGAAAATTGCTCAAATTCTGCGCGTAAAGTTAAATTATTAGATGAATTATAATTCACGTGATATGGAAATGGACAATTATTTAATGTAGAATGTACTTCCAATTAAAATGAGCGGACATCCTCTAACTTAAGGCAGAATCGAAAGGAGGGCGAGTTACCACGGTCTGGCGCGTCCCGACTGATTGCTATACCATCGCAATTAACAGAATCTTTAATGTAGTAATAATAAATCTGTTCCAATGCCATTTATTTATTGATTCGTCTATGTTTGTGGCAAAAATAATGATATCTTTTTGGCCCATTTTAGGTGACCTGTCATTGCTTTATTTTTAATTATTTTTACCTATTGTTGTACAGTAGTTTTATTCTAGGTGCATCGTCTTCACATATAATTATAAAATTGATGTATACAAAATATTGAAAACAATTTTTAAAAGAGTTACGATGGTCTGTCTTGCCCATTCTTCTCCATAATAAACTAAATTTTGGAAGGGGCGACTTGAATCAATTCTATGTTTTTGTAAATTTTTACGTATAAAAGGCAATTTTGAGCCTTTTATGTGCCTATTCCAAATAAATGATTTGTCTTTATGATTGACCTCTGTTAGCATGGCGGGCTGATAGTAACCGATATCAGCACGCGTGCCATTACCACCGTAGATCAGAAGAAAGGAAAGACAAAATGTCAAAAATCAACAAAGATAAGGTCAATTTGAATAGATTTCTATACAAATCCAAAACATTGAGAGGGAACCAAAAGTTCGAAGACATGTGATATCTACCAACCCACACGTGGCCCGCGTGGCCGTTTCCCTCCCTCAGAGAGGAGGCCTGTGTCCCAGGAATAGGAACTTTATAGGCTGATGTTTATGATAAATCTTTTTGTCTATACAAATATCTACTATCTACCGAGATATGTCTATTCCTCGCAGAGAGACAGAAGTGACCATGGTTCGCGTAATGTCGGGGTGCGAGTATCACGAGGGCTCGACAAGGCAAGACAAGAGGGGCCGTTGGATGTTAATCTGTTGGCCTCTGGCACAATTCTCGAAAGTCTGAACCATTTCATTCCTCCACCTTTATCTCCATGCATATTTTCTGATAGAAAAAACCTACAACTATAACCAGTTGACCTTTAAACTAAAATTAAATTTCTAAAATTGGCTACAGGGCTCCTCTATTTTTTACTGACAGTTTGGCGACAACATAGAATTATACTTCTTTCTTTTATCTAAGGTTGACACAAGCTCCATATTTTAACTGAGTTAACTTGATGCCAATATGGACGTAGGTAATAAATTACAACTGCTCTTAAAACGGTGGAAAACATTGAGAATAAACCGGCATGTCCTAGAACCAAAAACTCGAAGACATGTGACCAATCTGCCCTGAGCCCACATGGTAGACATGTGACCAATCTGCCCTGAGCCCACGTGGCAGATTATAGCCCACTCCCTCTCGAAGAGAGGAGACTTTTGTCCCACCAGTGGAAACATTATAGACTGATTATGCAATACCTATAATAGGTGGTAACACTCCCCTAGAGATGTGCCTTATAGGCGTTGCACAGGGGGAGTTCCGGAATTGGTCTTTTAAGAGGAACCGTGACCACCCCTATGTGCAGATGGTTATCACCGGGGTGGTTTTTCAGACATCTCCTATATGATAACTCTTTAAACTAGTTAGTAAAACAACAGAAGTTACCCCTTCAAATAACCAATACTATTAGAGAATAATAAAAAGGTATCTTCTGGCAATATTACTCAGAATAATAAAAAACTAAAGGGAGGGCAACATATTTTTAAATTATTTAACCAAAATATCCAAAATTGATCTTCTAAATTACTGGAAATAGAATTGTTTTTAGAAAATACTAAGTTTGATGTCATTTGTTTAACAGAACATTGGTTAAAAGCTCATCAAGTAATGTCAATTAACTATGAAAATTATTGTGTAGTAACCATTTCAGCAGAACACGTATGATACATGGCAGATCATTAATATTAGTTAAAAATTCTATTAAATCAAAGGAACGAAAAGACATCATCGGGCTGTCTGTTGAACATACCATTGAATTATCCTGTGTTGAGCTCAATAACCATGTAATAATAGTATGCGTACATATCACAGACCTCCAAGTTACCAGAATCTAGCTGTGTTTGATTCTGTAATTGAAGATGTGCTAAAGAATTTTTCTGCTAGTAGTAAGTCAATAATCATGTGGTGATTTTAATATTAATTCATTAGTAAATAACTCGAATAGAAGTCTTTTTAGGTCATTTGATTTGTCAAATGTTTTTATTGAACCGGGTGGGTTCAATAAAAACATTTGACAAATCAAGTGTGAGTGACAGCTTCCTCTGCCACTTGTATAGATAATATTTTCTGTAACTGTGATTTTCTACACAAACAAATTGTAAATAAGTTGCCATCAGCTGATCACAGTGGACAAACAATAACATTTTGCTCATATATGCTATTACAAATAAATTTAATAAGGTTTAGGCCAATCACATGTAAAAATTTAGAGAAATTAAATAATTATTTGGCCAGTAATTATGTGTTCTGAGTTTTAATAATTTATGTGACCCAAATGAATTCTACGCCGAGTTATTTTCACTATTAAACACATAATTTAATGACACTTTTCCACTAAAGACTAAAAGTATTTACACAAAGTTCTTAGTTAGTAATTGGGCGACTCCAGGTATTCGTAAAAGCACGGAAAACCTTTTTGACTTATATGGCCTGAAGCAACATATGAATAACACAAGTTTTCATCAGTATGTTGCAACATATTCTAAGGCTTATAAAAGTGTATGCAAAACAGTATTGTACGCTCTTTAAATTAGCAATAAAATAAAATCAGCCGATGATAAAATAAAAACTATCTGACACATAATAATACATAATGAAACAGATAGGAAAAAACAGCGTAATACTGAATTTAATTTAGAGACTGCACATGGCCCCATCAATTCAGACGTAGAAATTGCTCAGGAATTCGAAAACTTTTTCGTTTATATTCCCATTAAAACTACTGAAGCTTTAAATTGCTCACCCGCGCTTTCTGCTGACTTACTTAGAAAGAATGTTAGGGAATGCCCTTCGGAGCTTAGGTTTCAACATACAAACCCCCAGGTTGTTAAAAAAAGCTTTTAAAGATCTTAAAATTAAATCAACAGAAGATCTCTGGGGAATGTTTGTAAAAGTTTGAAGATTTATCATCGATACGATTGCGCCCTATTTAGCTTTCATATTTAACATCAGTGTAGACCAATGAGTCTTTCCGGATCTCATGAAAAACAGTAAACTAGTTCCTTGGTTCAAATACGGTGATAGTAAAGAACCCAACTATTATAATCGTGTCTCAATTCTGCCAGTTCTTAATAAGGTGTTTGAAATGTTGACGCTCAATCAAATGTAAAAATTCAAATTCCACTTTACTAAAAATTCCATCTTTCATAAGCAACAAGTACGGTCAGTGTCACCCTAATAAAGAACATTTTTAACGCCTGAGAAGAAGCACAAGATGACATAAATGCCAAACTTCATAATTTACTTAGATAAGTATTCGTGCCTAGTTTAAAATGTTTTACAATAATTATTGTAAAACATTTTAAAAGAGTAATAGTGGAGTTTCTTGCCAATTTTTGGAAGGGGCGACTAGAATCAATTCTATTTTATTGTAATTTTTGACGTTCAAAAGTGCCTTTTATTTGCCTATTTTAAATAAATGCCTTGACTTTGATTTTGGTTTTAGTGAGGTAAAAATCCCCCCCATCCCCGAAGGCCGGATGCCCTATGAAGGTTTCCGCCCGAAAACAAAAAAAACAATCTAGTAAAACTCACAGTGAAACCTCTTGATTTGTTAAATAGTCGCTATGTCATTATTTTTACACCGTGTCACGTAATTTCGAAGTTAGGGATACTCGTAAAGAAACATAAAAAAAAGATTATTACTAATTACGATATTTTATGATATTACAAATCTAACTTGTCATACCTTACGACCTTAGTGCTTAATTCACTTTGTTTTTAATTGACAATAAAATTAATTGTACTAAGATTAATCATAAAGCAGGTATTTTACAGTTTTTGTTATTATTAATTACGTTAGGTATAGCTATAATTTTATACTTTGTCAAACGGTTATATCCTTTTAAGATTTTTACGAAAAGCTGTCATGAAAACCGTTGTAACACGATAATTATAAAAAATCAAATGGAACCTCCACCGTATTACTACGAATAGGAGTTACCACTTGTGAGGGAGATATACAATTTTCCCGTTGCTTTAAAGTACTACACGTTGTCAAAAATATAAGGTGATATTTATGTACAACCATAAATATTAACCTTATCATTATTAAGTTCATTTTCCGCAATGAAATCAAAATATCCGTGGCTTAATGTTCTGTTCAGCACCCTAACAAAATAGACGTGAAAAATCTCGTGCCGTATGAAACGATGTATACGCAGAGTGACGTCACGTCCCCTTTCACTTTCAATGTGCGCAGGTTGCAGTATCGATTTTCCGTCGCCCACCTCCTCTGAGCCCAAGCTCCTGGTCCCCATACTAGCGAGCCGCTAACAGAATTGTGCTACCAGGAGATTATAACGCGGCATGAGTTCGCGTGGTTGTTTCCATTGATGTATGACTAGTTTTTTCCCGTGGCTTCGTTTCCCTTTTTTATTTTGTTGAATATTGAATGAACAGATATCATTGGTGGCCTAGTGGTAACGGCCCCAACTTACGAGTTGTATGTCGTTGGTTCGGATCCAGACAGCTCAACTCGATCCTGAGCCAAAAATTATGGACCAATCCCTCATAAGTATAGTCGTCCCGCCTTCTACGCCTAGATCTTCCGCGATGCCGTTGGACGTTTTCAGGAACCGATGCTGTGGTGGATTTAGCCCACACGTGTCCGGTCCAGTCCCATTTGAGCTTAGCTGCTTTTCGTGACGTCGTGGCGTGACGTCTGCGATTTGTTTCTTTATATAATCTGCATGCATGGGGAGACCTGAGTCTCAACAGTGGCTTTATTCACATTACAACTTGATTATGCTTATTTTATTATTTTGTTGCTAGGTCCTACCTACAAGTACATTAATAAGTCCATGCCCAATAACAATACTAATGATCTAATGATATTCATTAGTTATCAGCAAGGATAGCGCGGCACAGAAACTCAACACCGATGTAATTGCAGGCATTGTTCGTCTTGCTACTGATTTGTCTACTTCGAACAATTGACCTCTTTGCTTTCGTAATGTTCATTGACGCTCCGAACCTGCCAAGGAAGGAAAAAGGACCAATAAAAGTAATCAGACACACATTCCGTTCAGTTCCAGTTCCTAGTTCCAGTTCCCGTACTGTAATTATCTTGATTCAAAATTATATTGCTGAACGATTTGTTCTACAAACGCAACATGGGGTATTAAATGTGGAAAAATATCGCAGTCACGTAAAATTGACCACAGATAAGGAGAATGCTCTAGATAGTATATATTTACAGAATTGTAATCGTCAATACAACCCTCTATATTCATATATCCTATTGAATGACTATTTCATGAAATATCAATCAATAGAATCATTATGAACTTAGATGGTTTTAATGATAATAATTATGTAAATAAGTACCTACATACTTGTTAGGCTCGCGAATGATATTTTATTCAAAATGCAACCTGTCATTGACCTGCAAATTACAAAAAACTCAAGAGTTTTTGTATTTCGCGGGCTACCTAGCGCATCCCTCATAAGAGGTATCAAAACTAATACTGTGATGTAGAACTGTAATAATGGTAGATAACAAACTGAATAAATTTAAAGTTCTAAATACAGATTACTCAGTAATCTATTCAGCGATTCACCAAACAATTCGTTGTACCTACACCATGTAATTAATAATGCATACTTTCTAGTCCCCTCATGTACAGTGCGTGCCACGTAAGAAGAGACTTGACACACCACGTGGTCTGACATGCGCAGAACACGATTTTAGGTATCTTTAGCGGTAGGAGGTCTGAGTGCGGGACGGGACCGGACGTCATAGGGGCGGCGGAAAGAGGCGGGGGAGGCGGGGTCAAGTCTCTTCTTACGTGGCACGCACTGTACTACAAAACCTTTATGTACCTTAATAAATTTGTTATTATTATATATTAAAATTATTATATATTAAAGTTGCCAAGATCCCGTTGAACTCGACATAAAATAATGCATGTACGTGACCGAACTCCGCGTTCAACATAAACATTCGAATGTAGATCAGCGCTAGCAGCGCCGGTGTCGCGAGATGGCGCGTACTTGACCGCGGAGGAGACGCGAGCCGCCTCTCGAGACCTTAGCCTGAATGTGCATGACTCGACTTTTTATGCGAAGGAACCTCGCCCCAGTAAGCATTGGACACGACTCGTCTTCCGAGCCGACTGCGTGCCCTGCACGACATCAAGCCACCTCTCACGCACTTGACATTGAATTAATCAGAAGATTACGACGGTGGTGCAATAGGCCCGACCTCACTACGAATACTCATAGTAGCCACCTAAGCCTTAAAGCTCCTTCAAACAGGCGCGACACGCGATAAAATCGCGCGTCGCGCCTGTTTGCCTTTAGTGCCTTGCCTTGGTGACAAACATTACCTGACCATAACACCAGTCACCGTTTGAACGCGTCATAGCTACGCTACATGACCGGAGTAGCATTGATGTTGGAGGTAAACTGATTACGTAGTTAGACTTTATTCACATTTTATTGTTTACCTATTGTTTATTTACAATAATGGCTAATGTACAAATTACTGAAACGGCCTGCGTGACGGAGGGTCCGTGTCACTTCGAACACATATTCGCCTTGATCCGTTTGCCCTGACTTGATTCAAAGAGGACAAGGTTGCACTTTTCAGTTCATGCCACGATCACAATCTGAATCATTTGTGGCAGCCGTGTAATTATTCAGCTTTTGCAATTATAAGTAATTTTTATGACTCCGCAATGAAGAGTTCGTTATAAACAGGATTGAGTGCATTGTCCAGGATTATTAATTATTAAGTGTTGAGGACGTTCTTTGTGGCGGTAAATTGCTGGAACAATTTACTGCAGGTAGATTATAACAATAGATTATTATAATAACTACTTAAATCCGCTGTCTGTATGGCCTGCAGCTGGTTTGTCTATGAATATTCAGCAGTGGGTATTATTAACAGCCTCGACATTGCTCCGGATGGCAGTCGAACTGTGCGATGCCGGAACTCACACATGTTCTTGAAAGGGTCACACAAGTTGTAGACGCGTTAATTAGACTCACAATACATTACGTAAACAAGTAATTACGCCAAGTTCACAAAGCGTAGTTGTGATATATTGCCAACACTCATAATAATTTCCGCACAAAACGTATTTCTTATTTTTATTAACAGTTGCAAACTAAATGGAAAATTCTTTCATAGCTTCCTTTTACTATACTCAAACTCAAACTCAAAGCATTTATTTCAATTAAATCATTTACAGGCACTTTTGAATTGTCAAGAAGTCGGTCAGTCAGAAAATATGAACTTACCTATGGAGAAGAACGGGCAAGATACTCGATTTGATACAGAAAAAATAAAACAAAAACAAAATTTTAAACTGTGCCTAAGTATTGTTATTTTTTTTTTACTGACCATTTGCATTAAAGGCTAACACTTAACGTCAGCTAAAGTTCGTCGTTGTCGTTTTCGTCCATTTTGTCCTAAATAAAACGTACGAGCGAGTCCACCGCATCCTTGTGTCCAACCAACCGTACATTAACGAAAAGTTAACTAAGCACAAGAAAAACAGAGCTCGTCGCCTTTTTACAGTTTTTACAGACTTTAACATGTGAGATTTTGCAAAAAAAAAAACGTACATTAAGAAGCTACATCTTCAACTGTAACCAAATTCATTTTTTTTTTTTTTTTCAAGTCACGGTCGGTTTACGAGTAATCTTTTAAGAAACAACAGCAAACTTTTTGCCAATCTTTAGGAGTCGCTGAACCTAATACTTTTGTGTACAAATGAGTGCATTAACTCTACAATAATTTTATTATGGTGGTGTTTCGTTAGTGGTCATTGAACTTTTTGCTTGCATTCTATCCCTTTAAAGGATAAATGTACCATTGATGACACCTTGTGTGTAAAAAATAGTTTCAAAACAGCTTTATTAGCATATCACGACATTTTCACGAAATAATTACGAACCGACATTTTAACCGACTTCAAAAAAGAGGAGGTTCTCAATGCGACTGTTTTTTTTTTGTATGTTTGTTACGCGATATCTTCGGCAATTGTAAATCGATTAAAAAAAAATTATGGATAGGGTATGCCTCAGTTCCACATAAATTTTATTAACTTTGCTTGGGTAGTTTTTGAGTTAGCTTCAATAATACGTATTTTTGCCAATTAGTTTATATTGATGATGTTATACTGTCTTCCTGTCACTGATATTTACAAGCAAGCAGTGTTATACGAATTGGTGTGGGGTAAGTACAACTTAGTGAAAAATAATAACTTAAAAAAAATAACCGACTTCCAGAAAAGGCACAAAGTAACTAAAAGTCGGTGGCAAACAACGAAAATGGGAACCCAACAACACCGACTTCCGAAATTAAAGTAATTTTCTCACTTTGTGGTGTCTTTTTTGGAAGTCGATTGTTTTTTATGGAAAAAGTTGTATATCTTTGACGATTTAAGTATGTAGGAAAATATTCCACATAAATATGATTCTCCTCACTTATTTTTTTAAATATATTCTTTATAAAGTTTTTGTTACTTTTTTATGTTGATGCGCCCAATTTGCAAGCAATTCTTTAAGGCTCGGCGCAAACGGGCCACCGACCACAGCCACTGATGGCCAGCGACTTAACACACTTTTTCAAATATATTTTGTATAGACGCGCCGCACGCGTGTACCACGCTACGGCAGTGTCCGCAACTCGCCACTTGTGGTCGCTACGGGCCACACAAGACGCCGACACCCGCCACTGTCGCACTGCTCCACTCCCAGTGCAGTTAATCACCAGTTAAACTTGGATGTACCCAATATAGGTGGCTACGGCGTTGTCTACGTCCTCTGCGTATTAACAATAGCGCGAGCAAACTTTCCGTGTCGGAGTCCATCGTAAGACTGCACAGCAGAGAGTGGGTTATAAGATGTGGCGGCATCCTAACACCGGTTGCTGTCGCTCGCTTCTGACACTGTCACAAATATGGCGGCAGCGCGCGACAGCCACCGGTGGCTGTGGTCGGTCGCCCGTTTGCGCCGAGCCTAATAATGCGTTTCACAATATCTTATTCAGAAGAGTCTGGTTAAATTCTGGTTTGCCGTGTGCGTCAATGAATAAATCATTTGAACTAACAGGTTACCTTTAAATGATAACCTTTTCTATCAGTCTGTCAGAATGGCTGTCAAAACTTTACGTGTGGCAACCTCATGGCCTACTGGTCAAGTCGCTAGGCTGTGCGCATAGTGCAGCCTCTGCGAGCGACCACAACACGTGCCGTGTAGGCACACTTTAACCAAATCAGTATAATAATTAGATTTTATGCAATTTACCTCGAATACTTGCCTCATGTAACGTTCTAGGAACATCTAGCTATGAATTTAATGAATCTTCAGGGCGCCTTTGATGCCGTATTAATATCTTCAATGGTTGTAAAGTAAAGGATATTGGATCGGTAAGCCTGCACAGACGCTGGCCCCACTAATTGGGCATAAGGGAGATTGACTTCCAAACTGTATTAAAATGATGTGTCATTAATTATACTGAGATCATAAGGGCCAGTATCAGCATGCGCATCTTCAGGTAAAAGGACCAATTTTGGAGAGAATATCGGATTCTCGGTAGGTTTACAAAATATTAGGTACTTACCTATATTTTTTCATATTATATTTTTAGTAGATAATAATAATAGTAAAATATTATATATATTATATATTAAAATAATAGGGGAATATTATTATCTACTAAATTATATTTAGTATATCGGTATTCCCCTTTTGTGCCTGAAATTTGAATTTGAAATTTTCTGAATATTTGGCAGTGGTGGCCTAGTGGTTTCCGAGTGGTGGCAGCGACTGACGAGTTGTAGGTCGCAGGTTCGAACACAGACAACCGCTTTACATTGTGTAAATTATTAAATCACCACTGCTCTCAAAGCCCTACCTAATCTCATGTCCTAGAAACAAAATTCGAGTGACATCTACCAACCCGCACTGGGCCCGCCGCGTGATGGATTACTGCGCACTTCTTCTTAAGGCCAGGTATTCCCGTTTTTGCCTGTTTTAGAATTCATTTTTGATAGGCAAATTATAACATCTAAAATCTGAAATAAATATATATTTTAGATACATTCTTTCTCCTTACCATGTACCCGTTCAATACTCGATACAATAAAATTTTCTCGATAGAAAAAAATTCCGAACTAACTTCGATTTGCAGTTTTTTTACAAGCAAATTTCATTTTAAACAAGTACTAATACTCCTTTTTTTCTATAAAAAATATCAATTTGTAAGTAATTCATTTTGGAATCGATTCTACCCGATCGTTTTTTTTTCATTACATTTATAAATTTTTTATCGATTATTCAAGTGATTTTCGATCCGCGCGTCGCTTGCCAGTGTCCCGCGGGACGTTACCGAGGTGAGACGTGTGCCAAATTTTTGCGCTCGCGCTTCTCTTCTGCTCCGTACGTAAATAAAATAAATTGTAAATAATTATTGTACTAAATAGACATAGTTAAGATTTTGTTTATGTGTTTATTTCTCATTGTGTAAATATTTTGTATATAACTTTTAAGACAATAATTTTGTGATTGATTTGTGAAAATGGCAAATAAAGGAAATAAAATAAGGGCTAAATCACGGTTCAAGGCAAAAAAAATTGCGAAAGAAATATCATCATCATCAGCCTATAATGTTCCCACTGCTGGGACACAGGCCTCCTCTCAGTGAGAGGGAGTGGGCCGTAATCCACCACGCGGGCCCAGTGCGGGTTGGTAGATGTCACATGTCTTCGAATTCTTGGTTCTAGGACATGCCGGTTTCCTCACGATGTTTTCCTTCACCGTTTTGTGAGCAGTGGTGATGAAATAATTTACACAAAGTAAAGCGCCTGTCTGGGTTCGAACCTACGACCTACAACTCGTAAGTCGCGGCCGTTACCACTTGGCCACCACTGCTCCGCAAAAGAAATATGGTAAGTTATATTTTTTATTCATTCATTCCTATTGACAACACTCACAGTACCCTATTACCAATTTATTATTTCCCTACAATAGTGAAACACCTTTGATGTCGGGCGACACCGTGCACCACCCGCGCCGCCCGTGTAGGTAGGTACCCGGGCAAGGTAGTTCCCAATCTTTTTTAATACCATAACTTATTTTATTGTTTCAGTTCAAAAATGAATCGAAATAAAAAAGGCTTATTTGTTCGAAAAAACAGCAAAGAAGTACTTTCTTTGTTTTCTTGATAATCGGAATCCTCGCCACAGAATACGGAGCATATTTACCAACCGCATCAAGTGTGTAAAACAGTTGAATTTGAACCCTATTCAGAGTGAATAAAGCCGCCGCGCGCGCAAATGGTATAATGGTTTACTGTTTTCAAATGTCTAATAGGTAAGAAGTAGTTCAACCCGCTGCGTTGGTCCGGGTGGTTTTTATAATTTTTATTAGCCTAAGTGCTACCTAGGTACTAGATGTGCAGTCGACCATACCACAATAAATATAGGTATATAATATATAAGTATATACATATATATATATATATATATATACATATCGTCTGTGTACGTAGTATTATATTATCTGTGTCTGTGGTAAGTGATAACACTATGGTCTAGAGCTGGCCCGCGTATTGAAACTACTGAAAAAATAACCGTATTCTATTGAGACGTGCGGCCTACTGTACGAGAGTACGTATTTACTACTATTATGGTGTCTGCAACGAATGTTGTGTAGTCTATGCCATCTACTACGCGCAGCAAACTCGTGCCATAGTGTAGAAATATGGCAGTATGACCATTTCCTACGAATATTATTTTTATTATTTTCGGTAATGTTTAGGCACAAGCTCGTTTATGCTCAGTACAGTAGCCAATCCCCTTACTAAAATACTGTTCAAGTTATAACAAGCATAGAAATACATAAAAAAAAATCAATGGCTAGTTTGGCTATAAAGAAGTTCTCCAATGCATAATTTTATTCAGTATTTATTTGCAAAAGGAAAAGTGTGTAGAATTCACTCGAAATTTTTGTTATTGCATGTTTATTATTAATTATGCCACTCCAAATGGAATAATAAAAGGAACTTGGCTTGAAATGTTTACGTGGGTTTTTAATGTTTTAGAGCAATGCAGTTGCAGACCAAGCGCAGTGCGCATGTATCAACTAATGATTCGGCGAATATCGAGTAAGTTTTTTATATTATTTATTTTATTTTAAAGACATTCTCTATTTTTTACTATTTGAATTAAATAGTATCTCACTCGTTATTGTAACACCATAAAAATTACATAAAGAAATTAAATACATATACTTAAATTAAGTAGGTACGTATGTATGTGGGGGTAACATACATATCTACTTTATTGTTAAAATTACAGTACCTATTTATTCATTATTATTACTGTTTGCGTATCTTTGTTTCTGTATAACTGTCTGTATGTCAGTGTGCGTGTGTATCTGTCTTTGGAATTGTAGCTTATAAACGGAAAACGTATGAATCGATTTCAATGCGGTTGTCTTTATTAAACAGACTGGTTTAATAATAAGAAAGTTTTACTTGTTAATTACCAACAAGTCAAAAACAACTTTTGTGTTACAGATCAATAGAGCATGCGGAAGGGCAAAACGTGTCTCCATTGATGACTTTAGAGCATGGTTTACTTGAATAATCTTAGGATTGAGGAGTAAGTAATATTGTTTTAACCGATTCAATTAAAATCAGACTAAAACATGCTACGGCATGCCATAGGCATAAGTAAATAGCCCATAAGATTCGTAAGTTTATATATCCGATAACTATCGCATTTACTAACAACTATGAATATTGAAACAAAAAAATATATTTTATTGTTACAGAACGACTATTCATGCTGCCAATGCCCATGTCACACATGCTGAAATGCCTTTAGATGAACATAATAATGTATCACCTAATAATAATATCAATCAGTAAGTTGCTACTTTTTGTTTTACATAATAATTATATTACCATGTGGAATTCAATAGGTTATATTAAAATAATCTGTTTTTAGAACAATGGAGGAAATTGAAAACTACACTCTAAGCGTTAAAAACGAAATCGAACACGACTATCAACCCATCAGTGGACGACGAATTGTTGACACGAATTACCTGATGACACAGCTCCAAGAAAAAACGCATCATATCGATTTATTTGACAGCAGAGTTGGATATTTTAGAGATATAAAAGTGTTTACTTTTAATTTGATAAAAAAATAAAAATAATTTATTTTTATTTTATTGACGACTCACGCTTCACATTATGTGTTACACGAGAAGACCATTTATACCTCTAAGCTTTGTTGAATTACAATATAAATACCTACATTGATCTTGTAATTCAAGAATTGTAACACAATTCTCCTAAAGTAAGTGTGCCTACTGCTTGATTTTTTATACTGTAGCACGAATATTTGATTTTAGTCAGTCAGATTTTAAATCCTTTTTATAAAAAAAAGTATACAAATTATTTTTAATAATTAGTATCAAGTTTATACAATACGTATCTAATCTATCTATAACCTTAAAAATAACTACTACTAGAAAAATAAAACAAAATAAACTTATACTAATCAATTCAAGTTGATCTACTGCATTGCTCTACTCTGTGACGCAACTTAGTACCTACTCGAGGTCGTGAACTCATGAGCGGTGAGTTTAGCGCGCGCGTCTCCCGCGCATCGTAACTTATTACGTATCGCTAGTCCTTGCGGGGGCTGGGGTATGCGTTAAATGCCTACGGCGCTCGGAATACCTGGCCTTAAGAGGACTAGTGGAGCTAAGTTGTCCTTGAGAAACGCATGCACACATATACACAATCGACGCGTACGCCATCTAACGACGACGCCCATCACAATTATGACATACAGCATACGATTTACGATTACGCCCGAGTATTCCAATAGATGACGCGGAAACAAGTAGTTATGACAACAAAATTATTAACCGATTTCTAAAAAGGAGGAGGTTCTCAATTCGGATTTGTTTATTATTATTTTTTTATTTATGTTCGGGTCCTATATAGACGACCTCCATCATAAATAGACGGATTTGCAAAATTCTTTTTTTGTTCGAAAGAGGTTTGTTTCGAAAGGGTCTAGACTTAGTGCTTTGTGTATCAATTCTAGACAAACGTATCAAAATAGTTATTCATCTACCGTCAGGAGTAATTCACCAGTTATAATAAAACGCGTAAGCGCCGCAGATAGCACGGCGCATACGACGTTCTTCTCGCGAGCTCGCTGTTAGTTCGCTCGTTGTATTGCGCAGGGCCTTTATTAGAGTGCACTTTTACCAACAAAGATTGAAGGGGTCTTTAATAGTGTGCTTGGAACAGTATACATTTTTTTCATTTTAATAATTATTTCGGCATTGGAATTGTTGTGAGACTGACTATTAATTGGAATGGCTTCGTCAACATCATTATGGGGATACTGTGCTAATGAAGACAGCAAGGATGGAAAAAAATCGATTTATTGTTCCAAATGCAATAAATTGTATCATTTTGAGTGCCTGTCTCTTCCGGAAGTTTCCAAGGACACGGATGTCTACTGTAAATGGAGGTGTTCTAATTGCGGGAGTCACATCTCGAATACCTCCAAAAAGGAATATACTCCAACCCGTAATGTCTCCACCTCTAGGGGGAACAAGAGAACTGCTTTGAACTCGCCCCCTGAAGCAACCTTTGTGACTCGTGATGATGTACGCGATATCCTCCAGGAAGTAATACAGGCTGAATTCGCTTCTATGCTTCGTCAAATAAACAATACAATACTCAATGTCGTAAATAAAGAGCTTGAACCGATTAAGAAAGAACTTACGGAGATGACGGCGTCATTGAATTTTCACATACAGGAGTTTGAAGAATATCAGTCTGAACATAGGGCTTTGAAAGTCTCAGTAAAAGACTTAGAGACAGAAAATACTAACCTTAAGAGGTCAGTGGCGGATATGGGCCAGCGAATCAACTATTTGGAGCAACAGGCACGTTCGACTTACCTTGAAGTTCATTGTTTGCCCGAAAATAAACAGGAGAATCTCTATACAGTCGTTAAGCAACTAGGATCAGTCGTTGGATGCAAGTTGAGCGATACCGATATCCATCATTGCACCCGTGTAGCCAAACTACAAAATTCTAGTGCCCGCCCGCGCTCTATCGTAGTCCAATTGGCCTCCCCAAGAACTCGTGACCTGCTCTTGGCTTCTGTCATTAACTACAATAAAGGCAAGAATAACATCGAAAAACTAAATACAGCGGACCTTGGACTGGCTGGTGAAAAGAAGCCAATATACGTGCAAGAACATTTGTCTCCTTCTAACAAAGCGCTGCATGCTGCTACTAGACTTCAAGCAAAAGAAAAAGGATATCAATTCGTCTGGGTTAGAAATGGTAGAATCTTCGTCAGGAAAAGTGATGGGTCAGAACATATCCTCATTAAGAATCTAGAGTCCCTAAATAAGTTGACGTGAAAAAAAACATACTTTATATTTAAATTAAAAATACATGTAATTGTAACTTGAATATAATACAAAATTCGATAATTTACAAATTAATTACCAGAATTGTAGAGGCGTGAGAACAAAAACGCATATTATCATCTTTCGTAATGTATGCTGTAATAACTATGACATTATCATTTTTACAGAGACTTGGCTTAATAATACCGTACTGAGCAGCGAGCTGTTCGACGACAGATACATTGTATACAGAAGGGACAGAGAAAGTTCTTGTCTACAGAGTAGTAAAGAAGGTGGGGGTGTTTTGATAGCCGTAAAAAAATCTATAATTTCCAAACGAGCAGAACAATTTGAAAGTAATTGTGAAGACCTTTGGGTAATTTTAGATCTACCTGCGGCTCGATCTGTACGTCGGGCAGCTCTGTTCTGTATACCTGCCACCACCTGTACGTATCTCGTACTTGGAACACTTTTTGGACAAATGTAATGCAGTGTTTGAACAGTTAAACTTATCATATGTCTGCATCGCAGGTGATTTCAATATCGGTGATATCGATTGAAGTATAGTCAATAATTCTGATAAATGCCTTAAGTTGTCCAATTTAAGTCAAACTTTGATAGATTTCACGTATGTTAATAGGCTTAATCAATTTAACAATGTATGTAATGCTTCAAGCCGCATTTTAGATCTTATACTATGTAACCATTCATTGTGTAAAGTGAGTCAAAGTGAGGATCCGATTGCTAATATTGACCAGCATCATCCACCCCTCGATATCGTGATTTCTCTAAATAAGGAAGCTAAACTCCCATATAACACTACCTGCGGTAGACCTAATTTCCGAAAAACGAGTTACATACCAATTCGGAAATATTTGAGTGAAACTGACTGGGATGAGTTACTTGAAGCACAGCAGGCAGTTAATGAGATGGTGGAGGTATTTTATGACGTTATTCAGGAAGGTATAGAAAAATGTATAACTAAGCGAGTGCCAAAAAAAAGTAAATTTCCACCATGGTTCAATCGAGATCTAATCAAATTACTTAATTGCAAAAATAAGATCAGAAATCGCCACAATATTTACAAAAACCCTTTAGACAGAATTGAACTGCAGATTATAACTAAGCGCTGTAATGACCTAGCAAAACTTTGTTACAACAATTATATGAAGCGATTGGAAAACGCTGGAGTTACATTAAAACTAAAAGAGGTGGGTCAAGCTCTTATCCCGTTATTTCTTCTAGTACACGTTTAGATGAATATGTACTTTTATCAATAACTTCACAATCGTGATCTTCCTGTGGTACCACTGTTTCCAATCTATAAAAAAAATAACATCACATATCATCACTTATCATCTATCGCTTTCCATCAGGCGTGATCGAGGTCAAAAGCGGGCCGCCCATTCATCAATAATAAAATGAAAAAAATAGAAGATTTTAAATTACGTTTTTAATTATTTTAAATTAAGTTAAAAGGAGGCTCAATAATTTAAAAAAGTGCATCATTAAAAGCGCAAAAAGTTTTTAGAGGTTCATTAATTTCAAAAAGTGTCCATCATTAGCAGGTCAATAAGTTTTGAAAGAATAGGTTAAATATTTCCTTTTAATAAATCAATTCAATTTCCTCACATAACTTTTTTCTCCAAGTGAATTCAGACATGCTGTCTTAGGATTAATTAAGCAAACTACTCCATGAGGGCAATAAAGATCAACATAGTTCATAATGCTGCAATTAACTTTGTGTCTGGGTACGGTCTACCCATTCTGCTTTGTCAAGTAAGTAAGGCCTTTTACACATTATATGCCGTGTCTGCGGCAGCGCCGCCGCGCACCGCCCGCCACGGTATTTTTATCTATACAGTATTCTATCTTCATAAAAACGGTCGGAACGCGAATCATACCTACGCGCCTCGATTTCGGTTTACACTCGGTTAACAAACAGTCTCGAATGCTCCGCAGTGACGAGTGGACGCCGGACGGTGTGACGGTTTCGTAAGCAGTAAGCGTGCAATTTGTGACAAATATTCATTGAAATAAGTACAAGTACTTACTTAATAATATGGCAAAGAGACTATATTGTGCTGTTTTTGGTTGTTTGAATTCGTCAATAAGTTTTTTTAATTAAATCTATTGATCAAAAAGACCATGTATCTTTATTGAACTCTTTCTATTCCATTCACAACGTGTTTCTATTTTATAAATGAAAAGTCTTTTTTACAAAAAAAAAAAAACTACGGACTTCTAAAAAAAAACAACACAAAGTAATTAACTTTAATTTTGGAAGTCGGTGTCGTTGGATCTGCATTTTCGTTTTTTGACACCGACTTCCGAAATTAAAGACTTTATTTTTCACTTTGTAGTATTTTTTTGGAAGTCGGTTGTTTTTTTTTTGTAAAAAAGTTTTATTTTTCACTTTTTAGTTGTACCTACCCCGCCCAAATTCATATAACACTAATTGCTATGTTAATATCAGTGACAGGAAGCTATTGAACACATCTGCCTACCCCTTTAAAGGGTATAGGCGTGATGTTATGTTGTGTGATTGGGTAAACTGGCATGTATTGAAGAGTTCCGTTGTTTGTCTCCGAAACTCATCATCAGATCTTTACGAAATTTAAATGGGACCATTTCGGAATAAACCTCTTTTGAACAAAAAAAGAATTTTGCAAATCCATCTACATATTTTTATGACGGAGTTATGTCCGAACATACATAAAAAAAATGGAAACATCCGAATTGACAACCTCCTCATTCTTAGAAGTCGGTTAAAAAAAATATTTACCTATACCTATAGGTAAATATTTTTTTTAACTTCTTGAGTTTCTTTCTAGTTTTGAGACTGTAGGTACAGTCACAAAACTAGAAAGAAACTCAAGTAGGTTGATGAAATTAAAATACTGTAGGCGGGAGGGGTTATCGCGTGTTTACGTACCGCGCGACTGTAGTAGGTACATTATAAAAAAAAATTATATAATACAGCGGCGCCGCCGCCGCCGCCGCCGCGGTGCCGCTGTATTGGTTGCCCTTGGATTTGCATGAACCCTTGCACACGGCGGCGCCGCGGCGGCGGCAGCATGATTCGGCGGCGAGTATTGCTACGGTTTTATCAAAACTCGTCGCCTCCGCCGCGGCGCCGTGTGTTCATCATCATACAAATCCAAGGGTGACTGATGCAGCGGCGCCGCGGCAGTGGCGGTGCCGCTGCAGCTGCGGCATAATGTGTAAACAGCCTCAAAGATAGGTACCTAACATTCATACATAATATTATGAATATATTTATTATAAACGAAATCAATACCTAATAATAAAAACCAAAATCTTGCTTGTGATAATTTTCATCGCAATTTTTAGATGAATTTGTTATTTCGTTATGCCCAATATCAATAAGTTAGGTGCTTTTAGTTTTTTTTTAATTGTAGTTTCGCATTAGAAATAACTTCCGTGTTGATATTTACGACTGTGTTTCTCCTGTGAAAGATAATTACATTGTAGACGTTTTAATTATTATTTATAAAAAAATAATAAATACATAATATATATAAATTCAAAATACATTTAAAAAGAAAACTTCGGTTAGAGAATCCCTGGGAATCGAACCCGGGGACTCTTGAATACAAATCTACACATCGGCCTCATACGCTAACGTAACAGTTACGAATGTAGTCGAAAAAGTTGAGCTTATGCGTATATGCGTCATGACTGCACTATCTTAGACGTTTCTAAATTCATAGTTTTATTGTTAAAAAATAAATATTCAATAATAATAAAATGCTCTTATTTTTTAATTTCGTATATATATATATATAATATGTTCAGCGTTTTATATGAACGTTTTGTAGTCCGAACGGAATTTTTCACTTCATATTTACAATAAATGATAATTGATAACAAGGTTACGCTATTTTAACTTCAAAGTATTTTATATTTACACGAAATAAAAATATTTACGCAAAGAAGATTATGCAAATAATAATAAACAATGAATTTACAAATAAAACTTTACAAAAACATAACAATCTTGGCGGAAATATTGCGGCGAAAAGAGCGACACGTCCGTATAGCATCAGGCCTCGGCCGGTAGTGTCGCTACACAGCGTTTACGCACACATGCGCACGTATTTTGTTCGAAAATAAGAATATGCGATTTACAAAGAATCTATTGTTTGGACAAAAAAATTAAAACACTAGTATTTTAGTATGTTGCTTGTAGAATAATCTGACAAAAAATCAGAATGATTGTATGTATTTTAGTATGGATTTTATTGTAAAAAGAAAATTTTTAGAGGCATCTTCATGATTTTTTTCTATCGTATCAAATTAGTTGTATTATGTTTTCACCACACTATCTATCTAGCATATATCCTGAAGAATATCATATATTTTTCTGATTTTTTTTACTGTAGTCTATCATATACTTTTATTGTTTCGAAAACTTGCGTTTAGGTCTTGTAAGCCCCTTAATACCGAGAGGAGGCCTGTTTCCCAGCAGTGGGAAACATTATAGGCTGATTATGCTGTATTGCCGATATATTATAAGCCAACTATGTTATGTATTTATCTGTCGTTCAAACTCAACTGAAGGATATGCATGAACTCTTTATAAACTTGTTGTATGCATTTTATAAGTTATAAATATAATTTAAATTTAAATTTTCGGTCTGTGATGTATTATACAAATATTGTGCATATTTATTGACGGAAATATTAGTCCTAGTCTACTGAGGTGTTACATGTCCTTGTTTGTGTTAATGTTGTTGACGGATCAGTTAAATAAAAAAATAATAAGAATGCTGAAGTGTGTCTGAAAAAAAGAAAGTAATGATAAAGCAAAAAAAATTGTTTGTTAATTATTAATGTTCCAGAACGAATTAATAACGAGCATTCAAAGTTTTCTTCAAGTTAACATAACCAACAATCACAAAAATAATCGCCGAAACGTAAATGAGGTTCTAAGTTTAGAACAAAACTACATATAGATTTTAAAACAATAAAATCAAGAAGCGTGCAAATTCACGACTGACTGAACAATTCCTTAAAATTGCTGTAACAATCGTAGCTTTTATCGAAAATTGATCGATTACTGGTTACATAATGTATGGTGTCCATTAGATCAGTGTTACGTGTGACCTTGACTTTCACCTTCGACATTGTGTGCGCGGGCGGCGGCGGGCGGTACAGCACACGACGTGATTCGGGACGTTACGTAGCAACCTTGACTTTACCCAAGGTTGTAAAGTTTAGTGTTGAACAACACTGGCCACCAGTAGCCGAACGGCGTCTACACGTATGCGTAAGGCGTGTGAATCCGTTTTGGCGTTTTAAAATTGTTGCTAGGCGAGGAGTTGCTAATAGGTTGAATTAAAAACCAAGGCATTTAATATCATAATACGAAGTGCTTTTGACTTCTAAAAGTAAATGTGAAACTGAGAATGCTGTACAAACAGAGGGCCTAACCAAGTGGCAATCGCTTTCAATATTGTACAACGACTTTTAACTAAAGACTAAAGGTTTTCCATAGCTTCATGTCAGTCCTATACTTTTCGCTGATATAATGTCACTTTTTCAGGTTGATGCATACTAAATCGTCAAGTTTTTCACTGAGGAATAAAAATAGAATAAGGAAACTCCAGCATCGGCACTTAGGAACTCTTGCACTATGAGCAGTGTTATACAAGATCGTGATGTCGGTTCGTCACGATATTGGCAACACTGTAGTTCCGTAACGCACCTTTAAACTATCATGTGTTACGCGAAATTTAATATGCTGTTGCGAATTCGCTTTTGTTCTACAATACAGAGCTGTCTGATCTAACTTTGACAGACATGTAATCTGAAATTTTGGTGCTTGTCAAGAGGAAAAAAACACGGAAAATATCATAAATGTAAAGGATTTTTGCCTTCGCGTGATTTCGTAGGTACAGTGAGGGCGAATCTAGCGATTTAAATCTTTGGTCAGCGGAGTTAGACTTTACGGGACTTACATCGAGTCTCAGGAAAACAACTGACAACACAAAACACCACTGACAACTGACTGTTTTTGTTTAATGTTTCTTTATGTTTATTTTTTGTTTACTGAATGTTTTAGGTTAAATAATTTTGCATTCCGTACGGTAAAATGTATCGGGACTCTCATGAAAATTACCATCATATCTGTATACCAACATTATGGCCAAATAAATGATTTCTATTTGAGTTGTTCTCCCATTTGTTTCAGTTTCTATCAGACGGTATATTCTGCAAATATTTATCCGTGAAACGTACGTAGAAGCGAGCTGTTATTCCACCTGATACTATGGAGTTAGACTATTGGAGATAGCTGACTTCACCTAAGTTTGCACGGTGAGATTTTTACAGAACAGAAGGCTACAGAGTGCGATACGGCTGGTAATGACGACACGATTGGCGCAGTGGCTGAGCGATCGACTGCTGCGCTGCGTGTCGCGGGTTCGATTCCCGTACGGAACAAATATTTGTTTTGCCTTCAGGTAGTTGTTCCGGGTCTGGCTGTTTGTGTATGTGAATTTGAATGTTTGTAAACGCACCCACGATACAGGAGTCATTCCTAAGTTTAAAAAAAAAATGGGGTAGTCAGGTTTATCAAGAATTGCGTTTTTTTTTTTAATACAGCCAATCGGCAATTAATTGAATTATAATTATTTCTCATGTTTTTGTTTTGAGCAAGATAATTAAAGCATTTCATTACCAATTTAAGGCTCGTACACACAGGCGCTACGCGACACGCGACACAAAGGCACCGCAAGTCGCGCAACGAGCAGTGCCTTTGTGTCGCGCGCGATTCGCGTCGCGCGTCGCGCCTGTTTGCAGGAGCCTTTATTCCTAAAACACACTCAGCTATAAAACATTTCCGTCAATAAAAAAAAATGCCGGATATCATTTAAAAATATGTTAACATGTCACGGCATTCGATATACTTGTAGATAGATTGGACTTATTTTAGGTACCTACTTATGGAAATAATGAACCGACAAAGTCCGTATGCCTAGTAATCTTTGACCAACAAAATTAAGGTGTCCACCTTAGTCTAAACTGCATTAAGTTGCGGGGTGATTACGTAACACACTATCAGTAGTGTTTCATATGTTCGAAACATTTGTCTGCTCAACAACGTGCTCAATAGTGCTCAATAATGTATGTTGTTGAACTGTCAAAATGAAAGCCATTTCTACTGATTGTTACGCAACTACCCCATCATCATCATCATCAGCCTATAATGTTCCCACTGCTGGGACACAGGCCTCCTCTCAGTGAGAGGGAGTGGGCCGTAATCCACCACGCGGGCCCAGTGCGGGTTGGTAGATGTCACATGTCTTCGAATTTTTGGTTCTAGGACATGCCGGTTTCCTCACGATGTTTTCCTTCACCGTTTTGTGAGCAGTGGTGATGAAAATAATTTACACAAAGTAAAGCGTCTGTCTGGGTTCGAACCTACGACCTACAACTCGTAAGTCGCGGCCGTTACCACTTGGCCACCACGCAACTACCCCGCTGGTCTTAAATTCCGAAGGGGTCGGACCTTTGATCGTCGAAGCATAAAACATCGTAGAACTCTAAGTTATGAAACTGATACTCTCAGAAAACCTCAACATCGTTTATGGGTGGATTATAAATTGCACGATTAAATTCAAAGCATACGAGTGTAACATTTTCGCTGTTGTTAGGGAAAAGACTGACAACTAAGAATGTAGATACAAATAATAAATGACTGACGAAATGGCTATGCATTTTGTGGGTGTGTATAACGTTTGAAATAATAACGAAAAAGTTCTAATGATCCTTAAGACCTAATTTCATTTAATATACTTTTGAGTAATAAAACGATGAAATGATATAATGCATTATTGATATAATTTCATTTTTCCTTATATTATAAGGTATAATGGACATTTTCTATAATGCCCATTTGAAATTCATTTAGTTATAATATTCAGTTACTATAAGTATTAAAAATCTATAAGTAACGTTTAATATAATTTAGAAACGTCTACTTTATTTTGTATATTTTTGCAAAAACTCATTAGATTTTAAACGCCTGCCATTTTCGTTAGGTTAGGTTAGAACAGTGACCAATAACGCGCGAAGGCGAGCGAATGAAGCGAGTGTGCCGTGGCAGCGGCCGCCGAGAGCCAGATCCCCTCTATTGTTGGTGAATCATTGGGGTTAGATGAGGTTATAATTGTATGATGTTTCCTGGTATTTGCTTACTTATTCATTACATAATTTTGGCTGAAAATTAGTAAATATGAAAATTAGGTCAACTAAACGTTATACATATAAAAAGAGCATTATACAAATTGTAAATTATATGTAATGAACGTTATACATGTTATTAGAGCAAAAGAAGGTTATATGAAATATAACATGCGATCACATGAAATTAGGTTAGGTATACGTTTTTATATCATATGAAAATTATATCATATGAATGTTATTTCAAGTTTTTTTTTTATTGTTTATTAATTAAGGAACTAAACAAAATATAAACATTTAACATCACAAAAACCTCAATAGGTTTGTCCGGATGTTGATACACTTTAAGCAATCTTAAAAACTAACTTAAAACTTAGTTATTATACTCGTAACACATAATTTATAAAAAATTGTGAGGTAGTTAGTAAATAACAACCATACCTAATCTACAAAAACGACGAAGATGCTAATCACTTATTGAATGAAATTTATGTACACAGCAATATGCATTTTCAAATAGAATCAAAGAATTTTTTTATTTATGTTTACAATTATTGTTTGTTATTTCCTATTGGAAATTTGTTAGAACATCATTAATTAGAGTTGGTATTTAATAAGCGTTCGTGCGTTTCCCGTAATAGTTCTTGTATCTCGGTACTACCAGTTTTGATTGGGCTGCCATTCTTGTTGCTATGCTATGATTAAATTTAATTTGCAGTTCTTTGTTGGTGAACTGTTCGATTAATAACCACTTTCGTATTTTAGTGTGTATTGGCAAGTGATATTATACTATCTGTTATTATGCCATATATATTACACGCCCGCATTATGTATAGGTATGCCTACATTTAGAAAGAGGTAGAACGAAACTTATTAATCAGAATCATTACAATCTTTAATGAAGTCATTTGTCTCCATTTATTTTTATCGGGAGAAAAAAGGTCACAAGGAAGTTACCTACTACCACTTTAACTCAAGTTTGGCATTCTTACCTTCAACTCCGAATCTACACACTTATATTGTAGTTAACCACCACATAGTTTTTGTATTATTACTGTCAGATGCTATTAAAATTACTTGAAGGTACAGCCTCCACGTTAATTAAACTAACTAGATAATTTTCTTTAATCATCGTAAAAAAATATGATTGAAACTTTGTTGAGATAACTAACTTAATTGTCGATCTGGGAACCGATGGAAAATATGAAGTTATCAGAATTTATTACGGCCTTACTGAATAGTGATTGCGATGCCATTTGAGATAATATTGACACTTTTGATAATCATCTTCTAGAATCCTTGGAGTCATAAGAAAGAGCTAAGTAGACTTTTGTATAATTATTCCTATAATATTTTATTTCAAGTTTTTTTATTACTTTTTTTCTTTTTATGTAACTATGTAACGAAATACTTTGTCAAGTGCCAATGAGTTACAAATATTGGCTTGTGGCTTTGCTGCGGAGGGACACTGATCTCTAAGATACAGGGTCACCCCTAGTTTGGAGATCAGGGTTTCAATGTATTGTGCTCGGCATAACTAAGTGTAGTTATAATATAACATTGTTTTAGTATGTACTTAGGCTTTTCTTCAATAAACATTGACTTTATTTTTTACCGTAAAACACTCCGCTTTTTTCGAAAATTGAGGCTGTATTGGTTATATTACAAGCCCAAAAAAGTGTATTGCCACATGTTCAAAGAAAAGACATATCAAAAATATTTCATAAAAATAAAATAGTAACATGTTAAAACAATCGTAAAGAGAGCTCAAAAAATATTTTTGTTCCAACTGTTCTCAGAACTTTGAGCGTAAACTATATTTTATGTAAGTACCAATATATTTAGGGAATTTAAAATCTAAAGAAATACCTAAAAAAATGCACATAACCGTGCATTTATTTTTAAATTATATATAACTGTAAAATTATTTTTATTTTGGTGGTCATTCGATTCAATTAACATCAAACGACCAAAATAGCTTTGTATCGCACCTTACGTACAAAGTTTCTAACAACAGTGTGAACAAACACTTAATTCTGAAGGTTACTACGGCTTAAAAGCTTATAGTAATAATATGATAGATTAGCAAGTGACACTACTTAACCATTTAGTAATTTCCTACTTTTATTATTACGTACCTACTTGCTCCATTTACTTACGCCCATGAATCTATGCTGCTTTTAGAGGGGGCTTAAACAATTCACACAACCGAAAACGATTGTAATTTGTAAGAAGCTAGACAAGGAAGTCATCGTCATTATTATTAATAACATACCATTACACAAAATAACAATGTTTGATAAATACCTAAAAAAATCACATTGAAAACACAGATGAATGCATTTTTTTTTATCTTACAACCCGAAAAGTGGTAAACTTTCAATTTTTTTCCATCAATGCCTTGTTTGTGCATTCCATCTTCCCCTTGGCAATAACGGTGCAGAACATCGATTGTCTTACAAAAAGATCAATTCATTTGTTCTTAGAAACATACAAAGCCTCACATAGCCTTTGTCCTTACTCGATAGAACAAATCGGTGCACTTGATGAACGTAGGCTGATATTATGACCTTAATAGAAGCTGCTTTTCTCAATACATTAAGTTTATAGGTCGTGTACAGTATCCTATTAATTAAGTATAGGTTTTGACTTGCCGCATTTTCTGCCTTGCACAACTTAGCTGTGGACCGACTCCTGGGCAACTATTTATGTTATATTTTATATAAACACAATTAGCCTATATTATGTTCCCAGGGTCCCAGCAGGGGTGCTGGGACACAGGTCTCGGTGAGAGAGAATGGGCCGCAATCCACCACGTGGGGCCAGTGCGGGTTGGTAGACGTTAGATGTCTTCGAATTTTTGATTCTAGGACACGCCGGTTTCCTCACGATGTTTTCGTTCACCGTTTTGATTGTACCTATACAGGCTGTTTGGTAGAAGGACCGACACAATTTTCTTAGGGATAGGAAGTATCATATCGACGGCTCCTAAGAATACTGAGTCAACTATACTTCTAATAACTTTACAGGACGGCGATAAGAAGATCGAATGCTTAATATTTAAATTGTTAATACAACCAAGAAAAAATAACTAATCATGGTGAATTAAATATAATAAAGCCTTTCATCTGTACAAGATAAATTTCATATTATTTTATTATTTTATGAGATAATGTAGAAGGACTAGTATACGGCGATTATTTGTTTATTAAAAATGGATCAAGTACCACTTATATTTTTATACGTCGCATTATTGAATCTACGTTATGGGGAAAAATTACTTTATAAGTGTGGCTAAAAATATTTTTATTTACTTATTGGATTTTTTATATACTATACTGTCTGTCATGGATTCATTTTTTGTTAAAATATAATAAGTTGACTCACTATATATGGACATAATTTTAAAAGTGAACCATAGTTAAATTGAGTCAAGTGTGGTACATAATAGTTGAAACAATCAAAAACGCCTTTAATGTTTAATATTTTAATCAAAGAGATCTCAAAATGGTATCGGTAACATTAACACAACTTTAGGATATCTATAAAATTAACAAAAAACAACAAAAATTAAAAATACTACCAATAAAAACAAACGCTTAAGTTGGTCTAGTCTTAGGTAATAAAATACAAAATATTGATTGTATCAATTGCACATTTCTATAAAATAGGAGAATTATTTATTAATTGTTTGAAATCACTATAATTTAGTAACAATACAAAACAAACAAACAAAAGTAATCGTTCTTATTTTTTTTAAAGAAAATCACAATTCTTAATATCCTTATACTTAGTATTTATTGCTGAGAATAAAATCAGTCTCAAAAATTAACTTATGAGGTAAGTACTTAATAATTACGAAAACAATCAATCTAGACAAAGAAAAAAGACAAATTATTAATTATTCTGAATCGCTCTCATTTCTATTGCTGTCAATCTTAATTAAACTAGAAAAAAAACAAGTCCTTAGGTATCACGAATTTGTTGCACATGTCCATTAAATCTTTGTGTTTATTTCTATTGGGATTGGCATCTATAATAGGGACAGTTTGATTACGTGTTGCTTTAGATTTATTAGCACAGTCAATACAGTTATAAGAATATACCATGTAACTAGTTTAAAAAAAATAATTTGTAACGACTTTCTGGCTCAATTTTTATATCAGTGACTTTATTCCATTGCATCTTAGATCCATCACAGGCAAAACTCCAGTTGTTAACCTTTGTAAGCATTGTTTTAAAGTCCATCACAATATCTTGAGACACCTAGGTGACCTTATAAGGTTTATCGTCGGTTTTAGCAAATCGAAACGCCATGTACGGTCAGCATCAAAAGTCGATTAACACTTCAGTTTTTTTAATCTTAGTTATTGAGCAAAATATTAACACTTCAGTTTTTTTTAATCTCAGTTATTGAGCAAAATATTTGTTGAAAATTGCATCGTACTTCTGCTGCAATTTTGAATAAATATTTTGCTCAATAACTGAGATTAAAAAAACTGAAATGTTAATCGACTTTTGATGCTGACCGTACCATTGGGCAGGCGTATATAGTATTTTGTCTTTCGTCTGTCTTTCTATTAGTGCATGCATACTGTCTCCCTCGTTTTGGGTGTGACCAACAATTAGAAAATGATGACTAATTTTTATTTTGTATTTATAACTTGCCATCATATACATTAAAAAACGATTCTGTTCCGATTCTGACCACCCAGTAATCAGACCAGAATCGGTAATCTTTTATACCTGCCATAACTGTTTCTTCAATAAATTTAAAAACACAGCTAGCAATTTTATTTGCTCCTCTTTTAGCAGTTTGTTGATGCCAGACAAAGCAATAACCGTGACGATGTCCTAAATCAAATACAGTGAAATTATAATAAAATAAAATTAAAATAAAACGTGCTAACGTTCCCATGGGGTACATTTAAGCACTTTTGGAGATCGTAAGCGGCTGTTAGTATTTCTGGATCTGTTGCGCTAATTCTTTGTCTTCTGCTTTCAACTGTCTTGCTAAATCTTTTTGTTTCAAGTGCTCTGCCTGTTCTGTGTGTTGTTTATTGTTTTCAAATATGTGACATTCTTCCAATTATGACTTTAAATTTAAATAAAAATAACACAAGAAAAACAACTATTTAAATAAAAATACAATAACGTAAACACACAATAACGTCCGCACACCGCGCTGTTTCGCCGTATACTGAGCCAATTTGAACTTGCGCGCATTCGCGTCCCGCGTATATTGGTAGCAAACACTTGACTCAGTATACTGAGTGATAAATAAATAAATTAGTGTACTTGATCCAGTTTACGCTATTTTTTTTAGTTATTTATAAAGATATGATTTTTTTTCTTTTACAGGGAAATAGAAAATGATTTAATTATTGTTAATACACAAAAAAGTGCAATTCTCAAAATTTGTTAGTTGACTCAGTATACTTAGGAGCCGTCGATATTATCCTAATTTTCACCCATAACACCTGTCTTAAGCATCACGGTAGGTAATTGAGATAATAATATGTTTCTTTTTAATCACTATAAATCGTCACAACTTTTTTTTGTGTTTTTAATACAAGTAGCGCAATAATGTTTGGTGTTATCTGCAATGTACATTTATGTACAATTGGTTCTAGAAAATTATTTGGGTGCTTCCAAAGTCGTAAAATAGTGTTAAGAAACGAAAATTTTCAATTGAAAATTCAAAATAGAAATGAAAAATAAAACAATCGTGCTAGTAAATGACATCCCCAATCCCTCAAAAAATTGTGTCGCTCCTTCCACCAAACAACCTGTTTATTGGTTACAAAAGAGAATACATACCTATACCAAATCACATAAAAGTTATATTAACTACTCGTAATATAACATAATTTCACTCCCGTTTTCCCCAGAAGGGTTAAGCAGAGTTGTACTTACGTTAGTACCTACACTTTGCCCACATTTCGCCATTTACGTTTAAGCGATCAACTGATATGTCTCCTTAAATGTCAGCTATGCAACAGTGAGTTTACTCTGGTGTAGTGGAATAACACAGCCTCCTGGTTGTTTTTCTTATGTATGAAGTAGGTAGGGGTATCAGTAGGTATGTTGTACTATATAGTACATACTAATTCCAGGGTACGTACTTATACATGTTTAACAAAAAAGCTTATCAAAAGAGGTTTTAATTCAGCTGACTAACAGGTTGCGAACCGCTAATTGAAAAGGTCCTTGCCGTTTTGCGTTGTTTGGTCGAACGAAAAGACAATGTGATTAACTTTGCTGATGACGTCAATTAATTTCGAAGAAAGGATAAAGACCTACTTTTAAGTACTTGGAATAAAATTTTCTATAAAAGAAAGTTTGGTTACTTTCTTGAAAACTAGCGGGGTAATAGCGTAACCTAATAACGGTACCAATTGATTTCATTTTGACAGTTAAATACAACATTCTTGTAGTAATTTTCGTTGATGAGCGGACTTTGTCGAATATATGGAGATTAGATTAGTAATATCCTTCAAAATGATTCAGATAATGATTGAAAGTGATGTACACAATTAGGGTGCAGATAAAGGTAAAAGAAGATCCGTAACCCGTTTACCAACCTTTTTCTGTAACATTATAACTTTGCAACAGCACGCAAACCATTGACAAAATAATTGAACAAAAAGTTCGGATCGATGTGTTTTTATGAGTGTTACCTTCAGACGTTTTGTTAATCAGTCCTATAATTATTTTACATTGATATAAGAAATGAAAAAAAAACTCCATCGACTTAAAAATGTTTTAGTTGATACTATTTTTGTACAGTAGGCCGCACGATGTGGTAACAAGACCTGCCGGTCGATTCTGTAAAAATCTCACCGTGAAAACTTAGGTGATGTGAGTTTGTTTTTGCTAGGAATTGACACTATTGACAGCTCACTCCACGCTCACTTCACCTAAGTTTTCACGGTGAGATGGTTACAGAATCGCACTGCTGACCTGTGGGGTAATTACGTAATACACTATCAGTAGCAATGGCTTTCATTTTGACAGTTCAACAACATTCATTGCGTCATTTACGTTGCTAAGCAGATAAATTTTCAGAACATATAAAGCAATGAATAAGCAATATCCTTCAAAATTATTTAAATTGAGATTGAACGTGGAGACGCAATTAGGGTGCTGGCCTATAAACTGGTCTTTTGTTTTATTAAAACTCCGCACTACGCTGGACCAGTTAGGTAGGTCTAACTTCGAGAAAGGGGTCAATCGTCAAATCCGACTCTCCTGGGCAGTGATCGGGAAGCTACGCAATATCCTCTCGTCCCACATATCACAGTGTCTTAAGAAGAAAGTCTTTGACCAGTACGCATTGCCAGTGATGACTTAGGGCACTGAAACGTAGTCGCACACAATGGGCCTTATAAGACGGCTAAAAGTCACCCACACGGCAATGGAGAGGGCTATGCTTGGAGTTTCCCTGCGTGATCGAATGAGAAATCAGGAGATCCGCAGGAGAACCAAGGTAACCGACATAGCCCGAAGAATTGCCAAACTTAAGTGGCAGTGGGCAGGACACATTGCTCGCAGAACAGATGGCCGATGGGGCCGAAAGGTTCTTGAGTGGTGACCGCGTACCGGAAGTCATAGCGTTGGAAGGCCCACAAGGTGGTCCGACGACCTTGTGAAGGCCGCAGGAACTCGTTGGATGCGAGAAGTACAGAACCGGTCGAAGTGGAGGTGCTTGGGGGAGGCCTATGTCCAGCAGTGGACGTCTTTCGGCTGAAATGATGATGATGACTACGCAGGACCAGCTCAAGCCCACCGACGTACGACCTACTGTACTTGGGTTGTGAGCAGCGGTGCTATTCTGTAAAAATCTCACTGTGAAAACTTAGGTGAAGTGAGCGTGGAGTGAGCTGTCAATAGTGTCTATTCCTAGCAAAAACAAACTCACTTCACCTAAGTTTTCACGGTGAGATTTTTACAGAATCGACCGGCAGTTAGTGCCGCGATCATTGAATTCTGATTAGCAAGAATGCGTAAATTTAAATAATCATGTACTGTTTAATGTATCGGCAGGTGTATTGTTATACCGTTTAGTGTTCCGTGTCATAATGGGTGTTGTAAGTACAGTGCTTAAAGCACCTCTTTGTCTAGTTGCCACTTGTAATGCTCGATGCACCAGACGGATGTAAAAAACACGTTTTGGTCCTACTTCTAGTTGCAAGTTTGGCATATTTGTAAAATAGACTCAACAGTTTAATCCATACTACTATTATAAATGTAAAAGTAACTCTGTCTGTGTGTACTTTTTTACGCCTAAACCACTAAACAGATTCCGAACAAATTTGGCAAGCGGATAGATGGCATCCTGGGGAAGGACTACTTTTTGTCCCGGTAAAACATACTCATTGGATAATTTCCAACATCCACGCGGACGAAACCGCGGGCAGCAGCTAGACTATACAATACCTAACTGAAAAAAGCAATGAAAAGTTAGAATAAAAATAGTACACATATTCAAAATTGAAAATCTACTAACTAATCTTACTGAACTCGATTCGCAATACTCGAACCAAAACGTGCCAAAACTCTGTTTTTTATGCGTCTAACAGGTGGAGTTCTGTATTTGAAATTGCTCTAATAATTACTCTACCAATAATCTAAATTAATACTTTTGTTATGAATCCACACTGTCTTCTTTGCATTAGCGTGACATACACAGGTATACTGCCTGGAAAGGTTCTGAAGTGGCGACCGCGAACAGGAAAACATAGCGTCGGAAGGCCTCCCAGAAGACCGACCGGCGACCTGGTGAAGGCCGCAGGAATCCGCTGAAGTGGTGAACCGATCGAAGAGGTGATGCTTGGGGGAGTCCTATGTCCAGCAGTGGACGTTTTTCGGCTGAAATGATGAGATATACAGTATATATTTTTACTTTAGTCTCAGGAATAGAGATTGGAATCCTTTATTTTACCTATTTAATTAATCCAACTAATTGAAAATCTTTTGTTAAACCACTCAGAGGTGTTAATTTTTTTTGAGCTAATCATGAACGGTTGCCAGTTTTCAAGTCCTTCAGAATTTTTCAAACTTACGACATCCTGGCAATGGCCTTGAAGTTATTTATGGGGATGCTTAAGCATTTCATACGTTATTTTTTAATTAAATAACGTTAGTTTTTTAACATCATAGAACCATCGAGATGACGACTACAACATTGTTTCCTCTATGATCACATCGTCGCGTGTCCAGAGTGCGTGCTTAAATTATAACGTCAAAAAGTAGTTTTTACAAATAACTTACGTGTCTGGTGCATAATCAGTCTGTCAGTAATTTAGCTAAAACACACTGCATTCAGCGTAACTCGAGAGGCTAATGCCTGTCAGATACGACGTACCTACATGACAAAGTATGAAGTATAATTGCATATCAGTCTGTTTATCTGTCTGCCTGTTTCTCACGCAAAACATACATAATATGGGTCAGTGTTGATTATAATTATGACATCTTTGTTATCCTACACAACGATACTTTGCTTGTGTTGTGGCTCATGTTTAAAGTTAACAGTGTTAACTCTAAACTTTTTATTAATGTTAACTTAATATACACAAATGTCAGCTTAATATTAAGAACAAGGAAAATTCTGTTTTCTAACTAACTAAACTACTAAATAACAGTAATTTCTCATCAGATGTTTCTATACTTACAACTTGATTAATTGCAAACCGTTGTGTATAAATGCACACTTTAATTCCTCTTTGTTTATATCTCAATAAAAATGTATCGTGTCCATAAATCTGTTGTTGTTGCGAGCACTTGCAATTTCCTGATTTGAAACTGGTTTGACTGCAAAAGTCATTCGGAAGTGCAATAGACTCTTAATGTTTTTTAAACTAACATTTTATGTTATAACTTTTTACTTTACTTTTGTCGGAGTCGTTGGGTCTGCATTTTTGTTATTGGCCACCGACTTCCGAAATTAAAGTTATTTTTCGCTCTGTAGTGTCTTTTTCGAAGTCGGTTGTTTTTTTTTTTGTTGTAAATAAAAGATTTTATGAGAGCTTTAGAATTAGTGATTCAGAATTTAGTGTTTAAAATTCAATAGGTGCCTAAATATATTGTCCTGTTTTTAGTTATGAAAGGAACAAACCGGTACGGCGCGCGCAGTATGCTCCCGCGCATGCCCGCTCCGCCATTCACGCCTGCCGCCAGCCCATTGCTTGGGTCAAGGCGACTGCCACGTTCAACTTTATTGTTAAATTGCTGCAATTTATATTATTTGCTTTTTTAGAATCGCGATTACCTACGATACATAAGGTTAAACATAATTGTTGTTGCCTAGACATTGGAGCATCTGAATGGTTTGTGTGCGCCCCCATATAAAGGCAAACCAACCTGTTTATAATGGTCATGTAGTTCACATTCCTACCAACACTTATAGGACGAAAGACTCTACGAATGTGCTAATGTTTTTGCCACTATAAAGCAAGGCTAATAAAATCAAAATTAAGATTAATAGTTTAGTTATAATTCAATTACCTACGAGTTAGTATAAATTAACAACATTAAATAAATTGCTTATTAAACTTTTGGCGGGCACGAATTACGAAACGAACTAAACGTACGAACTGTATTATCTTTGAACAAAGCGGGCGAGAGCAATTGATCGATAAATTGTAAGGCGATTTGCAATAAATCGTCGGTGGTCTGCGTCGGAAATAAGTTCACAATAAGCTTCGTGACCGGAAGGTGCAGGGTCCTTGCTGTGACCACGAACAGCACCGCCTCTGCAGCTCCCAATGGCACGAGACTGCCATTTCCTTCATTCATGATAATTGATCTGTGTACACTACATCATATGAAGTTAAGGTGTATGGTGACGCTTAGGCGATTGGCACACTGCACCGCATTACGCAGTGGGACACAGATAACGTGCCCCCGCGCGTGATTTTTTACATACAAATTCAATAAAAACCCGCTTCCGTGCGGGGAATTTGGCTCCGTTTCACGCACTACGCTGCGTAATGCGGTGCAGAGTGCCAATCGCCTTAGTCTTGTACGAGGTGATTGTTTATTACAGACACTGAAAGCATTCCTCAGCGAACATTAGCCTTAACCTTGATCGGCAGACACGTCGAACACTGTCTACCCCACTACCAGGTGACATGTGATCTTTCAACACTCAATGCCCGCTCATTTCATACATCCACGATTTTGATTCACGCGCTGATTAGAATTATATTTTTTTATTTTACTCGTAATATAAAAATGGGATCGGCCTTCGGAACAAATAAATTAATAACAAGAAGTAATAACAGTTAAAATAATAATTAAAGTGTTAATTATCCGGCCTCATCTATTTCGTCTCAGATAATCACATATTAACATATGAAAATAATATAAACTTCATATTAGTAACGACAGTCAGTTACAAATATCAACTTCCGCGGTTTTTCAATCGTAATTATATGTAGTACGACAAAGGCACGAGACAGACTGGTAAGTATATTTTGCAATGTACCTTTAATGGTTTGCACTTATTTAACGTAAGAATGTACGTTATGTTTTGCTTGTCCAGGTGTCTTGATCTGATTCAATCTTGTAGTGGAAACTTGACTTGGGATACTATTGTTAATAGCTAGCATTCCTTAAAAACTTGGCCTAAGTTTGTAACTATGTGACGGATCTGACGCGGATTTTAGAACTTTGTGCTCTTTCTTACCTGGAACTAATAAACTCGCCTTTTTCTTATAGTCGGTAGGCAGAAACTACAGAACGCCATCAGCTCCGTCGTCGTCGCAAGCTCGTCTTATATGTATATTCTTTTTGCTTCATTCACGTTCACTTGGGGCAAGATTGATAGGTGACCTTTCGACACTTTCACCGCTAGTAATATTATAAGTCAATGGCTTTCACAAGTTTTTTTCATAGTTTAAGAACTTTATTAAGGGGCTTACATGATCTAAAGCGCGATCACTGCTGACTGCATAGAAAAGAAAGAGAAGCGCGATGACACAACGCGGGTAATTTATTGCAAAATATGAAGCAATTATTTAGTTACAAAAAATCTATTGTTTGGACTAAAAAATTAAACACTAGTAGTATGTTGCTTGTTGAATTATCTGACAAAGATCAGAATGATTGTATCTATATTAGTATGGTTTTTATTGTAAAAAGAGTTTTTAGAGATATCTTCATGTATTTTTTTTTCTATCGTATCAAATTAGTTGTATTATGTTTTCAACACACTATCTACCTAGCATATATCCTAAAATATATCATATATTTATCTGATTTTGTTTACTGTAGTCGATCATATACATACTTTATTGTTTCTAACTCTTGCGTTTTTTTTTTTGTGTTTAGGTCCTGCAGTGCGATTCTGTAACTATCTCACCGTGAAAACTTAGGTGAAGTGAGCGTGGAGTGAGCTGTCAATAGTGTCAATTCCTAGCAAAAACAAACTCACTTCACTTAAGTTTTCACGGTGAGATTTTTACAGAATCGACCGGCTGTAAGCCCTTTAAACAGCGTCTGTCGTTAACCTGAACATGTGAAAATTCTGTTTTTTTTTTACCAATACGTACACGTGGCATTTTCACATCGTACATGCGCCTCGGTGTGGAATTAAGAACTATGAAGGTGCATATTTCTAAGGTCAGTATAGTGTAGGTATGTCCTTCTAGGATGTTTTTTCCCCGCGTTTCCACTCAGGTACACACATCCGTCTTGTGCATCCTTTCAACATGAACAAATCATCTTAGCCGATCAAACTTACTCTTTTCAATTATTGTCCTTGTATTGTTTTTGTTTACCTACACACAAGTACCTACGTATCGAAGATTCCTGCTGAAGGCTCCAGGAACTGGCTGGATGCGAGAAGCACAGAACCGGGCGAAGTGGAGGTGCTTGGGGGAGGCCTATATCTGATAAAATGACAATGATGATGGATGACCTACTTATCATTGCTGCGATGACCCGTCTCAGACATCATTATAGCGGATTCTGTTAAGATTTTATCAGAAAAAAAAGCGTCGAATATACGAAATAATAATTAATCTACCTAACTAGAATAAATAATCTTATGTTAAAATCTAATCAGAATAAACATAACAAAACTTGGCTTTATTAAGAACGATATGCATAGAGGTTATTGAACTGAACTGTTATGTTGATCACTTTTCCCTAGAGGCAATGTTGTTACTTTATTACAAATTTACCTAGTATTTATACACCTTGCAGCTAATCTAGACCATGAAATGGAAAATTATGGTAACAGGAACTTGCTATAAATTGTATCATGTTATAGGCATCAGGAACCGCCACCTCTCTGTGTCTGACCGTTTGTTTTCATACCTACATCTCAAAAACCACTAACCCAATATGCGAGGTTTTTTTGTTGTTGTAAGGGCTTGATAAGCATGTTCTCTTGCAATGGTTTAGAAGGTGGTTCGTAGCAAAAAAATGGTAAATAACTCTGCCAATGTTTTGCTCTCAAAATTAAAACATTGTGAGGAAATCGGTAGGTATGTCGCAGGTCCAAGAATTTCGAAGACGTGTGACAATTGTGACATTCGCCAACCCGTACTGGGCTCGTGTGGTGAATTACGGTCCACTCCCTCACACAAAAGGCAGACCTGTTTCAGCAGTCAGAATATTATATAGGCTTATTATGTTAAGCACATTACCTATGCATTAAACAAAACTTGGTTTTGTAAGTCAGTTGTGTTTTTGTAAAGAAAAGTTTTTTATATTTCACTTTTTAGTGGTGGTAATCTACATAAATTCATGCACCACTACTTGCTACATGTGTAACCAACAGTGAAAGGAACTTATACTAACAAATCATCAATATACACAAAATGAAACTGTTCATCAGAACTTGCCATAATTTATGTGGGATCACCTCAGGAATAATCCACCCGATTTGAAAATTCTCTTTTTTTTAAAAAAAGGGAATTTTCAAAATCTGTCCACAGTTCATGAAAATAATGATTAGAAGTTCATTATTATTTTCATGAATTTCATTAAAAAAACTACATACAGACTAACTAACACCACAAGGTTTTTGAAGTCGATTAAAAAAAAACAACATCACAAACAAAAGTGCAGTATTTACTATCAGTAATAACTATCAATAAATATTAATTATAATTAATACCTTGTGTAACTAGTTGATTATGCACGGTAGATAACCGGGGTATAACGAAAGACATGGTAATTATAAATTGTTATTTAATAGATGACGCGAGTTGCTAACTTTGTGCATGTATCGTCAAGCGGTAACTCGTTCACCTCGTCATCGTGACTCTGTGCTTCTATAAATGTTATTTCGTTATTTTATGACGGAAAACTAACTTTTAAGAGAAAAAAAAAGCAAGAATCAAAATTATTTTATTTGGGACACAGGAATTACAAATAGTAAAAAGCAAACATTTAAAACTAACAGTTACATTAAAAACAATTAAAAAAAAGACCTGTGTGAGGCCATAAAGGCTCTTATCTTAGTATAATGCTGCAGAGAGACTGGATGCAGAAGGCGGTGGAGAGGGAGTTGTTGCGTAGCCTAAAAGAGGCTTATGTCCAGCAGTGGACTGCGATGGACTGAGTTGATTGATTGAACTAGGAGAAGAGCAAAGAAACGATGAATGGCCTATGTGAAAGACGATATAGCTAGAATGCGGGTGATACTGAGATGACGACTCAGAGAAGTATGAAAGTAGAAGACATGCTGCGAAGACCCCCAAATAAGTTGGGATAAGAGCAAGATATAATGATGATGATGGAGAACAAACTGACAATACATGAGCCTTCACATAGAGACACTTCCTGTAATAGAATTACGTTCGGTGCACCCTGAACAAGCAGACCTGCTGCCTTCTTGCGACTGGATTATTATATTTTCACCTTGGTATATAAGCTTTTCTTATGAAGGGGAAATTTTTGAGATAGAGTAGGGTAGTGCCTTTAACAGCTGTAGCTGCATGAAAACGGTCTTACGGAGCTTCATTCAAAGATTTAAAAAAATTGTAGTCAGCGAGAAAATGGAAAATCTTCACAAAAAACTTTTTTTTTGCCATTAAATCCTGCTTCTCACAAGGATCAAAACACTTTTAAGAGACCTGTTGAGTTTCGAGTACTAGGAAAGTCAGAAATAGAAAATGAGAATCCAACATACTTTGTTATGATGGAACGGCTGAAAGCTTCAAAAGGCAGGTGAGTCGCCTAAAACCGTATTTTTTTTTCTAGCTACATTGTTAAGGTGTGTATACCTAGTCTTTTTTTATTGAGGATGGGATATCATCAAATGACTCCTCCCGCTCTGGGTGGAGCGGAAGGGAGTGTCAGACTCTTACTGACTAAAACCCACCCGTGTTCCTTCCTTCGCCCTTTATGTTCCGGGCCAGCGGTAACCCTTTCGGACAATCCCGCTGACCCGGCAGGCTTCGGCCCTTACAGTCCCCTTCGTTTAATGCTGACATCTCTTTGAGGCGCGCGTGGAACACGTACGCGCCGTCCGGCACGGGCCTGGTCCTGATCGGACGGTGAGCTTGTATACCTGGCCTTACTGCCCTATCTCAAAAATCCACCGTGTCATAACGAGTGAAGGTTTTGATCGTCCTTTTATTTCTAATGAAACAGGAGCCAACTTGATTTTATTTTTCCCAATTAGGTACTTGTAGTCGGCACTTGTCAGCGCAAAATGATTTTGTCTTTTATTCTCCCTTGTCAACAGTCACGCTATCATGATATGACCCCTCACACAAATCATTCATCATTCCAGACCATTCGACCTCAATGGAATCGAATAAATGGATTACGCTATGGAAAAATAATATCAAAACCCCGATATCAACTGCATCGTCATCGATTGTCAATTGGCTGCGCTTTTCGTAATTGATGAAAATTATGCATTCACTCAACGTAATAGCTACGTCACATCATACATTTCTAACCTACGTAACAGCATGGGTAATTAAAAAAAAACACTGGCACTCCGGTAGTGCCGACAGAAGTGAAAACTTGAACAATTACGAGTGTATTTTGTGGATCGTCTTATAAACAAAACACGCGTGTTAAGGTGTGTTCCTTATTTTATAGGGTTTTTTGCAAATCAGGTATGATGACTGGTTTATTCTTCTCGTGAAAGGAATTTATTCAGATTTACAACGCCATCTCGTCGTTGTTGGATGAACTACGTAGTTAGTACGCGAGGCCCTCGTAGTTCTTCCCGATGTGCATAGATGGCGCTGTCCTCAACAACGCGCGTCTTAAGTTTTACGTCTGACGTTAGTACGCGAGGCCCTCGTAGTTCTTCCCGATGTGCATAGATGGCGCTGTCCTCAACAACGCGCGTCTTACGTTTTACGTCTGACGTTTTACGTCTGACGTTTTACGTCTTACGAATTTTCGATCAGGGTCACGTGACCTGACGCGAATTTAGAAGTTTTTACCCATTCCAAAAAAAGTACACAGCGCCGCTAAAGAAGTTTTCACTTCAAAAATGCAGTGGCTAACTAAGATAAATCACACATCGCCCGTTCCACGAATATTAACAGCATACAACACATACTAAATGACATTGAAATACGGATGCTCGTGTGTGATGGTACTTCTCGCTGTAACTATGGAAACTTCACCTGCGGCCAATAATTTGATCACGTTATTGACGGCACTCGGCAGTCGGCAGGCGAGAAGGGCGTGACTGTTCCACACATGACAACGACCTACTAAATTAATATAGCTATCAAATGCATCCTGTACGTTTAACTCAATAATAAATAGTTTTGTATCCGTCTATATGATTATGTTAATAACAACATTTTTTTTACTTATTGTCCTTTGATTACTGCTTGACTTCCTCGTATCAATAACGGAACGCTATACTTAACTACACATGTGTCAATCGACAATTTTATAATCGTCAATTTTGTATGAGTGTAAAACTATGGACTAGAATTAAGGCTCCTACAAACAGGCGCGACACGCGATATAATCGCGTGCGACACAAAGGCACCGCTCGTTGCGCGACTTGCGGTACCTTTGTGTCGCGTGTCGTGTCGCGCCTGTTTGAAGGAGCCTTTATGTCTGAAATAAATAAATTATTATTATAAGAATTAGCGTTGCTGTCGAAGTGGGTTTTAATAATTTAACTTTCATCCATGATGACGTGTAATATCATTAAGGTTTAGGTAATGTTCGATATTCTAAACCGGAGTTTATCTATTTTGTTTGTCCGTACGCAAAATACGCACATTGACGTGGAATTGCGGACACCAGCCCGTATTCCCTATTACATATCAAAGCAGTAGCACAGATAGATAAACTCCCATATATTGACGTTTCGAAACAGTCAGTTATTGAAGAACTACGCCAAACCAAAAACTAAAAAATCAATCTAACTAGCCTTTTCCTAACTATGTTGGGGTCGGCTATCAGTCTAACCGGATGTACGTTGGTACGATGGTACGTTGCGAAATAACAAAAAATGTTACACCATAAGTATTACATTACTTAAAATACGGCTTCATAAAATATAATGGCCAAAAAAATTGTAATTGGTAGTATCTGCCACACATAATTATGACGTGCTTGTTCTGTTGTGGGCAGCAGAGACGGATACAGTAAAGATACCTCTAGTGGTATCCATCTTCTACATAACCATATTCCATATATGCTAGGCCCAGTTTGTCCTCACAACATTTGCTTTTCCATAACTTTACATCGAGTAACTGTCCTAATCCTGGGTCAAATTAAATTATCTAGGAAAAAATATCTAATATTTTATTCCAAAATTCCAAAATAAAAATATCTAATATTTCATTCAAATAATACTTGTATTCAAATAATTTCCAAACTTAAACACTCACCACCATTCACCTTCTCATTAACCACCATTCACCCATACATTCACCACCTTTCATCTACACATTCTCCACATACCCTTCGACTGCTTTTGTTGTGTTATTCAGATTGTTTCTTTTCTTTTATTTTTTATTTCTTGGTTTTAGTTGCTTAATTGTTTGTTTAGTAGAATCACATGTTGCCTACCTGTGTAATTGTATGATGCCACTATGTGGGTCCTGATGACCTGTAAAACAGGTTTTTTCTAAAACCTACTTCAAGCACCAGCTCTCAATGTGAATTTATATAGTTCAAAACTGTAAAGTGCTACTAAAACATTGTGAGAGAAATAAATAAACTTATTATTCCCATCACGCTATCGCATCACTAGCTAATTTAATTAGGCCCTGTATAAGTAATCAAATTCAAACTCAAAGATATATTTCTATATATTTTCAGGCACTTTGAATTGTCAAGGTGTCGGTCAGACAAAAACATGAAGCACTAGATGTAGTCTACTTACTGAGAAATACCGACATCCTGTAAGGATAGTCCGGTTCTAGTACCTAAACCCGTCATACGGATTTGTTTGGCTCCCGGAGCCGGTGGTTTATCCAAGTTTAACGTACTCTAAGAGACCTCGACGTACTTACAAACAATGGTTACAAGTCACAACATGGTCGATCACAGGAACGAATAAACCACGCGAAGCTATTAATAACGTTGTCTTATAAACACCGTCTTACTGCCGCGGTAAGTTTCCGTTGCTTTTCCATGCTTTTTGCATAATATTGTGTGATATTTGGTTATATTCAAAGCGCGTGTAGGTAATGTAAACAGTAATTGTTAACAATCTACGTCATATCGAATCTCCATAATATTTAGTACGGCTATTAATATTATAATATTGTTTTATAGCAACTTCCTCTTCGCCGGCCGGCTTTGCGATAGATACATCAGCTCAGGTATGGGACTTAGAAAACACAAAAATACTGTACCTACTATTACGCAACATTTATGTAATGTACCTATTAACACTTATCATCAAGGAAACTTACGGCAGATATTTTTTGGGGAAATCTATTGCTCATGGGTAATTCTAAATACCATATTTTTTTTGGCTAGGTTTTCGGCAGTGGCCATAATTGCTTCATTCGAAAGCGCAAATAATCAATTACATACCTACTTAACTTAGAACAAGATACTTTTCTGTAAAGTGCAAATCAGAGTTCGGTTTAAAGAACTTTATTTCGCATTAAGACAATCGTCACTTACATGAGAACAATAAATCTTAGAGTTGACAACTGACTTGTCCTCGATTAGTTTAAATTCTACGAAATATTCTACAATTTACAATATAAATTATCCTGGTGACACCGTGAGTCATTTACTTAGAAAATCTACCGGGATTTCACCTAGGAACTTCGCCGTCCTAGTCGGTGTATATTGCTTTGTGTTTCTGTACAATTCTGGGTACGGGATTTGCGTATTTTCGCATTTTGTCAACCTTGGACTCACTTCCCTGTTGATCTCGTGAGCTGTGACTGAGCTGACTGCTGTTGCCGCTCCTCGGCTGAGCGTCGCCTTGGCACGAGTCGCTTTCCCGCCTTATCAGACAATATTGCTGTAATGGATAAATTAATTAATATACGAGTAATATCAAAACCCATTTGTTGACCGATTTGTAATTGTGCAACACAAAAGTTGAATGTCGAAGGTTATATGCAGATATTTTGTTTATATTTTTTATTATGAATAAACGCCGTCGGCCGGGTGTGGACAGGTCTTGTATGTTTAATTGTTTTTTGTTTTGATGTGGGTCTAGGTCTAAAACTGTACAAGAGTCTTTCAACCTAGTTTTTATGTATTTCAGCAAATTAACATGTTTAACTAATTTATTACGACACGCTTGAATAGTCTTGTTTAAATGATTAGCTTATCATTGTTTTAATCATTTATCCAAGTGGTTTTGAATTGTATATTTTTAAATTATAATACACACTAGCAGCGCCCCGCGATTTTACCCGCATAATTTTCGATCCCGTATGAATATCGGGATAAAAGTATCCTATATGTTAATCCAGGGTGTCAGTTACCTCCATACAAAGTTTTATTAAAATTGGTCCAGCCATTTGAGCGTGAAGAAGTAACAAACTTATAAACACACACACACTCACAAACTTTCGCCTTTATACTCGTAATATTAATGTGATGGTGTGAAAATACGGACATAAACAAAAATACTTCAAGATATCAAAAAAAAAATTCAAATGAATATGTTTTTAAAAACTAGGAATTGCTCCAAGAGCAATTCCTAGTTTTTAAAAACCCCACCACGCTCATTTATATGAGCGTGGAGGGGAAAGAACCTCATGTGCCTCGTGTATGAATGATACACCTTTACTATTAAAACAATGTGAGTACTTTTCCTTCCTCAAGGAAAAGTAACGGTTACCATAAATGATGTAATCTTTATATCTTCCTCAAACATTCATGAGTCAGAGGAACGTCATGTTTTTTTGTTAGTTATCTAATTTTCCAATAACAAAGGATCTTTATTTATTAACCGACATCAAGAAAGGAGGAAGTTCTCAATTCGGATGTTTATATACTTATATATATTTTTTATGTATGTTTGGGCAGAAAGAATTTTGCAAATCCATCTATGTATGTATGACGGAGATCGTAAAGATGAGTTTCGGAGACAGACAACGGAACGCTTCAATAAATGCCAGCAAATCAACCGCGATTGCTGCTATCGCATATGTAAGCATTGTTTACGCATTCACACAACATAACATCACGCCTGTACCCTCTAAAGAAGAAGTGACAGGAAGCTACTGAACACATCTGCGTGGGGTACGCAGATGTGTTCAGTAGCTTCCTATCACTGATATTCACATAGCAAGTAGTGTTATATGACAGAATTTGTGTGGGGTTGGTAGGTACCTACCCCACACAAATTTGCGCATTTTCGTTTTTTGACACTGACTTCCGAGAAACAAAAAAACGAAAATGCGGAACCAACGACACCGACTTCCTAGATTAAAGTTATTTTTCACTTTGTAGTGTTTTCTTTTGGAAGTAGATTGTTCTTATGTAAAAAAGTTTTTAACTACACAATGGATTTCGATGCGGTTTCCACCTTAATTTAGAAAATTTATTTCGTGGGGCTTATAAGTATTATACATTCATAATTAACTCAAGTATTATAAAGAAATCTGGATGTTTGTCAAGACGTAAGAACCTGTTTGCTAGTTTATAATAATTTGTAGGTTCCTAATCTGAAACTTTGTATTTTAGTTCAGTAATCAATAGATTCAATTAATGAAGTGCCTATGAAACCATTATTTTAGCAAGCCATCAAGTCTATTAGAATTCACTATATACTACATGCAGGTGCGGTCGCCACTCAAGATTTTGGGGGGTCACCATCGGTAAAAACATGCCACCGATGGTGACCCCAAGGGAGGTATAACTCCAGCTCCAGATTAATTTATTATCTACTATTACATGAAAGCATTTGTATAAGTAGAGAGGTCCGTGGCTAAATAATAACAGCCACACAGGTCAATCGATGAGGTCAAGTTACCCTTGCCGTGGTTGGTCTGTGGATGGGTGACCACCTTTACATACCGAGACCCCTCCGTGCCTCGGAAAGCACGTTAAGCAGTTGGTCCCGGCTGTCATTCGTGGATCTTTGACAGTCGTTACGGGTAGTCAGAAGCCCGAAAGTCTGACAACCAGTCTTACCAAAGGGCATCGTATTATCCAGTAACTGAGTTGTGGAGGTCAGATAGGCAGTCGCTCCATGTAAAATACTGGTATTTAGCTGCATCCGGTTAGTTTGGAAGCCAACCCCAACGCAGTTGGGAAAAGGCTTAGCAGATGATGATGACATGAAAGCATTTGAATTATATAATCTCATAGTTGCTTGGAACTATGAGATTATAGAATGCAAGAGCGAGCGTAGCAAGCACGAAAATTTTTGACATTATCGGATAGGTTAGATTTTTTTTCATCATTCTAAAAGAACTAGGAATTAGTTGCTTTGCCGATTTACGAAGGAAAACTCAAGAATCAAGAGAATGTGAAATGTACGAGTGAGCGAAGCGAGCCCGCAAGTTTTAGCACCCCGCCTTGAGTAGGAGGCTGTGTATTCATTTGACCATTATACAGAAAGAGAACTTAATTTGGTAAGTTATGAAAAAAAGCTTAAACTCGTTTAAAGCAGGTTAGTTTTTGGAATGGACTTAACCTTAGCTTTTCAAACCTTACGTACGAGGGGGTGCCAAAATTCTCGAGTTGCTTTGTTCACTCTTGCATCCTCCATTTTTACAACAGGGTTAGTTTCAAGTTAGTAAGACGAGTAAATAAATATTACGTTATATGTATAAAAAAAAGCATTTCCAAATAAAAATGATTTTTTACACCTGTTACAAACCTAATTCAGTGTTTTTCTTGCAATTTAAGCGGTGAAGGAAAACATCGTGAGTATTTGATAGCTATTTACGTTGCCAACTTTCAAAATGCACACTCCGAAAAAGGGATTCTCCTGCAGTTTCAACTATGGCCTTTACTGACAAAATCCTCTATTCGATGAAGTGGAATGTTGAAACTATTTCCGTCTGTAAGTACTAAAGCTGAATGCATATGATTTCTCAAGGGAGGAAGGTTCCATTTTCATATTGCGCTGGATTCATCTATGCGCCATTCATATTATTAAGTATTTGATGTCTTAAATGTGTACGATTTCAGATGTTTATTATACATTTAGTTAAATTTTAACGTTAATAATTTTCTTTTCAGTATTTATTTAGTGAATCGAGCATAGGTACCTAAGCTAAGTAGGTACTCAAGTTATGAAAAATGAAAAACGACGGTGAAATCTTCAAAAGTTTTTCAGGTTGGAGTAGTCTCTGTTTGTTGTTTATTTATCAATTAAATAAGTATAAATGTGTATGTAGCAAAAGGAGTAAATATTATTATGTAAATTAAGGATCATAGCAGAGCAGGTAGCGTTGCCATAGGAAAAAGGCGTCAAAATGCATGCAACGTGTAAGGAGAATTTTGTACGTCTACGTGTGACTGAATTCCAAGTAGCCAATTCCATAGTATCCATTTACTTGAAACCAGATACTTGGAGGTATAAATAATAAGAAATAATAATATAAATCTAAAATTTTTATTCAAAAAGTAAAGTAAAAATAGAATTTACATTAATTTCTAACAGTAATGTAGACCTGCCTGATCTAGGTTTATGAAAAACCTGTGTGTCAGGCCATCAAACATTTAAAAAGAACACAACAATAAATGTAGGTACTGTAAGCTAAATTGAAAATGTCCTATGCTCGTCTGCTAAATACTTCTAAGATAACTTTTAGCCATATAACAATTAAAAATGGATTATCATAACATCGCTACTTACGCACAAACGATAAATAAATCGAAGTAATCATGTCACTCCACTTTTAGCACGACCGGAGGTCAGCGCTGTAAAACCTTGTGCACTTGCAATTTGGATTTCATGTCCCCTTTTGTTCAATTATTACGTAACCATTACTTGTCCACCTTATGCTAGTTAACCACACATGGTCAAGATATGGACATTGTGAATAATGTAACATTAATACTAAATCAATGTATAATGTTTTATGAGCTGGGTCTTTACTTGTTGCAGTAATTACTGCTGGTTTTAGGTGCGTAGATGTTTTTTTTTTTTGGGAAGTTGTTATCTCGCGTATTCAGCATCAATCTAAATAAATTACTGTGCAATAAAAATTATGATCATGATGGAGTTATTTGACATTTGGAACGCAAACTCTCGGGTAAAAAACCTCTTTCGAACAAAAACAGAATTCTGCAAATCCGTCTAAAATGACAGAAGCCCGAACATACATAAAAAAATATAAACATCCAAATTGAGAACCTACTCCTTTTGTAGTCGGTTGAAAAACTAGAAACACGAATCTGAAACAGGTTACGTCGGCGTCGCGTCGGTCAAGCAGCAATTTCTTGCGAATACGCCTTCATGTAGCCGGATATTAGCAGTTATCATGAAAGCGCCCAGTGAGCTTAGGAAAGGCGAGGACTAAGTAACGATTGTCTTACTAAATATTCGTCAGGATTTTTCTATATAAGTACGATTAGCTGTGGTAGCCCAGTGGTAAAGGCCGCGACTTACGAGTCGTAGGTTCGAACCTAGTCAGGTGCTTTACTTTGTGTAAATTATATTTCATCACCACTGCTCTCACAAAGGAAAACATCGTGAGGAAATCGGCGGAACCAAAATTTTAAGTCATGTGACATCTGTCAATCCGCACTGGGCCCACGTGGTAGATTATGACTTACTCCACTGAGAGGAGGCTCGTGTCCCAGAAGTGGGAATATTTTTGGCTAATGATGCTAAGATTGTATGTGGAAGTAAAAAGAACCTCGTCAATAACATGTAGACATCATTTTGGCGGCTTATTTACTTATAGGAATCATCCGTTCATGATCGGACTGAATCATTCATTCTTCTGCTATTGTTTGAAATTGGCGCATCTTAGTCAGCTCTTTTCGAAGATAAAAGTAACATTGAATAACATTGAAGCCACAAATTTATCTAATTAATAACATTTTTTTTATTGGGATATGGGGCACAAATAGCGACTTAAAAAAAATGTACAATGCGTGCCACGAAAGATGAGACTTGACCCCGCCTCCCCCGCTCTTTCCGCCGCCCCTATGACGTCCGGTCCCGTCCCGCACTCAGACCTCACCGCTAAAGATACCTAAAATCGTGTACTGCGCATGTCAAACCACGTGGTGTGTCAAGTCTCATCTTTCGTGGCACGCATTGTAGTATCTTTCGTAATTTCATTTACTCATGTAGGTACCTAATAGCAACATATTCGAATCCTTTCCATAAGTAAAGTTGCTCATGTGATATACATATGAATGATAGATTCTTGGGTGGTCTAAACCCACCCGAAAGCGAATGACACATCGCCAAAAGCTTTAAGGCTCGTACAAACAGGCGCGACGCGACACGCGACGAAAAGGCACCGCTCGTTGCGCGACTTGCGGTGCCTTTGTGTCGCGTGTCGCGTCGCGCCTGTGTGTACGAGCCTTTAAGTTAGTAAGTTAATTATTCTCTTAGCAACAGCAGTGCGATTCTGTAACCATCTCACCGTAAAAACTTAGGTGAAGTGAGCGTGGAGTGAGCTGTCAATAGTGTCAATTCCTAGCAAAAACAAACTCACATCACCCAAGTTTTCACGGTGAGATTTTTACAGAATCGGCCGGCTGATACTTCGATTTGCAAACCGACAGTCAAAGATCAAAGATAACTTCAGAAGTGTCGCATATGCAAGGTTACATGTCTATTGGTGGCTATTTACTGGTTATATGCAATCGACAGTAAATTAAATCAAAGAGAACATTAAAAGAGTTCTGCGAGACGTAATCGTCTTGTACCAAGGCTCTATCCTGCCTTAGGCCTACGTAGATGACTATTGGTTTATCGCAACTGCATCTGTCACGATTAGCTGTTGGGTTGTTTTATTAAGGGGCTTACAGGACCTAAACACAAAAAACGCAAGTTTTAGAAACAATAAAAATATATGACCGACTTCAGTAAACAAAATCAGAAAAATATATGATATTCTTCAGGATATATGCTAGGGAGACAGTGTGTTGAAAACATAATACAACTAATTTGATACGATAGAAAAAAATCATGAAGATAGAGAACCTCTAAAAACTTTATTTTTACAATAAAAACCATACTAATAGGTATACATGATACAATCATTCTGATTTGTAACATAATAAAACACTAGTGTTTAAATTTTTTAGTCCAAACAATAGATTTTTTGTAAATAGATAATTTCTTCATATTTTGTAATAAATTACCAGCGTTGTGGCATCGCGCTTCTCTTTCTTTATCTATGTAGTCCGACAAAGACCATGAAGTCGCCTTAATGCTTTGTTTTATTATGATGATCCAGTTATATGTCTCTTATTTTGCAGAATGGTTATTTTGTAGGAACAAAAATCAGGAGCGAAGATTGATGTTTTTCCATCGTAACATTTCTATGAGCGACTGTTGACTATTGACGACCCGCGACTCCGTCTGCGATGCAGGATGAAAAGTAACCTATGTCCTTCTTGAGGTCCCAGGCTATCTATTCGCCAAATTTTGTAGCGATCTGTTCAACCGTGTTAAAAAAGCAAACAAACTCACTTTTGCTTTTATAATATAGTATACTAGCAGCGCCCCGCGGTTTCACCCGCATAAGTGTCGATCCCGTTCGAAGGACACGTGGCGCCATCTATTATCATAATAACGTGATTATTGTTTTCCTCGGGAACAGCACTTTTTTTCGGGATGAAAGGTTATGTCAGTTTCTATACACCTGACAACGTACATGATGCAAAATTTCAGGATGATCGGTTCACTGGTTTAGGCGTGAAAAGGTAACAAACAAACAAATTTACTTTCGCATTTATAATATTAGTTAGGATGTTTTTATTTATTTATTTAACACAACACTTCTATCATTACAGGATATCCCAGAGCGATAGGATGGTACTTTGCTTACACTTATTTTACAAATTGTAACACAAATATTATGCAGTTATTCTTGCGAATTCATTCAATGAACAGGAAAAATGTCAATCCTTTCAGCGATTTCATTGAGTCAGGATATTAAAGCTATAGGTTAGGATGTCAAACATTTTTTTTTTGCCCACCGTTTCTTCCATATTGAGGGTATCAACTTTACTTATAAGCTAATTTTCCAACACAAATGTCAATTCCTTGTTTGACCAATGCAGGTGTAGAGTTCAAAAACGTGCTTTTCTTTATTTGTGAGTTTTCTGTTAGTCAATTTGTCACAAAAATTTGGGTCATATATGTATAAGACAGGGCACTGCTAAAATGTAGCTGAAATGAATAACCATCATGGGAGTTTTAGAAATTCTGCCAAAGATGATCGATCTAGCCTTTTTTGAACTATGTTGGGATCGGTCCAGTCTAACCCTTCCAGTCTAACCGGATGCAGCTGAATACCATTGCTTTACATGAAGCGACTGCCTATCTGACCTCCACAGCCCAAATTACTGGGTAAGACTAAGACGATACCCTTGGTAAGACTGGTTGTCAAACTTTCGGGCTTCTGACTACCCGTAACGACTGTCAAAGATTTACGAATGGCAGCCAGGACCAACGGCTTAAAGTGCTTTCTCGATAGGTACCTATGTAATGGATGGTCACCCATCCTCGAACAGACCGCGGCGAGCGTAGCTTTACCTCAAGATCAACCGGTGCGGCTGTTATTAATTATCCACTAAATTCTGCCGAATCATTGAAAGTAATTACATTCCTAAGTAGTATTTCCCACGTGTGGTCGATTTTTTGTTAATGTTCACAAATCGCTTCCAATTTATACAGAAGCAAATTGTACAGTCAACGATAGAAGTTTTCTTAATACGCATCGTCCATTAATCACGTGAAGCTCAAAGGCGGGGGGGGGGGGCTGTGGTTTCGGAAAGATCACGAAATATCACAAGGAGGTATGAAATGTCACGTGTATTTATTTTCACATTGAGTGCGCGATCTGTAAACTGTTAGTTAGTCTCAAACCTCACCACGGGTCACTTGGGGGGAGGGGGGTTAAAAAGTTGCTAAGTATTCCTGCAAAAGCGATAAAATATGATTAGGATCGTTTTGTGTAATTTTGAATTGGCTTTGTTTTGATGTAGCTTACGTTAAAGGTACGTAAGAAGGTATCTAATTAGAATCAACTCGTGGTCATAGCAATCAATGTACAATTTTCATCTTATATCCCAGAGGAGAAACATATAATCTAAATAATAATTTCCATTATGTCATTTTATATTTTTATGTAGGTTGTACAACCGGTATGTGGATACCGGTTGTACAGCCTACATAACATACGACAGATTTAATAATTGGTTCAAGCTTTTTAATGGTAAAAAGCTTGAATCAATTACTATATCTATTTTTAGAATAACTCATTATAATTTTTAGGGTTCCGTACCTCAAAAGGAAAAACGAAACCGTTTAAGATCACTTCGTTGTCCGTCTGTCTGTCCGACTGTCAAAACCCCTTTTTCTGGGGAACACGTGGCGTTATCAAGTTAAAATTACTATCAAATACTCAGGGGCTGCAATCCCTTGAAGTAGTGAAAAAATCAAATTTCTAAGTCAACGCAATCAAAAAATATATGGGCGCTTATGTTGATGATGATGATGAAGGGACTCCCTTTTCCGCACTTAGACTCCCATTCGGTCCGTTGTGCGTGGGGATTCTGGCTAACAGAGCCAGCCTAGCTCCGCCCAGAAGCACAGAAGCTTCCTGGGAGCATCACAGGCTTCGCGGAGCGACCTCATTGTTCCGAGGATTTCTGCATGTTGAGAAGCCACGGCCTCGCAATCCAGGATGACGTGGGCGGCTGATTCCTCGGCATCAAGGCAGCCCCTACAAAGGGGGCTGTCCGTGGGGGCGCTTATGTTCCGTTTATGCCGCATATTTTGACACTCGCAAGGGAATCTAAACCTATAAGGTACTTCCCGCTGACTAGAATCATAAAATTTGGCAAGAAGCAATGTCGGAACCGTCGTCAGTGCGCTAGTCCGATTCGCACTTGACCGGTTTTTTAATCTAATCAACACTCTCATTCTCATGCAAAAACTTGAGGAAATGAATTACTTAAGAGTTTGTTCTTGTGTATTTTTCAGTTAATTTTTTTTCGTTTAGGACCTCTCATTATTACCAGAATTATAATCATAGAACATCAAAAATCTGCCTCAAAAAAGTAGCTTGTGTAAGTTTTATATTTGACCCTTAAATCAGCAAGCATAAACAAAAAAATAGACAACTGAGCAAGACTTCCCTTATGACACAGAGGGACTTCACAATCCAAGGAGTGCCTGAAATACATTTCCGATTTTTCGCTATTCCTCACTCGGTCGTTAAATTAGGCACGCAACACCAACATTTGCCAAGCTTTTCCCCGCTTTGTTGGGGTTAGATTCCAGTCTAACCAGATGCAGCGACTGTCTATCCGACCTCCACAGCCCAGTTACTGGGTAACCCTTTGACACTTTCGGACTTCTGAAAGCCCATAACGACTATTTAAATCTATGAATGCCAGCCAGCGTGGTAATTGTGTAACACACTATAAATTAAATCGATATTATAATAAATAACGGCACAAAAGCGTTAGACCTGTATGTCAATTAATTTACACAGAGTTCCTCGAAATGCGTTCTAAACATCATTGGGTAAAAACCATGATACCTGCCTGTCGACGTCTCCTCAGTATTTTTCCTGACTTGCCAGAATATTGAAACAGACATTATGTGGTCAGGAAGTTTGTTCAATTAAAGGTAATAAAAAGTGATTTACAATACCCGGCGATAAATATTGCACATCGACCTTTGGAAAGACACAATCGGCTAATTTCGGCTTCGTAGAGCGTTATCTCTGTCGCACGAAATACAAACAGTCCGGTATCTATTAGGAGCTGTTAAAACAATTATGATTTGCTTCTTTTGATAATTATTTTTATTCTTTGTATCGATAAGATCGAATAGGCCGATGTGCAATATTTATCGCCGGGTACTGTACTGAATACCAATCCAGCTTTAAACGACTATTGAATAGGTGCTTTGTTCTTATAATATCGATATCGATAAAAAGTTTTCGTTTTGTTTGTCTTACAAGCCTTTGGTTCAGCACCCTAATTGTGTAACACACTATCAAACACAATATGAAACACTAGCTTCTGCCCGCGGCTTCGTCCGCGTGAAATTTCTTGTTACTCCGACCCACCCCGTCGCATCTTATCGCCTGCCCGCGCTATTACTTCGTTTTTGCTTAGCGTTCTTTCTGACTTTTTTCTTTTTGCTCGGCTCCTAAAGGTCATAGCGTGATGTTAAATAGAATAGCCTTCCTCAAGAATTGGGCTATCAAATGCAAAAAGAATTTTTCAAATCCGACTGGTAGTTCCAGAGATTAGCGCGTTCAACCAAACAAACAAACAAACTCTTCAGCTTTATAATATTAGTATAGAAGTATAGACTAGTATATATTTTGAAGGATATTGCTAATCCATTGCTTCTAAGTTTGAAAAATGTGTCTGCTCAACAACGTAAATAACGCACTATATGTTGTTGAACTGTCAAAATGCCTTTGTCTTAGGGCTGATTTTTCAATCGTCCGATGTTTTTTATTCGTGGAATAAAATTTACGTTTGACAGTTTTTGTATAGAAGAACTGTCAGAAATTCAAAATTATTCATCCGATAAAGTTATCTGGCGTTGGAAAAATCAACTCTTAGGGCTGATTTTTCAATCATAATAACTTTATTCGAAGAATAATTTTGAAATTATGACAGTTATTTCATACAAAAAAATGTCACACGTCAATTTTATTCCTCGAATAAATGTTATCTGGCGATGGAAAAATCGGCCCTTAGTGTGTTACGCAATTACCCCGCTGGACGCAATATAAATTATTCAATACAAATATATACGTAGGTACGTAAATAAACTTATATAAAGTAATAAAATATCGACATAAACTAATTATAATCAAGAATAAAAAAGTTTCCACTACTTACATACCTACATCACAATAATATTATAAAGGCGAATAGATTTAGATTAACATTTAGGCTATTTTATTCCGATATTCCCATGGGATCGAAACTTGTGGTGATACCGCGGGGCGCAGCTAGTTTTTTATAAAAATAAAGGCAGGTTTCGTTGAAAATAAATCTGAACAGCCACAGTACTCTGAGTGGACTCTCCTAAATATGAAAAGGAAAACACTTAAAAAAATTTTAAAGGCATCCTTATTTTTTTTACCAAGAACAGAAGGCCAATTCTCGTAATTTAAAACGTTCAAAATCTAGTCGCAGTCTCATCTCAGCGACAAAGAAATGTCAAAAACTTGTCAAAATGTAGGGAAATTTGAAGTATTTTTTGACAGATTGAGACTGAGATCAGTAGGCCAATTCTACTAATTTAAAACGTTCAAAATCTAGTCGCAGTCTCATCTCGGCGACAAAGAAATGTCAAAAACTTGTCAAACTGTAGGGAAATTTGAAGTATTTTTTGACAGATTGAGACTGAGATCAGACTGTGAACGTTGTTAAAATTAGTAGAATTGCCCCTCAGACTGTGAACGTTGTTAAAATTAGTAGAATTGCCCTTCTGGTGTCCCGATTTTTGTCGTCAAGGTTTCCCAAAAAGTTTTTATTTGATCTCTATTTAATAACACGGAATTCTTCTTGGAGAAGAAACGTTACCTGAAAATTGAAATTGTTGTCGAGATGAATGGTGCTGATCCATGCGTCATATTTATGAACGGGCGCTGTCAATTAGGACTGGTCTTCTCTTGGCTTGTTTTAATTACTTTTTTTTGTCTATTTGCTATTCTCTAGACGCTTTTAACATGCACTTTTTTACGTTGGTCTCACATAAAATTATAAATTCAACATTAATGAAGTAACTATTACTTCTACTACTAAGTATTTTTGCAGCATTATTAAAGTCACTCGAGCCGCCATGACGTAATAGGAATCTCGTTTTGACAATCAAAATTAAATTACAATAAAAAAAGTTCTGACATATCACAGAAATTTTCACGCTTTCAGAACATGATGAATTGGTTTCTCAAAAATTGTCAACTAGCCAGTTAGTGGAAGTGCTCAGGTGCGGTTTGTCCAAGTGCGGTTCAAATTAGTGCTCTGAGTGGAATACCTCAATTGTTTATTAATTCGAATTAATTTAAAATATAATGTTTTGTTAACAACCGACTGGTTACTAATATTATAAATCTAAATACAATAATAGGAGAGTCTTGTTTCAGGTGATTGATTGCACAAGTTTTTGTAACAAAATCGTGTCCGTCACGGCTATTATTGTCGTTTTAATTAACCTAGTCATATTAATTATTGCTGTGATATTTCCAGTTCAAACCGCCATAATTTGTTTAAACAAAAATTTGTCAACTTAACCTAGTTTTCTGTTGGGACCATAAGAAGAACTTCAAAAACTTCAAATTTTTTTTATATTTAACCGCGTAATTTACTTTAATTTAATTTTAATCATATTTTTATCATTATCTTTATCCACGCTCTCTAACGGAGAGGTTTATTTATTTTAGGCGACGCAGGCCCATACGTCAATACTCAAAACCTTAACCTAAATAACATGTATTTTTACTATAAAACAGTACTTCACTAGCTACCTCTTGTACAGTTCTGTTATACTTGTCCGCCGATGCGACGGAACACCACGTCTTGCGGCCAGAAGTCTTCTTCCATGACGACGAGCAGATAGCAATTCGGCACGCGCACCACGAACGCCTTGAAGTTGACGTTGCGGTGCGATCCAGAGACTGAACCCTCGGCGTGTACCTCGTCGTCCTCGTTTACCAGTACATGTGTGCCTGAAGACCTGAGCGTATACTGGAATAGACCTGTGCGGTTCTTGGAACATACGCAATGTGGGTCGTGTGCGCAGGCACACCTGCACAGGCAAACCTCTAAACCGTATCATGTATGGCTGCCATAAGGAAACATAGTCCTAATTGTCTGTTTACCAAGGTTTTTACTGTGGTTTAAGATGCTGAAATAATAGTGTTTTAGGTCAACTTTAGAGTGTCCTATGTTTGACATAGGATACTGTAAAGGGCTAGAGTCCGTGGAGTTTCTTGCTCGTTCTTCTCCATAGGAACCACTACACTTTGGAACGGGCAACTGCCGACCCCTTGACACTTCAAAACTGCTTGTAATTAATTTAATTGAAATGAATGCTTTGAGTTTGAGAGGAGAGGAGAGTTGAGTAGATAATATAATAGTAGATTTAGATAAGACGTAGATAGTCGTAACGCCTGCCTGCCAGTGCAGCGCGAGTCGGTTCGGTATCGGTTGAAAAATAGTTTTCAGATCAATTATATTGTAAAGATAAGGCGATAGCCATAGTATACAATAAGAACCCAAAATTTTAAAATAAAATTGCTATTATGAAATGCAGCGTAGCAGAAGTTTTTGTTTTCGTAGACATCAAGAAGCTACGAGGGTCTACGAGAAATTTACATATATAGGCTACACAACGAAAATATCGTCTAAAAATGTTGTTATTTATTTATTTATTCAGTAGTACCTACACATGCATTTTATACATTTAAGTTGGTGCCAACATAAACTCATTAGAGTTTTACCGTGCACCAAAATCATCGACTACATAATTAAGAGATTATAACCACTCAAGTAGGTACTTAGACAAAAAGTAACAACAAAAAAATAACATTACAACGGGTATCAGCGAAATATTAGCTAAAAACTAACCAGTGCACATCGGTGACCAATCCGAACGTCCATCCTTATAACAAATAGTGGCTCCACCACTATTTTTAATATTATAATACAATATTTTATGTCTGTATGTTTGTCACTTCAAAAATACTTTGGTACTGGATAGATTTAATTGGAACTGGGCACTCACACAGTAGCAGCATATTTGGTTATTTCACCTAAAATAAATCAATGTATTATTGTACTATACTAATAAAATATACAAGCAACATTTAACATGGTTTTCAACAATCCAAAGAAATATTATAAACATCCATTATTTAAAATAACCGTAACTTAATAATTGTTTAGAGTTTTATGTTACTACGTGCAAGGTCTGAGCTGTAATCACGATGAGTCACAATTAATACCTAGCTCAGTGTTTTATAATTATTTGAAACCTGGCAAACACGATCGTTCCACGCTTATTAAAAAAACCCGCAGAAAAAAAAATCCTTAACAAATGATAAAAAGATACATACAAATTCAAAATCATTTATTTGCAAATAATAATTGTATACCTTCATGCAAATAAGAAAACATTTTTTTTTTTAACTAAACAAAATAAAATAAAGAATGACATCAATAAAAACCATTTTAAAAATAAAGTAAGTATAAATCGTATTGTTTATACTACAAATATTCAAATACACTATAATATGCTTTATTTACTTATCAAAATACTTTGAATACTTTGTAGTTTATTTTTTAACATATTAGGCGATGATGCCTCCATTAAATATTTAGATACCGTGCATTCGCGGTTTATTTGCCAAAAATTTAAACAAATATGAATTAATGGAAAAACTACTTTAATTTCTACACAATAAAGTTCAGTTTACGCTAAATAAATAAATAGGTTGTGTGTTAGAAATAAATAAAATCACATTTACATAGTTAGTCTTTTAATTTAGTACCTAATGTTTTAGTTTAAGTCAGAAAAATAAATGATATTATTCAGGATATATGCTAGGTAGATAGTGTGTTGAAAACAATACAACAAATTTGATACGATAAAAAAATCATGAAGATACCTCTAAAAACTTTCTTTTTACAAAAAAAAAGCCATACTAATACACTACAATCATTCTAATTTATTGTCAGATTATTCTACAAAAAAACATACTAAAATACTAGTGTTTTAATTTTTTAGTTCAAACAATAGATTTTTTTAAATTAAATAATTGCTTCATAATTTGCAATAAATTACCAGCGTTGTGTCATCGCGCTTCTCTTTTTTTCTATGCAGTCCACCGCGCATTAGGTCATGTAGCTACAAACTTCAAAAAAGCTTTGTCAATAGTGCTAGTCACTCTGAAATCAACTTAATTTTCATCGAAATAAAGTTTATTGAACTTGAAATAGGGTAGGGGTGTGTATATTTTAACTATGTCTCCTTTTCTCTCTTATGGAACTAGACAAGAGCAGTGGTGGCTCAGTGTTAACGGCCCCGACTTACGAGTCGTAGGTCCTGGGTTCAAACCCAGACAGGGGCTTTACTTTGTGAAAATTATTTCATCACCATTGCTCACAAAACAATGAAGGAAACCATCGTGGGGAAACTGGCATGACCTAGAACCAAAAAATTCGAAGGTATGCCCGTGTAATGGATTTTGGCCCACTCTCCCTCTTACCGAGAGGAGGCCTGTGTCCCAACAGTGGGACCATTATAGGCTGATTATGTACGTTGGGTTTGTATGTCTTTTGTCTTCACGAGACATCCTTTAAGATAGAAAGAGTACTGTATAGCTTTCACTGAATAGTTTTCAACTTTTTTTTTTTGTTTTATTACCGACGAAAAATTTTTATACTAGGGGTCCAAAATCATGTTCAGAATTCATGGTCACAGTTTGTATATGGCATAGAAAATATATAGTGGTTATATAGTCTGGTATATGGTGAGTAGTTAAGATTTGCAGACGAGCTACACAATTTTTCGGGTCGACTTGATTCAGCCCATATTTAAGGGGGAAGCGCTAAGGTAGCCCGCGAAATTCAAATTTTCTTACGTTTTTTGCAATTTGCTGGTCAGCATTAAGTTGTACGTTGATTAATATATGAATCGCGGCCGTAAGAAATATGTGTTTACAGAATTATAATCATTAAAGTCATCAACACAACTCTCTAAGACCACGTAAGTCCAAAGAATGATGATTTCATGAAACAGTTATTCTTGAGACTTACGTGGTCTTAGAGAGTTGTAGTAGTAGTTTCCTGTCTTTATACAGTAAGAAGAAATGTTTGTAAAACAGTAAAAGACAAAACACTAATTTTTAATGATTGAATATACCTACGAACTACTGAAAAAAAAACAACACAAAAAAAGGAAAACCACCATTACTGTAATGTAAGTAGGTATATATCAATGGTTTGAACAATATCACCAAATGAATAAAACATTAATTTTGTGACCTTTTAGCTACTTAAAATGTTAAAGTTTACTGTCATGTATTAAATGATAATATTTCATTGGTCATGACGATAACATTTTGCCTCAAGCTTTAACTGTTTTCGGATCAGTAAAAAATACCGTTTTGAACGTTAGGCTCATATGGAACTATTTAAAGGCCCCTTCAAACGGGCGCGACACGCGATAAAATCGCGCGCGACACAAAGGCGCCGCAAGTCGCGCTACGAGCGCATTTGTATGTCTTACCATAGACAAAACATAGCGCACTGTATTTACCTATAAGATCTGTTTTTTTTTGTTACCTGTTTTACAAATAATAAATGATTTGATTTGATTTTTTTGATTTGAGCGGTGCCTTTGTGTCGCGCGCGATTCGCGTCGTGCGTCGCGCGTCGCGCCTATTTACAGGAGCCTTAAAGCAGTTCAGATCAATGTTTTTTAATTTTTTTGTACTTCATTTCTTTCAGTGTTATATGATGGGGTACGCTACTTTCGTATTCGATGGTATTTATCCGAGATTTCTGACAATTTAAAAGTTATTTAAAAGTCTATTCATGGTTTAGGTACTTCCTTTTTAACCAAAAATCTTCAAGTTTGACGGAAAGAGGTAGTCCCATTATTAAAAACGCGGACTAACTATAGAACCAGTACCCGGTGAACTTAAGAATTACCACTGTTTCAGAATATAACTTTTGCATAACTTCACTCTTTATTCTTCACTTTCTATGAAAAATACACAATTATATCTAATATTAATTTGTCCCCGTTATATTTACGAATCACACTTAAATTATAAGGTTTTCTGATATCACTACGGGACCCTTAAATTTGATACATGTATTAACATGTACCGACGTCGTGCCTTCTGTACTGTATTTGATGTATTATGTTCTATTAATCATGATGCATTCAATTAATATTATGTAAATAGTACAAAGATATGCTATCTACAGTCACGGGCAAAAACGTTGGCACCTATTCAATATCTTCATGCATATGTATAGCCAATCATTATAATGATGGTGTCGACAATAATTGTAACATAAATTGATCATTGGTACTCAATATATTACATGCATTTTAAACGGATACACAATCTGCCTATTGACTATGTAAGATATTTAATTAATTATTCAAAACGTAATTTAATACATACTTGTATTTTGCAACAATGTATTTGTTATTTGTAACGCTTTTGAAGTCGATTGTACTTGTTCCTGCACTTGATTGAAGTGAATATGTTAGCATCGTTATTGGTTGATCGACACACTTTATTTGTAAGTAGCAAATTTACAAATATTTTGAGCACTTTGTTTTCAGTAGGTACTGAAACTGCTTCAAGCAGCGGGAAAATCTGCAGCAGGTGTTCTTCTGAAGATTTGACATGGCATAACATTTAGACTCTTAAAGGCTCCTACAAACAGGCGCGACACGACACGCGACACAAAGGCACCGCAAGTCGCGCAAAGAGCGGTGCCTTTGTGTCGCGCACGATTCGCGTCGCGCGTCGCGCCTGTTTTCAGGAGCCTTAATGGCAAACGACATCGCGGCAGGCCCAGATGGAGATAGTAGCTCTGGACGGTGAGAGGTGGACAGAGTAGGGAGGCCTTTTCCCAGTAGTAGGTATATTGCAGGGACATTAATGGTTAATCAAAAATAATTTAAAAAACCATTTAGACGGCGGGAGATCTGGGAAGATTACAAATGTCCATAAAGGAGTATCCAGGTATAAGCATCGAAAGGGTTGATTGAAATTAACCCAGCTAGGTTGTGAAGGATGGATTAGAGACAACAGAAGAAAAAGCTTCTTTATAAAATCCGTCGATGCTGCAGTGCACATAAGTACCTAAGTTAAAAAAAACAGATTCTGTGGCAACGATGATAAATGTTTGTTAAATTAACCAACATAGTTTTCTGTAAGCTTATATTGAAAAGTGCTGAAGTGGCAGTGGGCTGGCCATGTTTGTCGACGGACTGATCGATCCCCGGTGTAGTAGATGAGTCCTGGAGTGGAGACCACGTTTCGGCAAGCGTAGTGTAGGACGCCCCCCAGCTAGATGGACTGATGAACTTAAAAAGGTGGTGGACAGGGTGTGTGGTGCAGCCTGGGAGAGGCCACAGAGGGCTGCAACAGGCCGAGTTGATTGATTTATAAAAATAATAAAAAATGCCCAAATAAAGGCTAACCAAACATTTTCTACAAATCATTCATTGATACACCCGCATTTTTTGCTTCCCCTTTTTGTATTACTCAATGAAACTTACACAAACGTACCAAAAAGGTTACAAATTTTACACAATACCTACAAACTTTAGATTAACACAAAAAATGTTTAGAAACTTTTTTGTGAATCGTGTACATTTTGAATACAGTTTTCAATAGGTTTCTGTCACGCCTAGATAATGGGGCACAAATCTGATGTAGGTACTGTTAGCCTCGAGGAAAGCTAACTGTACCGGGATTTATTAATAAAGAATATTTACTTTTATAAAGCGTTATTATTGTAATCAATACCTCAATTAATTAAAAAAAATATATTCTTCCTTTGGTGACTCTGACGCCTACTGTGTTCGAAATTAATGTTTGTCTCGTATTTCTTGCCAATCTACCCATCTAAGCTACCCACTAAGTTATTTCTTTGATGGGAACGCGAGTTTTGAGTACCCAAGACTTGTAAGCAAGACGCCCGAACTTGTGAGCGCTGATATTGTGTCTTTCAAGAAATCACATAAATGCTATTAGATTTACTTTTATTATTCCTGTCATCACTAATTACTTCAGTCCTATTAACCTCTAAAACTAAGCTAATCAGCACAAATTTCGCATAAGTATTATTTTATATTAAAGTCCTTTTTATCTTACCATGACCTTACCTCAAAGAGGTCAACTGAGTTATATTTCAGTCATGATCGGACCCTATCTGGGTTATGTTGACACTCGTAATTTATTCATTAGGTTAGTGCTCACGTGATGTTTATGAGCATAATACGGCTATAACCTTGACCTTATTATGATCTTATAAAACTTACTTTAAAAATATAGGTAGGTATTTCCACTTTACGGAAACCGCAACTTTTAATATACGTAATTAAGTATCCTTAATTTTGTTGTCTTAGTGCTTACACATAAAATATCTGGATCCAATCTCCAAAAACCTAAAGGAGACTGTTTAAAATTCGGCATGCCCTTAATTTTTAATTTTTCGATTCTGTTAGGTCTTAATAACCGATTATATCCTCACAAGGTCCCAACCTGGTTCCACTTTCACGGACAATGATAAATCGTCGAGATAAGTGTGAGTTGTTACAGAGTTGACTGTAACTAACGATTTGGATCGCTTTTTTTTATTTTTCGCCTAAAGGGTCTCGCGCAGGCAGGCGCGACACGATGGTGCGACGCAACTTTGGTAGAGTATGTGTGAAGGTTTGGTAGAGTATGTGCGACGGTGCGACGCAACTTTGGTAGAGTATGTGTGTGAGTATGCATTTAATTTGTTCTACTAGCGTCGCGCCACGCCTCTCTGCGTGAGCCTTGGTGAATTACAGTGACATTTTTGATGAAGCCGATACCTCGTGATTGGTGAATTAAGTCATTCAGCGAGTTGCAAAAGGGAGTTACTGTTGTATCCCGAACTAGGTAATCTGACAAAGGATGATGTATTATGCCCAGCAGTAGACGGACGGAGCAAAGCTTTTGATATTCCGAGATGGAAAATATTTTCTGGTATCCCACAGGTGGTATCACACATGACACTAATAGGAACCTTTTTCTGAAGAACCTGAAATAGTTTCGTAGCTCAGCCGTGAAAAAAAAACGGTTTTTTTGAAGACTACGGATGCTTCTAGTAAGTACATAAATATAAGCCGACGTTAAACACCAAAAAAAAAATCCGCGTATACTTGTCTTTAACTGCTTACTGTATTGTTTTACAAAAACGTGTTCTACTCAAACCTGTGGCGGGTCCAACCGGGTGTCCTTGACAGTCTGATCTAATTCGCGCCACCACGTGCGGTATCGTGAACGTATGGTTACAATTAATAGGTACTATTATTACTATATCAGTTTGAAAGGCTAAGTACTCTACTTAGTCACCAACCAAAGCTTAAGTTTCCTAAAACAGCGGTCCATATGGCTACATTAATGACGGCCGCAAAAATTACGGTGGGTGATTCACTTTAAGGTTTTTAAAATGCTTTCTATAAGAGGGCAGTCGTCATTTTCCGGGCTTAGACTATGCTTACCTTACAACTTTATTGCCTTGGAGACGAAATCAGAATATTCATATTGAAGGATTTTATATCACGAACGGGACAGAACGTGCCTTCGTTATGAACGGTAATGTGATCATTTGACGCTGATGCTTCGATCTGTAACAGATACTTCAAATTATACTCACTGCTGTTATTTTAGCCAGTGCATTCTATGGGCATTTATCAGCGACCACAATGATGGTAAAGTCAAAAATGAGGTATCGAAAAGCTTAGGTACGTTAATCCTATTAAAAGTCGTTATAGAAATACGAAATGCTTTGAAAGTGATTGCCACTTGCCTAGGCGCCCGCTGGTTGGTTTGCCTGAGACTAACAGGCGCTGGCGCAGGCAGGTTTAATAGTCAAGCAGTTTTAATCTAATGATCATTCAGAAACATTATTTATTTATTTAACAAATATTTGTACAAACAAACAAATATTTGTATTACCTACAGGTCGTTGTTCCGGGTCTGGCTGTTTGTGTATGTGAATTTAAATGTTTGTAAACGCACCCACGATACAGTAGTAAAACCAAGTGTAGGGCAACGTTTAAAAAAAAATATTGGGCTTTTCAACAATGAGTGCACTGTTACTTTTCAACTTGTACATTACAAACTTAAGTCTTTTTAAGATATTGCTTTGGAAACGAAACACAACAGAGTTTATGATAAAAGTAGGAAATCATAAGTTAAAATTGAACATGTACCTATCAATAATGATAATCATAGTATTTCATATCTAAGAAGTCAATCAGATACGATAACTTGCGTCAATGGTCTTTATTGTTCCTTCGATAAATGACTTCAGCGACAGCGTTGGGCTAGTCCCGCAGGGAGCACAAAAAGCGACTAATCTATAACTATTTACAAAGTACTCAGGCCAAACCACAAACGGACATGTGATATAATCACATATATTTATACCTACATAACTGCTCAATAGAAACTGGCCACGAATATTTTGTGCTCATTATTTTTTTTGCGAGGAGGAAGCGTTAACCCCTTCGCGATAATTAAAATATTAACCTTCCAAAAAGTCGAGTTGTCAGAATTTTGGATATGTTTTTTGTTATTTTGGTTCTTTAAAGTCATATTTCAAGTTTTCGATCTTTAGTGACCTCGGCTCGCTACGCGATCTTGATCGACCTTTACAAGCACACCCCCTTTTTACGCACTGACCAATGAGCTTAGTAAATAGTCTTGTATTTGCTAAACTTAAGTGGCAGGGGGCAGGCTCATTGGCACATTGCTCGCAGAACAGATGGCCGATGGGGCCGAAAGGTTCTGTTGTGGCGACTGCGTACCGGAAGACTTTGCGTTGGAATGCCTCCCACAAGGTGGGCCGATGACCGATGATGGTGAAGGCGGCAGGAGTCCGGTGGACCCGAGAAGCATAGAACCAGTCGAAGTGGCGGTGCTTGGGGGAGGCCTATGTCCAGCAGTGGATGTTTTTCGACTGAAATGATGATGATGTATGTATCACAAACTATCTATTTTTCAGCTGGGCTAGTGAAGAGACTCCAGAGACTCCTGTTCGTTCCAGCCGAGAGTCTGAGTATCAATACACACAACAGTAGTAACTTTCCATTTCATGAAATTCATTTGAAGGACCTCAATGGATCCTGTTTTTGTTCAGAATTGACTTAAGGGAAATGCTCTGGAAATGGTAATTTCCACATTTCAACCGGTAATTAAAACTTGCGTAGCATAACTATGCAAACAGGACTAATAGGTATATTTAAAGTTGCTGTTATTCATTACTAACTATAAGTTCCTTTAACAAAAAGCTAAATTATATGCAGTGGAATGTCCGCCCAAGCTTATCGTTTATGATAAATGAACCGGTGTGGCGGGTATTTTAGAAATGTACTAAAATATTACGCTACAGCTTACGATTGCCGATGAGATTAGAATAAATTATAATTATTTTTATTAACTGCTTCTTTAGTGTAGCGATCGTAAGCGCGCTACATACCCTAACCACACTCGAAGACCGAAGACCGTCTCAAGATCGACCCCGGTGCTATTGTACGAAATAAGTAAGTAGTTTGAAGTTTGACAATGTCCTGATAATCGATCCTTTCGTCACAAAGTGTGCAACAGTACTAGTAGTACCCATTATGTGAACAAAGTCGTGACGCCACACATTCATGGGTATTTTTCCTCAGAGTGACCTATGTCCACTGACATTGATAGGTATAAAAGTTGATCGATTGTATAAATACGCTTATAGACTTGTTCCATTCGTTTTCGAAATAAGCGGCAACTATTAAGCAAACCGCACCGGCGCATACGCAGAACAAAGACCTAAATGTTGTTATAATGATTCAGATGTGGAAGAAATTCCCAGCAATACGGCCATACTTCCTGGCGACCTTCTACATCCATAACTAATTACACAGCTAATTAGAACAAATTCACTTTAATACTTTTTAGAGCGATCGCGGTACCGAAGGCAAAAAATGCGTGACGATTTTTTGTGGGTTTTTTTTACCAATGTTGATGGTTTTCAATGTTTATTGATGAGTAACTGGCCCTTTTTTGCTGATGCCTACTGAAGACAACAGAGTTGGAACAGTCTTGAAATTGCAACCAAACACTCCAGATCATTTTGAAGGCCGTATTCCAAACAATATTCATTGCTCATTGATCAAAATGAAAAATACAAACCAGAAAAATCAGATTAGTGGAAATTCTGTCATTATATTTGAATTTTAATCAATAATTCTTGAGAATCCTTCTTGCGAAATTAGTCCTTTGATACAAGGTAGATACAATCTTTGTGACTAGCAGATACAGTTGGTGTTGACATCAGTTTCAACTTGATTTAGGTATGTCTAGACGGCGTCAGTAGGTCAGTTCGACTGCGAGCCGAGTGACACGGTGTATTGTTTAGATCTGGGTACGTAACAAATTAACAATAGGCTACAATTGACTCTCTGAAAATTATCATCTGCCTAGCCGTCTCCACCGACTCTGTCCAACGCCATTGAAAATTTTGACTTTGACCGACGCCTCTTAAAATGATCATCTTCTTAACTGTTCCACAACTATGTTGTTATCAGGTTCCAGTCTAACCGGATGCAGCTGAAAACTAGTATTTTATTTGGAACTACTGCCTAACTGACCGCTACAACCCATGGTACTGAATAACACGATAATATCCCTTGGTAGGAATGGTTGTGTTGTCAGAGGTTCGGGTTTCCGACTGCCCTTTTAACGACTGCCATAGAGCTAGGAAGTTGGGACCAACAAAAGCTTAACATGCTTTCCAAGGCACAGTGGGGTATCGGTATGAAGTGGATAGTTACCCATCCCAACCAGGGCAATAATTAAGTACCTTCAACTACGCAGCTTAAGGTACTAATAATTATTAGTGTTCAAGTACTTACTGATTGATCCATTAGATTAGCTAATCATCACCTTTGTTCTATCAATACATTCAAAATTATTTTATCACGCAATCCATTTTTTGCGTAATTGATTTAAAGGAAATAATTAATTTCATAATTGGGCACATAAAACGAATACGGGTTTATTTATTTATTATTTATTAAATACATCAAGTACATAAATGTACAGAGGCGGACTTAATGCCATAGGCATTTTCTACCAACCTTTGGGTGATGCAGAGACAAACAGTGGTTCCGACAGATTCGTATTGTTTTTAATTTATTAATTTATTTCCGTAGTGTCATCTGTCTTCGTTTAAATCAATTTTAATTAATTTAACATTCCCCATCATATTTCATTTTGTACCACATGTCATGCGCCCTATGGTATTTCCCATCTTCCATACAAATTTCATCACCTATTTAACCCTTTTAGGGATGAATTTCTCAAAAATCCATCCATTGTTCTTGCCTTTGTTACAAAAGGAACTCTTGTGCAACATTTCATGATTTCAGACCTAGCGGCTTAGACAGTGCGTTGTCAGTGAATTAATGAATTTAAGTTTTTAATAAGTAGAAAAAGACTTCATCTGCGAAACCTTCTTCATAATTGGCTGGTGTATAAAGGCCTTAATATTAGCCTTCGCTAGTACTTGTTACTACGAGGCGACACTTACCTGTCTTTCACCCCTAGCTGAACACAGGACACAGTCACTGTGCAACAGTAACAGTCTTGCTGACTGCATGCCTTATATTTTCTAGCTATTTACTTCATGGTAATCAGAAAACAAGTTATGGATCTCAAATGGAGTTGGACAGGAAACCTGGCAAGGTGGAGTAAGGCAGCGACCGAGTGGCGTCCACGGACTGGAAGACGAAGTTTCGGTTGTCCGGCGGCAAGATGGGCGGACGACATTGTTACCATTGCGGGCAAAACCTGGATACGGCTGGCACAGGAGCACGGAGACTCGCACATGAAAAGAGAGGCCTATGCTCAGCGGTGGGTGAATTCGGGCTTTGGATGATGATGAAGAACTCGAGAGAAGAAGAATTATCGTTTCAGGCAAACGGATAGCTGATCACTAGGTACTACAGTATGTTTTATCCCAGAAAAGTTACAGACGTGCGAAATCTAAAGCTTTTAGAGCAATGCAACACTCACCATCATAAATACGTAATCAACCCCACTTATCTTAAGAGGAAAGCGACTAATCTACTATTCAAATTTTATTAATTTATTTGCAAATTTGCAGTATACTATCAGTTTGTATGTTAAATAATATTTCGCAACTGTAACATTATTTTTTTTACAAAATTATAATAATTAAAATCATCAATTCAACCCTCTAAGTTCATATATCCCTATTGATTGATATTTCATGAAATAGTAATTCAATAGGGTTTTCTGAACCCTATAATCTATCGCAAATCAAATGATAAGTAGGTATCTGAAAAAAATTTGGATGAGCTTACAGCAAATAAATATGTCTATCAATCATAACAAAGTTAAATATTAATATTCACATACGTCATATTAAATAACACACTGCCTCTACATATTATCCAAACATTACCATTATTATTCAATATCGGCAATATAATAATACATAATAATTACATAAAACTTTATTGAACTTGACCGAATGGGCATTACATCGAACGTACCCATACAGTTAACGGAAAATGAAGGACAAATGCATAAAAACCTTAAAACATTATGGTCTATGACAACAGCGAAATTATAAACACTGGTTTGGAGATCACAACGTATTTTTTTGTCTAATAGCAGGTTTTTTTGTTTACTAGTTGGTTCTGGGGGTAATAAGCCTGATGCGTAGTGGTGTGCATTTTACGTCAACGGTCCCTTTTCATACAGAGAAGGCATGGGCATTAATCACCACACTTTGAAAGGTTTGGATCAGAGAGTCCTAGAGATTAGAATTCTATGGAACAGTAAACATTTAAAGCCATTATGTCAATACAACTGCAAACTATGTCAACAGTTTCGAACAGAAAAATAACTTTTGTCTGTTCCAATTCCAAAAGTATACTCGTAATAAAAATTTAAACAAATGCATCAGAAAACGTGCCTGCGGGATGACAATAATTTGTATTGTAGTGCTACTTACAGATTGAGTGCTTTCGTTTGATTATTTAAATACGTGAACTTACTGCTTTTCATTTGACAATTTGAGGGCAATTTTATAAACTTATTTGCATTGACGAGTCTTCAATTACAATTAAATAATATAATTGAAACAATAATTGTTCGAGAAACTCGTCAGATACGAAGTTGAAACTTTTTAAATACAAAATTAATGTTTTAATAAGCCCCTTTAATGGGTATGATTGCGCACGAATTTAAGCTAAACAGGGTTTGTTACACTTTCATCAGATACTTTTGGAACATGTCATACATGATAACGTAATCAGTGTGCCTCTTGCGCAAGCCGTATTTTGTAGACAAAGACAACAATATTTTGCTTATTAAAAATAAGTATTGTTAGGACCTGCAGCCTATTAAATGAGTTATCTATAGGTAGGTAATCTTAATAACTAAGTCGTAAAATTCTTACACGTGCCTTTGTGAAGTTCAATGTCAATAATAAAGCATTTTCTAAGCAATTGAGTGGTTCGACTGGTGTGCCGAGCTTAGCAGTAAAGTTAACACGCGGTTGATACTTGGCAACTCTATATTTGGACTAACAGACGCCATTTAGTTTGTGGCCTTAGACACTATAATATCTTTATTTTGAGATGGAACTGCAGAGAGCCAAAGTAAACGATGACTAACAGAGATATGTGGTCAAACTTACAACGCAGTTTCAGTTCAATCTTCAATACACAGCCTGTATAACTGCAATTAAGTTTTATTAAATAATAATACTGCTACCATCATATACTTTTTATGAAGTACTATGATATCACCTCTGATTACTTCGCACAGACGCAGCGGCTCAGTAAAGTACATTAAATCAACATTAACTAAAGCAAAAAAGTTCCAGAACAATTTGTGAACAATGACACTTTGCATGATGATCGCAAAATGCAGCAAACATAAATTAACAGGTGGATGATCTTTGTTTTTAAGCCGACAACAAAAAAAAAATAGAGCTTCGTGTTAAATTTCAAGGAGCGAGCGTTAATTCTGCAATGAGTTTGATTTTAAATATCGTGTGAAAATCAGGGCGTATCGTTATTTTTGAGCGTGTTGTGGGCCATTGTTGTGGCCTGTTCGTGACAGACTCTAGAACCATGTAAATGTGACGATACCCGCGATAACCCCTCATGACTTTCTGATTTTGATTTTAATTGAGAGATTAACGAGTTTATAAATAATTTATGCTTCTAGCTTTAGGTACTCAATTTAGGTAAATATTTTTGTTTTTAATGACATAGAATGAGATCAACAATAATTTGCGAGATGTCTGATATCTCGAATTAACATATAAGAAGCATTAGCGACGTCCATAGTCGGATACTTTCCTTCACATTTTTTGCTTCTTTGTTCATTATTATTTCCTCCAAAAAGACTCATTTGACGCACTGCTAAATTATGCAGGCAGGTGAAAAAAACAAAATGCGTCCGATTAGTCCTCGTCCAACTAGTTTTCCTCGTTTTCCCAATAAACAGGTTATCATCAATTATAACAAGATGCGACGCGGCGATGTTGTTTACGAATTCCATCTGTCCGGTTATGAACACTACAGCTGTTGCTGGGTAATAGCGCGAGGCTAGTTAAATTATCAGGTTTTTTAGATTTCTTAATAACTAATTCTGTCAATAGTACAGAGGATGAGCTGTAAAGTGTAAACATAAAGTGCTATCTTATAATCAGCTTAACGTACAGACGAAAGCACATCAAACTACTATAATCTGTCAAATTTCATTAATAGATTTTCAACTTTATCGCCAAAGCATAAGGTTCAGAGTTGATTGAGAACATCTGACAGGTTCGGGTAGCTTGAAGTGCTGGCGTCTGTACAACGATCTCCAAGCGTAGGTATTATCGCGATCATATGACAAAAGTCACTGTAGTGATCCTCAAACAAGACCTTCTGAGCCGAATTCAAATGTCCCTTGTAAACAAATTTAAGGCCACTTAGATGAAGCCCTAAACATACACAGAAAGCAACATCAAAATGATTGTGAAAGGTCAGGTTTGTTTGGCCCAAAACTCTTGACATTTTTTAACAAATCTTTCGAACATTTGATAAAAATGGGTAAAATATAATCAATAAGGGTAAAACCGCACAACGTCCAGGTAAAACGTCTATAAACATGTAAGCAAAAGGGAGTGTCTGTAATTAACTACAATTAAAACTGACACTGCAATTAACTGCAATCAAAATCAGATATGACAGACAGGTTTTCACAAAATGTGTTAAAACCAGAGTAGTTTATTAATTGGGGCACTATTTGTAAAGTTACGGACTTAAATCTATCTAAAATAATAATAAAACTGAAGAGTTTGTATGTTTGAACGCTGATCTCTGAAGTACCAATCAGATTTTTAAAAAAATCTGTTTAAAATTGTTAGCTCATTTTTTGAGAAAGGCTTTATTTAGGCTATTTAACATCACGCTTGGATCCTTAGGAGCCGAGCAAAAAGAAAAAAAAAGTCAGGAAGAACGCTAATCGAAAACGAAGCACGGATGAAGTTTTGTGCAGACGCTAGTGGGCTTATAAAGTCAACCGTCTACTGCCACATTAGGATGTGCACGGAGAGGTTTGCCACGTTTCTGCGCGGTTCAGTTGGTTGCTACCCGCGCATTCGTGCATAGCGTGGCCGTGGGTTGCTGTGGACTATCCTGCCTACATTTTCATACAAAGCGAAGCTAAGAACACGAGAGTGAATTGAGTTCAGTCTAAAATAGCCTCTAATGGGACTCGGGCCCCTCTGAAAAGGAGTAGGATATACTTAATCCGCTACGTTTCTCTCACTCATCACCATGAAGGAAGATATTTCTGCCATTATATCATTCCCGATAGAGGTCATCATCATCAAGCTCGCCGTTCAATGAAGACTACAACAATTTAAACAAAAACAAAACCATTTACAAATATCAACGACCCCTTTTTTTAGGTTCTTAACATATTGTGACAGGCCATTACGACACTCACGACTTTATTACATCTTGTTTTTATGCGAATTACCATTTACAATGACAATAAGCAGGACACGGTTTTGCAAAAAATATTGATTGTCAAAATGCACTACTACGTTATAATAATGTGATTAATATAACAGTTGCAATTAAAGCCTGTGTAGAGAAAGGCATACACAATAGACTCCAGACAGCCTGGCTGAAATGGAGATTGTAGTCGCCGATGAGGAAGACGAATGGACAAAAAATTCACACCACAGAGATGAAGTTGCTACGCTGGTCTGGTGGAGTTCCTAAATGGATAAAACAAGAAGCGAATATATCCGTGGTACTTTTTAAACTCGCTTAGTTAAACGGAACACTTAGTGAAAACCGCTTGCACTGGTACGGACATGTGATGAGGTGAGATGATGACCATATGACTAAAAGAGTCATGAATATAGACGACGTGGACGACCACCAATTAGTTGGCCACCAACAATAAAAAATTACATAATAGCGAGCATCAGGAGCAGTGGTGGCCCAGTGGTAACGGCTACGACTTACGAGTTATAGGTCGTAGGTTCGAACCCCGACTGGCGCTTTATTTTGTGTAAATTATTTCATCACCACTGCTCTCAAAACGGTGAAGGAAAACATCGTGGGGAAACCGGCACGTCCTAGATCCAAAAAATCGAAGACATGTCATCTACCAACCCGCACTGGGCCCGCGTGGTGGATTATGGCCCACTCCCTCTCACAGAGAGGATGCCTGTGTCCCAACAGTGGGAGCATTCTAGGCTGATTATGTGAGCATCATAACGAAAGAGACAGCCCACAACCGTACGGTGTGGCGTAGAAGTACTAGGCGGGCTGACCGCATATAAATTGGGATATTAAGGCTCCTACAAACAGGCGCGACACGCAATATAATCGCGCGCGACACAAAGGCACCTCTCGTTGCGCGACATGGAGTGCCTTTGTGTCGCGTGTCGTGTCGCGCCTGTTTGAAGGAGCCTTTAACCAGGAGAATCAAGAAGAAGATTAATAAACATAATGTTAAATGTTAAGTAATGCAAAAACTCGATTTATGTTTTAACACAATTTGATTTTATGTAGTTACTTCAATTTTTCAATTTAGTTAGTTAATAATAATATTATTGTGTTAGTAACATAATTTTTAAGTATATATATATTTACTAACATAAATATGGATCACTGTGTCTCACTTAAATAAATAATTATTATTATTATGTGACGGATATTTATTTATTGTTATAAAAAAAATTAGCCAGCAAAATTTATAGGTAGGTATGTAAATGAAATCAGATTGGTTCATTGTAGTGAACTGTGTTTTTCTGAACAAAATTATTATTATTACTTTAGTTTAGTACCTACGTAATACTATGTTGCAAGTTTAGTGTATGATTTATGATTTAAAATAGCACATTGTTTAAAAGATCACATAAGAAGTGAAATTATGTCGTCGAAGTCAGGTCATTTTAAATATTTACATAGTAAAAGCAAAAGTCATGTTATCATTCATCATTTAGTTATTTCATCTGAAAGACGATCCACTGCTGGACATAGGCCTCTAAGCAACGTCACTTCGACCTGGTTTCGGACTTCGATTCTAAGGTGGACCACCTTGTGGGAGGGCTTCCAACGCTACGTCTTCCGATACGCGGTCGCAACACCAGAACATTTCGGCCATCTATTCTGCGAGCAATGTGCACTGCCCACTGCCACATAAGATTGGCAATACCTCGGGCTGTGTCGCTTAATTTCTGATTCTATAAATGTGTGTTACACTCCATAAATACTGCATTGGAAATGCGGAGATTACCAGCTACCACAAGGGTTTGTTCAAGATGGCGCAGAAAAATTATACGTGGGAAGAACATGGGGAATGCCTTTACGCAGCAGTGGGGCGGTACCTATAAATAAATAAATAATAATTCAGCTTGTGCTGTCCCACTGCAGGTCAAAAAGGAAAGGGAGCCCCCTTTCCTTTTTCTAGTCAACTCGATCCGGCGCCATCTGGCGCAGATTAGCAATTAGGTCAGTCAGCCGGATCAGCCCTGCTACAAATATATGTAACTGGCTATTGTTGTGTTTTATTTTCATTAGCACGTTGATCTTATATACCAGTTTCCTAAAGATGGCTAAAGGGATAAGTTATGAGTTTAAAGAGATATTTACCGGCAAACCAGCGAGCGAAGCAAGGAGGGTGCCTGTGCAAAACCTTGCTATGTTTAGGATCTAGCTACGGGACCCATCTTCATACAGTAGGTACCTAGTTGACATGGCACACGTATAGTCAGAAAAATTCTGCGTTGTTGAACGTCATCCCTGTCACACACACACTACGCGGTACAGTCAAGGAAGAGCTAGTAATATGTTAAGCTATTATTTTTAAACGTCATTGCCAACATTTTGAATGGAAATGACAATTCAAAAAGGTGGCTCGCGCCCGCCCAGTGAGGATGGTTTTTTTTTTTTAAATGGGTTTGCTCTTGACTCTAGTCTAGGTCAGAGGTGACAGATACAAAGTCTACGATGGAGTGAGCTTACCCAGAAGAAGCCTGTTTTTATTTCTTTTTATTTTCACCCCTTGAATGTATCTGTCAAAAACTACACATAACTTATCAACGGCCGCGTACCGTGGGAGTCGTTTGTCTTCCATGCATTGCCTACTAGCTGGATAAAAACAAAAACAATCGCATAAAGAATTGCATTGCAAAATAGGTCATGTCGCTCAGCTGGTGGTCATTGTTCGAAAGTAAAAGTGCAAATTGTCTGTTATTTGGGAGTTACTCACGCTTTCGGCCATTGAATGCACTTCCTACTCGGCGCGGGCGCAGATCGAGCTCTCATAGCAATGGGTTATTGACCCACTTCGCTGGCTACATACGATTCACATGGTCATTCTTTCGGATGCTGTCACACGTGCTGGTTTGAAATGCTGGGTTCTGTAATCATATTATGTTAACCCTTATAAATAACGCCTTGTTAATAGTTATTTATGCAACTGTTGTATAATACCTAATTATGTACAGTTGCATACAAGACTTTATCTACATCCATGATATGAATCCTCTATAAAAGATTCTGAAAGAGTTTTTCCCAATAGTAATATCGAACAAAAATAGCGGCCAGCGGGATACGACGTGAATTCGAATGATCTACCTATAAGTTCTTTTTTTAAATTACGGCGCTGTGCTGGTAGTGAAATACGCGTGCATGGTCATGTTATTTTTTTGAAAAGGATTTGCGGAATGAAAATTAGTACAACATTATAAAACTTGTTTGGATGAATAAATGGTTACTATGACACTGGTTGTTTTAATGTTGGCTATAAGCTAATTGTTTCAGAAACTTTTATGGAGGATTTATAGCAAGAGTGTAGATAAAAGAACTTAATTTTTTTTTCCAGATACCTGTATATGTTTCTGCTTCGTATTAGAACGAAGCATGAAGTCCTGAGTTTGGCGCTTCCTAGGCCGAGCAAGTGTTGCGGGCTTTGCCATTAGGAATTTCTTCTTCTGAGGTTAATGGTAATAGGATCGCCTCCTATTACACGGGTCTTAAAACATAACTGGCGAAATTTGGGTGAATTGTAGGTACATCTATGCCTAAATAGAATAGAATAGAATAAAATAGAATAGAATAGAATAGAATAGAATAGAATAGAATAGAATAGAATAGAATAGAATAGAATAGAATAGAATAGAATATTATTTTATTTGCTCAGAATGTAGGTATCTACAATAAGGTTATTACATTATGTGATCTAACCTTTCAGGGAATACAGGCGTGATATTATAATGTCAATTCCGCTTATTGCAGTCCACTGCTGGGCAGAGGTCTCTGCTGGCTGGCTGCGCCACAATATCCTGTCCTCAGCCTTCTGCACCCAGTCTGTCCCAGACATCTAGCTGGGGGACGACCCAAACTACGCTTGCCGATATGCGGTCCTCACTTCAGGACTCGTCTGCTCCACCGGCCATCGGTCCTACGACAGACTTAGCCAGCCCACTGCCACTTCACTTTCCTTATGATAATGTAAACTTAATGTTTTTTGTTAATTCTCAAAAACGATATACTTATAATTTTACAACTGATTTAAAGTGCGTTTGCAAGTTCCCATTCGATATTCGGCCTCAAAAGGCAATTTAAGTTTGGGAATTTCCAATACATTGTTAATTCAGATTCAGAATCTCACGTGATCTGTCACGTGAGATTCTGTCCAATAAAATAATGTATTTGTGTTAATCTGTCTATTCAACGAAGCTAAATATTCACAATGAGATCAAACTTAGACTGGGATTGAACTTAAGGTCATATGGTAAACTTCAACTTAATCGCGTTATGTAATAGTCGGGGGACTTTTTGTGTTTTTAGATTTATACTTGAGAGTTCATTGGCTTAGTAACAACAGCTACACGGGTCGATCGATCAGCTTGAGGTACGCTTGCCTAGGACAAACTGTGGACCCAAAAGCCTGACCACCAGTAGTATCAAGGAGTAAGTGTTACCCAGTAACTGGTTTGTGGAAGTCTGGTAAGCACTCCATGTTAAATACTGGTGTTCAGATGCAACCGTTTAGACTGAAAGTCGGCAGCATAGTTGGGAAAAGGCTAGGCAAAGGTAAGGTGATGATGACCTCTTGATCTGGAATCCATCCAAGAATCCCTTACAAGAAATTCAATCCTTTGATTATTATGAGAAGATTTCCTGCTTTTGTATAAAGTTAAGATACTTCGTAGGCAAAGTCCTAACACCCACACAAACCGACCTAGCTAATAATGAGTCTTTTGTAGCACGGAACACTAAAAAATATTAACATTATGCATGTTTTTCCATGGGCGTAATTTCCTAGTTACCGGCAATACAAATCATAAATAAAATATAATTGCAAACAATCATGAAGTATTGTTAGATAATAACATTTGTGTTGCATAGTTATAGTAACATGAATTATTGATGATTGATACTGACCTTGGCAAATGACACCACGTCCATTTTATTGTTAAACGGGAATACCTGAATCAGGAAGACAGTAAAAACTACCCTTTGCCGACTTTTTTGGAACAAAATCTTCGTCATACACGAAGATTTTGTTCGGTTTAGCGATAATTCCGTTAATTGAATAACTAGGAATTACCCCAAATATATCATCATCATTTCAGTTGAAAGACGTTGACTGCTGGACGTAGACCTCCTCCAGTCCATATTCTAACATTTATAGAAATAGTCATCGAACGACAGCTTCGATGACTATTTCTATAAATGTTAGAATACGTGATTTTCCCATTCCCGGGAAAATCATTCGTAAACAATTTTCCCCAGCTACAATAGTTCAAAGAACTAATTCGAAATAATAAGAACTTGTTGAATATTTGCATGACCAATTGGCAAACAATTTGAATCGGTTGTAGAAACTGGTTTCGTAATAAATCACGTGGTTCACTATTTACTACTCATCATATGATATGCTTTGACGAAAGATATTACCATGTTTATTATATACCTACTTGTTTGGAATAAAATTTGTCTGTTCTGTTTGTTTTAAAAATTTATAATTATCTGTTTCATAAAACACGTTCAGAATAAAAGTTTAATTTTCGATAGAAGGTCAACAAGAAGTGCAAATGATAATAATATGGCCAGTGCCATAGCTTCGCTATTTAAACGGGCCTAGTTTACGTACTTAAGATATCAGCCCGGATCGGTCGCGAACCGGACTTTTAAGCTCCGACTTCCGTAATGAATTGAACATACTTATATTACTGCACTCGAGAGCAATTAATTAGGGTCACATAAAGATACCTGAAAGTCTCGGAAACTAAGAATGCTAGCTTAATAAAACAAATTGTAGACAATCAAATGAAAGTAATAAAATGTATGTATCTCACTTTGTATCATATTCATAAAAATTACATAAACAAAGAATTACGAATCTCATATTATAACAAAAATAGAAAAGCAATTTTTTGTTCTACCGTTTTATAATATTCTTGAATTTTAGTACTTTGTATTACCCCCACGTGCTGTCATCACTGCGGTTATGCGGTTTGGCATGATGTACACCAAGTTTTTTGAACGATTTTGGGGAATATTCTCCCACTCCTCTAAGAGCGCAACTTTGAGCTCTTGAAGCGTAACTAGGAAAGGGTTTCGGTGTCTCACACATCGTCCGAGCTCGACCCAAGCATGCTCGATTGGGTTGAGGTCCGGGCTGCGTGCTGGCCACTCCATCTCCACTCCACTCCACACTTTCTCTTCGATGCATGCTTGCTTGAATCGCTCCCCTGTTCTTCTATACACTCTTGTTCTTCCGTCGTACTTATAGAGCATAAATCTAAATTTATCTGAGAACATAACTTTTCCTTGCTGTATCACGCAGACTCCGGCCGATTTCCAACATTGTGAGAATTCTGGTGCATTCTTCAGGTCGAATCGACATTATAACAGCTTCAATAATGAATATTGAATATCAGAAACACTGTTTACATACCTTTTTATATGACAGAATAGAAACAAAAGCAAATACAAATGCAGAAAATGCTTAGTTCCATTTACAAAAGTCCCTTTTTTTAATCTTTTTTGATAGCATAACTTTACAGTAACTAACAAGTTTTATTACTTTTACTCATGGAACATTTAATTATCTTTTAAACACAATTTATTTCATTAAGCTAACATTCTTAGTTTCAGAGACTTCAGGTATCTGTATGTGACCATAATTCATTGCTCTCGAGTGTAGTATAAAATACCTACAGCATATCAATACTGTATCAATGAGAAAAAAGACACGACCTAGAATCATTAGTCATATTGTATGTCACTACATTGCTACCTACGAACCTGTTGTGAACTACTCAAGTCAAGACAAAGATAATAATCGCTCTACTTTATCAAATCTTATCTAAGCTTGTTCAGCCTTGGCCCTGCGAATTAATATTAATTTTTACGTATTTTTATTGACATATAGTGTTCTACGTAATTATGTATCTATCCAAACTTTTCAGCACTATATATTATACATAGATATAAATGACCCTGTTGTTGCTGAGCTGTCCGTTGGTAATCTTAATGCTGATAATGACCCAAACAAAAATAGAAATATTTTTTCGTTTTAAAATTGTGATGACCACTATCAAAAGTTTCGACAAATCAAAATTCTAGTTCGCCCACCATTTTTTTTTTCCTTTCCCTTTCCCCAAAGGAGTTGCTTGTTCGTTTTTTTGTTATTTTTACGCACCCAAGCACAATGCTGAATTTTCACGCGGACAACTTCTTTTTCTAGAACATGTGCAGAGTAATAAAATAATATAGGTATTATTAAATAAAATCGACAGGCGAGCGGAAACAGGCGGCAATCCGACAAGACAAAATTTTTACATTGATGAATTAAAAATCTTTGCTTTTTAAAACAAAAAATCTTCGTTAATACATATGAAAGGCTGCGTTCAGGCGTAGACATTAAGAAAATGTGATAATTTAGAAAAAAAAAATGCAAATATGTTGCATTATCACCCCTGACTGACTGTGACTGGACCCTATTCAATAGAATAAGGTCCAGTCTTCTTTTTTGCGCAAACATCCTTCTGTGGTATACAAGCCGAATGCTGCTAAAAAGCGTAGACACTACGAAGTATGCTCAACTCGCGGATGTAGAACGGTCCTTGCTCAGCGTCATTATGATGTTCTGTATAACCATTTATATAATAAAATAAATAAACTATGCACCATTGCTCCCATGTGCCTAAATAAATGTAAAAAAAAAAAAAAAAAATTGAGTGGTATAATTGAGTATTGATTAATTGAGTGTTTATTGTAGTAAATCTTCAGTCCCATCGTAACTCAGTTATGTAGTAACTACTGAGTTCCGATGGGACTGAAGATTTAGATGTATCAATCGCTTAACCTAATGTAGTTAATAAAGTCATATATTTATAATTATATTTATACAGGACTACATAAACACAAGTTTTCACCATATTTATCTCTCTCTCAATACATACACATAGGTACTTTAATAGGCCACTTTTACACAATAGGCGTATTTGCTAGTAAGTAGTTATCATGATACAGGAGGATGCTGGCACCCTAAACACAAGTTAAATCTTACTTTGGGTGCCAGAGTTCGTCGAAATTACTTTATCCCTTAGTTGTAACGCTCCATAGTGTTTAGATAAGTGTTTTTGTACAACTGAAGTTAATAAAGAAACTTCCTTTTTTTCTAAGATCGTAAAGGCGACAATGGGACTTGCCATGTCAGCAGCTTTTCCAGTATGCGTCGACTGCACAACTATACAAGCAAAGTCGATACTTCCTCGGAACAGTTTTACGTTACGTTTGTCAGATTGTAAAAGCATTCGACATAAAAATATATTTCATCGGACATGATGTTATAATTATAGTTTTACTAGCTTCCGCCCGCGGCTTCGCCCGCGAGGTATGTCGATAAAAACTATCCATGCAATTTAGCTCACTGCCAAATTTTATCGACATCCGTTCAGTGGTTTAGGCGTGAAAAGGTAACATACAGACAGACAGACAGAGTTCGAATTTATGATATTAATATGGATTTGAAGATTTTGCATCATCATCATAATCATTTCAGTCGAAAGATGTCCACTGTTAGATATAGGCCTCCCCAGAGCGTGAACATTAAACAGGTGTAGGTACTTACCAGTGCCCTGTTTATCAAAACTTACAACCCTTGTATTACAAGCAATTTTTCTTGTAAAAGTTTTACAATTAAGTGTTTATCAAAACTACACGTGTAAATTACAGGTTACATTACAAGTGTCGTTATTTATTTAACAAGTATATTTTTACACTTTTATTTGTGATTTTGTTGATCAACAAATCCTTTGTAAGTTACGTCTACGTTACTTGTAGAAAATCAAGTCAAATTTTGAGAGCGTCCGGCGACTCTCCATTCCGTCTTACAAGTTTACGAGTATCAGGCTTAGTACCGCAATCAATTTATAAATTCGATTTTATTTTATAAAATGTGGTCAAGTGATGCAAGTGATTAAGAAAATATTAGAATTACGGAACCGAAAACATATAAAAAAAGAATTGACTGCGGTCATGCGGGAGTTGACCTATGAATTTAACTTTTTTCTTTCTTTTCTCTACTACTCATATTCTACTACTTCCTATTGAATAATCCACAAATTATCAATTTTTGAATAATTCGTTGGATGATACTTCTCTTTTTTATCGCCCCATCCATATTAGGCACAGACAATATAGGTTCAGTCATGCGGTAGAGCATGACTGCCTCATTGGTCTCGTGGTTGCAAGCGCATCTGCTGAGGATGGGGTCCTGGGTTCGATTCCCGGCTCGTACAAAGTGTTATTTGGTTTTCCAGTAGGAATTTCTTAGGCCGGAGTTGGGAAGTTGACTGGTTAATACCCCCGTGGTTCGGAAAGCACGTAAGTAAAGCCGTTGGTCTTGCGCCTGATCTCTCTCCGATCGTGTCAGATTCGGCAATCTGACACGATCGGAGAGAGATCGGAAAGGAACCTCTCCGATGGGACGGCTCCCATCGGAGAGGTTCCTTTACTCTCATAGTCACCTTTATTTGCTATCACACTTGTGCACTATAATACCTCCTGTGTACCTGGCTAATCTCCGTTGAGATTGGCCATCGTGACCGAAATCAGGCAGGAGGCGATTATAAGTAGAGAATATTCAAACATACAAAATACCGCGAGAAGATAATATGACGGCATACCTTTTTGATTTTAGAACTCACAAGTAGAATTTACAAGCGCTCAATTTTACAATACATTGATCGTGATACACGTGAATTGCATATTCATTTCTTAAAAAATAGGCTTCATAACTTAGCAAAAACACGTTTTTATCCGTTAGGGTCGTCTACTGATTAATTATATAGGATCAAACCTTTTGCTGACAAAACTGGGTCGCAAATCTACTAAAAAGTAAGATATTTCCTTCCATAATCCGTAATATTTCATCGTTTATTGAAACCGAAATGTGTGCAAAAATCGATCATCGAAGTAGTCATATGTTTTTTTTTGTCAGTTTCAGTTTTAAAATTGAAAAAATACTCGTTTCATGCATAATATTTACTTTGTTTTAAAACTTTATTCATTTACATGGGTGATACTAATTGTGATTGTCGCAAAAAAAAAAACAAAATGCAGTAGTCTAATTGTATTTTCGATAAAAAAATCGTTCAAATTTACGTAATGTTTACATAGCGCATTCGTGACCTAGAGCCTTATTTGTGTCCGGTGCCAATGGGCCGTAACTCGATCTATTAGGTATAGGCTGGATTTTCCCCGATGACAAAGTACATTAAACGCTAATAGGATCCGCTGGACCAGGAGCTCGTTACTCGCAGGCTAACACGATCTAAAAACAATTTCAGATTGTATCACAATATTATGAGCGATAGGATTTCATATATCCCTTCCGTATTTCATTCACAATAGTAGTCTTCATTCTAATATTTTTATGGGGAGTATTTTCGCATTTGTGTTCGTAAAGTGTTTATTTTGAATCCTGCAAACTTAAGGGTATTTAATATTATTCGAACGATGTTACCCCATTAGAGAGTGTGTGTAGGTGGGAATGATGAGCTTCAATGGGAGGTGATGGTGATGGAACATTAGTGGATATAGACTGAGATTGGAGACTGTAGTAACACACCTGAATGGCAGACAGTAGTAATTAGTATTTATTCGTCACTTGACACACATTAAGTTTTACAACAACCGACCTGTCAGAAAATATAGGTACCTTTGTATGAAATTAGTTCCATTAATCACAGTACTCACGGGAATAAATGAGCAATTAAACAGTGCTATGCCCAATAAAAGTCTTCATAACACTTTGGAATCCTGTTGTTATCATAGATACAGTTTCCCAACTTGTAAAAATATCAACATACGATTTGAGAACCTCCTCCATTTTTAAAGTCGGCTAAAGATGAAAACATTCACAAACTATTTAATAACACGTTAGGAAGTCGCGTCGTGTACAGAACCCCATTGAAATACTAGTGCAGTCACATTCTGGCTACTCATTTGTGATTTGAGGTTGTGACACCTTACTTTTTAAAAGCGTCGTGGACAATTGGCCCTATTATAATCTGGGTAGGTAAAGCTAGAGTTTCCTAGGTTAAAAAGAAGAGCGTTGACCACTACATGTGGCCTTAATGTAAAAATACAAAGCGGGAAACGTTAAGGCTCCTACAAACAGGCGTGACACGCGATATAATCGCGCGCGACACAAAGGCACCGCTCGTTGCGACTTGCGGTGCCTTTGTGACGCGTGTCGTGTCGCGCCTGTTTGAAGGAGCCTTTATTCTAGAAAACCGTACTTACAGTTTCAGAACGCGGCTAACGTCAAAAACGTACCGATCTCTACGCCGAGTACTTAGTCACTATTATTTGGATTCCGTAAAGGAAAATCACAAGGATTTCTGTGGACGTAATAATATGCATCAGCCACGCCATTTTACCTGATTTCCATTATCTAATCATAAACAATCATAGGTTTTCCCAGGCTGAGCACTTTCCTTAGAAATAGTAGACTTGAAACAATCGATATGGATTCAATAGTATTCATCGTACTTAATTAATTCTATTTTCTGCATATTTCATTGTCATGGATGCCTTCTAGCCGTTGGATACTCAAAATAATAGTTACTAAGAAATTATTAAAGAGGCTATCTATCAATCAATCTCAATATATAAATCTTATTCTGTTTATGAAATATCTTTTAAATTGGTCCAATATTGGCGGAGACAATAGAAGAGAGCCAAACCTCGAATTATGACTTTTTACTTAGGCTTTTTCAAAAAGCCTCTCCGACCGCATTTCCTCTTAAGACGGAGCAACGATTATTGTTGCTTCAACTTGTTTTCATAATCAGCCTATAATGTTCCCACTGCTGGGACTGGGAGTGGGCTAATATAATCTACCACGCGGGCTCAGTACTGGTTGGTAGATGTCACATGTCTTCGAATTTTTGGTTCTAGGACTAGGTTTCCTCACGGTTTCCTTCACCGTTTTGAAAGCAGTGGGGATGAAATTACACAAAGTAAAGTGCCTGCCTAGGTTCGAACCCACGACCTACAACTCGTCGGGGCCATTACCACTAAGCCACCACTGCTCTAACTACCAGTAACTAGTATGTCACATGCATTTAAATTGCACCGTGTAAATCAGGCTTAAGTGTAAGATATTTATGCTCGTGACTGTACGAATATCAATAACTTTGTAGGTACAAGAAGTACGTTACTCCTGCTGTCCTTTAGGCAACGATAAACGTTCATTGGCTTGGCGTAATTAAAATCCTTGAATATTGTATACCTACTTTTTATGACCCTTTTTACTAGCATACATTATGAGGCACTGAAAACAACACTTAAGTGCAAAAACAATTTGTCAAATCGTAAGGTAATGTTTTAGTTTACAAATGATCTAAAAAAACCTAAGATTTGTGGTAGTTTGAGGCAAAGACAATTAGCATATTGTAGTACAGTACAGTATTTTGACGTGTTTCATACTGGCTTTATGGGTGGATGCGACCATGTATTGCCACAATACATAACTTTAGTGCCTGTGTCCCAGTTGAGTGACCCTGAGGTCTTTGTAAGCTAACGTCTTCGATATGATAATACCCAGACGCAAAAACCGCATCAAAAAATCACATGTCGTAAGTGATACTTTCGCAGCAGAGCCATGCCATTTGCCAATGACGCACTAATGACGTGATTATCGCAATTTTACCTCAGTATACCGTATGGTTCAGTCAAGCGGGCGTGGAGGGATTCCCCAAACGATCTCTAAACCACCACTTTCTGTTCGTTTTTGTTACCCACTTGCACGCCATACATGCAGTATGGGAAAACCAGATGAAGATGGGAAAAGTAATTGATATTCACTTTTTTAGTTTGTAATAGTTACTTCGATGTTCACACCTAACAAAGAGAGACAGACTAAAGACAAAGGTTACGCACATAATAAAAATAAAAAATGAACGCAATCATAATTATGTACTTCCGTTACTTAAACAAGTGCCTGTTAAGTTGGCAAAGTTGAATAAAGCGAACTATCACGTAGGCATTGTTGAAGAGACGGCGAGTGGTGATATAACCGGGCATGTGCACACTGATGCACCGAAATAAGGACATTGAACCGACACCATATAAAGCCATGTCAATGTTCTGCGGATTGTATAATTTTTATGTTACTAGAGGTCCGATTGAACAGTGTCTTAAAAATATGTATATTGTAGTACCTTTATGTATATGCACCAAAGAATCGGCATCATATTGTTTTGTTTTGAAAATTGAAATGAATGAGAAAAAATGCAGTTTGAATGCAGATGGCGTCAGACTCTAGACCTACCCTAATGGAAAAAACTTCTCGTAGCATTTCTTCTCACACTTATGAATGCAGCACACAAAACAATCTAGTGCGTAAACCAGAACATCCAACACACGTGCCTCACACTGAAATGATGATCAAATACATGATTTATCACAAACATAATATTGCAAATATTTAGACAGTTCATCATGATGTAGATTTATTCATCCATTCTCTCTAATCGATCGATTTTAACGTCACAACTCTGATAGGAATAATCGAATAGATTATTGAAAAAAATCGTAACACCTCATTAGTATGACCGGTGTCCGGTGCGGCCTTCTAATTATAATAATCGGTCTGATGTGACGTCAGGGCATGTTTTGGCATTGGTCGATGTCGCGTAACGTGTGTCACTCACTTATTGTCGAATAACGTGGTTTTTGTGATTTACCTTGCGTCGGCGTGTTATTAATTCAGTTGACTGCTCGAGTTTGCGGTCACATCCGATGATTCTCTCATTGTACACTCTGATTGGATGTTTTTTTTCCCTACAGCTTCTTTACACTATAGTATTTATATTCCTTAATTAACATAATGATGCGACAATTAATTGAACTAATGTTTACATTTGTGGTAATGGCAATACACAAAATTATACTGACAAAAAAGTGCACGTGCGCATAAAATATTTTATATACAGTGGCCACAGTTAATCTCTTTATTATTAATATTATTACTTACTTATTTATTATTTGTGTATTATTCTTTACGGCAACAAAATAGATTTAGTAATTTCTTTCTTTTTTAAATGTTCATTTTTGTTTTCATGTAGTTTTGTTTTTTCAGCCGACATGTACTCTATGTAATATTATAAGTGACAAAATTATTGTGAATAAGTTGTTAGAGTGCCATAATTAAATAAATATGATCCGTCTAGTAGACATGTCATTAAACTTTTATAAGATGCATTTATTTTGCATAATAATTGCGCTGTAACTACTTAGATACTTACAGTTTTTTTTTTTTAAACTGCTAATAGTTTTAGGTGTTGGAAGTACGATTGTTCAATTCTTGGCTTTTATAGCAGATTTATAAAAGTTAACAATGATGTAATCAAACGCCGTATTTTAACTGAAGCAGGGCAAGGATTGCAATTTTTCTTAGTAACTACAATAATTGGGCTGTTTCTTAACAAAGCTATTGATAAAAAAAGTAAAAGAATATCTGCTATCAACAATGGTATTCGTTCATAATGATAAACAGAATATTTGGTAATAAAGAAAAACCAATAGCAACATCAATTTAAATAAGTAACCAAGATAAGTAATACAAAGCTAATTAAAGGTTTTCACTAATAGCTAAATAAATTGGACCCGTGTAGATACGCCTCTGTTTTTAAAAGCATTTATAACAAGAATACTATCTACCTGCATTATGTACCTTTATTTTGATTGCTTTAAATATGATAGCGTACGTTCCATTTTATTGTTTGACGTCTTAATGTAACCAATTAATTTAAATTTTACCTTAACAAAGAGCATTTTTTTAAACCCCGACGAAGAACCAACGTAGGCAAAATAAACTAAATATTTACATTTACAACGGTACCTACCTAGTAGATACCTACCATGTGACCTTGTACATATTTACATAATGTAATGTAAATCATAGCAAATTAAATAAATAAATTAACATTTAAGATAAATGAGTACATACATTTATCTTTAGTGTTAATTTAGATACTTAAACACATTTATTTACACACAAAAAAAAACTATGGTTCGTAAAACGAACCAAAGTTTTTTCTACTAGATTAATGGTAAGAGACCGGAAATTTTGTTTCGTCTATGAAGTTATCGGAATTAAAAGATAATTATATCGATGCTCCAAAAAATAATAATGAAATTAAATAATCCGCTTTGGCTTTATTTTATTACCTTAATAAAGGGTGTTTATCTAAGCTCCTGTAGACAAACATAATTATTATTTCAGTAAAAGAAAAAACTTTAGAACAAACGATAAAGAAAATAAATTACAAGACTTTAGGTACCAACCTAATATAAAAATATCATACACACAATCGCTTTGTAGCTGACATTTGCTTTAGATTGTTTATCAAACATTTGAACCAGTTGAAAATTATCGTTAAACCATGTGGCGGTAACTTATACGTCTATTAAATGGTAATTATATAAATTCATCTCGAACGATAAGGCAACCACAATGTTATCTTCAGCGTAACATCTTACCAGTGACGAAATACTGCACACTACCCATAATAAATGATTACCTGTTACTTTTAGTTTAAAAATAAAAATAAGCTTGCAAAATCTTCGCGTAGCACGCGTAGCGATTAGGTGATTCCCGTAGGGATAAGCGTAGCAGCCCGTAGCCGTAGCAAATTTGGGTCTACGTAACGCTACGCATCACAGGTAAAACCAATCTATGACACATTAGATGATCTTTCTTGGGGATTTTATTGACTAAGAAAATATAGGTTAATTAATCTTTGCCCTTGATAAAAATTAATATTTTTCAAAAGTAAGTTAAGGTAAATAATCATCGCCTCCAATTCATTCAAATATTTCTTACAAAAAAAAACTGTTTAACTTCACCGTTTTAATACTATTTAGTGAATATTAGTGTGTTCAAAAGATTATGATCGTTCAAATTTATTCTAGTAAATACCACTCTAAACGACTGCCGAAAAGTTAATAATATTTTTAATACTCAAGATTTTATCGAACATTATTATTTACTTAACCTATCTATAACGTCACAGTCATTTATTTAATAGTTTCAACAGTTTACTTCCGAGTTTTAATAAGGCCATTTCCGAACAAGAATAAGCTTTGGAGATATGGACATAATTTAGAAGCGGCGGATTTTTGAAAAATCTGGAGGATTAGGTTGTGATTGGTTGGTGGCTGGTGGATGAACCTGATGATGCTGGGTTAGGGCCGGGGGATGCCGGCGGAGCGGAGTCGGGCGCAAGAGGGGCGCGGGCGGCGCGCGGGGCACGGATCATGACGCATGCGCGACGAAAGGCGCTGCGGGGTGGGAGGCGTGCGCCTAACACTATTTAAACTGTTCTTACGAACGGTCATCATGCATTGGTCTGTTTGCAATCCAAAGTTTAGTTAGCTATAGTAATACGACAGCTCGAGTCGCAGACAGACAGGCACAGAAGCCCGTGGTCGAGACAAAAAGCTCTCGCAGACAATACGCTAGCTAACCGCGCAGTGAACCCCTCGTTCAGGCCCGTCAAATACCAGTGGTGTGTCGTGAGAAGATAAGAAAGAAGCCATGGCCGTCGCAGCTGCCCAGAAGAACCGTGAAATGTTCGCCATCAAGAAGTCCTACAGCATCGAGGTGAGGAGCTGCAGCAGCCGGCCTGCACGCGCTCGCAACGCGTTGCCAGCTCGTTTTATACTCCTAGTCATCACACACACATTTTATCACCACTCATCTTAAATTACCATCATAAAAAATATTTCTCTCCCATCATCAAAGAGCATGTTTCTAAATTGTTTGCAAACAAAGCAGCCGTCACAACATTATAACAAGTTATTGTTTACGGTCAAATATTTGTCTTAATAATTTTGAACATCAATTGATTTATAGTTTAAATAATCTAATAACTAAACAATTTTAAAGTAGTAATTCATTTTGGTTACATTAATTCATTAGTAGCATAAATCGTAATTGGTAATAATTGAGATGTCCTAAAAACCAACAATTAACTTTATCCACTGACAGCCTAGAGAGATAATTGCAATGAAAAACGCATGGTATAGCAATTCCTGTATTAACAGCAATTTGACTGACTTAAACAAAGAAACCAATGTTTTACCACTTGTAGGGGGCTTTAAACGTGCTTAATAAAAAAATTATAAAATAACTTCAGTCTTTCACAAAGCAAATTTTAGTAGTGTTCAGTTGCCACAATTTTTTATAGTGACATTATTAAGATGGGGCACATAAATAAAGTAAAACTAATATTAAAATAAAATCTCGATTATGATTAGTAGCAAATTAGATGTTAATCAGGTCGTCATCAGATAATCGCTATTGCTTACTAATAACTTGTCAAATTCGCCCTTGTTCTACTCTATAACAATGAACATCAACAACCTTAACTGAACGAGGCAATTTCCCAATAATTTACATAAACTTAGAAATCCATAAGAAGCCTTTTATCACGGAATTCATCGAGAGATTAAAAAAAAATGTTGTTTACTTACACACCAAAATAACAGTGAGAAAGTAACGAGCAAGATAATAATTTAAACATATATTTTCGCTTTTAAATTCGTCGCTTAATTTGAGAGTCGTTCGGGTCTCATTACGCGATGCAGACAGGGTATGTACAACGTTGTTATTGTGGACTGTAATTAATTCACTGTTAATGTGACAAAGACACTTTCTCGGCGAAATCGCATCTTCGTGTGACAAATTGCGTAATACAAACAACAATATGTTCTAAATAAGTCATTGTTCCACATAAGACGAATATGTAGCCTCAACACTTACCTATTACAACAACAAAAAACAACTCTTATCAATCTCTTCATTGTTTATGAGCAGATTAATTAGCATTGTGAATATTCAACGCGTCGTCGAGTCGTAATAGTTATCTCACGTAGGCTACTACGTAGGGTACTTTGTATTGAATAATCACCTGTGGATTGTTTACTATAGTACAATATTTCTATCGTGCTTTTATGGTGGTAGTACTACAAAGCTTATGCGAAATTTTGTAGCGAATATTATACAGAGCATGTACGCATCGAGTCCAGTTTGCAATGTTTTGACTTGGTGACCAGCAAAATTAATTTTAATAGCTTTGTGCCTACATGCTCTGAATTGCATTGCGATCATTTCCAAAATTGTTTTGCTTCTTTTAAGTTATTTAAACGCGCTGTGCGATAAATTTAACTGTCTATCATGCTATGATTATCTTTATTTTATGATTGGTGGCTGAATGATTGTATTTCCTTGACCGTCGAAGGTCGGAATGCAAGGCGGTGCGACACTCACCGAGTCCACTGCAATCAGCCAACATCGTTAAAATTCTATCAAGGGACACGATGGGCACAATTAGCTTTTCACACCTGCTCTAACGCACCAAAATCGAAGCTGATCTACAAACGAAAATATTACCGGCTCGATTTTTTATTGCACTAGAATCGCACTCGATTCACAATTAATTAGACGCCGTCACGCAAAGTGCAGAACCTGAGAACGCGGTCTACAATCATATCGAGGTCACTCAGGCACGCCCTTGACCAACACAAGTTATTTGGTGCACTTAGATGTTTGTTTAAAGAGACTCACATCAATTACCCATTTTCCACATGTAGCGGTCAAAAAAAAACTTCCTTATCGTGAATAAACACACGGAAAGAATATGCATTCTGCTTAATTATCGCTTTTGTTTAAAAATATCGTGACTTTGAGATCAAATCAGTGGTAAATACAATTCAACTCAACACTCGTGCATGCCGAAACGATAAAACACCCAAATTTGATGTTCTGCAACGTTATATCGATTGAGTGCTCGTAGGTACATGGAGTACATTGGAGGGTGGATACAGGTCGGGCCGCACTCTGACTTGGCTTAATTACCCGCCAACCGATTGGAATGGTGAAGTGGCCACTCGGGCACACCAAGGCTATATCAACCGGATTCCGAGTCCTGTCCGCTCCAGTTAGGCGGACCTTTAAATTTACAATACAGCGCGCGACACAGTTTCCGCAATCTTGTAACACTTACTACGCTTACAAGGCTTCTGTTTACTACTGCTACAAGAAAATGTATTGGACCTTTGGAAAAAGCTTTTAGGTCACGTAATTACTAACTTCGTTGCATTTCAGGGGCTCGGTAACAATAGTGAATGATTAGCGCAACCCTTGACATACATAGTTAGGCCCGCACGGCCACTCTAGTGGAAAATGCTAGGTCTCGACGCCCGCGCACTGCCAGCCAGCGCGTCAGCACCGCTCCTTAGCGCTCGCAACGGAAATTACGCTGTCACCGACACAACATATCAAACTACACACTAGTCAAGGAAAACAGCAGTTATCACACGAAACGCGCGCGTCTACGACACTGATATTATTCTCTGATAACAGTCCCGGAGTTTTTTTTAAACAGATATATCTTTTCCATAGTAGGTATTTGTTTATCCTAGGGACTACGAGTATAAACTAGTATGATCACTCTGACATCATCAGCATGAACATAAACGTTTCATAATATCAAAGTGCAGACTTGCAATTAAAGTATTGAAGGAGTATTGATAATAGACCGTCTTTGTTTCGCGACAGAGCTAAGTAAAGACATGAACGAGCGAACGTCGCATTGTTACAAGAATCAAGTCGTGTAGTCACAACTCTCGAGCTGTATAATTGGCTCCATTTGAGCGCAGCGGACCAGAAAGTCGCGTTCCTTTGAAAGATTTCAGTCGCACGACTTCGCGTCCGGAGCGAGGCGCAAGTTGGGTATAATGGGAGCACTTTACACCCGGCCACACTCAGGAAATAAGCTTACGAACTTCGTAAAAGCAATTCCTACTCTCACATGAAATATAATGCGATGTGACCGCTTTATATTTATAAGGATTTAGAAGATCAAACTGTTTTAGAGACGACTCCTTTGTGCTCGCTCGCTGAAGTGTAGACGTTTCTCGCCCACGCCTCAGCCTTTTCATTTTATAGTAGGTATTTCCTTCAGAACTATTAGGTACCTATGGCACTAACTAAAAAAATAACGATCCACGCTACGATATAACATCAACAACAATTTTAATTTGGACAACACATAGAAGATTGGTAATTAATTACCGATGATACTCCGACAATAGACATAATTGCATACTGCGTTAATAGAGCTATACTATCTCTACACTTGTCAGTCAGATCATTAATTAGTCGGACATCTTGCATAAACTCACACTTCATTCAATCATTATTCCATTGTCAAGTTCCATTTACATATAAATAATTGTAAATAAAGATATTTCTGTGCTGAAGAACCATTGTATTGTTTCAGAATGGTTACCCGTCTCGTCGCCGTTCGCTTGTGGACGACGCCAGGTTCGAGACACTTGTTGTTAAACAGACCAAACAAAGCGTTCTTGAAGAGGCTCGCGCCCGCGCCAATGGTAAGTCAATCAAGGATGCAGATAAACACAACAATCAAAAGAAACCAGTGAATATGTAAACCACTTGTATTTAAAAGAGTATCTACATACGAAATCTGGGCTTCGGAACGGGCAACACTAGCTTCAACTTGCTGACTAACTGTCCGACTACTAAACAATTAAAAAGTAAACGGTTTAATTGAGACACTCGAGAAACTACCATCGATCCTTGAAAACTCGACCACCACGAATGAACCCAATTTCACAACTCCAAGATTTAATGACCTCTCGTTTAAAGCATGTGATATTAAGTAGCATAATGAAAGCAAACTTGGTTTTGAAATCGGAATAAATTCACCGTGATAAGAATAATGTTGTATCAGGGACGCTCCGTGTGACCGAGGCCCGAATCGAAACCGTAATTTTTCTTTACGTTTATTATCATTCTATCCTTATTTTTTCGTTCCGTTAGTTTCTATTATTTTCTTATTTTTGTTATTTTTCTTTTTTAATTTAGACTCTGGCTTGGATTCCGATTTTATCCAAGACGGGATTCATATTGGCAATGGTGATAACTCCCCGACTGTCGAAGATGGAACCCAACAAGATGAAACTAAGAACGGTCATCTCGGTAATTGTCTTTTATGTTCATTTGACTAATATTTGTTACTTTTATTATTTTGTTTATTTTTTTTTACTTTTATTTTATTTTCGTTTCTTTAGCTGATGCTGATATCGGTGATGATGCTGGAAAAACGGACGACGGTCAGTATTTTCATAGTGTATTTTATTTAACGACACTTATTTTTATTAAATCGTTGCATCGTGTTGAACGTGTAATGTTTTTGCAGACTATACTCTGACCGAGGAAGAAGTGATCCTGCAGAACGCTGCAAGTGAATCTCCCGAGGCAGAGCAGGCTATCCAACAAGCCGCGCTACTGCTGCGCATGCGAGATGGAATGGGCTCCCTGGCACGCATCCTCAAGACCATTGACAACTACAAGGGATGCGTCCAGCATCTCGAGACTCGTCCGTCCCAACTCACCGGTGTCCAGTTTGATGCTCTCGTGAAAGTGAGCATGTCTCGCATCAACCTACTGCAACTTATCAGATCTCTTCGTCAGTCAACCTCTTTCGCTGGAGTTAACCTCGTATCCGAGAACAACATGTCAAGCAAAACCCCGTGGTTCCCTCGCCACGCTTCGGATCTCGATAATTGCAACCATCTAATGACCAAATATGAACCTGAATTGGATATGAACCATCCCGGTTTCGCCGACAAGGATTACAGGGAACGCAGGAAGCAAATCGCTGAGATTGCTTTCGGTTACAAATACGGAGACCCAATCCCACACATCAGTTACAAGGAGTCTGAGAACGCTACCTGGCAGCGAGTGTTCAACACCGTGCTGGACCTGATGCCGAAGCACGCCTGCAAGGAGTACAAAGTAGCGTTCGGCAAGCTTCAAGAGGCAAACATCTTCGTGCCGCAGCACATTCCTCAGCTGGAGGATGTGAGCAACTTCCTCCGCAAGCACACCGGCTTCACGCTACGTCCTGCCGCTGGTCTCCTCACCGCCCGCGACTTCCTCGCTTCCCTGGCCTTCCGAGTCTTCCAATCTACCCAATACGTTCGCCACGCCAACTCGCCTTTCCACACTCCTGAACCGTAAGTATCATGCACTTTGAGTTTATAGCTTGGCAATCATCCTGATTTTTTACGAATTAAAATCTGTATCTACATATACATATGTTAATAAGTACGTTTTCATGATAATTACCTACGCGGAAATACGGGTATGGATATGACCGAATTATTCATTAACGATAATTAAATTAGGTTCAAAATGATTGCCTTGACGCGTCTCTTTACGGAAATGTTACGCAACCAGTCCTTGTTGATGTTATGTAAATTGAACAAAAATCATAACCGTATATAGAACAAACTACTTAATTAATTAGGTACAAGTATGTACACGTATTCTGTTTCAATGCAATTTTTACGAGTAAGTAATTTATTATGTCTAGGCGCGCGAATATTCGGCATCCTTGAACATAAAACAATTTGCGAGTCCGAAGAGAGGATGGCGCAGTGTCGTGATGGAACTGTAACTTTGTTAAATTGCTTGCTTATTATATAACTAAGTTACACTTTACGACTGTAGGAGCCAGGACTTTGATATCAAGGGCTATAGTTATAAATGAATTGCCACTTTCCATCAACTGCATTGTACTTTGTGGACGATAGTATTAGGGTGTTTTTAAATAAAATTAGATGCAATCCATTGAAGATAGGATTAGCCAAAATATAACAATGATTTCTTTTTGCAGCGATTGCATTCACGAGCTGCTTGGACACATCCCTCTCTTGGCCGACCTCAGCTTCGCCCAGTTCTCGCAAGAGATCGGACTTGCCTCTCTTGGCGCTTCGGACCCTGAAATCGAAAAGCTCTCTACTGTAAGTTTCGAGCCTAGAAGCTCTAGTTGAATAACTTATCATTATAACATTTTATTTGTGCCAATGCGAATATGTAAATTTTGTGAATGGGCCCAGCTGTTGCGAAATTTATCTGAACAGTGTTGCTGCATTAATACGCCCGATGGCGGTGCATTATAAACGATGTTGTCTTGTCTCAGGTGTACTGGTTCACCGTTGAGTTCGGCCTGTGCAAGGAGAACCAACAGCTGAAGGCTTATGGTGCCGCTCTCTTGTCCTCCATCGGCGAGTTGCTGCATGCACTCAGCGACAAGCCGGAACTGAGACCATTCGAGCCCGCGTCTACCTCCGTGCAGCCCTACCAGGACCAGGAATACCAACCCATCTATTACGTAGCCGAAAGTTTCGAAGATGCCAAAGATAAATTCAGGTAATTGTAGCAATTGAATCTGACGATGTGTAGAAAAATATGTTAATAATTTTTGCACAGTTAAACTAACCTTTTGTTTTACTTGGCACAGACGCTGGGTGTCGACCATGTCGCGACCCTTCGAGGTGCGCTTCAACCCGCACACAGAGCGCGTGGAAGTGCTGGACTCCGTGGACAAGCTGGAGACGGTCATCTGGCAGCTCAACACCGAAATGCTGCACCTCACCAACGCCGTGAAGAAGCTCAAGGACTCGCACTTCGAGTAATCAGCCTGCCCGTAGTACACTTCCATGGTTCATTGCACGCGGCCTCGCCGCATTCTGTATAGCTAGTGATATAATAGATGTAAGACTGTTGTTGGCGTGTGTGGAGCGTATGTGTGAGCGATTGTGAAAACCATCCGATGGTACTTCGTTGAATTCCTTTTTGTACCTTATTGTATTATTTATTATGCCAGCTCATTGCCCGGGTCACGGAAACTGCACGGAACTCCCGATTGCCCATTTACGGAGGCTGTGTGCGTTTACCGAGACCTTTACTATTATTAGTATTAATTTATAATTTAATGAAACACAAATAAATAAAAAATGGAGCACCAAAAATATATAAAAATGAATCATAAAAATAAATATGCGTTTGCGTGGAATACGATGTTTCATTTAGCAACCTCACGAATGTCTCCAAGAGACTTACCACCAGTTATTTACAGCTAGAGTTCACTTGAACTTTGCCAATAAAGCTATCTTACAGTTACACACTTACCTACATCCAATTTATTATTTAACTATTTGCATCCAATATGTTACTGTCGCTCTAGCAAAATATATAAATATATCATGATCCTACATTTATAATTAATTTAAGTATTTATTACAACTCCTTTGAAATGTGGTAGTTAATTCGCCTAATCAATTTGAAGCCGCAAGCTTTATACTAGAGCTTTATCTCAATCAGACTTAAAAGACATTTAAAAGCAAAATTAAATAAATGGAAGTGATTCGTGAAGGCATGAAGCAATCAGTGAGGCGACGGGTCTCGGAGCCTCCGAGCACACGGGTACCTAATAAGATTTGTCGCCCTCTGAGGAATACGACCGAACCAAGTATTCGAACCTAATCGGATTGTGAAAAAGAGAATATTAATTGATTTTTAAGACACTAAAAAAGGAAGTTCTATGAAAGGAAGACATTAAAACGTACATAAGAAAATCTTTATACTACTTCCTTCCTATCCAATTAGCACTGTTATAATTATAACTTTTGGAGGGTAAAGCTAATAGGTCGCACCTCATTATTGATACACTCACACATTGGTTACAGCTTAAACAGCAAGACGTGACTGTAGGAATTTAATAAACGCATTTAAGGCCTAGATTCTGCTTTATTTAATTTTAACTTGCATGAAGGTTATTTAGTAACTAGTTAACGACGAGCTAACCTGTTATAGTTTTATATTTTATATTGTCTGTTGAGTGCCTTCGCGATAGTTTTTAGTACTTGTAGAATTTAAATTACCCTCGATGTGGTTTTGATTACTTTTTATAGCAATCAAGTTTTGGCTTAATTGATTACCTATGTTGTTCCAAGTGATAACTCAATGCAGGTATTGTAATACAACTTGGCTTAGCTGGCGATTGGTCACATAAAGTACCTAGTGATTTTAACACTTGCAGTAATAGATTAGCCCCCTTACTAATAGTCTGTATAGTTACACAACGCTTTGTCTTCTTCTTTTGAAAGTAAATTTACTGACGACTGAAAGAGAGAAATCGGTGTGAACTATTCATCTGATACCTATCATAAGTTTATAAGTAAGCTGGTAAGAATACCTATTATTTTTGTTTTTTTTTATCAGTGACAACTATTAGCTCACAACAAACTTACCTATAGTCTCGTTTATATAATCTTCTCCCAGGTAGCTACGATAACATAACAATAAACTCAATAATTTTCAAATCAGTAGGTAGATCGCAGAGCAAACTGGAGCGCGAGAGTCAACAAGAGCATAGGGAAACTCATGTAAAAAATCGTAATAATAAAAATTAAGTGTAGCGTAGTTAGCGGTGCGTTGACATTAAGCGAGCAAGTGGAGAGGCACGGCCTCAAGTCGAACAAGGGCGCAGGCGCAGGCCGCGCGGCCATTCGAACAAAGCCGCCAGTATCGCGGCCGAGCGTACGGCTATCGCGTACGCAATATACACGTAATATTTGCGCACTTGTTGAACACATGCGAACCAGAACAATAATATGCTAACCTTATATAAAACATCATTCAATCTCTGTCATCTTCAAACGACCAGTGGCGAAACTATAGGGTGGCATTGGGGCAAAATGCCACGGGCCCCCAGCTAGAGGGGGCCCCCGGCCCGAGAAGGTCATGAGCACAGGAGGATCATAAGTTTATAAATTCAAACTTTTTTGAAAATGTGCAACAAAGGACATCATTCAGCTTTTGAACATTTTGTACCTACCCAAAAATTTATTTAAAGTAGCCATTTCCTTTGACGGCAAAGTGCGATCTTCTATGATGTTGTGTTATCACCCTTTTTGTCGTCTATGCTCCCGTCAAAAAAGTGAAATTAAAACCGGACGCCCATTCACAGAGTACACTATAATATACTGGCGCATTTTTGCACCATTGATGACAGAGGAACACATGGCAATGCGAAAGATCGTGCGTTTCGTAAATTTAAAAGGGATCGTATCTACTGATGGGAATATGTATATATATAATATACCCTATGTACCATACCGGGTAATATGTCTTTCATTGAATGTACGGATGGCGGCTGATAGTATGTCATGCTCACACAAATGTCTCGCTGAGGGCGGCGTGTGTGTTGGATTATTTAGCTCCCTTCAAAATGGTTTAGCTGAATGGTGCTGAACTGCTGATCTATGCGTCATGTTCGTGAACGGGCGCTGTCAGTTGAGGCTGGTCATCACTTAGCTGCCTCGGCTTATTTTTAATTATTTTAATTTTGAATTGTTGTTTTATTACTATTTGCTGTACTCTGGACGCTTTTAACGCGTACGTCTTTTTTACATTGTTCTCACGTATAATTATAAATTCAACATTAATAATGATGTAACTATTATTTTTGTAAAAATATAATTTAAAAGAGTGTGCATGGAGTTTCTTGCCCGTTCTTCTCCATAGGTACCTACGCTTTGGAATGGACAACTAGCTTCATATTTTCTGACTGACAAACTTCTTGACAATTCAAAAGCGCCTGTAAATGGTTTAATTGAAATAAATGCTTAGAGTTTGAGTTTAACTCCCGAACTTCAGTGTGCATATCATCTGCTGGATTGAAAAAATATCTGAAGCTATCGACAAATTGGATAGGGACTTGATAGTCATAAAACCTGAAGGCCAATTCTCGTAATGAGGGTTTTCGTGAAAATTTACGACACCAGTTGCCACCACTGTGACGAGAGGTCTCCCAATACAAAATATATGATGACATTCATCATTCGATTCATTCATTCGTTCATCATTCCGTCATGACTAAAGAAAATATAGGCTCTTTGACAGATGCCTGGACCTGACGTGTCAGTGCTGCCACCTAGCGAACGCCATTTCAGAAAACCCTCATTTAAAACGTTCAAAATCTAGTCGCAGTCTCATCTCAGAGACAAAGAAATGTCAAAAACTTGTCAAAATGTAGGGAAATTTGAAGTATTTTTTGACAGATTGAGACTGAGATCAGACTGTGAACGTTGTTAAAATTAGTAGAATTGCCCCTCTGGTGTGATAGATTTGAAGTAGCAGTAAAACCTAATAAGTGTCAGGCGATCAACATCGGTAGTTCTCGGAGTATGAGTAAGGTGTAAGGTGGATGGATGATACAACCTTGCCACCAGTTCACTTCAATAGTACGATCGTTCCATTTGTCCTAGGCTTGCACATTAATAGTTCTTTGAACTGGCGTGGTCAGCCAGAAAGTTACTGGAACGCTGCGGGCTCTGTACCTACCGACTGAATAATTTATTACCAATGAGTACGAAAACAGTGCTTGTGCGGTCCTTAATTTATCCTTACATTGATTATGGTGATGTGTGCAACAATGACCTGAATGCAGATGTCCTCGACAATCTTGACCGTCTCCTCAATGACTGCATACGATTTGTTTTCAATATTCGTAAGTATGATCATCTGAAGGCCAATTCTCGTAATTTAAATTGTTCGAAATCTAGTCGCAGTCTTATCTCGGCGACAAAAATATGTAAAAAATGTAGGGAACTCAAACGTATTTTTGACAGATTGAGACTGAAATCCGACTGAACGTTCTTAAAATTACGTGAACTGCCTCTGATCTCTGCGCATCGGTCGCTTCTAATGTGGTTACCATACGCCAGAGCTGCAGAGAGCAAAGGGCGTTGACCACCTTGTTTTCTTTTCTTGACTCTCCCACTTCTCTTAGTTATCTAACCCTATTTAGCTTCTTTTAGTACATTTGTGCCAACCACAATAAAAATCTCCATTCATCAAATAATTGCTTCAGTGAAATCAACCGGTCGATTCTGTAAAAATCTCACCGTGAATACTTAGGTGATGTGAGTTTGTTTTTGCTGGGAATTGTCACTAATGATAGCTCACTCCACGCTCACTTCACCTAAGTTTTCACGGTGAGATGCTTACAGAATCGCACTGCAGGATGGCAACCAACCGATCATCCTTTAAACCAAAAGTTCACGGGCACATTCGTAAGAATCTGGCAGTATCATCACAACGTTAATGTTTTCCCATCGTTTGTCTAATTTTTTGGACAGGACCTCATGCTCAGCAGTAGCGCATGCGACCACTAGACCAACGAAGCAGTCAGGTGTTAAATTTTGTAGGGGCAAATATGAAATCTACGCGGAAAAAGTCACGGGAGAAGAGCTAGCAAAAAAAAACTACAGTAAAACGGGGTGAATAGGGATGCAGGGGTGAATTGGGATGAAACTTTAAAATGGATTTTAACATTGAAATAATATAGTTTATTTGCCAAAAAGGACTCTAATGTGTTTACTATATTATAATTAACGATTAAGTGTGTGTCTTGGCAACAAACTATAATACATCAACGTTAAAATCCATTTTAAAGTTTCGTCCCGATTCACCCCTGTACGGTATAACGTTAGTTGATCATTGAGGGAGGGCCCCATCCCTTGAATTTGCCACGGGCCCCAAACGGTATAGTTACGCCACTGCAAACGACTGACAGAAAAAAACGATGTTTTAGATTCGTTTATCGCGAAATATATTTAGTGATTTGTGGTAAAAGTGGACCTAAGAATCACTACACACTACACTGCGATTATTATACTGCGACATTTCGAGGATCAGCTTCTTTTGAGTCATTGCTGGTGATTTTCCGAATGGCAGGTGAAACCCGCTTGCGTAAAATGCAGAAGTTACATACCTATTTACTAGAAAGTTATCTAGGGGAACCCGGGGCATTGCGAGCCCTTGGGGTAATACGGACACCCCCTCTCTTTCGCAGCATAATAAACCGAAACCTTCGCGGTACGGGTTGCACTTGCGAGACAAGTGGTTTTGTGTGCGTAACTCTTGACTCTTGACAGAAGGAAAATACGTAAGTTGACGCATTGAAATTGAATTTTTTTCATGTCTATGTTGTAGTTAATTCACGGTTGCGTGATATTCTTTGTTCTTAAGTAAATGAATACGTTTAATTATGTGGACTATTTATTTAGGGGAATAGGTGAACCAATTACCAAATATTATTTTGATTTGGTTAACATTTATTTTACCTCGAGGGCATTTCTGGCGGTGTAAAATGAGCATGGTGGAGGGTTTGCTCACTTGCCGGGCTTGTTACAGATGGGCCCACTGTTCCTGTGCCGGCGAGGAGGCTAATGATGACGAGGCCTTTCTCATTTTGTGCATTATTTCTCGGTTTTAGACTTAGGTACCTAAGAGTATACTCTTGGAGTTTAACTAACTTTTGGAGGGCACTGTATACAGTGCCCTCCAAAAGTTAGTTGACACTTGTCCAGTTCAGCTGTAATGCCACTAATATTTTAAATTCGAAAGTAACTCTGTCTGTCTGTATGTTACCTTTTCACGCCTAAACCACTGAATGTATATCGATAAAATTTTTATATATATATTTTTTTAATATTTATAAAACTATCCTATGTCCTTACTTTGCCTTTTTACTTGTCCTTACTTTTTCGAGCCTTTTTTTTCGAAATGAATGAACCGATTTTAATGAAACTTCATAAGCTAAGATACAAAGGTCTGAAAAGTTAGTAGAGCACATTTTCGAAAATGGTGTTACAGCCAAATTAGACCGATTTTAAATTTTTCTTAGAAAGAGATTTCCAGCTATCTTTTTTTAAATAAGACATTTCGAAAATGTTCACAACTACCTTTTTAGACCTTTGTATCCTGCTTATGCGCATGAAGTTTCATTAAAATCGGTTCATTCATTTCGAAAAATAAGGGCTTGAAAGGTTGTATGAAATGCCGTACGGCGTAAACGCTCCTAACATTAATCAAATAAAACAACCATTTTGCACTATGTCAAAAACAAAAACAGTTTATTGGTTTATTATGCATAGACATCGAATTTTTTTGTGTATGTGTAGGCATGTGGTTTTCACTACTTATATGAAAACAGTAACTACAGAATAAAGTGGATAAAGTGTATAGTACCCGATCGAATTTAAAAACATTCGTTTTTGCTATTTTTTTGACAGGATTTCCTATCTATGGTAAGGTACCATGATATAGAACATCCTGTAACTAGGTAGTTATGGATACATGATTTAAAACATCTTTGGGAGACTATATTTATGGAGCAACTATTTTGTTTAAATCATTGATATCCTCATTGTCAGCCAGGACCACAGTGTAGCTGTTTTTCAAAGACGTCACTTGATTTTGCAGAGCCCGAAGTCGGATGTCCGATAGTTCAAAATTTTCTTGAAGATTGTTAATTTGTATTTGCATGCGTTGGCGAATCTAAAAACCAAAACTAATTAATTACAAGAACTAATTAATGTAGAATTTTTCTAAATATAGCTGTTTGCTTTCTTTTTACTTTTATAGCTACCTGATACCTAAAATATTAAAGATCTCATATTAATAATGTTCAAGTTTGATGTCAACAAAATGTATTAAATCTAAGAACTCTCAGAAAGCAATCATAACCAGCTTGTTGGTGAGGATGGAAGTCTACATGGCTAATGTATTTTTATACAGGAAAGGGACTTCAATACAACAATAGATGAAACTTAGTATAGATAAAAATCTAACTAATCACGTTCCCAGTCTACAAACTAAAATTCATCCAAATACATATTATCGAACCATTCACTCTACAATTAGTCGGCTGATCGGTAAAACCCACAGTCGACCCATAATATATATAGGTATATTATTCAATATTTGGGTTTTTTTTTCTGGTTGGGAAATCATCAAATGACCCCTCCCGCTCTAAGTGGAGCGGAAGGGAGTGTCAGACTCTTACTGACTAAAACCCACCCGTGTTCCTTCCTTAGCCCTTTATGTTCCGGGCCAGCGGTAACCCTTTCTGACAATCCCGCTGACCGAGTTTAGGTTACCCTCTGGTAAAAACTATTCCTATGCACTAGTATTGCCAATATTTTTATTTATTGTGGTATTGTCGTCCCCACATGGTATATGAATAGGACTTAACTGATGGACATAAAACTATAACCGCCAATGTATTCTGTAAAAATCTCACGGTGAACACTTAGGTGAAGTGAGCCTTGTAGTTAGCTGTCAACAGTGTCAATCCCTAACCTCAGGTGGAGTGACAGCTCACTTCAAGCTTACTTCACCTAAGTTTTCACGGTGAGATTTTTACTTTTTTTTACAGAATAGAATAAATTTTATTGGTCAGTAGGTAACCCATACAAACCAAAAACAAATGACACTAGCCAAGACCAAAGGCATCATCATGAGTTACATTCTGTCCACTAGGTTAACCGTTTTTTGACAGCTGCCTTAGAACGTAACTATTCCAGATTACGTAAAAGTCAACTTTAACATACGTAATAAAAGAAATATATGAACTGCCTTATCATGAAATATCTTATTTATGACTTCTTATAGACATTATAATACCGTACGGGTATCAAGTCAAGTCAAATCAGTTATTTCAAAATAAAGGCACTTTTGAACGTCAAAAATTACAGTAAAATAGAATTGATTTTAGTCGCCCCTTCCAAAAGATGGTGTTCGTATGGAGAAGAATGGGCGGGAAACTCCACCGTTACTCTTTTAAAATATTTTACAAGGTTTGGTATACATAACATAATTATATGTGAAGACGATGCACCTAGAATAAAATTAGTCTACCACAAAAGGTAAAAAGAATTAAAAATGAAGCAATGACAGGTAAATCAAATAAGTGATAGATACCCACATGGTGCTCACATATTTACAAATTTACAAATATTGTAAAAGTAGATGATTTTCCTAAAATTTTAACAAGTGTGTGAATTGCTGTAGTCACAGATTGTAAAAATCAATGTCCTAAATATATTAAAAATATAAATTAAATTAGCAACCAGTTTGATTTTGTATAGACTCTAGATTGTCCTATGGAGCAGGACCAGCATGTTTCCAAGCATTCTTGTCTTGGATATAATTCTCTAATTTGTAATAGGTATCCTTGTTTACATAGTGTACTTTTAATATGAGTATTAATTTTTTTTTTCCTTATGGTGCGACTCAGTCTATCTGTCACATTTAGATATCTCAAGAAGTACTAATGCTATCAACTTAAAATTTGGAATCATTTTAGATAACGTTTGCCCAACTATTTTGCATATAAGAAATAAATAAGTATATATATTTCTTTTTTTGCAACAGGTGCTGAAAGGGTCTTAAAAATTCGAAGTGGGGCTACTAGGGCATGTGGGGATATCATATGAATGAGCGCTGTGTGCACATTCTGAAACATTTTTTCTTTTATTTTAAGGCCGCATAGCTTTCGACTTTTCAGGAAAAAATTAAAAAAAAGTACCGTTCCCCCTTATCTCCGCAGTTTGCATAGAGAAAAATCTGAAATATTATATGTGATAGAAGTTTATGTAAAGATTACAGGAAAAATAAAACGATATCTCTAAATAGCACACTTTTTCAGAAATCATCGACAAAAGTTACATTAGTTCCACTAGCGACCAAGAGATGGCGTTGACCTGAAACTGCAATATTCTACACCGCAGTGTTAAAATTCTCTGACGAATATAGGCCTCGCCGATGAAAATTTAAAAACTTATAATGGTACGGAACCCTCGGTGCGCGAGTCCGACTCGCTCTTGACCGGTTTTTTTTCTATTATAAGAGTACTAAGTACTAAGTTTAATAACTCGTCGAATTCGTTTGCTCCTACTCTTAAATATTTTCGGAGGTCTGTTGGACCCAAAACGCTGAGTATTTGCATATTTGACAACTGAGGCAGGAGGCGATTTTTAGCATAAGTGTAATAAGCGGGCCCCTGCCTGGTAGGCAGGGCACATGACAGATAGGGCCCGAGAAATCTTGTAATGTAATGGCCTTTAAATTGGTTTTCATTGGTCATTTATGACAAGTTTTTGACATTGTTTGGCGCTCAGATGAAATTGCGACTACGTAATTGGTTTTCAGTGCCTAAATCGCTCCCTCTTGTGAAGCACGGGCGGGTCGCTAGTAAATTTTAAATTTAAGTCATTTTCATAGGTAAAGTCATAATTTATAATCAAATTGATATTACCATCAAGTTAGACTCATATGTTGTACATGTATTCTAATCTTATAAATTTAATGCTACGTGTATGTAGATTTTACATTAGGTACGGAGCACATCAACCTACCACAATCTGTCAGATTTCTTTAATAGATTTTCAACTTTATCGCAAAAGCATAAGGTTCACAGTTGATTGCGAAAATTTGACAGTTTCGGGTAGCTTGATGTGCTGGCGTCTGTACCTATTATTATTATATCTTTACAAAATTGATAAAATGCGCGCCTTATTGGAAGTTTGTCTGTGACGTATGTTTGCCAAAATAACTGAGGGTAAATGTGATTTCAGAATATATTTACTATCTAAAATACATAGCATCGTGATTAGTAAATTAAATCATTATTATTGCAAGTTCCTAATACTTGAATCCTTTAAACCTGATGTTGTCCAAAGTGGTCAATAAAATCGGTAGATACGAGTGTATGAGGTTGATTGCGCTCGCTCCGAAAGATTATAATTATTGTCACCGACCACACTTTACAAACCTGTTAGCTCCTTATGAATGTGCATGAGTGAATAAATTTTTAGTTACTAACAGATCATGGTACAGCCTTGAACACGTGTTCCTAATTTTTTGGCTACAAGTTCAGTCTGCTCTCGACAGGGCAACTTAATTTTGTTTGTTAAGCCCAACTTTGAACATGGGATTATCACAAAAAAAAATACTGTGCGAATATTGTTTTGTACAAAGTAAAGAATAAGGAATAGGGCCCTTTAGAGGGATCCTTATATTTTCCTGATGAGTAGGCAAGTCCAGACCAGCTAGCAAATTCTAGGTTTAATTTGCTGAGATTAAAAAAATATATAAAGCTTGAATGTCTGAACTATAACCATGGTACCTATATTTCGTCATTTGTCCAATATTTAGACTCGTTTTACCTATTGCGTAGTAATCTTACATACCATTTAGATAAGATTTGACCATATTTATATAATATTATGACTTCGCTGCATAAAGTATTTATTATTAGGGAAATGCCATCTTGATCTTAGTCATCATGATTGATAAAAAATAATGCAATATTGCAAGTGTAATCTCAGTACTTAGAAGAATGGCGTAAACGGAAGGAGAAATCACAGTACCTACATTATTTTTTTTGACAGTAAATAAATAGCAAAAGGCCATTCGCTAATGCATTGTTTACTATAATAATACATTAATATTAAACTTACATATTATATAAAGAGGAAATTATGATGTTTTGTCTAGTCGTAAAAACCGTACGAAGCAGAGCGTGTCGCTAGTTTACTATAGTTTAGTAGAGTTCCAAATTGTAAATGAAAGACTGATATTTGTATACCTCGTCCCTCTCCTTCTGGCAAGCTCTGCAATGCGCTCGACTTTGGATCAACTGTCTTTCTAGGTCTGATATCTGGGTCAGTAAGTATCTGCGCATGGAATCAGCTCTTTCTTTACCCCGAACCAGTGATCTGCTGTTTTCGACTTTAAGTTCTTCTAAATTCTTCAGTAACTGAGCGCATTCGGCAGCTTTTTCCTTAAATCGTATTTCTTGCTGTGACAACTTTTCGTCGGCTCTCATTGATTTAATTCTAGCAAAAAAAATTAAAATTGTGATTTCAAAGAATACATTATCCTCGAGAGTTTTAAGACGTTTAAACGACGACGGTAAACTATTTCCTTATGAGTACGTACTAAAAGCAGTCATGGCAATCAACAGACGGGTACAAATCCGACGCGGGGTGTTCCCGGTCACCGGCTTTAGATCGAGCAGGAATCTGAGAAAATTATGTTTGTCCTCATGAAATGAATCATCCGAGATAACTATAATGAATTAAGACGTGTCGGGTGCAGTTACAGAGGCAGTAAAGATCATTATTAGTTTGCCTTATTTGAGATTTTTCTTATTTAAGACGTGGAAACTTACCAGTAGGTAAGCTATTTAACTACTTAGAAAATTATGAAACCTGTCATAAAAAAGGTAATCTGAAAAGGAACATTAATATACCTCACGTATATAATTGTTAGGATAACGAATTCATGAAGGGCACTGAGAGTGATTTTGAGATGTGTAATTTAAAGAGTGGGATTTAATACTTTATAATAACCTAGGAGCCTGTTACAGGAAATATGGCAAGGAACTTTGGGTAAGGTGTACAACTAGAGAAGACAAACTATCTGGACTTGGAGGTTGTCTGGTAAATAATAAGCGATAAAAACACCGTTTTGCCCTGTATATGCTTTTGTTAATGAGTTTTGTTAAAATGGTGTATAAAGCATATTCGATACCTCTGGGCTCAAAGGGCGTATGACACATTTTGGGCATTTTGACATTTTATACTATTCTCACTCAGTTTTTGATTCTCTATCGATCTTTGTAATCCACGTGGCGAAATTCATAAAAAATTGTCGAATACAACCTCATAATTTTCGTTACGTAAACACAACTTATTTAAAGATTAGGGGCATAAGGAACATATTGCTGCCTCTACAATAATTGGCAAGTTGTATTTAAAACCAATTTTGGTTAAACAAAACAAACTGTCACTTAGCGCTAAGATGCCGAATATCGGGTCCCTATGATTAAAGGATCCCTTAGAACCATAAGTGTCCCTTAAGTGATGGTGAAAACGAAACTAACACTTAAAATTTCTTAAGGGCCTTCCTAAATTTAGGGAATTATAGTAGGTATTTCTAAGAAAGCCCGCTCCACCGTCGACTATATCGTATTGTCATCGCTTACATCGGGTGAGATAATGGTCAAACGCGATCAGCCTACCAATAATGAAAAAATATATGTAGAAAAGTAAAAACACTCACTTGTATTCCTCTAAAGATTTCGAGGTATCCTCTAATTCTTTTATTTTATCTTCCATAGCCGCTTTCAACAATTTATTAGCGTCATAAAGTTTGGATTTTTCGACCTTATCTTGGTTCAAATTGTTCACAGCAAGGACCAACTGTAAGCGTCAAGTGTTGTTAACAAATCTTTAGACGCAATCGGTTTTACCTGGATGTTGGTGAAGCTACAGAAATGGTGTTTGGACATCAAATTTTTTGGTAAAACAAAATTGACCAATAACAGAGTTGATGAGTTCTTCCAGTTTCCATGATCAGTCAATCAAAGCTAAATTATGAATGGTACGAAAGTAAAAATAATTCGAACATGTTTCTAGAGAGTTTCCGAACGAAAGCAAGGCTTTTTTTTCAGCACGGGAAATCATCAAAGAAAGAGAGAAGGGAGTATCAGACTCTTACAGACTAAAACCCACCCGTGTTCCTTCCTTAGCCCTTTACGTTCCGGGCCAGCGGTAACCCTTTCAGACAATCCCGCTGACCCGGCAGGCTTCGGCCCTGAAAGGCCCCTAACGAAAGCAAGGCTTTAATATTGATAGACAGAAATCTAGTACCAGTGATGAAATGACACACAGTTTCATAATCATAATCATTTATTGGTCAGAATATTTTATGGTACATTATAAGGTCTTGGTCTTAATGATTAGTCAAAGGTATCATCACATTCTGCCAAGTGTAGCGTAAGCGCAACAGGTACCCAATGGATATACAGGGTGAATTTTTCAAGTGGGCGTGGATGGCCAAATCCGAAACTATGAGGAATAGCGAAAGTACTCAAAGGAGTCTCGGGATCGATTTTGAGAAAAATAAAACTGCATCATAGGATTTTTGAAAAATCAATATTTCTAGCCAGGAATCAAACCTGTGAATTTTGAAAAAAAAAACACTGTTTTATTACACCATTCAGTGTCGCTAATAAGGATCGAATTCTGGGAAGTAATGACATACGGCAAACTAAAGAATAGAGCACAGTTTTAACAAAATACTCTTTTTTATTTTTCTTATGTTACCTACATATTAAACCTTAACTGATTAAATTGTCCAAAATGATGAACATTGTTTTCAATACATAGCTGGATTCGACGTCTCAAGGATTGTACTGCATTCAGGTTTACAAAATTATTGATTCCATTAGAATATTTTCCAAAAATCCTAACAAAAATTTGAATTTAGAACATAATGTTGTGAAGGTGACTGCGCTGCGGGTGTGTGTTAATAAAAATATTGAGCATCATTTCGAACAAGGTACAGGTAATGTAGGTATAAATACTTTAAAACAAGAAGCAGTAATTTATTAATGCAAGGAACGCGCGAACCGACGACTTCTATGCCATTCTGAGGAAAATTCACTCTGTATATTATATAATACATTTATTATAGGACAGAGATAAGTATTAGGTTAGTATTAAGTTTAACATTATTGATTGCATAATTTATGACTTAAAATTACAATTTGAGAAATGTCGTTTAAAATTTTTTTTTGGGGCAGATTTTTCTATCGTCAGATTATTTTTATTCGTGGAATAAAATTGACGTCTGATAGATTTTGTATGAAAGAACTGTCAAAAATTGAAATTTATTCCTTGGTTAAAATTAGGTATCTGGCGTTGGAAAAATCAACCCTTAGAATGTCAAAGTATCATTAAATGTCAGAGTATCAAAGCGTAAGATGTCGAAGTATAAAAAATTACGATTAGGATGTCACAGTATAATTCAAATAGTCATTTAAATTATAATAAAATTTATTAACTACTATCAGGACTAACTTTATTTTTTTATTTTAACTCCATTTAAATGTAACTCTTTGTTTGAAGGGATTGTTTCAAGGGGTCATACACATGGTTTCTAATGGTCATTGGCATGGCACTGTTTCAGAGGGTAAGCTGTGTACATCGTTTCAGTCAGAATGGTTTCAAAGGTTAATTTACAAACCTTCTCCTTGACTCGATGTAATTCGTTGGAAAGTTGCTGCGAGCTGTCTTCAGCCAATCGTTGCAACTGCTTAGCCTCTTGTAGTTGTATCTGAGCACCTTTTAGCAAATCAGGCAAAGGAGCCAACTCTTGCAACTTCTCTTGAAATTGCATCTGTAAGAACATACATAAAAAAAATATATAAACATCCGAATTGATAAAAACTACCTTTTGGAATGGGCGACTAAAATCAATTCTATTTGTTGTAATTTTTGACGTTCAAAAGTGCCTTTTATGTGCCTATTTGAAATAAATGCGTTGACTTTGACTCTGATAACCTCCTCCATTTTTTAAGTCGGTTAATAAAATATAAGTAATTGGCGTTAATAATGATAGTTAATAATAATAGGACGTTTATCGAAATGATGAATGAAGAATTTTAGAAAAGTCATCGCATACGAATAGTTTTTATACGTAGGTATACTTCTATTTTTAACAGGCTAGCTTTTTCTTGAACATGTTCTACCATTTTGTAAAAACGTGAAGTGACCTCAGTATTTTTCGTGGATTAGGTACCTAATCCATTATGATCGAGTTTTAATTTTAAATCCCAGTTATTCAAAATGACTTCATATCGTTAGATATTTTTCTCGAGCTTTCCATGAATTTTATTCCTAATGAAAAACCTCAATAGAATTATTTGCCGAACCCGGGAAATGGGAATCGACCCCAACGCTGAGCAACTCTGCACTTGCGACCGCTAGATGATCGACGAGTCAGTGTTTCGTGGGGTTACCATAGCTCTTAACGCTGAGAGAACGCGAAAGGGGAAACTAATTTTGATCATGATAAAGAAAGAGAGGTTTAAATAATCTCACCGTCTCAAACTCGAAGCTGGAGTTGATCTCGCAGATCTTTCGTGCCGACAGTTGTTAATTTGTTATTTAGAGGACCCCTTAAGGAAGGAAGGATGTCCCTTAAAGGAACGAATCAATCATAGGACCGGTGGTACTCTACCTTTGTAAATGCACTCCAATGAAAACCGGTGGGATTAACCCTCGGCACACAAGGCAAGTTACTTACTTTGTTACGGTCAGCAACAAAAGTCGATTAACACTTCAGTTTTTTTTTAATCTCAGTTATTGAGCAAAATATTTGTTCAAAATTACAGCACAAGTACAGTGCAATTTTGAACAAATATTTTGCACAATAACTGAGATTAAAAAAACTGAAGTATTAATCGACTTTTGTTGCTGACTGTACCTACCAGCCATTACTATTTTGATATGTATAGCAATATTACTTAATGGCTCGATTGGCATCAATAGTGCTTTTTAGTGGGTTTTTTCAATTTTCCTACCAGTTTTTTTTCTTTCCTTACCTAATGTTCTATTGATTCTACTTTTCTCAGAGAACAGTGTAAAAAATAAGCCATTTTTTTCATTCGATATCGCGCCATCTATTGCTTGACTACAGAACTACAAGGACTACTACGCTAAGAAGTGTTACTCTCGCGACTCACTGTTTACTTCACTAGCACTAGATGGAGCGCTTAACAAGTGGCAGGAAAGTTTCCATACTGGTACCTACTGTATAAAGTAAAAAAAATACTAAGTACTTACTTTCATCTTCTGTATTTCTACCTGTATTTGATCGGACACTTGCTTGTTATCATATTCTATAATGTCTAACTGTCGTTTCAGCTCTTCTACTTGTTGCTGAGCTTGCAGATACTGGAAATTAATTTTAAATAATTATTACTTAGTTCTATACCAAAAACAAGGTAATAACTGCTTATTTGCTTGTTTTTACCCAACTGCGGCGAAGCCCAAAAAGAAGTCACTGCCTACATTAAAATCAAAAACAAAGTAAAATTACGGATATAATGGGGTGCCTTAATGTGGAGTTCGAATTTTTTTTTCTTTTATTTCCATCGAGTGGGATATCAAAATGAAGGGATCTTTCACATTTGTAAACTGAAAAGCTGGAAATAAAAAAAAGTACCTAATTAAACAAACTGAAAAACACGACTGCGGCAAAAAACCTATGTTAAAAAAAACTGATGCTACAAACCCATTTTTAATTAAATAAAAGTTCGAATCAGGTGGGACCTAACTTTTATTTAATTAAAAATGGGCCTGTTTTTAGCTTTAAAATAATGATTTTTTATCACAAGTTTTTTATCGCAGTCGGGTTTTTTAGTTTTTTAATTTTAAACAAGCAAACAAGCAGTTTCCTTTCTATCTAGAAAGGAAATTTATATGGTCCAATAATCAGGAGCTCTGCTGAGCATAGGCGTTCAATGACTGCCAAAATAACAGTGAGGAATATCAGCATAGGTTGGTAAGGACTAGTCCAGTAGCGTCTATGCTACGATCTTAGGCTCTCCTAAGAAAGCCATTATGATTCTGTCAAAGTGGCCTTTTTAGGCCCCCAGCTCTCTAGCTGGGGATAAAAGGATAACATTATGAATCATAATGGACAGGTTAATCGTATCAAATCCCATTAGTGAAGGATTTTTCAGTTATTTTTTTTTTGTCTGTGCTAAAATACCAATCAATCCAATCCAAATCCAATCCCAATCTCTTTGATTATACATACGTAGTGCAACGGCAAAAAAAGAAAAACACGGACTGTCTTCGCCGTAGTATGATTCAAATGTTATCATTTTATGATTCTGCCAAAGTGGCCTATTTAGGCCCCCTGGTCGTTGCTGCCAGTCAGTGTCTTAAAGTTTTTGTTGACACCAACAGAAGAGGCTGCTTATTCCAAGTCGGGGTTCAAACAACAAAATAAAAAATAGATAGGTATTATACCCACTTATAGAAAACTATAAAAATCTGTTCTTATTTCTATAATTATTTCCCCATTTATGTACACACACATAATATATCAGACAAGAAAAAAAGTAAGAGAAAAATAGGTACTTACAGACGTCAGCACATCAAGCTACTACAATCTGTTAAATTTCTTTAATAGATTTTCAACTTCAACTCTTAAGCATAAGGGTCCAAGTTGATTGGGAAATATTGACAGTTTCGGGTAGCTTGATGTGCTGGCGTCTGTACACAGGTGAGGCTTCGTTTTACCTTCATGCGATACTCCTGTAATTGTTCAGCTTTCTCCACTAAGGTAATTTTTAACTCCTCTGCCTCCTCCCTGACATCTCTGACTTGCGTTTTCAAAACAGTTATTTCCTCATCGGAAAAATTTTTCGTCTCCTATTGTTACGGTAAATAAACAAAGTCAATTATTTATTGAACAATTACGTAGGAATCTTCCTAACTCATTATTTTCACATGGAAAACTTCTGTACACTAGACTTAAGTACATACATATAAAACAATAACGATGATGATCATACACCTACCTAGGTACACTCAGCAACAAAAGTTGATTAACACTTCAGTTTTTTTAATCTCAAGTTATTGAGCTAAATATTAACACTCCAGTTTTGTTTAATATCAGTCATTGAGCAACATATTTGTCGAAAATTTTATTGCATTATTCTTTTGCTGCAATTTTGAACAGATAGGTATTTGGCTCAATATAAACTGAGATTAAAAAAAAACTAAAGTATTAATCGACTTTTGTTGCTGACTGTACAATCTAGGATACCTACATGCTTAATACCTGTTCTAGAATGATAATCAGTGTAAGGTAAGTCTAGATAAAAGAACTGTCATATGTTTCTTGGAAACCCAACTGAAATCTAGTTTTAATTCGAAATTCATGATTGAGTATCGTCACAGTAATAGTTACTTTATTTTACTGTGGTATCGTTCCCGTACCTACTCTTATTGTGTAAACCACTATCAATCACAATCTGAATCATTGTGAAAGATATTGCTAATCCATTGCTTCGTATGTTCGAAGAATTTGTCTGCTCATACAACGTAAACTACGCAATGAATGTTGTTGAACTGTCAAAATGATAGCCATTCGTTATTAGTGTTACTCAAATACCCCACAGAATTCGGGCTTAAATGACCGGCAAAAGATTACTTAGTGAACCCCAACACTGAATCCAGTATCTACCAGGTAGGTAGTTATACTAATGCAAGTACCTACAAGAAGCTAGTGATTATGTTCTTAATAACTAATTAAGTTTAAAACCTAAAAAGGGTGGCATACCTAATCGACGCGCTAACTGAAAGCATGAATTCAGTACATGATTCTAGAGCCCCAAGGGACGAATTTAAAAAAAAAAATGCAATTCAAAATCAAAGGTCATTTATCCAACTAGGCTGAGAATCAGCACTTTCCGAACGTCAAAATTAAAAAAGAAAGACGTCTCCCAGAACGCCTGCCCTTTACCTCATTCAAAACACATTAAAAAAAGAACAATAGGTACCTAAGTAGGTGGTCAAAATGTACAGAAAGGCTACTTTTTCGTCAGGATCAAGTACTGAATCCATGTTAACAGCAGGGTAATTGCGTAACACTATCAGTAGCAATGGGTTTCATTTTGACATTGCGTTATTTACGTTTTTGAGCTAACACATTTTTCGAACATAAGGGAGCAATAGATTACCAATATGCTCCAAAATTATTCAAATTGAGAGTAATAGTGTTACGCAATTAGGGTGTAGGTTGCGCGTCGATATCCCAACAACTCTGTGTGAGACTATCTAGCCGCTAGATTCTAGCGCTAGGTTAGACTAGACAAATGCGTGTCTACGGCTAACTTCAACATGATAAGTATTTAAAATAAGGGTGAACATCACATTAAAACTAATAATATAAAATCCTACTGGTGAATATACTAGAATATAGTAGGTAGGTACAGTCGCTGTCAGATATATTGTAGCAGACGAGGTGACCAAATACTTCTGAACAATTTAAAATGTCAATAAGTTCCATACACTAAAAGTTACCATTAATATCTGAACATTCATTAGTTCATTAATATCTGAGCAGATGCTTGTCAATAATTTCTATACACACAACTAACCAAAAACATCTGAACACTTACAACGTCAAGTGTATCTACGCAGACAAACATTGAGCTTACCTAATTCGTAACTGGGTGATATAAAGGACGAACCAAAAACGACTATCGACTTGACTATCTGTGGTTAGTCCAGTCATTTGGTAGGTTTACCTGGAAAGTTTTTAAACTGGTGATTTTATTGAGTTCGACGTGCTCTCTTCGAATTTTCACATTGTCGCTCATTGTTTTATCTTTGCCGCTCGCACCGCCATATTTGAAAAATGGCGCTCAAACTGCCAGGGTCATCATAGTATAAAAATTAGCAAAAGAGTTCCTATATTATATATTGAATTTATAGTAAAGATGGAAGCACTTCCTACTGCAATTTGTCCTCAACTGCTCAGATATCTAAGACTACCCCATCTGCATAGATACACTTGACGTTGTAAGTGTTCAGATATTTTTGGTTAATTGTGTGTATAGAAATTATTGACAAGCATCTGCTCAGATATTAATGAAGTAATGAATGTTCAGATATTAATGGTAAGTTGTAGTGTATGGAACTTATTGACATTTTGAATTGTTCAGAAGTATTTGGTCACCTTGTCTGCTACAATATATCTGACGGCGACTGTACTAAGATCGTGCCTTTATCTCGGCTACCATTCCAGCACCACAAATGGTATTTAGCTTTAATTCCAAGTCTTTGAGTTTGGCTTCATATTTCTCCCGCTGAAATCTTTCTTCGTCAGCTGCGTTTTGTGCTTTAATTAATTCCTCTCGTAGCTTTGCAATCTAATATTTTATTGTAATTATTATTGAGAAAATCATTAGTGTGCATACACACAAGCCACACTGCAGAGGCATGTACATTTCAACCGCGCGGCCAACTCATAATATTTGACGAAACTTTGCCAGGAATTAGTGCTAATTTGTTACTTTACACACCCCTTTTCGTGAATTTGTTACAAAAAAAACTAAGACGCTATGACAAAGAATAGTTGGCCGCTAGAACCGCCACTTGCCGTAATCATCGCCCGTGATTACACAGAAACTATATACCTAATACAGATAGACGAATGATGCATCAAAAGAAAGGTCTTAATTTGTTCAATTTGTTACAAAATTTAAAAACGTCATAACGTAAATAAACAAAAAGTTACGCAATATTTAGTTCTCAGGTTATGAGTAGGTAGGTATCTCACCATAAATATCAAATTAATAGAGGCTAATGTGTATGGACAATTAGTTACTAATTTGTTACAGCTAAAAACAGAAAAAAATACTAGAAAGTAGGTTCAATAAATTTGTTAGAGTCGATTTTAGTTGGCCGCTCGGACGGCAATATGCCTAAAATACAATGGCGTTTATCTCGCTATAAAAAGTAGGTTTAAGCTAAGTTTTAGTACTAATCGCCAGGTAACGTAACATAGTTTGGATAAATATGGCGAACATAACTGCAGCAATCATATTTTAGAAGATATTTACAAAAAAACAGTAGTATGTAACCGTATCAGAGTAGGGTGACCATGATTACATTAGTACCTACGAAAGCATGTTTTTAATTTTGTACTCTGTTCGAACGAATATGCGGTTCGTACCTTTCTTTTGATGCATCATTCGTCTATCTGTATTATATAGTTTCTGTGTAATCACGGGCGATGATTACGGCAAGTGGCGGTTCTAGCGGCCAACTATTCTTTGTCATAGCGTCTTAGATTTTTTTGTAACAAATTCACGAAAAGGGGTGTGTAAAGTAACAAATTAGCACTAATTCCTGGCAAAGTTTCGTCAAATATTATGAGTTGGCCGCGCGGTTGAAATGTACATGCAGAGGCAACTGCAGCCGTCCACAACATGCCGCTCGTGTAGGTATTGAGCACCGAACCACAGAACACTTTTAGGTACTCCTAGCGGCAACCGTACTCAAATGTGTGGTATGAGGCACTTAGTGTTCCTCCATACTGCGTTCGATGATAGTATCTGACACAATCTTGTGATGTAGTACCTAAGTGACATCGTCATATTGTGACCGTTCTGGTTACACCATAATGATGCTCGCAGAAGGAAATTAAATCAACCTTAATATGCCGGTTGCTTAAAATGCTAACCCTAAAGCTTCTATGATTTTTGGCTTCTTATTGTTTTTCAACTGTTACGATTTAATTGAAGTCATTGTTTAGACCATTATGCAGATATAAGAAATAAGTTTTTTTACATTTCTATGGTCTATCTAGACTGATACACAATGGTAGATAGAAATAGGACTTACTTCTGGTAAATTTTTGTAATTTTTTGCTGCTGGCGGGATAGTCTGGTCTATTTTAAGCACTTCTTCGATTTCAGCTTCCTAAAATACATCAAATTAATCAATAACGCTTTATTCAGAACATTACTAACATACCTTACCTGAGATAGGTAAGGTACAGCCCAATTCAAACTTTATACGGCTCTGAATCGCGTTAATCATTGCGCAGTATCTCACCCCTCACCCCCTCTGACAGGTGAATTCGTTACTGTGCGCAGCGACTCGCCTCATGTTTCGAGCCGCCGCACAGTGGTCCGGGTTTTCAAAAAGGCGGACATAGGATCGAAAATGCATATTTAACGTAACAAAAAATAGTTTCGTATAGGAAATTTAACGCTGATTAATACTTATTACTACAACTTTTCAAAAAAACAGCTCCTTCACGTCAAAAAAAAATATTGAAAATAAAAATGTATGGGAGAAAATCTATTTTATTTTTTTTCTCCGTTCAGTATCAAAGTGTAGCAAGCAAACCTTATATTCTGGTAAGTACCTATTGTTCTTAATACGACAACATATAAATTGCTTGCGTATCCCTGCGGCCTTGACGCCTACGATGCTTCAAAGTTTAAAATTTCAATTGGGATTTTTTAAAATTATTATCGAGGTTTTCAATTAAGCTGAATTCAAAATATAATTTTTTAATTATATAAGAATTAAAACATACGCATTCAAGCATTTGGCAAGTATTTGTTTATTTTATTTTAATAAAAAGTACTAATAAAAGTCTTCAACTTTAGTTATGTAATAAAGGACACGTGCTGATTCGTAGCCTATTTGTAACTGACTGAAACGACTCCTGTGGTAAAAGAATCATTTACCCCCACCACCGGAGATTTCGACGACGCTGATTGGCTGTTGAAGATGTGGTACTAATTTCGTCAGTCACTACTTGCGAGCGTGTGTTTGTTATTAATATCTGTGCATGAAACAATTAAAGGCACTTGTTTCTCAACCCTTGAGGAAGCAACATCAATTATCCGTGCTGTGTGAAAGTTTAGTGAGTTTCGTTATGGCTGCATTTGTTACAAACTTGGACATTTTTATGTTCCTCCGTGTTGAAGGAGACATGAAAAATTGGGCACGACTCTATGAAGCTATTATTCTACATATCCCAGTTGAAACATGTTCGGAAGATTTAGAAATAATCAAGACCTTTTTGAAGAACTACATGAGTAATATCAATCGCAGATGGGCAAGTGCTTCTAGAAATCAGAAGACTTTCATGAATAGACATGCTGCGTGGTTAGAATCAAATATTAGTTGGCCAATTTGCACTACTGTTAATTTATCCGAGATTTTTCAAGCCCAAGATGAAGTTATCGAAAACATATCGTCAGACAATACTTCAGTTGACATCGATACTACAGCAGCTGTGATTCCGTCGACATCAAGTACAGCAACTGTGGGCACATCTACCGAAGTTCAGATTAGGAAGCCTTTTGTTGACCTCAGCAACAAACAGAAGAAAAGACGTTCAGAGTCTCTTTTGGACTATTCGCCGGAAGAACTTACTTTTGCATTAGTCGAAAGACTTAGGATAGACAAGAAGAATGACTTAGCTTGTGTTATTGATCATATAACGAAGAACCCTGATAGTGTTACTATTGTTCAAGCCACATTGTTTAAGAAAAATAGGAAAAAATCTTTAGATGAAGATCATGCTCTTGGTCTTTATACATCATTGAACCTGTCAAAATGGAAATACTTGTGTTTAAGGAAAGCGCTGTTAGATTGTGAAGTTCCAGTGTTACCATCGTATCACAAACTCCTTGAAGCTAAAAAGAGATGCTATCCACATGATTTAGAAATTACCGAGAGAGGAGCCAGAGTGAAGCTTCAAGCCCTATTGGATCTGACAGTCCAGAAGATTCTTCAAATTACCGGTACCCAGATTGATTCGTCAACTGAAGGATTGAAGTTAATTAGTAAATGGGGTTTCGATGGAGCTTCTTCACAAAGCACCTACAAGCAAAGGAGTGAAGATGTAGACTTCAGTGATTCATCGGTTTTCATGTCAAGTCTTGTCCCTCTTAAATTAGTTTCTAATAATAGCACCATATGGGAAAACCCAACACCTTCGTCAACACATTATTGCAGGCCCATTAAGTTCGAGTTTTGTAAAGAGACAGCAGAATACATCAAGCAAGAAGAAGCTGCATTGAAGGAAGAAATAAAGAACATCAATTCTACAAAATGGGTCGGGCTAGAGATTAGTCACGAGCTTCATATGACAATGATCGACGGAAAAGTGGCCACTATTATAACGGATACTTCGTCTGCATCTGCCTGCAATATTTGCCTTGCTAAGCCGACTGAGATGAACAAACTGTCAGAAGTATTTTCAAGACCTGTTCGAGAAGATGTTTATAAATATGGACTTTCTACTCTTCATATGTGGATTCGTTGTATGGAGTGTATTCTACACATATCTTACAACATGGACTTTGAGATGTGGACTGCACGAGGTGCTAACAAGCAACTAAAAGCTGCGAAGAAACATTTTACACAAGAAGAATTCAAACAGCAAATGGGAATACTTGTGGATTTTGTGAAGCAAGGCTTTGGAACCACAAACGACGGAAACACAGCCAGAAGGTTTTTTAGAGATTATGAGAAATCTGCCGAAATAACCAATATTGACAAAGGCCTACTGAAGCATTTTACGGTTATTCTTCAAACGATTTCATCGGGATGTGCCATAGATATAGAAAAATTCAGGACTTATTGCAGAGAAACAGCTGAGATCTTTGTTCATCTATACCCATGGTTTTATATGCCCGCAAGTGTGCACAAGCTACTCATACACGGTGCAGACATTTGTCATCACTTTGGCCTCCTACCAATTGGCATTCTTTCCGAAGAAGCGGGAGAAGCAAGAAATAAAGAATTTCGAAGAGTTCGTGAATATCACACAAGAAAATTTAACAGGATGAAGACCAACGAGGACTTGCTCCATAATTTTTTAATTAGTTCAGACCCATATTTATCCCATATTCGACCAAAATACAGCAACTCAAAGCAATTCGATTTTTTTCCAGATGTTAAAGAGCTTTTGTTGTTGCCTGAGGTAGTAACAGAAGAAACTGAAAATATGGATCTACAGGAGTTGCAGCCTGAAGATGATCCATTAATGTAAACGTGACAGATTTAGTGATTTTGTTATTGTTAGAATTGAGTTTGTTAGTAGTAGTAGTAGTTGAGTTGTAGTCCTTTTCAGGACCACTTAAAATAGTCCTTTTCAGGACTTCAGAAAAAGCCCTTTTAAGGGCTACATCTATTTCTAATTGTTTCTTTTAAGATGAGTCACGTTAGTAGTAAAACCAACAATATCAACCATGATTTATCAATAGGAAATATCAACAGATGAAAGAATAACCAACAGATGATTATTAAAAAAAAAATAAGCAGAAATGCTTATTTTATCATAACATCACGCTTTATATTCCCCGAAGGGTTCGGCAAAGGTGTATACTACACTATAGTACACTGTCATTTCGCCAGTTATATTTAAGTCCCATGTAATAGGGGGCGAGCTTAATACACGGATGAGGCGCGCGGGGGGCTTGTTTTTATTAAAAATGATATTTTGGATTAATTTCAATTGAAAAACTCGTTAATAATATTAAGATAATTCAACATTAAAATTTTAAACTTTGAAGCATCGTAGGCGTCAAGGCCGCAGGGATACGCAAGCAATTTATATGTTGTCGTATTAAGAACAATAGGTACTTACCAGAATATAAGGTTTGCTTGCTACACTTTGATACTGAACGGAGAAAAAAAATAAAATAGATTTTCTCCCATACATTTTTATTTTCAATATTTTTTTTTGACGTGAAGGAGCTGTTTTTTTGAAAAGTTGTAGTAATAAGTATTAATCAGCGTTAAATTTCCTATACGAAACTATTTTTTGTTACGTTAAATATGCATTTTCGATCCTATGTCCGCCTTTTTGAAAACCCGGACCACTGTGCGCCGCCCGTAAAGTTTGAATTGGGCTGTGATATATGTGTGAAGTAGGTTTGACACTGGAAACGTGAAAGGCATAATGTGGAAGTTGGTAATTCAACAAACAATGACAAGCTTAGGAATGTTAAAAATGTATAACATCCGTTCATTAAGTAGGTAGGTACAGTTAACAATAGCCAGGACACAAGTGAAAGAGCAGAGATGTTCGCTCAACATTTCCTGCAAGTAACCAGCAAGGCGGTGCCAAGCCACGGAACAGTATTATCTGTTCCGTGTGCCACGCGACAGAAATCTGACACACCAAAATGATACAAGTGTGGTCAAGGCGCAAGGGTGTCTAAAAAATATGAAAGAGAAAAGTCACTTGGGCAGGACGCTCGCTCTGAGTGTGGAGCATAAACTTTACGGCCGTGAACTAATAAGTACCTACTTACGAAATATTCTATTATGTTCCTATAACATACATAATTATTTTTACGACATTCCTATTCACAAAGAGGTCCATTGCTGCAAAAAGTAATATATTAGCACGCCCATTCTCTCGGTGCAATAACGCTGAAAGGTCACGCATTTATGGCGTAGGTACTGCCAGTCGTTCTACACTTGCTAGACACCTATGGAAGGTACACCCAGCGAACTTACCACGCACTACGCGTGCCTTACAATAATGCGTTTAAAACATGCTCAACTTGCCGTGGTAGTGTATGTAGTGTATCCACAGAACAGAAAAATTTGTTATGCTAGTGTGTCTGACACGATCGCTGAAAAGATAGATGATTTTTACGTCGTCGCCTTGTGACGATATCAAAAATATGAGTGATATGGAAATAAAAATAAGGTTCAAAACCATTTCCTTATAAGAGAATCCTTTGCCATGCCATGCTGTACCGCCGTAAGTGGTAAGCCTTAAGGAATTCTATAAATTTAATTGCTGTAAATTCGATAATGTAATACCTATCTATAAATAAAAATTAAATTATCTAATAATATTAAAAATCGTAAAATGGTTACAAATTGACAATGGTCCTCAAACTATGAATTGCTTTATTAAAGTTTAATGTCAGTTAGCAGAATCATAGTCAAGAGCAACATTTTGTAAAGTAATATCGAACTAATGGCAGATTTAGGCCCTTTGTGAAAATTTCTTTGAGCACACGCGTGTTTTGTAGACCATTTTATATCGCTAACAGTAGCCAACGAAGTGTAGTTCTTCGGACAATAGAAATAGCCTTTGAAATTCTCGAGTTTGTCAGTTTGTTGGTTTATTTAAATAGCTAAATAAAATGTGTGTCGTGACCTCATCGGATATAGGTACAGGTGTGATCATGATCATCACCATTTCAGGCGAAAGATGTCCACTGCTGGACATAGGCCTTCCCTAAGTATCGCCACTTCCACCAATTCGACCGGTTCTGTGCTCCGCATCCAGCGAATTCCTGCGTCCTAATAGGTGTAATATTATGTTATACTAGCTGCGCCCCGCATATTCACCCGCGTAATTTCGATCCCGTGGCAATATCGGAATGAAAACTATCCTATGTCCTTTCACAGGACTCAAACTATCTCTATATCAAATTTAATCTAAATCGGTTCAGAGGTAATACACAGTCAGACAGACAGACACACTTTGGCATTTTATAATATTAGTATGGATTGTAGCTAAGTAGTAACAGCCGCTCTGGTCGATCGATCAGGTTAAGCTGCGCTTGCCGCGGCTGGTCCGTGGATGGGTGACCCCACACCAAGTTGACATACCAAGACCCCTCCGTGCCTCGGAAAGCACGTCCCGCCCGACTGTCATTCGTGGATCTTTGACAGTCGTTACGGGTCGTCAGTAGGCCGAAAGTCTGACAACCAGTCATACCAAGGGGTATCGTAATACCCAGTAACTGGGTTGTGGAGGTCAGATAGGCAGTCGCTCCATGTAAAATACTAATATTCAGCTGCATCCGGTTAGACTGGAAACTGACCCCTACATAGTTGGGAAAACGCTAGGCAGATGATGAGTGTGGGAATGTGTTTTTGATGTAGGTATATAGGTATGAGTGGTAAGATTTTGTATGAGAGTAGTGAGTGTGAGGTGTTATAATATGTGAAGCAATAAAAGCAAAACAAGCAATACTAGGCAATTTATTTTAGTAGTGGTTCAGTTTGTGTGTGGTCTTATCACCTTAGCTTTTAATTTAAACTTATTGCAATCGAGTAGGTATATTTAGTTCTAGAAATTAGGTTGCAGGTTAGATAAAGAAAATATTGCTTATCAAAAATCACCTTCAAAGCTACCTACTTACATTAAATTTTTGTAGCTGTCGGCTAATGTGCTTGAGATTGTAGGCAATTATATTAATGTATGTCGATGTACGATCAACCTAAGTACCACAATCTGTCAGATTTCTTTAATAGAGTTTCAACTTTATCGCTAAAACTTAAGGTTCAAAGTTGATTGGGAAAATCTGACAGGTGTAGCTTGATGTGCTGGCGTCTGTACCTATACATCTTTCTGAGGCCGACTGTGACTGTAGGTACCTAATACTATTGCTTTATAGTCATAGATATACATTTCTATGTTTAAGGTACAATTCTCGTTAAATAACTTTGTAGCTCTTAAGTCGAAAGCGCCAGGGTAGCCCGCGAAATTCAATTTTTTTTTACGTTTTTTGCAATTTGCTGGTCAGTATTAAGTTGTACGTTCATTAATATATGATTCGCGGCCGTAAAAAATATATGTGTTTACAGAATTATAATCATTAAAGTCATCAACACAACTCTCTAAGACCAAGTAACCCCAAAGAATGACTTAAATTTCATGAAATCTTGACATTTTGGGATTATACTAACCTTACAAGTTGTATTACTGATTCTAATGATCATGATTCTGTAAATACATATTTGGTACGGCCGCGAATGATATTTTGATCGACGTACAACTTAATACTGACTAGCAAATTGCAAAAAACGTAAGAAAATTTGAATTTCGTGGGCTACCTTATCGCTTCCCCCTTAAGCTAGGCTTTTCGCTAGCCGCGCATGCGCGTTGCTGTTTAATTCATACGATTAACTACTGCGCAGTTATTTGTAGCCTACTTCAGAGCGGCAAAATTATTTGACGCGAACTGTACATCACCTACCTACTTGCGCAAGCCACTGCGCGATGCCTACAACGAGCTTACAATTATGCAGTACCGAGAACAAAACAGCTTGCTTTGCCGCACGGTCAGGCGGTCAGACAAATAAGACAAATTACCGATTATAATGAAGCTTTTGGGAAGGGGCCGCCTCCACGAGCGAGAGAATCACGGCGATATTATCGTCGTACACGTATTTCTATACACTCTCTTAGAACGTGTCTCCCTCCACACGGCGATATCGTCGCTGCAAAAATTTTATGGCACGGCGCACAGTGGTCCGGGTTTTCAAAAAGGCGGACATAGGATCGAAAATGCATATTTAACGTAACAAAAAATAGTTTCGTATAGGAAATTTAACGCTGATTAATACTTATTACTACAACTTTTCAAAAAAACAGCTCCTTCACGTCAAAAAAAAATATTGAAAATAAAAATGTATGGGAGAAAATCTATTTTATTTTTTTTCTCCGTTCAGTATCAAAGTGTAGCAAGCAAACCTTATATTCTGGTAAGTACCTATTGTTCTTAATACGACAACATATAAATTGCTTGCGTATCCCTGCGGCCTTGACGCCTACGATGCTTCAAAGTTTAAAATTTTAATGTTGAATTATCTTAATATTATTAACGAGTTTTTCAATTGAAATTAATCCAAAATATCATTTTTAATAAAAACAAGCCCCCCGCGCGCCTCATCCGTGTATTAAGCTCGCCCCCTATTACATGGGACTTAAATATAACTGGCGAAATGACAGTGTACTATAGTGTAGTATACACCTTTGCCGAACCCTTCGGGGAATATAAAGCGTGATGTTATGATAAAATAAGCATTTCTGCTTATTTTTTTTTTAATAATCATCTGTTGGTTATTCTTTCATCTGTTGATATTTCCTATTGATAAATCATGGTTGATATTGTTGGTTTTACTACTAACGTGACTCATCTTAAAAGAAACAATTAGAAATAGATGTAGCCCTTAAAAGGGCTTTTTCTGAAGTCCTGAAAAGGACTATTTTAAGTGGTCCTGAAAAGGACTACAACTCAACTACTACTACTACTAACAAACTCAATTCTAACAATAACAAAATCACTAAATCTGTCACGTTTACATTAATGGATCATCTTCAGGCTGCAACTCCTGTAGATCCATATTTTCAGTTTCTTCTGTTACTACCTCAGGCAACAACAAAAGCTCTTTAACATCTGGAAAAAAATCGAATTGCTTTGAGTTGCTGTATTTTGGTCGAATATGGGATAAATATGGGTCTGAACTAATTAAAAAATTATGGAGCAAGTCCTCGTTGGTCTTCATCCTGTTAAATTTTCTTGTGTGATATTCACGAACTCTTCGAAATTCTTTATTTCTTGCTTCTCCCGCTTCTTCGGAAAGAATGCCAATTGGTAGGAGGCCAAAGTGATGACAAATGTCTGCACCGTGTATGAGTAGCTTGTGCACACTTGCGGGCATATAAAACCATGGGTATAGATGAACAAAGATCTCAGCTGTTTCTCTGCAATAAGTCCTGAATTTTTCTATATCTATGGCACATCCCGATGAAATCGTTTGAAGAATAACCGTAAAATGCTTCAGTAGGCCTTTGTCAATATTGGTTATTTCGGCAGATTTCTCATAATCTCTAAAAAACCTTCTGGCTGTGTTTCCGTCGTTTGTGGTTCCAAAGCCTTGCTTCACAAAATCCACAAGTATTCCCATTTGCTGTTTGAATTCTTCTTGTGTAAAATGTTTCTTCGCAGCTTTTAGTTGCTTGTTAGCACCTCGTGCAGTCCACATCTCAAAGTCCATGTTGTAAGATATGTGTAGAATACACTCCATACAACGAATCCACATATGAAGAGTAGAAAGTCCATATTTATAAACATCTTCTCGAACAGGTCTTGAAAATACTTCTGACAGTTTGTTCATCTCAGTCGGCTTAGCAAGGCAAATATTGCAGGCAGATGCAGACGAAGTATCCGTTATAATAGTGGCCACTTTTCCGTCGATCATTGTCATATGAAGCTCGTGACTAATCTCTAGCCCGACCCATTTTGTAGAATTGATGTTCTTTATTTCTTCCTTCAATGCAGCTTCTTCTTGCTTGATGTATTCTGCTGTCTCTTTACAAAACTCGAACTTAATGGGCCTGCAATAATGTGTTGACGAAGGTGTTGGGTTTTCCCATATGGTGCTATTATTAGAAACTAATTTAAGAGGGACAAGACTTGACATGAAAACCGATGAATCACTGAAGTCTACATCTTCACTCCTTTGCTTGTAGGTGCTTTGTGAAGAAGCTCCATCGAAACCCCATTTACTAATTAACTTCAATCCTTCAGTTGACGAATCAATCTGGGTACCGGTAATTTGAAGAATCTTCTGGACTGTCAGATCCAATAGGGCTTGAAGCTTCACTCTGGCTCCTCTCTCGGTAATTTCTAAATCATGTGGATAGCATCTCTTTTTAGCTTCAAGGAGTTTGTGATACGATGGTAACACTGGAACTTCACAATCTAACAGCGCTTTCCTTAAACACAAGTATTTCCATTTTGACAGGTTCAATGATGTATAAAGACCAAGAGCATGATCTTCATCTAAAGATTTTTTCCTATTTTTCTTAAACAATGTGGCTTGAACAATAGTAACACTATCAGGGTTCTTCGTTATATGATCAATAACACAAGCTAAGTCATTCTTCTTGTCTATCCTAAGTCTTTCGACTAATGCAAAAGTAAGTTCTTCCGGCGAATAGTCCAAAAGAGACTCTGAACGTCTTTTCTTCTGTTTGTTGCTGAGGTCAACAAAAGGCTTCCTAATCTGAACTTCGGTAGATGTGCCCACAGTTGCTGTACTTGATGTCGACGGAATCACAGCTGCTGTAGTATCGATGTCAACTGAAGTATTGTCTGACGATATGTTTTCGATAACTTCATCTTGGGCTTGAAAAATCTCGGATAAATTAACAGTAGTGCAAATTGGCCAACTAATATTTGATTCTAACCACGCAGCATGTCTATTCATGAAAGTCTTCTGATTTCTAGAAGCACTTGCCCATCTGCGATTGATATTACTCATGTAGTTCTTCAAAAAGGTCTTGATTATTTCTAAATCTTCCGAACATGTTTCAACTGGGATATGTAGAATAATAGCTTCATAGAGTCGTGCCCAATTTTTCATGTCTCCTTCAACACGGAGGAACATAAAAATGTCCAAGTTTGTAACAAATGCAGCCATAACGAAACTCACTAAACTTTCACACAGCACGGATAATTGATGTTGCTTCCTCAAGGGTTGAGAAACAAGTGCCTTTAATTGTTTCATGCACAGATATTAATAACAAACACACGCTCGCAAGTAGTGACTGACGAAATTAGTACCACATCTTCAACAGCCAATCAGCGTCGTCGAAATCTCCGGTGGTGGGGGTAAATGATTCTTTTACCACAGGAGTCGTTTCAGTCAGTTACAAATAGGCTACGAATCAGCACGTGTCCTTTATTACATAACTAAAGTTGAAGACTTTTATTAGTACTTTTTATTAAAATAAAATAAACAAATACTTGCCAAATGCTTGAATGCGTATGTTTTAATTCTTATATAATTAAAAAATTATATTTTGAATTCAGCTTAATTGAAAACCTCGATAATAATTTAAAAAAATCCCAATTGAAATTTTAAACTTTGAAGCATCGTAGGCGTCAAGGCCGCAGGGATACGCAAGCAATTTATATGTTGTCGTATTAAGAACAATAGGTACTTACCAGAATATAAGGTTTGCTTGCTACACTTTGATACTGAACGGAGAAAAAAAATAAAATAGATTTTCTCCCATACATTTTTATTTTCAATATTTTTTTTTGACGTGAAGGAGCTGTTTTTTTGAAAAGTTGTAGTAATAAGTATTAATCAGCGTTAAATTTCCTATACGAAACTATTTTTTGTTACGTTAAATATGCATTTTCGATCCTATGTCCGCCTTTTTGAAAACCCGGACCACTGTGCGGCGGCGCGGGCGAGACTATTGCCGCGATTCTCTCGCTCGTGGAGGCGGCCCCTTAGACTTAGTCCTTATTTGTAAAAAATATGCTTCTTAGTCAATCGGTAAGTAATTTTTAGTCAGCACAAAGCATCACCAACCATCGAAGACAAAACTCGAATAAGTAGGTAAGCTACAAACAAACAAACTCACGCCTTATTCACGCACCTAAGCCCTCCTCCTCTTCCTAAATCCTAATAGGCAAGTAGACCGAAAAACTACTTGTTTGTGATTTTGATGTCTTAAAAACTAACTCATTAGGCACTTATGGCAAACCTACATAGGTAAGAAAAGAACTTAATAATATATTTTATTTTATAAAGTTTCTAGGTATTTCTTACTTACCGTAATAACAATTCCTGTTGATTCCTTGCGATTGTATAAATCCAATCTGTCTCTCCTGATTGCCGCCAACTCCATCTGGATTTCCTTTACTTCCCCCTCCATGTCGCCCAACTGTTTTTGCTGAATAAATGCAGACAGGAATGCATAAAACTCAAAAAATTTGCAGTAAGAGATTCAGCGAAATTAAAAGATGGGTATGCAATGATTTCAAAGTAATATATAAGTCAATGTGGGTTATGTAAGTATCATTTAACTGATGCAACTATATTTTGACACTTTCATCTTTCATAAACAATTTTGAATCAATAAAGTATTTTAATTTTAAAGTTACTTAACAATCAACGTACTAAAACTTTCGCATTATCACCGTGTTCAACATTTTCTCCTGTCTTTCCTTTGTGAAACGGCCAGAAATCTGTTTGCGGCATTAACACTGTATAATTGTAAGGAGTCGAAAAAATATCCAATATCAATTTATAAAACAAAGACTTTGGTATATTGGTCACTTGATTTCAAAAGAAGATTATGATTAGGAAGCAAAATATTACAAAATCAGATAAACTGTGCAAAATAATCACAACTACCAAGAATCTTTTAGGAAATGTCAATCATTAATCAAATTTTATTATCGGCCAGAGCTCCTACTTAAAAAAAGTATTTATCAAAAAGTAACAATGTAGGTAGGTAAAGAGTATTTATAAAAAAGATGCTTACTAGTCCTTGGAGCATTAAGTCGTGCCGCACTGAGAAAACTATAATTAGAAATTTAAAATACATTTTTATTTTTATTAGTTCACTTGCGCGGGAAGAAATGGATCCAGAGGAATTACAATCTCTAGATTGTAATTCCGCAAAAATTAATATCTATATTATAGCGATTTGATCCGACTTGTTGCGTGCGGTACCGAAAAGTGCAGACAGCCGGGTCGGGGGAGGCTGGATACGTTATTGATTCATGCACCTGAAACCCATCTATGCACAAATTATATAGGTCAGCGGGAATAGAGTAAAGATCAGGGTTTAATTTGGAACGACAGTTTCAGGTACTTACTACCTAAGTACATTTTATTTTATTTTTGTTTAGTATAATATTTATAAACATAGTATTTTGATTGCATTTTTACCATTCAGTAGCTACACTCATTCATCTTTCATACCTGCATATACCTAGGTACTTAATAGGTAGGTATTCAATACTGTCCAGTCCACTTTGGTTTTGTGGAATGCAAGGCGGCATAACAATAACAAACAACTTCCGAAATGGGTACCCACTACCCTTCTAGGTAACTACGCGAAACTCTTCACTCATATTGACCCATGAAATGTGACAGAGCGGGACGAACGCACATCTATGCTGACAATTCAAAAAAGATAGACTAGCAAGGACGAAACGCAGACCAACCGTGAAAACCTCAGTGAAGTAAGCTGTCAATACTCTCAATCACAAGCATCTAGATCTAGCATGGGGGGATGACACTGACAGCTCACTCTACGCTCGCTTTACCTAAGTTTTCACGGTGAGATGGTTACAGAATAGTACTGCAGTAGCGCAGCAGAGGCAGACTTTGATTGAAAGTCGCTCTTACCATGCCGCCATGAGATCGCGCCGGAGGTCCGTCCGCTCCGCCGCGTTTTGCCGCGGAAGAAGCTCATGCCTTGAGTTCACAGGATAATGTAGAGCCCGTGTAATAGATTATCGGTAGGTACTCAATAGTCATCATCCTCACAGCCGTTTCCGCATTCGATTGTAACCAGCGAAATTCAATATTTCTTACGTTTTTTGCAATTTTCAGGTCAGTGCTAGGACTGCCAGGTTGTATCTTGATCAAAATATGATTCGCGACTATAACAGATACGTATTTACAGAAGTATAATCATTAGAATCGTTAATACGTCTTTCTAAGTTAGATTTCTACCATAACAACAAATCTCTTAAGGGGAAGCGCTAAGGTAGCCCGCGAAATTCAAATTTTCTTACGTTTTTTGCAATTTGCTGGTCAGTATTACGTAAGTTGTACGTCGATCAAAATATGATTCGCGGCCGTAACAAATATGTATATACAGAATTATAATCATTAAAGTTATCAACACAACTCTATAAGACCACGTAACCCACGTTGGGGTTACGTGGTCTTAGAGAGCTGTGTTGATGACTTTAATGATTATAATTATGTAAATACATATTTGTTACGGTCGCGAACCATCCAGTAAATAGCAAAAAACGTAAGATAATTTGAATTTCGCGGGCTGCCTTAGCGCTTCCCCCTTAATGCGAGTCGGTCGTCGTAACGCGTCGGTCTATCTATTCTGGCTAGTGAAAATGACGTCTCACGCTACGGTACCCGGGTTTTCCGTGAGCCAGCAGTATTAAACTTTTCACCGCCACGGACTTCAATAGAAGTTCCAGATATTGGTGCCACCAGCGCCACGACTTGATTAGAAGCTCATCATTTTAACTATCTTATAAAAATAAAATTACTGTATTTAAAAGCTTTGTTTAGTTTTATTATTTAATATATAGTACTGTCTAATAAGTACCCTGTTTTATATTTTTCCACACAAAAGAAGCCCTTTTGTCTTAAAATCGGCAAAAACAAGAACTCCGAATATTTTTAATGTCCCCTGAACGCCATGGACTTTATTTAGAGTCGACCAGTGATGTGACGCGAAAGTTACTACTGTTTAATTTCGCCCGTTGAAATATTCATAAATACTATCTACTATCGAAAACAATTTAAGGCCAGCAAAATATGAACTTAGTTACTACTACTTAATAATAAAGGGAAAATAGACAAATTTCGACCTTCAGATGGGTCCCGATCCGGAATTAAATAGTTGTTACCAATCTTTGTCGATAATTATATTCCCATCTCAGCAAAATAATTGGTTGTCACGTCTTGTCAATGCCCCGGGCGCCACGGACTATTATAGAAGTCGTTCTGTGACGTCATAAGCGTACGGCTGTCAAGATCACTTTGGCATAGTGCGGCACTAATCGAGTTATGTTCTGTGTAATCGAGTGAGCGCGCACGCATCCTTCTTTCATTTGCTTGTAACAATACTATTCTATTTTACTAATAAGTAAACAAATAGTGAAATGAATGAAGATCTGGATTTCGATGAACTTTTAAACATTTTACAAGGCGTGGAAGCGGACTCAGAGTATTTTCGGAAAACATTATGGTCCTGAAGTACTGAGGTATGTCCAACTGAATAATAATAATAACGTTTATTCAACAAAAAGTAAGAATTCAATAAGTGAAATGTTTGGTGTGCCACAAACTAAGCCGTAAGCGTCGCTTGTGCTAATGGCCTTACAGTTTGTGGAGATTATCATAAACAAGAGATAAGAGTTCAAATAAAATAAAACATTATAAGGTGCATTCGGGTAATGTCGAAAATCGGCATATTCCGAAAATTTCAATTTCCTACCAAACGCGACGACATCTTATAATGTGGCAACATTTACCTAGACGCCAGTTTAATACTCCCCCGCTTCTGTTGACTCAAGTCGCTTATTGTAAATGTACGAGTCACAACGCCGCATTTCTCGCAGTGTGTCATTTTTCGCGCGTTTTCTAGTTATCGGAAATTACACGAACATTGTTATCTCAGAAATTTGGTAAGTTATTTAACTGATTGTTTTTTTGTTTAATAGATTTTCGTTTTTAATATAGTTTTTAATGGGTTCGCGCATCCTAGGTATCTTTTTCTGTTTTTATTGAAATTACCCGAAGATGGGTAAATCCGAATCAAAAATGATTCGGATTTAGCCGATGTTGCTTTTCTATGGAGATTGTCAGTGGTTCTCAATCTATAATTTATTTGGGTAATTTCGATGGTAGGTTAGTTCTGTCTAAACGTGATATACCTAAGCAGGGGGGTGTCATTTCACAGTTTAGGTCTGATCGGCCGGCCCGTCTATTGGTAAGCAAATGGCAGTCGGTTGCCACTCGGCTAGCATGCTCGACATGTCTCGCGCGTATTTGAATATCTTATCGACAGTGATTTTTTATACCTAAACTTGTATTTTGTTCAGGAGTGATCCTTTTGTACGCTAGTTCTATTACTAATACTGTGATATAAGCACTAATCTACATGAGTTTTTTAATACAATCGCTATACAGACGGAGTTATTTTTGTTCTTTTGACAATCAAGACACGGAGTTCTTGTTGTGCTACTCAAACTTGACAGTAAAATATAGGTACGTCATTGCAAATTATTATTGATAGTTTTCGTAATTTATTTATTTAAGGACAACCAACAAAGCATACACAAAAATAATTATAAACACTGATTGTTATAACTTGTCAAAATTTATTTTATAAGTTTTGAGAACTTCTTTGTTTAGTTTTTTTTTTATCTAAAACCTCGAATAAAGCTTTATAATTTGTTTATGTTATTCAGGTGTCAGAGAGAGGCTCAACTATTTTAGTGTGCATAACTGAGATATCAAGTTAACATTTTTGTTTAATTTATATGTCAAATTTATATGTCAAAAAATTTAATTATAAAATTAACCCACTTACAAGTAGAAGTGGGTTAATTTTATAATTCAATTTGACTATTTATTTGTGATTTTGCTACATAAGTAGTAGTTTAATTACTTACTTAATTTTCAAATAAATCTTTATTTTTTATTATATTAAGACTTATTTTCAAACCCAAGACCCATGATTATTTCCATTCTTATTACAGAAAATCTTAAACATTTTGATCGGATCTCAGCAGTCGCGACCCGGCAGCGCTGCCGAGTCGCAACTGCCGAAACTGCCCACCTCTTTGTATGGATTTTTATGCAAAGCTCTTCGATGCAAGCTGCCCGTCCCCGCGCTGCCGGGTCGGGCTACACGACCGCGTACCTACATCGGAAGGGGTAGCACACAAATCCATACAAAGATCTGAATGTTACTTTTAGTAGGATATGCGATCATTTTGATTACGATATAATAATATCTTTTAAACTATGAGAATAATCGCGTGACTCGTGAGTAAAAGAATCATATCCGCTCTGTACCTGCTAAAAGATTGAGAACCATTTACCCATGCGACGGGTAATTCCGAAATACAAGTGTCACACAAACGTGTTTAGGTTATTCTATGACAAATATCGTGAATATTATTTTTGGAGGATAATAACGATATAAAAAGAAATATGTACTTTTTGTCAAAAGTGAATAAAGTCCACTTTTAACCGTCATTCGGAATTGCCCGTACATAATTCGAAATTACACTAGTGCAAAGAAAAAAAAAAGTAAGTTTTTAAACACTTTTTTTTTTAAACTACTACGATATTTATGAAAGATCTCCGAATAGAGCTCTAGGCTATACATTCAAGAAGACGAAATGACTTCTTTAGAAGACATATAATCCACTGCTTCTGTCTGGTTCATCAAAATACACACATTCCATCAATTTGTCTGAAAACCATTCGATATTACCCGAATGCACCTTACCTATTTGTGAGATTCTATTCTGAATGCAAAATAAAAATAGTAAGAAATATCATAGACCACATAGGGATGTGGTCTATGATATTTCTTACTATTTAACCGTGAACTTTGATTAGGGAATCAAAGTTGAATTTAACGTGCTCTGAGCGCCAAGGACTTGAATTGAAGTCAAATAATGATGTAATGAAAGAAATAGAGATGTACCTCATTTCATATAGCTCTAATTGAGTAATGTGTTTGTTTGAACCTGCCTTTCAACACTTGTATCGTGTGTATTATCAAGTTCAAGTGTGGCTCCATCAAAACTGGAAGGAGGACGCGCGGGCTTGCGAAAGATGGAACGAGTGAAGGGAGGCCTTTGCTCAGGAGTGGGACAGCGCAGGATAAACAAAAAATAAAATAACATGTAGAAAAAACAACCTATTCCACTTTGATCATTAGCAATATTACTATTCTTTCAATTGATAGGATACGGTTAGAAAAAATGCGCCAAGTACATTACCTCATAGGTGGTGCGGAAATGTGTGCATATATTATGTAAAAATATGAATTTTCTAATGATTAAAACCGCGATATCTCACGAATGGTGAATCGTCAGAGAAAAAGTGACTGGACCATTTTTGTAGAGAATTGTATGAACTTTTGTCTGACCTATTTTCACGATAATACTTACTGCTTTCGAGAAAAATGGAAAAAACGTTAATTTTGTACTTTTGACCTTGAATTTTTTTTTTGCGGAAGTAGGATCGAAGGGGATTTTTGACATTTCATTTATAATGATGTATTTAACGTCTCTGCCAATTTTCAGCTCTATGCGAATTTTGGCTAAGTGAAATGTGTATTTTGACTGGACTAAAATTGCAGAAAACGGTCTCTTACCGCCACAACCGCGAGAGCGCTATATAATGACTTAGATTCCATATTAATATCAGATTCCTCGCTTGAACTCATATTATTATTTTGTTTATTTAACAGTGGGAAAGTCGCAACAATTTTTGAAGTTTCTAATATGAAAATGGCGTCATATGCACGTGGTGAAAATTAGAACTACATCTTTCGTCTCATTTACTCTTCAGTGTTAAAGTGAGACAACGTATTGAGCAAAAGCGCTTCCAAGGAGGTTCGATCAGTCAGGTTATTTATTCTCATAATGTAAAACTCTGGTGGAATTCTTAGATTTTTTTATGGAAATTAAAAAAAAACCGTAAAGAAAACGCACGGTGCTATACAACGGGATATGTCGTAATAGTATATTTCATTACAAGTGCGGAAAGGTTGTCATTGCAGAGTTCCGACAAATGTCTACCCGAGCCGAGGCGCAGCCGAAGGCGAGGGTTGACAGTCGGAACAAGTTGCAATGACGATTTCGCACGTGTACTGAACGACTATTTTTAATACAGTTGCGAAAAAATGAAGCAATTTAATAAAAACACAATAAACTCAACTAACCAATGGCGCCAACCGTAGAATATAAGCAGAGATTTTTTTTCTTCACCCATTCTGGTAGGCGAAGGGAACTATGCCCATACAGCCAAGTCTTCAGTAGATTTTTTTATTGATATGAAATTAAATGAAACCTAACCTAACTCATTCAATCAAATCATTAAATCAGATATTGAAACAAATTAGTATCTTCTTTTTAGAAATATACGTATTTGCATGAATCATAAAAACTTCCATGAATTTTTTTAGTAAAAACTTCATGGTTGGTTTTTCTTTTTAATACACATTATTTTGACAGTTGGGAAAGAGAACGCACGAGTTCGGGAAAGGTAAAAAAAATGCAAGAGTATGTAATAGCCCACATCCCGAACGCTATACGTCCCTGCAATACGCCACTTTTTGAGCAACTGTATTAAAAAATAGGTACTTAGGTGAGAGTACCTATTTTACCGCACGTTCCGTCGTATGGTGGGTAATTTTTAACTTTCGAACAATGTATGTACCTATACAGGCTTTGTAAATGCATTTTTCGAGCAAATGTGTTGAAAAATTATAAATAAAACTTAACGCGTATAAATCGCATTCATCATGACGATACCCTCATCACTACCTACTGTTTACTGTATAGGTATTTCGTTATACATTTGTAGCTTGGCGCCTGACGAGGCATCGCGTTCTGTGAGCGTTGGTGGTGAAAAGGTTAATTTGTCCTTTGACCGTAGATAGTCATGAAATAAATATGACGAGGAAATAAACCTTATGGAACTTTATCGATTTAAACAAAACTGCTGTCATAAACATCACTAGTCACTTTGCCAGTATTCAACCTATGGTTGCACAAGGATATTTTGGCGCATGGATAAAATCGGAACCAATGCCGCCCGCTTGTTTCTTTCAATAATTTCCACAAAAAAATATCACAACGTGATTTGAAATTCTTTGTTATCTGTGGTTTGCTCCGACTCCGACCTGTCTTTCTGGCGTTTACTGTTCTCAAGATTCTCCTCGATGTCACAGTGTGTCACAGACTACAACTTGACTCTACAATTTATTATAATATCTCTACATTGCTCTTGTGTGCATGTTGTACTTCATTTTTTTAACGCGATTTTATCGTGGAATTTATTTTCCACTAGTTTTATGTATGTACTTAAAACATAATGTTATTGAAACTTTGTTTTTGGAGTGATATGAATCTGATTTCTAGGGACGTGCTGAATGCCATTCAATTTGGCAAACATTTATGTAAGAATAATTAAAAATATTTGAGGCATTTGAAAATGGCATTGCCCTTTTTACTTTGCGGACGTGGAGCTACCTAGTTTTTAAATTATTAGGGTCTCTATTGTTGACCATGTTTTGAAAGCAATTTAATAAACAAAACTTAGGGTGACAAAAATGAAAATTGTACTTGTTTCTAAATAATTACCTATGTACCGGTTTTAATTTTAAATACTGATATTGGCTATTTTTTTAATAATCGACCCTTTCTGTTCCCTAAGAACCTTCTGATAGCCAAGGTAAACTCTCTAGGAAGTTGTCTGATTTTAATTGAGCTTACTTGCTAAATGGCTATATTTGCTGTAAATACTTACTGGATTTCACAATTAGTTTTGTTATTACAGAAAAAAAAACATGTTAAAATAATAATGCAAAAGCTTGAAACAAAGATATGTTAAAATCCAACATGGATATGAAGATAGAGTTCAGTGATGCTGACCAGCTACCAATAGTTCCTCAAAACAGTATAGGCAAATGGAGTCTTAAGAGTGACACCTCAGTCCTGATCACAGATCTTCAACAGAGTGGATCTCATAGGAAAATTATTAGGGTAAGTCTAATAAATTATATTACCTATAATCAAAGAAGCTGTGCTTAAGTGTGTTTTCTTGATCTTTTTATGTTAGCAAAGTGACAAATTTTAAGCAACAAGCATGATCTGTAGGAATCTACCAAAATAACTGCCTTGTGCCCTGAAGTCTCATGTTAAATAAAAACTTTGTCTATTGTTTTTTTATTGGTATTGGAACATCCAGCTTAAGATACACTTTAAGTCTAAAACTGTTCCTAAAAAAATCAGAGTTAAATTATAAAAAAAACATGCTTTACTGAATTCCAAAATTATAACAACATGATAATTCAATAAAAAACTTAAATATAAAACAAGCCGCATGTGCTTCAGTTAATAATCATTGTATCGGGTTATTCCAGAATGTGGTAGGTATTGCAAATATAATATTTTGATTTACATTTTGATCTTTGTCATTGTTGTGAAACATCTGGCTCTTTACGACTCTGTGACCATTATCTTGCATTCATTTACATAAACATGTTGCAAGGGAGTTGTCTTGTGTAATCATCGTTTTTTCCTGTTATTAAGGAGATCTTTGTGTGTTCAACTGTTAATTTATCATGTATTTTATATTAAACTTGTAAATAGACTGTTACTACTCAAATAGTGTTTTGTGCAGAAGCAACAAATTCATTACATTTTCAAGTGAAACAGAGAAACTTTTGTTTATGTTATTGCTAACTTAAGGTCTTCACAATATGCCTGTGCAAGAATTGACAGTATGTATTCCATGCATTATTCCAAGTACCGTCTATATTTATTTGTGAGTTCGTGTGCTTTGAAATTGAAAAGCACTATTCAATATAATTATATAATTCACTCATGCATTTGAATTATCGCTGTATCGCTTATTGAATAATCTGTTCAGTAAAAAATCAAGTAACATTGAGGTCATTGAATTCATAAATATAAAAGTGTCAATAGATAAAAATGGTAAGACTTATAAGTAGATGAAATTCATGCACTCTAGGAAACTATATTGTGTAGTGCAACTTTTAATAATAGTGTTTTCAAGAACAGATTCGTGCACTTACTCATAGTTGCATGTTACGTATATGATACTACCCAAGTAACACAAAATCGATATAATGGAAAAAGTGATGACCAGAAAATTTCTTCTAGCTTCGTTATAGAATTTGAAGGGTTTTAGCAATGTCTTGCTTCTGTATAACAGCATTTTATTAACTTTGTAGTTCCTAAAGCTATATAATCCTCTTTTTCAATCTTTTGTGCAGCTAAAGGTTTTATTTTAGACATAATTTATGTCTCTATACAGCTTCTAACACAGCTGTAAGCATTATACAAAAGTGTAGGCCGTATGTAAGCATTAATTACGGCTTAGGCTATTAAAAAGCATTTTAAAATTCTTTAAAACTGCTCTATGTTTTATAACAACCTTTCGCATGGGTCACAACTGTTTAACGGTGTACATTGGTGCTGTTTTAATGCCAGCTTTTTAAAAGCATTTCATCATAATATCATATAGCCTTTATCTATACAAACGTATAATGACAAGAATTTTAACAAGCAATAAGTCGTATACCGGCCATCCGCATGCCTAAAGTTTTTAATTATGCTTACGCCATTTTGCTTTTAGTATCGATAATATTTAAAATTTAATTTTATGGTAAATAGTCCTTTAGAAAGGACTTCAACCTATGGTATTGACCGGCCGGTACAATACAGGTATCATAATGACTAAAACTAAAGATTTCTTCGTAAGAGCATATTTTTTTTTACAATTCCACATATTTTTATAATATTTTTGTAATAAATAGCTCTTTAATTTGAAGGCGCATGAAATATTTGATTCAAATATATACATACTTTCACAGTAAACTGATACTCGCAACCTTAATTCCTCATAGAGAACAAAAACAAGAGTTTAATTACTTGCCTTGTAGCACTTATATTTTTTTGTTGAAAGTATCCATGTTCTTTTTACACAAGATTTATTAATAATAACAGAAATTAAAAATAATATTTGAAAATGTTTTTATTTTGCCTTTGTAATGGTACAAGCTGTATAAGAGCCGCATTTAACATATGCGCACTGCTTTAACCTGTTTTCACAGCCCATTATAATGCGTTTATCATTCCGGTAGACAACCAATATAATGCTGCTAAAATGCCATTCTTACACTTAAGGCTGTATAATTTGGGGCCCAAATTAGCATTACAAGAGCTGTATAGTGGTTTATAATGCCTATATGTAGACTTCTCATAAAGCTATAATAATATGCTAATTCTGTTATCCATCGATTATAAAGCTATTTTGTGCTACTTGGGTATTGCGTTTAAATAGTTAGTCTAAAATATGAAGGTAATAATATTATTTTACATGGTAGTGAATCATGGGAGAGCTATTATATTTCCATCACTCTTATTTTCTGTGAACGTTTTGGCTAAGCTAAACTAATATCTATTTTTTATTTTCAGAGATGGAATCGCCTATCTAGACTGCAAAGATCCATAGTTTACGCAGTATTTATTATAGCAGCAACTATATTAGCAATGTTTTATATCTCGAAAGTTTCTGCTGCAAATATAAATAAGGTTAATCATAGTGATTTAGCACAAGTAAGTTATTAATATACCTCATACTGTTACTATAAATACATTATAAAACAAAAAAAAATATATCCACAAATAGCTTTAAAAGTGAACTGAATAGGGAAAATGATGATAAAATAAAATACAAGAAATGAACATTAATGTGGTTTAGAAAGTTTAGTCAATTAAATAATATCATTAGTTATTTATCTAAGTACCTACTTAGACTTACATGGTAAAGAGAATAAGCCAGGTTGAATGAATATTAATGTGAAAATAGTAAAACTCATATATAGTTCCATTAATAAGTTTATCATTTAGTAAATAGTAATAGAATAGAATACTCTTTATACACCATATAAATTACAGACATAAATATAGAAACTGTACAAAGGGTGACACAATGGGCGGTCTTATTGCTAAGAGCGATCTTTTAAAAACAACCTTAGGATGGATTTAAAAAGGGGAAGGACAGAAAAATACTGTAGGTAGTCCGTAGTGTACCATTTTCATAATACAATAAATACATACATAAAGTATATTATACTAATCTAAATAAATACCTAGTCTTGAACTCGAGTCTTGCCATAAATGTTGAAACGAAGAAAATATTTTTTTTTAAATTACAAATAATATTTATTACTTTTACAGTGTGTTAGTTTAATACATAAATATAAAACAATTTAAAATATATAAAGCTTATTCGAAGTGGTCTCCATTGGCTACAATACAGTCCTTTAAACGTTGAGGCCAGTTATCAATAGAAGCATGCACTCTCTCTCTCACTCTCACTCCATGGGAAAATTCTTCACTGCCAATCGTATGCATTGTTTTAGGGACTCCAAATTATCATGGTGTTTAGAGCAAGCCGTACTCTTTAAAACTGATCATAAATCATAATCCAGCGGATTAATATCGGGACTAGACGACGGCCAGTCTTCAGCTCTGATGAAGTCCGAAACGTTCACTTCCAACCAAGACTGCGTGGACCGAGCTTTATGACCCGGCGCCGATTCTTGTTAGAAGGATCATACTTGGTTTTTGAACATGGTGTTGTTAAGGGGCTTAACGACCTTCTCAAGAATGGTATCTTGATGCACTTGTGCCGATGGGTTTTGATACCTTTTTCACAAAAATATCCCCACCAAACCATCACTGAAGTCGGATAATGCCCACGTTGCACTCTGTCGACTAATTGGGAAGCTTTCTTAGAGCTTTGAGCATAAATACGGACATTTTGTTTGTTAAAATGTTATTATCTATTTATTAATTTTTTGTTAATTTTTTTTTTTGCTCAATTGCAATGATTTTCTCATCCGTAAACAAAATTTTTCTGTGACCTCTCCCTTTGCGTACCGCTTCAGTAGTCGTTTCGATTTTACAACCCTATTCTTTTTTAATTTATCATCTCTTATAGGCTGCAAGTCCTAAGTCATCTTTTAAAATACGCGACATGGTTCTGGGTGCTATCTTCATCTCCCGAGATAAAATATTTTGCTTTCGACAGGATTTCTTCGAATTCTTTACCTTACTGCATTGACCACCTTTTTCGTACGAACACTACGTGGACGGCCAGATCTTTTTATGTCACAAACAGAGGAGGTCTCATTGTACCTATTAATAGCCCGGTACACAAACATTTGACTAATACCAAGCGTATGTTAGTTAGTTTCATAAATTGCATTTGGCTCCATACCAACTTTGTGTAATGCAATCACAGCGATTCGGTTCTCTTTATCACCCCACTCCATTTTAATATCGCAAAATATTGTACAATGTATTGGCGCCAAAATTAGAACACTCAATGAACAATCGTACAAAAATGACAGATTCCAAATTCAAATGTAATATCTTTCTTATTTTTAATTGTAACAGTATTTATGGCCAGACTGTGTATATACACATACATAGAAATATATCCATATAATAATAAACATGAAACAGGAGTAAAGAAAATATAATGATGATGTTTAAAGAGAGAGGAAGTGCTTTTTTACCATAATTTTAAACGACAAAGATTGAGCACGCTTTACCGACACGGGCAAGTCATTCCATAACCGTACTGCTTGAACTACTACTACTACTACTACTTGTTATCTCAGTTTTTTATATATTAGGTATATAAAAGCTGTTATCTATCTATTTATTCTGTATCTCCGTATTTCCATGCCACATTTTATCGAAATAATCATTTTTCAAGCAATCCGGAAACTTAAAACTTAACCGGTTGAATATCGTATTTAAAAAAAGAATTAAAAAATAATTGTGTCTCGCGAGGATCCACTTTCATACCATGGGTCAATACAAGTTTTGATCGCCAATTGAAACTTTTCCTATACTGTGTAGCGGAAAATTAAATCGAAAGTGTAATACAAGAAATGTAAATGTTCACTGTTCATTTCCTGCTACTATTGCAATCTCTATTGACGATAACATTGTACAGTTTATAGTGTGAACACTTGCTGGTAGCATTGTATAGAGTTACCAGATAACGGTTATCAAAAAATATGTTGCCGTTTATTTCGAGCTGAGATAATACACAGTGATAGGATGCTAATAATACATCAATGTGTTAGTATGATGATTGTTAAGCATTTGAAATGTCAAAAGAGGGGTAGTTTATTAATAAATAGTGACCCTAGGCTGGTAACCCATCCTAGTTTCACAGTGGTGGAATGGCGACATGCGAGATTTTCGTGCTTATAAACACATAAACCGTCTGGAATAAATGCTCTAAATTATGAAGTCGTATCAAAATCCATTGCGTAGTTAAGAAGATCTAAGTGGTCATACAGACAGACACGAAAGGCAAATTTATTTTATAATATGTATTAAAGATGTCTTGTTATGTTTTAGGAAACTCTTAAGAATGTGTCTCTAGTCAATGAGCAAGCATCTCAAGCAGTTGTACCCAAGAAGACTGTTGTAGAAGCTGAAAAACATGAAAGGCCCATCTTTACAGGTATTGTTACAATATGATTGTTCTGTTGAAAACTGATAAGCAATTCATTTAATTCACCCACCTGTAATTACCTACTAATTACAGGTAGGTGAATGAAATGAATTGTTTCAACAACCTTTACAAGGTATTTTCATCAATAAAGTTTTCAGCACTGTGTCATAAACTCGTATGCATAGTTCTACATATCGACCACTTTTGTATTTTTTAGTAGTTTTAACACGTAACTTTTTTTTTAAACCTATCAAAGAATTCAGTGGCCGCCCGCAGTATTAATATCCATGCCAAAAATGTGACTATAGTCTGTTCCAAATGTATGTAATAAAAGAAGAAAACAAGGGTTTGTTTGCACTTTCAGGTTACATTTTTACGCAATCACTGACTAAAAGGAATTCGTAACACATTCATCTGTATTTTGAAGGTTTCAACTTTTTAACTCACCACTTATTCCAACAATTATTCTTTGAATAACATAACCATCGACAAAAAATAAAGTAACATTAACCTCAATTGCCTATTTTAGGTTTACGTATTTGAATAGAGAAATAAGAAAGATGGAACAGACCACACTAACAGACATCACATTATTAAATCAATGATTATATTTTTTAGGACCGATAAATGCTCGTCAATACGCCGTAGTACAAAGCTTCAAACACGCGTGGCGTGGCTACAAAGAACACGCATGGGGCCATGACAACTTGAAGCCGGTGTCCGGCATGGCGTTCGATTGGTTCTCTCTTGGTCTCACAATTGTGGACTCACTGGACACAGCCTACATTATGGGACTGACTGAAGGTAATAAATACCTTACTTAGTCTTCTTAGAGTAGAACTAGACTCGTTTCAGGATTCGGCTACGAGTTTGGCACCTTCGATAGCGCAGTACACAATATTAAGTGTCACATCATTTGTGGAACAGTACCACATACAAACTCGAGGTCGGAGTCGGTCGGACAGTGTGTAGTCATCATTATCTCAGTGGCGTTATGGGACATCGAGCTTTACTTTAGGTCCTTAGTGTTGTCCAGAAGTATCAAGCGATTTCAGAGGCATCCAACAAGAGAGAGTTCTGAGCAAAATTAGCAAAAATAAAACTCATGTAATCACTTTAGTGCATGTTAATCTGTCACAGTTTTTTCTCTAAAACTAAATATCATACAGATGTGAGATGTAATGCATATGTTTGAGATTCAAGTGTATGGTGGTACACATTTATACTAATATAATAAAGTTGAAGTTTGTTTGAACCCAAAATTTCACGTGGGCAGAGGCTGGTTATTAATATATTTCAGGATTAATAGGTTAGTTTTATGAATCGATATCCAATCAGGTAATTCAATATTGGACTAGGTAATTTCATATTATTTCAACTCTTTGTTCCCAGAATTCGAGGAAGGCAAGCAATGGGTTAAAAATGAGCTAGTTTTTACAAAGAACAAAGATGTTAATTTCTTTGAAGTCACTATCAGAGTTCTGGGAAGTTTGCTGTCCTGTTATCATTTCACCCAAGATCGTATGTTCCTTACTAAAGCTGTAAGTGTCCAATTTTGACCCATATATCCATTAGCATTAATCTTTTCTTACTTTGTAATGACCACTTTCCCTGTCAGAATGAGCAGAAATTGTCTTTCGTTATTTTTACAGGGTTTCGCGTTTTTATTATTTTAAATTAGCTAGCCAAACTCCACAGGCGTGTAGGGTATCGAAATCTAAACATGATAAATAAAAAAATACATATATTAATTTAATTATTTTTTGTGGGGTCATCATTGACAGTTATTGTAGTAACTTGAAATATTAGCATAGAAAACTTGTTTTTTTTTTTTGTGTAAACTTCACAGACGTGATAGGTATCGGCATCTGAACACGATAAAACATACGAAAACAGTTTATCTCAACTCATAAATACTTCAAGAAACAACACTAAGGCCACGTACACACGGCGACCATTCGATTCGATTTTTTCACGTATACGGTTTTACCGTATACGATGCAATCGTTCACACGGCAACCATTCGATTCGATTTTTTCATGTATATCGTGTGAACGAGACAACATGAACATAAGCGCCACTGCGTGTCGTATTCGATAAAATCGTTTCGAGACGCGGCGTTCCGGTGACAACTTCGCACGGTATACGTTAAAATATATTTCTCGAACACGGGATTTTCCCGTATGAACGCCGTGTAAACAATTTTTAAGTTTTCATATATATTCTGTTGTCACTACTCTATTCGATAAAATCTCGTATACGGTATACGGGAAATTAATCGCCGTGTGAACGTGGCCTAACAGTGGTTGTTGATCTCCCAAAAATAAACAAAAAAAAACAAAAATTTTATCGTGTTCGTCTTTTCTTTCGTTTCGCGGGCACGATTGTATTTTAAATCTTGTTGGCCCCAAAACTTTGCCACTTCCACTGCGTTGTTAGTGGCAGCGCAGGGGTCACTTTGATTTATCGTGTTTAGATATCGACCCATCGCGTGTACGGAGTTTAGCTAGCCAATTAAAAATAACCCTGTATTTGTAAAAACCTAACCTACAACATGTACTCGGAAAACGATCTGTTCCTTAAAATTAGATTTGTAAACCATATCTTTTAGGTAAGGTAATACGGGCTGGTGTCCGCAACTCCACGTCAATGCGCTTATTTTGCGTACGACATATCTTTTAGTTCACAAAGTTCAAACAAAATTACGGCCAGCTTCTAAACATAGGTACCGTTCGTACCGTGTCATGGCATTTGTCGATGGACGCCTCGTTTTTACCTGTTTCCATTGAATTGTGACGGCAGTAAAGAATAACAATGACAAATAGATCCGCAGCAGGAAATGAGCTGACTGGGTTATATTTTAACTGCGATGTGAGTCCTCATACAACTGCAACCAATACCTAGTAAATGAAACTGAAAATAAAATATTCTATCTCCATTTTTAGATCGACTTAGGAGACCGATTAATGACTGCTTTCTCTTCGCCCTCTGGTATACCATACTCTGATGTGAACCTTGGAGAGAGAACAGCGCATGCACCAGAATGGTCCCACTATAGTACCACTGCTGAAGTGACTACGGTGCAGTTGGAGTTCAGAGAACTATCCAGAGCTAGCAATAATCCTGGGTTCGAGGTGAGTGTCAATGCAATGTCTTCTTCATAGGAATCTACTACCTACTTTGCTTGGAATGGGCAATTATCTTTTATCTTTCTGAGTGACGAATTCCTTTGATAATTCTAAAGTGCTTATACATTGTTTATTTCGAATAAATGCTTTGGTTATGAGTCAGGGATCTTGTCTATTATTGTAGCAAAGGAGGATGGGCGAAAATGTATGGAATAGCTATAACACGGCGTGTATTGTCTTAGTGTGCCAATCTGCTCAGCAACCAGATTCTCTAACTGTACAGTACGCAGCCGTTTATATAACACGATGAGTTTTAGAAAAACTTAGGCTTTGTAGAGAGTCGTATCAATCATAGCTGGTGCCGTATTATGAAGTATTAATGCCATCTTGATCATCATCATGATGCGCCTGTGTCTGTGTGTGCTCCTAATATCGTTGCGCCATATTAACATCCGAATCTGTACTACAATATTTGAATCTCGCGAAGCGACGTGCGCTTTACTTGTGCTTCCCAAGTGTAAAAACACGCTGTGAATGTGAGCATGAAGATGAGTAGCTTCTGCACATAATACACATACACTTACACTTCCGACATCACCATTGTCTCGGACGGCATCGAGAGCTCCTGCGCTTACACACTTATTCACAGTGTGTTTGTATACTTGGAGGCACAAGTAAAGCGCGCGTCGCTTCATGAGATACAAATACTATACCAACTGGCCTATTCTGTAAAAATATCAACGTGAAAATTAAGGTGTAAGGTGAGCTTGCAATGCTTTGCTTATCCACCAACCTGCACTGGGCACTTGTGGTGGATTATGGCCCGCTCCCTCTTAAAGAAAGGAGGCTTGTGTCAACATTATAGGCTGATTTTGCTATCAGCTTGCAATGAGCTGTCATTCTACCTGATGCTAGGGATTGACACTATGGACAACTCACTTCAGTTACGTATTCACAATGAGATATTTACAGCATAGACCGGCTGGTTTTTACTCGAGACAATGCAGTGATGCGATCATGAATTTTGTCAAGTAATGCAGGGGCGCTAGTCACGAGGTTGCTGTGGCCTCGAGCGGGGCCGAGGTTAGTTGCATCAAAACGTGTCAGCTAGGAGGAGGTTCTAAGCAATTACTGGCTTGTTAATAATGCACTGATCAGGATGGCAGGGATGTCGACCGCGCAACCCGTTACCATGGATTCAGTAAGTAAATGATTCTGAACGGACGTTGAAATTTATCGTCGATTATTAAAAAAAAACTGGCCAAGTGCGAGTCGGACTCGCACACGAAGTGTTCCGTACCACAAGCCAAAAACGCCGAAAAAAAAAACGCGTTTGTTGTATAACAAATACTAAAAACAGAATAAAATAAATATTTAAGGGGGGTTAAATATTTATTTTATTCTGTTTTTAGTATTTGTTTGTTGTTATAGCGGCAACAGAAATACCATCATCTGTGAAAATTTCAACTGTCTAGCTATCACGGTTCATGAGATACAGCCTGGTGACAGACAGACAGACAGACGAACAGTAGAGTCCTAGTAATAGGGTCCCGTTTTTACCCTTTGGATATGGAACCCAAAAAAATGCTGTTCCATACATTTTGGCCGCGAACTCAGAATTTTTCTAGAATCATGTGCTGAATTCATGGTAACTTTTCCCTGCCACCCGGTAGGTAAAATCGCACCAGTAAATTAAATTATATTCTGTATAAAAATCAAGTAAGTATTGAATGCCATCACATAAGATGGAACAAAAAAATGGTATAAAGACTGGTAGCCACTTGTAGCCACTAGACAGTTTATTCACACGGCGAAGAAGTGGTTAGAATGTTTGTCTAATAGAATATTCACGTTTTCCATTCAAAGGTCACTTTATTCCAAGTGTGTTTTTTTTGCCACCGCACACTTCAAATGTCAGGCCACATAACTTTATATTACATAGCCAGCTTTTCAGCGGTGGATTTATACAAACCAATCAGATTCAGTGTAGTTTCGAACACATTGTGAAATTGGGCCATCTGCGTAACAATACTCGTATACCTACTTTGTTTATGCGGGTAGGTACTTGAAAAGGCTTACCGCGTAGGTGGCTACGTTCTGCATCCTACTTGCGTAACACACTTTCAATGACGATTTGGATCATTTTGAAGGATATTGCTAACCTAATGCTTCATATGTTCAAAAAATTTGTCTGCTAACTTACGTAAATCACGTAATGAACGTTGTGTGTTGCGCAATTACCCCGCTGCGCTGGTCGGACAAAATTTGAGTCAAATCGACGCGTTAAAATGTACTTACTAGCAAAAATATTCATATCTCTATTACACTGCCAGTATGTAATTTTTTGGTGTGCGTAATAACTTTAAAGCTTGTATATGGCATACTTTAGAGAGTAATTTAGATTAATTGACTAGGTACTTAGCGCAGTCACAACATTGTTTAAAAGTAGTTGCCAGTTATCTGCCGGTATACCAAATAGCATGCTTGTCTGTATGTCGCATACGCATCTTACAAGGCATGCCAGAATAACATTTAAGAATGAAACGCGTCATACATTCCATTTTTCAAAATAAACGAACGTGTCCAGAACACGTCAGTAAGATGAACGATACGACGTCATTGGTTCTTTCAAGAACCGTGTAATGTAATCATAAATCGAGTTTATGTTCCCTGAAGGGGTAGGAAGAAGTATAAAGTGTACATTTCGTGAGTTATAATCAAATAATTAACATTTTATTTCAGGGTACAATCACCCTTAGGCTCACAAACTAACATATAAAGTACTAGTACTATATATATAAATTACTACAGACCCGACTGACGTGTCCTGCTATATTTCATACAAAAACCGGCCAGGTGCGAGTCGGACTCGCACAAGGGTTCGCATAAAGGCTCCTACAAACAGGCGCGACACGCGATATAATCGCGCGCGACACAAAGGCACCGCTCGTTGCGCGACTTGCGGTGCCTTTGTGTCGCGTGTCGTGTCGCGCCTGTTTGAAGGAGCCTTAACACGCCGAAACAAAACGTTTCTTTTATACCCCTTTAAATTTTAACTTTATTTTATTTTTATTATTTGTTGTTATAGCGGCAACAAAAATACATCATCTGTAAAAATTTCAACTATCTAGCTATCACGGTTCATGAGATACAGCCTGGTGACAGACAGACGGACAGACAGTGGAATCCTAGTAATAAGGTCGCCTTTTTACCCGCCTTTGGGTACGGAACCCTAAAAAGGGACATCCAATTTTTCCAGAATTTGAAGATTATCCGGGAAACTTTTCCATTTTTCAAAAACTTGATTCGGATTATTACAAACATTTTTAAACAAAAAATGGCAAAATCGGCCCAGCCTTTCTCAAGTGGTGCGCTTACCAATGAACAGCATTTAATTTTTAGTATACATAGGGTTATTAGAAAAACACGGCTCACAACAACCTCTTATGAGGTCACAACTTTTACTATGGGACAAAACCTGAAACCGCGAAAAAAAAATCAGCTGCTCCCTACATTTATGTTCGTATAACTCGTCAAAATGTAGGGAACAGCTGATTTTTTTTCGCGATTTCAGGTTTGGTCCCATAGTAAAAGTTTTTCATAATGATGAGTACAATGACCTCTTAAGAAGTAGTTGGTGTTTTTCCAGTTCTGTATAGATAAACAAACATTTGTGTTAATAAATAAGGCTTACAACTATGTTACTAGCACTCCACTTTGCACTAGCTTATCTTTTTATGTCGAGGTCTTAGGTATGGTAGTGTACTACCTAGGTGTGGTGAGCCGCCACTTAATTTCCTAATGGTAAAACCAATGGTAACAAGTTAACAACCATTTTTGGTTTGGGACGATAATTGTAATGTAATAATGTAGATAATTATTTTATTGTTGCCTAATCACTTAATGACATCGATAAAGTTTGGGTTTTACATACTGCATTAATAACTACACTATCTAATTACCCTGTAATCATTGGAATGGCCTTCCCTTATAATACGGTCCGCCTCATAAAGATGTATTATTGAGAAGAATTCATTGAAATATATTTATTTAATACTTGACTTGAAGCACAAAATGTACAGAGGCGGACTTAATGCCGTAGGCATTTTCTACCAGGCAACCCTGTGTTCTGTTATATGTTATCAATGTGTAGCCACAAAACATTTTATACATTGGGTAGGTGCCTGATTGTAGCTACTCATTGATTATTATAATGTAACACAGATTGTGAAATGAAATTGTTTACTCCGTAAATAGGATATCGGAATAACTTTCAACCGTCATCGTCATATTATAAAAAAAATAAACCAGATCAGGTCGGTTTCCTATTTTACTAGGTACTCAGAAAAGAAAGGCCGAATCAAACCCAGAGGTCTCAGTCTCTCTTAAAGTCCTGACATGGTATTGGTCAGATCATGTGAAGACCGTGTAGATTGATGTCTGATGGAGGAAAGTTAGGTACCTACCACACAGATTTGAGTGGACCAGTCCAGACAGTTGCAAGAATTTGTCAGTAATCGTGTAGTTCAACTATTGAATTCTTGTCGGTTATATACTTAACTTATTCAGGCTGACTGTACTTGGAAATTATTATTTTAAAATACCTGTTGTTCTTTATTTTAGGATGCCGCCGCAGCTGTGTCGGAGAAGATCCATCACTTGCCGAAGAAGCACGGTCTGGTGCCAATATTTATAAATCCGAACACTGGCCATTTCCTGCCGCACGCGACCATCACGCTTGGGGCCAGAGGGGACAGCTACTACGAGTACTTACTGAAACAATGGCTGCAAACTGGAAAGACAATTAACTAGTAAGTATTTATAAGGATTACAATACTTATCGTATCTATGGATTATGGATCATCGTATATATGGATTCTTAAATGCCGCTTAACTTTCAAGTGGCTATTAACACCCGATTTCTGAATAGAGAATTTGAAGTTGAAAAACTGCTCGAACTCTGTAGACAGAACTGTAGTTTAGACTCATTTACTTAAGGTGACACCGTTGAAATTCCACCTATTATCTTACGTAATAAACCTAAAAAAAAATGTTCGGGAATCTGGTGAACTTATGCATTGGCACTATAAATTAGTGTATTGTTTCAACATACTGAAGGTTTAGTATTGTTTGAAATAGGGGTAGATGTTTTTATATTTGCCTAAGCTCTAAAATAATAATTTTGCATGTCATATAAATAAACAGAGCATAATGAAAACATTCTTCTTCTTTCGGGTCAATGCAATAATGCTACCTAATATAGTCATTATAATATTTAAATGATCACAACAAACTGAACGTATGTGGCAAAACCCGTATTACACAGGGTATAGGTTATCACTTATCAATTAACTATTTGAGAAAAGTATAAAATATTTTTGATAACAGTTTTAAAGTTGTGCTCGTATTTATCATTATACCAACTATAGAGGGTTATTGCCCTTACGGCGGGGTAATGAGGGTTTTCGTGAAAATTTACGACACCAGTTGGCACCACTGTGACAAGAGGTCTTCCAATATAAAATATATGATGACGTTCATCATTCGATTCATTCATTCGTTCATCATTCAGTCATGACTAAAGAAAATATAGGCTCTTTGAGAGATGTCTGGACCTGACATGTCAGTGCTGCCACCTGGCGAACGTCATGGACGGTAGGCTACTACTAGTTCCAAATTTTACTATAGCCTTAATAATAGTCTGAAATTACTACTTGTAATACTTGCTGGCTATGCTATCTGTGACAAATAAACCTATTTAATCTTTCTATATTTCTTCTTCTATTAGTTCAACATTATTAAAAGTAGTGTATTTTTTATTTATTTATATTTAATTACAAGTAACAAAGGACTCAAATATGTTAGTAGGTAACAATATTCCTTAACAACTACGTTAGTAAATTTAACCTACACACTTAACCTGGCAATGCAATATTGTTCATGCAAATCCCTGCTACAAGCTCAACACCGATGTGGAAAGTTTGCAGGAACGATTCACATACAAGCATTCCAGTCCGCTCGCGATACACCGCAATATAATGTTGGGGCTGGCTCGCACCCGGCGCACCAGAGAGGCGCATCTTTTTCGCATCGTAGCGTAGAAGCAAAAGCAAAGCAAAGCGTATATACAAGGAAAATAAAAACAAAATATACCTACAATCTTATATTGTGTTATCGCTCAAGGCGATTACTTTTCCTGGTATTACTATGCGACATGCGCCTCTGACTACGCGAATAAATGTTTGTTCTTGAAGTTGAAATTAAAATAGCGTGAAAAATAGACATTTATTTGGTTTAGACGATCGCGGAAATACCAATACTTGTGTAACACTCACCTTTTTTATAATTTGGTTTATTTACATTGTTGATTTTTTTTTTACAATTCGGCTTGTTTAAATCATGTTGTGTGATGTCAATGACCCCAATTGCTGTGCAAGACCAATTATGTAAAAATATCACCTGTTTTTGTGGCATAGGCAAGGAATAACATTTAATCAACGCGAATGCTGCTCTTAATACCTCGTCTGTGCGACAATTAACTTAATTAGCTATTTAAAAGGTCAAATAACTGGACCATGGATACGTGGCAAGCGTTCAGAATTAGCAGTATGTATGCAAAGAAATGGAGAGGCCTACACTAGTTATCTTCGGGAACTGCCTGGCGAATAGAATTTGGTAAAAATACACAAAAACTATATTGTGTATTATTTTATTGTTTTTGGAGTCGACTGAGAACAGCCTTCGCCTTCGCCTCTGGTTTTGGTTGATATCACGTCATGTACCGATACTTGCGTTGCCCGTGATAAGCTTCGCATATATGTTTAAATTACGCTAGTTGCGAAGGGAGCTATGCTTAACGACCTGTTTTATTTGATCAATTAGCAAATATCCGTGACGTTTGTTTGTCCACATTTCCATAGTCTAAACGTCGTGACTAGATGTGCCTACAGTTTTGCTCAATTTTTGATGATCGTTATTATCACTCGATAACCCTATGCTGTGATTTGACTATCGATAAGATCCCCCAGCTTCTCATAGATTTACTCGATTTTATCGATTGTTACTGTCGCCTGTTAACTATCGAGAAACATCATGGGTAAAATTGAGAAAATTTGTTGGAAACTACCAGCTTTATTTAAGTATATTGATCGTTTTTTTTTGCACAATGGCGATCGACACGGTCTGTTGCTTACATATTTCTCGATCTTGTTTGATCACACTGTCGATCGTCAAAAATTTAACAAATCTGTATGCATCTTTTAGCTGGCTACCTATACCCTGGTTCTAAACGCTTGCGACATTTTGTTGGTGTATTATACGTGTGTTATTTCAGGCGTTTGTTTACATTTTAATTTCAGTTTACTCGACGACTATCTGACTGCTATAGAAGGTGTCCGTAACTTCCTGGCGAAGCGATCGTCCCCAAACAAGCATTTATTTATCGGAGAGCTGTCGGCTGGATCAGAGGTGAGATATCATGAACGTTCGTAAAACGCACGACAGTAGGTACCCTGTTTTCCGTGGGGAAATCTGGAAAGGACTTGAGGGTTATGCCGACAAACCCTCAATCCTTTCCAGATTTGAAAAAAACATTGGGGTTTTAGTCGGTAGGAGTCCGAACTCTGTAACGATCTCTACCATATTTAAAATAGAGGGTAAGCAGACCGTCCAATAATTTTTATTAGGGAAGATAAAATACAGAAAGTTATAAAAACAGCTAGTTATAAAAATACTAAATAGCACGCACTCTCGGAAGTTTATAGTTCACACACGCGCGCACTCACTGGAGTTTTATAGTTCACGTTATGGAATCAGCTCAGCACTGTAGGAACGGGTATCAGGCGTCAGGGTAGCAAGTTATACGAGGTTAGCTCGCGAAGATTAGAAGTAGAAGGTCCCAGGTGGAATCTTTAGCTGGATCCCCTGGGTTAGTCAAAGATGTCGCAGCAGAACCAAGCAGTTCAAGTTGACACAGCAAAACCAAGCAGTTTTCTGATGCTTAATGTCTCAGTCCCAAGACTCGAATGCCAGCAGCCTCCAGCTGTTCATGAGCTCGTTTCTAAGTAGTCTTCCTTTTTCAAATATCAGTTTTCTTCTATGTGGCCATCATCTAATCTGACAAGTGTATCCGGCCAAGACATATCCACGAGTGCGTAAAGAATATTATAAATCTAATTTAAAATTAAGTTATTTAGACTAAACAATCGTAATAATCTTAATAATACAAAAGCTAAACATATTGATAAAAATAATTTAAGTTATTTAGACCAAAGAGTAATTACCATAGACTAAGCCAGAAAGACATTTAAAAAGTAATTGACAGTTTGACAATTGACGTGTCACAACATGAAAATTGAGTAAAAGTATAATGTAAACATATAAACAAATAAAAAGGATGATAAATAGTATTAAAGTGTAAATAATGATAAATAGTATTATGCGTGATGAAAGTAAAGTGTAAGTAAGCATAAATACTATATTTCCCCAACAACCCCGAGAAAATTTTTGGCCTAGAACAAAAATTTTGCTAAGGTTAAAATATTACAACATTCACAAAACTTACATAACTCATTCAAACACACCGACATCTTACGAAGTTAGGTCAGGTAGGATTCACATTCAATGATCACTACTCAACCTGATAAGTCATAACTTTAAGGCTTATTTAAGGAGTTGTAATCCGCTCGCGTCTAAAACCACTAATGAGATGAAAATATAAAGGTTTAACAAAGGCTTATTTTTAAAGGAGTTGTCATCCGCTCCTAATCAACTTTTAGAGTCGATAGACAGAAAATCAACTTTTAGAGTCGATAGTCAACAAGGGCTTATTTTTATGGAGTTGTCATCCGCTCCAATCAACTTTTAGAGTCGATAGACAGAAAATCAACTTTTAGAGTCGATAGTTAACAAAGGCATATTTTTATGGAGTTGTCATCCGCTCCAATCAACTTTTAGAGTTGATAGTTAACAAAGGCTTATTTATATGGAGTTGTCATCCGCTCCAATCAACTTTTAGAGTCGATAGATAACAAGGGCTTATTTATATGGAGTTGTCAACCGCTCCAATCAACTTTTAGAGTTGATAGAAATAGACAAGTTATCATATTAACTTGTAGAAAAGAATAGATATATACGAAAGATTAAAATTAATCTTTTAATGGTTTAAGAACCGATGAATGAATTAAAAAAAACAAATAGAGTTTTAATAAATCAAAAGGAACTCTATTATAGAGGAAGGAAAGAAGAAAGGGATGAGTTATGAATATAGTATAATACGAAAAAAAAAGTACAAATATAGGGATAGCAAACGAGTGTAAAAGAATAAAAATATGCGAGTCTATATAGGATCTGAGTTAAAGAAAACTCGAATGTTAGAAAGGTCTCAAGAGTGTTACGAGTTAAGAGGGAAGGAGGGATAGAGGGATCTGAGTCAAAGAAAACTCGAGGACTCAAGTGTCATCTCAAGAGTGTCATGAGTTAAGAGAGGGGTCAGAGTTAGAGAAAACTCGAGGACTCAAGTGTCATCTCAAGAGTGTCATGAGTTAAGAGAGGGGTCAGAGTTAAAGAAAACTCGAATGTTAGAAAGGACTCAAGTGTCGTCTCAAGAGTGTTAAGTTAAGAGGCAAGGAAGGATAAAGGGGTTAGGTCTGAACCACAACACCGCAGTTAGAAAAAACGCTAGGGCAGCTCCCGTAATACAGAAGACGGAAAGCTCCGAGTAAAACGTCAAGGGCAGCAGTAAGTTAGCTCCGAGTAAACGTCAGGGCAGCTCCCGCAATACAGTAGTCGGTAAGCTCCGAGTAATACGTCAAGAGAGTAGTGTTGGACACGGTCCAAAAGTGTATATAAATTTAAGAGTAAGACAGTCTACAGAAAATAAAAATCGAAAACCAATGAAAACTTATTTGTATTAGTGGTGAAATTCGGAACTAATGCATAAAGTTTAGTACCTACTTTTCCCACCGCGCAAAAAGACTAATACTCAATGCAAATGCACTATGGCTAGTTACCTAGCAACCAATGTCAAACAATAACAATTAGAAAAATATTTTGAGAGCCCACGATATACTTATTTTGGTATGATTCCAGATATAAGTATAAATATAATATTATTATATAAGTGTTTGGGAGGATAGTGGAGTATTTGTTATAGGAGTTGTGTAGATGTATAGGTTTGTAAAAACATCCACAGGATATTCTCCTGTTTCAGTCGTGAAGTGTCTCAATCCCCTAACTTGGTAGTGACCACGAGGTGGTTTTAAAAACACGCCAAGCGAAGACTGAGTACGTTTACCAATGGGTAAACGCTGTAGTGTGCAAGTATGTGGGGTGCAGTGTAGTGATGTATTGGTAAAGAGTTAAGTGTAGGAGGAAACGACTACGGGATATTGTCCAATAGTACGTCGTAGAGTAAGCCAAACCCCAACTTGTAAGTGACCACGAATGGTTTTAAAAACACTGACAAGCGAAGAATGGATGCCAACTACCTTTCGGTAGTGGGATGTATGAGAATGAAGTATAAGATGATGTTCAGTATGAAGAAGTGTTGAGTCGAATATAGGAGTCTTCAAGAAGAGAGCTGAAGAAGAAAAATAAGTTAATTAGTATTCAAAAGACTAAGCCAAATAAGGAGTTCAAAAACAGATACTTAGTGCTAGTTTTTTTTTAAGAATTTAGAAAAAGGGGGTGAGTTCGAGTTATTTTAACGTTGTGGCGCCAAACTGTAACGATCTCTACCATATTTAAAATAGAGGGTAAGCAGACCGTCCAATAATTTTTATTAGGGAAGATAAAATACAGAAAGTTATAAAAACAGCTAGTTATAAAAATACTAAATAGCACGCACTCTCGGAAGTTTATAGTTCACACACGCGCGCACTCACTGGAGTTTTATAGTTCACGTTATGGAATCAGCTCAGCACTGTAGGAACGGGTATCAGGCGTCAGGGTAGCAAGTTATACGAGGTTAGCTCGCGAAGATTAGAAGTAGAAGGTCCCAGGTGGAATCTTTAGCTGGATCCCCTGGGTTAGTCAAAGATGTCGCAGCAGAACCAAGCAGTTCAAGTTGACACAGCAAAACCAAGCAGTTTTCTGATGCTTAATGTCTCAGTCCCAAGACTCGAATGCCAGCAGCCTCCAGCTGTTCATGAGCTCGTTTCTAAGTAGTCTTCCTTTTTCAAATATCAGTTTTCTTCTATGTGGCCATCATCTAATCTGACAAGTGTATCCGGCCAAGACATATCCACGAGTGCGTAAAGAATATTATAAATCTAATTTAAAATTAAGTTATTTAGACTAAACAATCGTAATAATCTTAATAATACAAAAGCTAAACATATTGATAAAAATAATTTAAGTTATTTAGACCAAAGAGTAATTACCATAGACTAAGCCAGAAAGACATTTAAAAAGTAATTGACAGTTTGACAATTGACGTGTCACAACATGAAAATTGAGTAAAAGTATAATGTAAACATATAAACAAATAAAAAGGATGATAAATAGTATTAAAGTGTAAATAATGATAAATAGTATTATGCGTGATGAAAGTAAAGTGTAAGTAAGCATAAATACTATAACTCCTACCGACTAAAACCCCAATGTTTTTTCTACTACCATAAGTTAGAGGCCCGGGAGATATTTATACATTCGCCGCACCCCCGACTGACAGTAGGTGGTGAAGGTACCCTTAAATTAATCAGCCAGTTCCGACCTTTCAAACAACAAACCAAATATATTTCAAAACATTGTCATGGTAAAATACTAAAATTATTCTACAGACATAATTTGTCATTTGTCGATAGATAGAAAGATAAAACATTTATGCAGTGCACACAAAAGATATAGCACAACACACAAAAGCACAATCAAATGATAACAAATTACATTATTAAATATAAAAACAAGGTGCCACGTGGCAGATGTACGTTCAATACATCTCGAAATAATTAGAATTTTCGCAAGTTGACAAGTCATACTATTATTTTAAGATCGACAAACATAGTATGATACTGTGTCGGTATCTCGGAACAGCGTCTTTTCATTCTATATAAGGCCACAACGCAAGGGTGTGAAACTAATCAGGTATGGATTGGAAATCACTTTTTTTTACTAAGGTCTTCCAATCATACAAGAGTAGCGTAGTAAATACTCGCGTATACTTCGTAGTGACCTAACTAACTACTTTATTCCATAATATACAGTGCCAGTACGCATACGGACTAATCGTGAATAGATCGGAATAAGCGCGTCGAACTCTAGATTCCAATCTATACGCGAGCAGTTGCATGTTCGCCATTTTGATTTGTTGACCTCCGTATATATTATACTCCGTATATTATAACCTTCGTAAAAGATTAGGTAATATCAAACATAGTCTAATTTTTTAGTATTTTTTGCGGTAAAAATAAACGGGATATTATTAATTGCACATCAAATAAATAAGCACCTCTCAATTTATTTCCTTCATTTATACACTTTTTTACATCAAAAATACGACAGTCATATCATAAATACTGACTGCACAGTAAATTAAACCCGAGCGTAAGCGAGGGGCCACTCAGGGTATCAAGAATCTACCTGACACAAAGTAGCGAGCGCAGGATAGCACGAGCGGAGACATGGCTGACAGAAAACTAGAGACAATTCAGTTGCAGCGAAGGGATCGCGAGCGCCACGAGCTTAGCGAGGAGCCAGAACAAAATATTATTTTCAACTCTTGTCAGGCGTAAGTGATGTAGTATAGTTTGGAGCTAGGACGCGTACCACGTTACAAACTATACACTAGCAGTACGCAAAATTCGTGGATACGTTGTAATCGCAGATTTAAAAATAGCAATACAAAGTATACGCGAATGGAAAGACGCCTCGGGACAAGTATAAATAACTTAACATTACCTACATAAAATGAAAATAATTATGGGATTATTTTCTTTATTCCATACTTACTTAATGCCTCGTTGGTCTCGTGGGCGCAAGCGCTACTGCTGAGCATGAGGTCTTTGGGTTCAATTCCCGGGTTGGGTAAAGTGATATTGGGTTCGTACATCTGAAGACAATTCTCGTAACTTAAAACGTTCAAAATCTAGTCGCAGTCTCATCTCGGCGACAAACAAATGTCAGAAACTTGTCAAAATGTAGGGAAATGAGACGTATTTTTGACAGATTGAGACAGATCAGACTGTGAACGTTCTTAAAATTACGAGAATTGCCCCTCTGGTCTCAGTAGCAGCCTGGAGTCTGGATTTATGCCCGGTTGATGACAATAGGTTGGCCCCTATTATATGGGATTTAAGCAAACCTGGTGAAATGTGGGAACACCCAGGGAAAACAAACGAGATGTCATGACATTTCATAAAAAAGCCACGATTAGTAACAGCTATAAGGTAGACCAATGACTTGGATGAATATAGCGGGAATTAGCTGAATGCGGGATGCACAGAACCGGTCGTGGCAGGCAGCGGCTCGATCTCAGAATACCAGACTCACAATATAACAGATTATACGACGTAGTTATGGGGGATGCCTATGTCCAGCACTCGACATCTTTCGGCTACATAATGATAATTAGGAAGTTGATATACTGTCTGTTCCAAGACTGTAAACAAAGCCTGTTCAGGTTAAATTCTTACGCAATCACTCAGTAAAGGGAATTAGTAACACATTCATGCGTATTTAGAAGGTTTCAACTTTATATCTCACTAATTATTTCAACATTTATTTTTTGTAAGAAAAATGGTTTTTAACCTATGCTGTCCCACTGATGGCAAAGATTCTCCCCCATACTTTTCCATTCGTCTTTGTCTACTGCTTTTTCCGGCCAATAAGTCAAGAACCATTCTAGGTCGTCGAGCTAGCGTTTCTTAGGCTTGCCTATGCGACGACGTCCGACTTCACACCACTTCACTGCCTGATGACCCTAGCAATCTGTCACTATGTATCCTATAGGTGTGACCCACCCAATCCCATATCAGCCTCGCGGTCATATCACCAACATCGGCGATGCCAGTCTTCGTGCGTATTACTGTGTTGCAAATTCGATCCGTTAGTTTTATTTTAAAAATGCTTCGCTCCATCGCTCTTTGGTCTTCTGAGCCTCGGTGGAAGACCAAGATCCGCGCCATAGGTCAGGATATGCAGGATACACAACATTTTGACGAGCTTGCACTTTAGTGATATTGGAAGGTCCGCTTTCATTGGGGCCTTCATGGATCAGTAGCTTCTCCAGGCATTTTCGACACGACGGTGGATTTCCTTGTCCTGAATGTTGTTTAGGAAGGAAACTATAATACCTGGCCCAGGTAGATATATTCATCGACATATTGTTTTTCCTGCCCATCGACCTCGACCTATGTTTAGCGGAATTGGTCATGACATCAAGCCTTTGACCAATTCAACGACATCGTCTACGAAACTACCCTGTTATATTGTACTCCTATGTTATGGACGTCAAAATTCAGGCTTTTAAAGTAATTCAACAGATAGAATTTGATGGTTTCATAGTTGTTTATTTGGGTTCCGTTATCGAGTTTTTTAAAAGGTGACCTGAAGGATTCTGCGCGATGAATTTTAAAATTAAACATGTCTTTTGCGCGCAGTGTTCTGATCAGTCTAGGTTAATTTAGGAACAGTCACATGTCAGCTGTATTTTATCTTGTTCATGATTATTTGCTTGTTGGAAATACTCTAGTCTTTTTCGTTCTTGTCTGTTCTGTTGGGTGAAGTTCAGGTCCATGCGTCGCTGGGTTTTTTAATAAAGTAAACAGTTGGCATTAGCAATATTCTCTCCGAAGGTAAACTGTTACAGACGAGGATCTCATTTGTTGCGTATTAGAACTGCTTCGTCATCTAGCTCTTGTCTTGGGCTGACTTTAGCATTCATCATGATTTCAACATGGGGGTATAGGCCTCCACTTTCTTCTGCCATACTTTCCGGTTTTGTGCGTCCCTCATCCAGGGGTTTCCCGCGACTTTGACGATATCGTCAACACAGCGTGCTTTTGGACTTTGGCATTGATATCAACTACCATGTTCCAAGTTCCGCGGTCGTCTTACATAAAACATCATCGACGAAAGTTGAAGTTTTCAAATTAACCGCATGTCAATATCAAATGAAAAACATGTTTAAGGTTATTTAAAAGTAGAATTTTGAGTTTAAGCATTCAAATAATCAATCAAAATAATTAATTTGCAACTGACTACACATTGGCATCCACATTTTCTGATGGGCTTGTTTACATTTTCATCAAACACTCTTGAAACAGACCGTACCAACTTCAGTAACTGTGACATAATTACATAATAACTAGCCTAGCATTACCTAATAAGCTGCTATCATTCAACAATAATAGTTCACTAGTATAGAGAGCTAAAATGACAAGCTAATGTTTAATTAGAGGCTGCTGTACATCCATTAATTTATAACTAGGCCGCAAACTACCCTGGCAAGGTATTCATTATGTTTTCTATGAAATTGTCTGACTTTATAACAAGGTTATATAATTATAGCCGCAGAGGTCAATCGAACGTTTAGCTACGCTCGCCGCGGTCGTTTCGTGGATGGGTGACAATACTTTACATATCACATTAGGTCTTTGGTCCCGGCTGACATTCGTATATCGTTGACAGTCTTTACAGGTATACAGAAGCCCAGAAGTCTGACAACCAGTCTTACCAAGGGGTATTGCGTTACCCACTAACTGGGTTGTAGAGGTCAGATAAACAGTGCCTCACAAGTTATGCTTGTCACCTAGTAATTGGAAACTTCGCAAATCTATATAAATAAAACAAAGTCGGGATAGTTACACCATTTATAACTGAAGAACGGTTGCACCTATTTTTATGATCTTTGATTTGTTGGATTTGTCTCCGCCCCGAATCAGAATAACTATTGAACCATGGGTAAAATTCACGAAAAAAATAATAATTAAGATACCTAATTCATTTTCTCATACATTCGTTCTTATGGATTCGGAGGCGGTACGAATTAGTTCGCCGGGTCAACTAGTTTATTATAAAACTAGCTTCTGCCCGCGACTTCGTCCGCGTGAAATTTCTTGTTACTCCGACCCACCCCGTCGCATCGCATCGCCTGCCCGCGCTATCACTTCGTTTTTGCTTAGCGTTCTTTCTGACTTTTTTTCGTTTTGCTCGGCTCCTAAAGGTCATAGCGTGATTTTTAATATATCGGGCTATCAAATGCAAAAATAATTTTTCAAATCCGACTGGTAGTTCCAGAGATTAGCGCGTTCAACCAAACAAACAAACTCTTCAGCTTTATAATATTAGTATAGATAATAACTTAATGGTGTGAATTCAGAATTTCCACTATGCAACATATTCTTTATCTATAGCCGTACCGTGTACCGTACTCAGCGCTTCGCGTGTGAAAGTGTGGAGCTCTCTGCCAACGTCTATGTTCCCATTCACATTTAACCAGTCTGCCTTCAAAGCAAGAGTGAACAGGCATCTTCTGGGCACGCTCGTTCGATCATATCTCATTCATCAATCACTTTCCATCAGGTGTGATCGAGGTCAAGAAAAGGCCAATTCAGCATTTAAAAAAAAATTATATGTTCAAGTTAAATTCTTACGCAATCACTCACTAAATGGTACAAATTTGCAACCACAGATAGGTTTTCTGATCCATTTGTTTACATTTTCATCGGATATTTTTGCAACAGACCATAAATACATCATTCTCAAAAGACCAGCATACTCAGTTTTTACTGTTCCTACTGCTGGGACATAGGCCTCCGCTCTGTGAGAGGGAGTGGACCGTAATCCACCACGCAGGCCCAATGCAGATCGATAGATGTCACATGTCTTCGAATTTTTAGTTCTAGGACATGCCGGTTACCTCACAATGTTATCCTTCACCGTTTTGAGAGCAGTGGTGAAGAAATAATTTTACACATGAAGCGTCTGTCTGGGCTCGAACCTACGACCTACTATTTCGCAAGTAACTGCCGTTACCACTAGGCCACCACTGCTCCCAAAAGACCGTTCTCTGCTATTACATAGCTCTTACACGAATCATGATCTCTGAATAAGAGTAACATAATATCGTTCGCTATAAATACTGCCGCACAAACCTAACTTAGCAGCCCAAATCATAAAATGTATAAAAACAGCGTGTTCTAAATCATAAACCGTTTAAAATTCCAGGCATTTAACCCGAAGATGGACCATTTGACCTGTTTCCTGCCAGGCACACTGGCGCTGGGTCACGCCAACGGTCTTCCTGACTGGCACATGACCATGGCTGAAGAACTCCTGTACACCTGCTACCTGACATATGCTGCTCACCCAACGTTCCTGGCTCCAGAAATTACTCATTTTTACCTTGTGAGTACCTATACCTGTAAACATTATAACCAATTACATAATGGGGTTGTTTGCCGGAAGCTTCGCCGCGAGGGAGCTCAGTGTGTTTGTCACTTGTCAAAGTGATCTTGAATGAAAAGCTACCAATCGGCGACAAGACAAAACATTGAAAACCACAATAACGGGGAAGAAAACTGTGTTTTTAGTAAGTTTATTTATGTATATTTATTTGTACTTATATTTAAATGTAATTAGGTATATATTATATTCAGTTTTAATAGGTTTATGCGTATCTTTATAGTCAAAATATTTATTCCTCAATGTTTATGATTGCACCTACCACTGTTTGTCTCTGCATCACCCAAAGGTTGACTGGTAGAAAACGGCTATGGCATTAAGTCCGCCTCTGTACATTTATGTGCTTGAAGTATTAAATAAATAAATAAATCAGGTCCGCGTAGATGAAGCAACGTGTTTGTCGTTAATTAATTCAGCTGTCAATGTAGTTTCTTCTTAAAAACATGGCTGCAAGATGCGAAGCCTCCAGCTAACAATCCCATTGGCCCACGTTTTGAAAGAAGAGACAAATGAGAAGAGAGCAATGGCTGATTATTAGTGTTGCCCAAAATCGGTCTTGGTCTTGCAGTCTTGGTCTTGTTCTTGCATTTTTGCAAGACCAAGACCAAGACCAAGACCGACTTATTGTAGCAAGACCAAGACTGAACCCTGCAAGACTTGAGCAAGAACAAGACTAAGCCTGCAAGACTCTTGCGTCTCGCAGTTAAGTCAAACTGAGATTTGGGCGTTATAGTAGGTATTTGGTTTCAATCCCGATTTTGATAGACGTTCCCCAGTATCAAAACCGTATCGTCATAACACTAAAATATATTGTATTGATTATTATATGTTTAGACTATTTATTAAGTAGGTAGGTAGCGTGTTACTTACAAATTTGTTCCCATATGTGATAAAAATGTACCTAGCATAACTTTCTAGCAAAGTTCATTTCATACCTTGTAGGTATATCTACTAAGGGCGCATTTCACCAAACTTTTATATATAGAATAAGTCTTATACTGAGAATAAATTTTGAATTTTTGACAGTTTTTCTATACTAGAACTGTCAGACGTCAATTTTATTCCAAGGATAAAATATATCTGACTTTGGTAAAATCAGCCCTTAGAGTATTATATTATACTTGTATAAGTCTAATGTGCAGATCTAACGTTAGTAGGTTGATAAAAGTTATGTAGGTATTAGGTATTTATGTTTCAAAGTTTATATTATTCTTCTATTCAGCAAAATTTAAAACTAACAGCGAGTCGAGTAGCTCTAGTACTAGTAGCAGTTTTTAAGCCAGCCGATGTTATGGTACAGACGCCAGCACATCAACCTACTACAATCTGCCATATTTCTTTAACAGATTTTCAACTTTATCGCTAAAGCATTAAGGTTCATGGTTGATTGGCAAAATATGACGTTCCGCGAATAAACTGTTGGTCGGTCAGTGTATTACGTACCTACTTATTTGATAATTTACGGACAAAGACGCCGCCGCCGCGCGGGGATTTCCGCAATCTTCCGCATTTTATGTCAGGTTCAAGCACACTTTATTGTAATAATTTAAAATTTATTTTCAAGTGCATTAATAATACGAGGAGACCGCTTGGCGCTGCGGTCCCTTTGTCGCGGCATCTGAAAGCGAATAGCGTAGGTACGAACTACGAAGATAGTGTTGACCTCGTAAATGAACTTTAGCAATACAGCTGATCAGGTAGCCCTTTCGAGTTTTATTTACATTGCTGTTTTAAGTGAAACAAGTGAATTTATTATTATTTAATTGAAAATCTCATTAAGTCAGATAGAAATAATGATTTTATACAGTTTACAGTAAAAAAAATTGCAAAAAAAACCTAAAAATTAAGAAAAAGCCGACGAAAAATTTCAACGCATGGGGGTCCAGAATCATGTACTGAATCCATGGTAAGCGCGTCGATGTCCCTGCCACCCAGCAATAGGCTAATAGGTATTTGAATGTAGTCTAGTCTAAGTAGTAGAGTCTCGCAAGACTTGCGAGACTCTTGCTGCAAGACCAAGACCAAGACCAAGACTGAGAGCGCAATACCAAGACCAAGACCAGGTGTATTGACGCAAGACCAAGACCAAGACTGGCTAAGGTCTTGTCTTGGTCTTGCATTTGGGCAACACTACTGATTATGTCTTTGTCACGGACTAGACGTCTGCGAAACTCCAGAGTGATCTTGGTTTCGAATTCCAGTTTTTAAATGACAATGGGGCGACCCCATACCCCTCCCTATTACAGGGTAACAACGAAATGCTGGTGTATACACTACATTCTACACCTCGTTCCCATTTGAAGAACACAAGCGAGATGGTATGTTTTGATAAGCGACTGACTAACATGATACTTTCAAGAGTCCATTGAATTTATGGACCCACACGTTGCATCTTGTTTCAACTTTTCACATAATCCTAAAAATGTATATTAGTTTGCGTTTCTTTAATTTGATTCTGTTGGTATTGAGTTTTAAGAAAAGCAGGCAGACAGTTATAAATATGCTATCTACAAAATATCTAACGCAAGCATAATTTTACTTTTAAACTTGCGTTTTGTGGCGCAAGCAGATAGCGTGACTTATAGAAAATGTGGGAAAACTTTCACCTGTTCTGTTCAATGCAGACGGTGGAACATGAAAACTACCGCATAATGCATTTGAAGAGTAAAAGTACTACCTATATACCGCAACTAACTGAATTTTCGATTTAGTATGTCAGGCTATGCTGTGTTTGTGCCGCCGCAAGACAGAAGCATCTTCTTGTCTGAAGAAGATACTTGGCATAAACTCACTACACTTGCTAAAGTATGTTGACGATTTCATACTTGCAGGTTTCTTCACTATAATTTCATTCACAGTTACCCCTTTACTAATAAACGTATTATATCAGATGAATAGTTGCGTTGTGTAACTATACAGACGCTATACAACGTTTATTAGTAAGGCGGTTAGTTAACTTTGTATATAATAATAAACTAAGATTAAACACTTGATGACGAAAAAGTCACATTAGTACAAGTTTCAAACTCTTACTACAGCAGGCATCTTAATTTTGTTTTTATTATTTTTTATGTTTTATTTATTTACTTTTTTTTTCATTACACATAGGAAAATGTTCCAACACCCAAAAATATTCCGCAGGCAAGCGTGGCTGAAGACATGTACACTAAAACGGCGGATTCTCACACACTCCTGCGCCCAGAATTTGTCGAAAGTCTCTGGTACATGTATCAGATAACTGGCAACACTACATATCAGGATTGGGGCTGGCAAATATATCAGGTAAGACAAATTTTATTAGAAATAGAATAGAGATGTAGAAATCGTCATGTAAAGAAAAAGTGTAATGCCCCTGCATGCGACTTTCTCTCTTTCTGTTATTGAGCTTAGAATAAAATAAAATACGTTAAGCCGTTGGTCCCGGCTGTCATTCGTGGATCTTTGACAGTCGTTACGGGTCGTCAGAAGCCCAAAAGTCTGACAACCAGTGTTATCAAGGGGTATTGCGTTACCCACTAACTAGGTTGTGAAGGTCAGATGCACAAGGTCAGATGATCAGCAAGCACTGGTACTCAGCTGCATCCGGTTAGACTGGAAGCCGACCCCAACATATGTAGGAAAAGGCTAGGAAGTTGGTGTAAATAAAAAAGGATGGCAATGCTTTAACTACGATTAATTATAGACTTCATCACCAACTGTACATTCTCACAGAATAAGTTTCACAATGGGCTTTAATATAGGAAATAAAAAGAAGGTAAAGTAAAATAAATAGTTTTGGTGGTACGAAACCCTCAGTGCGCGAGTACCACTCGAATTTGGTCAGTTTACTTGCTATCAGAAGTTGAGGGAAGCGGTCTGTCTTGAGATTCCCACTCACACTATCTACTGTAGGCTGTAATTATTACTGATTATGTCTTACCTAGCGACCCGTGCCGATCAAAACTCGATGTTTTGAGCGGCGGGTTTCTATTTTCTGATCTCAGATCTCTGTGTTACGCCTAGAGTTAAATATTGATCTACTATAAAAGTCAAGTATTACATATAAGGCAAGTCTCGACTTACATAATATCATCTCCCAGCCAAAACCGTTTAAATATGGTAGAAACTCGATATTTAGACAGCGTGTTGATTCTATATTGTTTAGGCATCCACTAAGAAGGTATATTGCGGACATCGAACTTTAAGGGGATGAGAAGATTTCGTTTGTATGAAAAATCTCGTTTCGTCGAGAAAATTGAAACTTGGCATAAATACTTATCCAGGTAAAAAATAAAGATCGTAATGATTAATTTACCAATATACCCTTTGAAGAGGGTGGAGGGGGCGCTGAAGTCCAAGGGGAGAGTAAGAAATTCACGCCGACGAAGAGCTAGTGTATTATGCAAATAGACCATCCGAAATAAATTCTCTAAACCATGGTGAAAACCGCTTCAAAGTCATTCTGCAATTTAGGAGAACTAGTCACATATTTCAGTATTTGTCATAGTGTCACTTTTACTTCGTTAAGTGTGTTGTGCTTTTTGTTTTTGTATCGGCACCTTGTTCCTTTTATTATATTCATCTAGGTAATTGGTTATCATCTAAACCAAAGTACAACCAGTACTCTAGTCTAACCCCCTTACTAATAAACGTTGTATAGCGTCTGTATAGTTACACAACGCTTTGTCTTTCGAAAGTCAAATTACTGACGACTGAAAGAGAGAAACCGGTGTGTAACTATTCATCTGATATAATACGTTTATTAGTAAGGGGTGTTAATGATATTGATACAGTATACCAAAACTGCTATGTTCATTCTGAATTTTAATTTAATTTTTATTTAAGTCAGATACAGGGATCCATATTTTTGTTAGTAAATACACTTAAAAATTATGTTAGTAACCAAGGAATAGTCAGAATTTTGTTCTAACAAAATATTGTATGAACTTTCCAGGGTTTCGAAAAGTATGCCAAAGTGCCGAATGGCTACACGTCGCTAGCAAATGTGAAAGTGGAGAAACCAGTTCAGCGTGACATGATGGAGTCTTTCTTCTTATCGGAGACACTTAAATACCTGTACTTACTGTTCAGCGATGACAGATACACCATAGACTTGAACAAATACGTCATCAACTCAGAAGCTCATCCACTACCCATACATAAGAACTAGAAGTACTTACCTAGTTAAACTGATGGATTCCAAGTTTTAAAACGCTAAGCGTTTTTGGCGAACCCTTCCAACATCAGAACGTCTTGAGGAGACTGTATTTTGGATCCATGGGATCATCCCTCAGAAAATAGCAATAGTAGTGAAATTTCCACAATGTCTTAATGTGTCATGATCATAAGTGTCTGTTTATTCCCAAAGTTCAGTGTAAAGCTGTAGGTATTATAGTTTATGCCATATTTACACAATAATCTAAAATACTGTACCGGTTATGTACGCTGAACAGAAGGCCAATTGCCGTAATTAAAAACGTTAAAAATCTAAGCGCTTCCTCATCTCAGCGACAACAATGTCAAAAAGAGGTTAATAGAGGGGAATTAGAGGTATTTTTGACAGAGGGAGACTTAGATCGGACTGTGACGTTCTTAAAATTACAAGAAGTGTCCTCAGTGTATTGAAGTACTCAATGTTTAAGCTAAAATATTTATTATTGATGATTCTGTAGATACAGGCTAATGTAATTTTCTTTTCAGAGCTCTCAAATTATGTGATCTAGATGGATATTAAATTACATAATTTTAGAGCAAACTGTTTAAAGCATTTAATAATTATTATAATGTAATTTTAAAAAGTTTTCTTTTTCAGCTGCATTTTCCAAGTTACTTAAAAATAAACCAATTTTGTATAATAATTCATCGTCTTCACTCTTAGGAGATTAATAATAAAAATAGATAACTAATTCTTAATCTTACGTTATAATATTTATAATAGTACTTAAATTGTAACGAATTTTATAAATGTTTTTTACATACGCAATGTTAAGAAACTTAACGTATCCACTCATTAATATTCATTCACAATCACAATTTTAATAGAATTCATTTTTGCTTTTGTCATGCTTCCACAGTTATGTCATTACTTTTGGTTAGACTATATTTTGACGGGACCAAATTTTGGAGTGACTAATGATATTAGTAATCTGACGAAGGATATTAATTTATTTGACTGTATTTAATTTCATTATTAATATAATTTAATTTTAGTCATGTTCATATAATTTTTATATTTTTTAATTATAGTCAATCTATATTGTTATATTTTAATTATGTTTTTTGTTTGAATGTCTATAAATTAATCTCGCATCGCTTTTGCGGTCCCAACAATATAATTCTACTTATTTATGAATTTTACGGGGTCCTTAGGTTCTAAAATTACAAAACGTAAAAATATTTTTGTTTTACTTAGAAAATAGAAAATATTTCACTCAAGTCATTATCATATTTTTGTTATGTAAAATATTTATAACAATTTTAAATTTTTAATTAAAAGGCCTTTTTTCTTTTTTTTTAATTTTTTTTTTAAATTTTTATATGTATACATAAGAGAGGTGAGTATCAAAATATGAGCCGAAAACAATGTTAGCGAATGATGTGCGTTAAGTGTATTAGTCGAAATTAAAACAAGCTCTTATTGAGATATTGTATTCATTAGGCTACCAGTGCTACATCGGCTTTTGCGATCATATCTAAGGTAAAAGCAGATCGTCTTGCGTTAATCTTAAAATCTTACCGTAGTGATGTAGATTATTTATCGGATTGATAAGGCTACGTACGCACTGACAGGTGGCTTGCTTAGCGCATAGAGCCTAGCGTGTCAACTTGCGAGTAGCGAAGTCAACGAACGTTCTAGAGTTCTCGCAACCGGCCGCACTGCGCGCTTGGCACCTTCGCTAAAGTTCCCGTCACGAGAAGCTATAAATTTTGTAAATACATTCACATTTGGATCAAATAAAAAAAAAACAGTTTTGTAATGATTTTTATTTTTGTACAACGTTATTTTTAGTATATGCGAAACCTGAATATAGTTTGTTCAGAATAAGTAATTGAATCGATTCCAATCATTTTTACCCCATGTTATATTTTGTCCCAAAAATATTTAAAAAAAGGTTAAAAGTTGGACACCGAGCGACACTAAGTAGGTTAGCCAATCTCCGCGCCGAACGGTTAGGTACCTAGATACTATTATCAATGAGCCCAAGACGGCGCGGCTGAGCATGTTTTTGTACGGACAAAGAGGTAACTTAACAAGCTTATAACTTTGTGATTTTTCATGATACAGTTTTGAAATTTTGTACATAGATTCTTTACATAAAAATACTAGACACGTGTTTCGGGTTCCGCATATACTAAAAATAATGTTGTATAGAGATATAATTATGTTAACACACTCATCTAATTCCTGCCGTCTGATGATTCCGAGTATTCTGCAACATTGGCAGCGTGAACTTACAAAATGGCGGCCCAAATGTTTACGTTCCATCAATCAGACGCGTTCCAGTATCACAAAACAGACGACAGCGCTTTAGATCGCTAAAAAAATATAACCCGACCAAGTGAAATTGCTCGTTAGTTCTGTATTACAAGTATGTTACTTTGAGTTTATTGAATTTGGGATTATTTGTTGTTGATTGAATTGTTTCTACGTAACTTAGTAGAAGTTTTTTATTTACAAAATTTATAGCTTCTCGTGACGGGGACTTTAGTTACCTAGCGTATATCGAAAACATGTTAAGTCACTAGGCTTTAGGCGCTAAGCAAGGCATCATTTAGTGCCTAACACTCTTAAATGAGTCGCGCGAAGAATTAGGACAAAAAATGGCATCATCTTTTGTTTTCTGCTCTATAGTCCATCGGATAGAGGCCACCATCAGGACGTGTTTCATCAATAGAAAACAATCTTCTAGATATTGTTTTCTATTGATGAAACACGTTCTGATTTTTACCTGACTGTGGGCAAGCCAAAAAGCCTATAAAATGTTTCACGCGTTTTTATGTACATGTATATAAAATCCTTAAAAAAACAATATTTTGGCTTGACGCGCTTGAATACGACCACGACCGCGACCCGAATGGCCAAAAAAAATTGAATTTAATATAGAAGCAGCGCGCGACCTGTCCTGGTCATACGCTGCTTGGTCGTGCGGGTCACAACCTAAGTTTCCATGCCAGAAGAACTGGAACTAGATGATTTTTATCCATGTTTACAATTGTGATTAATGTTGTATATTTAAATAAAATTAGAATACAAATAAAATTGAACAACAAAATGTCTTCGGTAAGCAATTAATTCGGACCTCGCTCAGTGAAAAAATACTTTAATTCGATTAAGTAAGTTAAGTACCTACTCTTAACGCCGAATATTTATAGATTGTAAACAAAAGTGAGGATATTGTGGTTTATAGGTACTCTAGTAAGTATCTTTATTTTATTGGGTAAAATATTAGGGGCATTCAGAGATAGTGAGACGCAAGCGTAACGTACGCACTAAGTATACTAATTAAGTAACCTAGAAGCTATAAAGCATTACCATGGCATGAGCTATCTTTAAGCTCTTTGTACACGGCACGGTTTCTTTACGGTACGGCGTATAAACGGCGCCATAGAAAAAACGTGTCTGTCAACAAGCTTCCATAGTGATCCATACAAAACTGACGACGATGCCCACACAGGGCGAATAAACCGTAGTTTATCACAACAAGAAAAACGTGAGTGTACAAAGGGCCTTAGGTATCGTCCTAATGGAACGTGAATACGCGATCACCGTAGGTTCGCGCGAATTTTTCTAGTGCGAATGCGCGGTCAAACATATTGAACTCGAATAGGTGTCCTAACTGATGACAATCGTACGACGCGGTCGCGCGACTCATATTTTTGAAAATATAATCGCGCGACCTTAGTTCGTACGAAGGCGCGATCAAATATGTTGAATTCGAATAGGTGTCCTAATTGAAATTCGCGCTATAATCGCGTCGCGCCATGTTCGCCCATCGGGGAACGCGGCGGCAAACAGCAAAAATTGAGCGTCTCTGACGTCCATGGTTGTTGGTACCGACCGTGCTAGTGCCAAACTAGGTACTCCACGGTAGCTCGCGTCGTAAATTCGCACGATGATCATGTATTCGCGTTCTATTATGACATCCAGTTTTTGCTATCATGCGAACACGCGATGGTCACGTCGCATATTCGCGTGATGATCGCGCATTCGCGTTCTATTAGGACGATGCCTTATAGTTCGTACGACACGAGAGAATTAGAAGCAATATTTACTCTATCTCATGTCTGTTACTTGGCGCTGCGTATTTGAAAGTAATGTAGGCCTTCGGATGTGATGCCAGGTAGGCGATCATGCTGTTGAACGCAGTTTTAGTAAATTTTGATGTACGGACGCCAGCACATCAACCTACCACAATCTGTCAGATTTCTTTGATAGATTTTCAACTTTATCGCTAAAGCTTAAGGTTCAAAGTTGATTGGGAAAATCTGACAGTTAGGTGTAGCTTGATGTGCTGGCGTCTGTAGACGCGTAAGACATTACACAATATAATCTGTAACTTGAGTATTTGGTGTTCCTTTGTGCAATAAAATGTTGTTGGGTCAAGTAATCTCATTGAAATGAACGTAATTTGTTATTGTTTTATTTTAGGTAAATCTACATGGTTTGTATTACACATTTTCTTACGATGCATGCCAAGTTATATTCGAAATCGAAGTGCATATCATGTATATGCCATTAGTCTGTTCAGCAATAATGTTTGTTGCCACGCGACACTTAGGTTCACGTAAAGTTCTTACACAGTTAGTTTACCTCTGACAACAGCTGTCCAATAGAAACCATATTGTCACGATATTAAAGATCACTGTTATTTTGACAGATTTATCATTGGCAGCAGTCCAACAACAACCTTATTGCAACGACAATAAACATGATTGTGCTTTTAACAGTGATGTAAAATCAGAGGTAAAATACCTAACTGTTTATTATCGACTGTAGAAATGTAATGCCGAGACAAGGTTTGATAGGTAATCACTGCTATAGGTCGACCGTTTAATTGAGACGCCTGAGGTAGCTGCGCGGTGCCGGAGGGGTGATAGTTGTCGCAAGTCGACGAATAACTGAGCTCTCACATCAAGTCACCACACTCCCGCACCGCGCTGCTACCTCAGGCAACGTCTCAGTTAAGCGGTCGGCCTATAGACGTCGTGGTAGGAATAACGCTGAGCTAGTTAGAATATCGACCTCACTAAGCGATTAAGTCATGCATTATTTTAGCTCAGTAATCATTAAAAGTGTATAGCTTAAGGCCTAAGTACTACGTACCACATCTCCATAGTATTAAATGCACGAACGCACAACATACTTTTAAAACAGCCACTATAGTCCTAAGTACTTAATCAACGTTGTATATTTTACTAGTTTAGTACGGTTCAATTAAGGCGTCAAACCCGGGATATTCAAATTTTCTAACGTTTTTTGCAATTTGCAGGTCAGTATCAGGTTGTATCTCGATCTAAATGTGATTCACGGCCGTATCATATATTTATTTATAGAATTATAATCATAAAAATCATCGATACAACTCTTTCTAAATTCATATTACCCTATTGAATGACTATTTCATGATATCATGTCATTTGAGGCCAATTCTAACTTGAGGAGTTTTATTGCTAATTCTAATGATCATCATTCTGTAAATCCATATTTGTTACGGTCGCGAGTCATATTTTAACCAAAATACAACCTGACACTAACCTGCAAATTGCTAAAAACGTAAGTTTTGAATTTCGCGGGGATCTGCTGCTCTTCCCTTTTACGATCTATGAGATATCATTTGACATTCTAATAGCCCTTCCCTTTTACGATCTATGAGATATCATTTGACATCGTAATAGCTCTTCCCTTTTACGATCTATGAGATATCATTTGACATCGTAATAGCTCTTCCCTTTTACGATCTATGAGATATCATTTGACATCCTTATAGCTCTTCCAATTTTGCTCTTCCCTTTTACGATCTATGAGATATCATTTGACATCCTAATAGCTCTTCCAATTTTGTTTTATTTATTAAGTAGTAGTTAAATTAAAAACATTTGACTTACAAATGATTAATGTTGTTTTAGTAATAATCCGTCTTCAGTTATCAACTAGATACAACTGCTTGTAAGAAATAAACCAAGCTGTTTGACAAATGATTAATTTTATATGAATGCGTAGTATCTCAATACTCGAATAGTACCTATTCTATACTCTCACTTTAAATGAATCTCCACTATTCATTTTAATTAAGTGTTTAATTATACATTTTTTAAATAATTTTGACACTATTTATACTAATTGTAAACACAAACAATTGCTTGGTGATGTGAAATATTGTTAATTTTCAATTGTTAAATCGACGAACCTGCCGGTCGATTCTGTAAAAATCTCACCGTGAAAACTTAGGTGATGTGAGTTTGTTTTTGCTAGGAATTGACACAGCTCACTCCACGCTCACTTCACCTAAGTTTCCACGGTGAGATGCTTACAGAATCGCACTGCGTACCGTTACTATAAACAGCTGATCAATATCGATTCTATAATATTTACTTTCTCATAACAGTTTGTGTAAAACTGATTTTTCGAGGTAGGGAAATGATATGAATTGAAGATTTAACCAGAGAAACAAAAAAACAAAATTAATTACTTCTAATAAAACCTGGAACAGAAAGCTCCACGAACTATTGCTATCGTCAGGAATGAAATAAATGCGATCATATTAGCCCAATGTAACTTGAGCCAAGCTCAAATCTGTATGTATACAATGTAGAAATTGCCATTGATTGGGCTTTTAATGTAAAATAGGTACGAAGTCAAAAATAGTACCTACCTAACATTATTTCTGCAAGTACATAAGTGAATCAAACCAAAAACGCTATATTGTTTCAATGTGTACAATTATATAGGTACAACTTAGGCACAATTCTAAAGGCGACGGAAGACCGCAGACTGCATTGCCGCAGCAACACTACTGGTTTCAATGCATTTCTATAAAAACGCTTCCGTACATTACGACCTGGCGCCTGCTGCTGTAGTCGACCGGCGACTACAGACGGCACACCAATATTGCTGTCAGCTGTTGCTGTTACTAACAGAGTGACAACACGTATTTTTTTTCGCCAATGACGTTTCACCAATGAGTTTCACAAAACAGCAAAAGATGAGTCTGCTTCCGTCGTCGCGTTCGGAATCAAAACTGCAGCGCCGCTGCTATCTGCGGTCGGCTGTCACCTTTGGAATTATATCTTTATATATTTTGTTTAGTCGGCTATAATATGTTCAATTCATTGTAAATTAGTGTTCAGTTACCAATATAAATTAGTAATTAGTTACCAAATATTTCGGATCTTCCTAAAATTGTGCTTAAGGTAAAACTGCTTTGTTAAAATGTGACGAATCTTTGTCAAAGTTGGTAAAAAAAAAATGGTAATAAGATACTATACATGTACATTGCAATAGTATAGGTACTAGGTACATTGTATGGATTTAATAAATGAGTGTTTGACCATTCTTCATTAAACGGTCTAACCTGACGTATCATTCTTCACTATACTGTGTATTAAATTTGTGGATCTCTCTCTAAGTAAAAATATGCATTTTTGTATTTGGATTATTTTGTTACAAATAGTACAAATACTTGATGTGTTATTTAAATTAAAAAAGGGTAAACATTAATGATGAGTTATGCATTTACACCTACTTACATAATATTATATATCAATGTCAGTGTAGGTACTGGAATCTTAAAGTTGTGCTACTACATATTGGTTGTAATAAATGTACAATTTAAAATGTGTTGTTTTATTTCTTAAGGTACTTACTGGATCTTCTTAAAATTAAATACCTAAGAATTAAATATGCACCCTGTATAATGCTGACTCGGTGAATCAGATTCTATTGTGCAATGACCAGACAAAAATAGCCCTCAATTACGGCGACATACATATTACTGTCGCAACCACATCGAAATTTTGCCACAACGCAAGAAGCTGCCACGACACTATCCACACGTAGGCAACCACTGCTTGCCCACATTTTGTCTATGCGTGTGATCCGGCCCTTATTGTGTACCTACCCGGGTGTGTGATAATAATTAATCCATACTAATATTATAAATTCGAAAGTAACCCTGTCTGTCTGCATGTTACCTTTTCACGCCTAAACCACTGAACGGATTTAGATTAAATTTGGCAGAAATAGATTGCATCCCGGAGAAGGACATAGCACCTGCATAACAACTTGTGCAGGTGAAACCGCGGGGCGCTGCTAGTTAAAAAATAAACTGAGTTCTCTATCGCCTTGAATCACTTCATGATCATCTTCTCTATCGCCTTGAAACATTTCACGAGCTTTGATTAGGTACAGACGCCAGCACATCAAGCTACACCTGTCAGATTTTCCCAATCAACTTTGAACCTTAATCTTTACCGATAAAGTTGAAAATCTATTAAAGAAATCTGACAGATTGTGGTAGGTTGATGTGCTGGCGTCCGTACATTTCCAAATTCTCGAAAATAGATATCGCGCACAAGAATATTGTGCCTAAATAAAAAATAAAAGGTCTCAAGTTTATATTTTATTGGTCGTACAAATGTGTACACTTTTTATAAATACATATTTTCTAAATCTACAGTCAATGTACTATACCTAGTACAGGCTCCAATTCTGGACGGAGTCTGATCCTCTAGTACTAGTTGACAAAGTATAAAGTCAAAAATAAAGCTATAAAGGTTTTTCATTACACTTGGTAAATTCATAATAAGAAAGGAGAAAAATAGTGGCATTGTGGTCTCTTACAATGAGTGGTACATAATATTTGACCAGAAGAGGAAACACCACTAAGGCAAATGCAAGTCCTAGAAAATTGATACATTTTTAGATTCACAGGAATACACAAAAAATCTGTAGACTGAAATAATCAAAATCCACAACATTACATGTTCTAAAAACATTAAATCCTCCATATATGGAGTTATAATGTGTTACATTGATATTATTATATAAGAAGAAGATAATACTCTTAATATCCTCCTTGTTTCCTAAAGAATTTCATGAGGATTTCTTTTTACTGATATGACTGGTATAATAAGTTTTATGTATGTATTTAAATAAATATTACCTAAACGAGATTGGCACAGGGCTTTTTATGAGATATAAAATGTAACTACAACTACTACTTTAAAGTTACTTAAACTATGAAAAAGTAAAAAGGCTGCGCTAGCACATACAGTCGCTCAAATGTGAGGAGTCTTGATTGACTCGAGGCAACACATCAACTGCCTAAAACTAGAGAGATGGAGAATCAAAATTTGTGTTTTATTTTACATATTACATTTTTATGAGTCTCAATAGAAAGTAAGTTAACAAAATGATTTTCTAAAAATCCATTTTTAATTAAAATTGTCTTTTTCAAATTCAAAATTTGGAAATGTAAAATCTAAATTAATTTTTTGTTTTAATTTACTGCATTGTTATACAACCCGCAATCTTATACACTCTTACTAATAAGTCAAAATATAATGTATTTAGAGTGTTTTAAAAATGCAGTCTTTGTGCCATCAGTAGAAGACAAGATTTTTTTTTCATATTTCTAAAAGTATCACTCAGTTTAGTACCTATATAAAATTATTATAAGTAATTAATGTATAAAGTACAAAAATATATTTGTCACTTATCACATACTTGGAACATATTGGAATGCAACATTTTACACGATTATAAATAGTTGCTAATACATGGCAGATTAGTAAATGGTTTCTGAAGTGTAAACTCGCTCCACAGAATTTTATTATAATCAATGGCAGTATGATGATTTTAGTCATGGTGACTATAAATAGCTTATATTCTAATTTAAAAATTTTATTAGAGGCCAGCTTGAATATAATCTGTTTAAAAAAATAGTTTTGACACCAAAATCAAAATTTATTGAGACAACACCACATGGCAGGTGAACAGAAAAAAATACAAGTTTCACAAACACATCCAATATGTGGATATGGAAAGGTAATTAATATAAGATCATGAGATAGGAATTACAAAAAGATTTAGTAACTAGATGAGCATATTAAGTTGTTACAAACCTATGTTATATTACATGAGGACGCAGTCACAACATTGGATAGTGTAGTACAGGCACTTGATGCCACAGTCTTCTTCCTCCACTGTAGACGCAGCAGACCTGCTCTTGTGTGGAGGAGGAGGCCTCAGGTACACACTGTCAACCTTGTCTCCAAATTTCTCAGTATCTTTATCTTCTTTTTCAGATTTACTAGTGACTTTGTCATTCTCAAGGAAGTCGTCACTTTTGAACTCCTTATTGTTTGTGTCTCCAGCTGCTTCCTGTAATGTAACAACAATAATAATGTCAATACTTTGCCAATACATGATGAGACACAATAGAAGTTTTATTTTTTATTACAGCTATAGATTATGATATTCTGTGGATGTGGAAAAACTATCCATTGTGAAACTAAAAAATAGCGTCGAAAAATTCATCCGCATCGCTGTCGACTGGTAATGTACCCAAGAGACTAGCGGCATTACCACGTTGTATGGCGATGCTTAGCCTCTGGCCAAGGTAAAAGCCATAGCGTCGAAAAATTCATCCGCATTGCTGTCGACTGGTAATGTACCCAAGAGACTGGCGGCATTACCACATTGTATGGCGATGCTTAGCCTCTGGCCAAGGTAAAAGCCAGCCCTTGGGTCACGGAAAGTGTCAACCAGCCGTTTAGAAATTTCATTAAAAAGACCATGAGCACTCGGACCCCACGGCCCGAGAGTTTCAACCCCAAGCGGCTCAAAAATATAGTTTCCAATAAGGTTATCATCATCATCTGTATAGTTTTAGTTAGAATCTAATTTTGTTATTTGTTTCCATTAGAAACGTGAATTAACAAAAAAAAAACTAAAATTATGTAACCATTGTGATAATGATGCTCTTTTAAATGATTTCTGTTTAGTTTAGCTGTAGCTTTTAATAATAATAGTTTTGTTATGAATGTGTACACTTACTTTACTATCTTCTTTCATGTCATGTCTAATGAACTCCTGTTTTTCTTCAGCATTTCCTGTAGCAGTACTATCCGATGGCACTTCAGAAGTGCCTAAAGCTGTACCAGCAGCAGCTATACTTGCAGCAGGTGCTTTTGTCCTCTCTGGCATCAAGAAATCTGTCTCCTCTTCTTTCTTCTTGTGTGGTTGAAAATCAGGTGAATCTCCAGACATGCTTAGGAAGAATTTTTGCGATTAATTTAAGCAAGTAATGAAACTGAGTTGCAGTGTTAACGTGACTGTGCTACTGAGGTGACCGGGAGACGGAAGATTAAATTACATTTCACGAGAACTCGCACACATTGTCATCCAGCTGTGTATAGCTTCATTATTAATAATGTAAACAACACTCGATAAAATGATGACTGCAGTTACCTACGTGTAAACGACATCCAATTACTTGATTTACCTTACTACAGCAGTTTCTATTTGTTCCCCAGACAAACGTCGCCATGTGCTAATGATAGTTTCAAAATTGTTGTTTTCTTGCATCTCGGCGTGTCATAAACATAGGCCAACAAAAAAGTTTTACTGTTGTTCACAAACAATCACCAAATATCGACTGTATTAATGGATTTGTGCTAGTGTCGGTCAACCGTTTGGGTAGATTTTTTTAAGCTTGGCCTCTGTTAAAAAAACTAAGGATTTTTATAATTTATTTCAGTAATAATTTGAGAGTTCCAAAAAAGAAGTATTGTAACAAGCGTCTAACAAGCCTTGACCTTTGTGATGTCATGTCACTCACTAACTAAGTCACCACTACTCACTAGATAGAGTCACTAGTCGCTACAAATTTAAGCCGCATTCCGTATTAGCTATTATAATCGCTCACAGCACTCACATAATCTCACATGCGTTCCGATTTAGATATTACGATTATGACAGCTGCGGGCTGTCAACAATTCGGAACGCTCGTGAACGCGTTCACAGCATGGTTCACAGTGCTTTTACTTGTCAAAACGATATATATTTCTTTTTATAAACACCACATTTCTTCTTCTTCTTTGGTTAGGTGGCGACTGTCGGCCAGAAGGACAATTTCGAAAATGGCACCTTAGTTTACAGAGGGGCAATTCTCGTAATTTTAAGAACGTTCACAGTCTGATCTCAGTCGCAATCTGTCAAAAATACCACTAATTTCCCTACATTTTGACAAGTTTTTGACGTTTCTTTGTCGCCGAGATGAGGCTGCGACTAGATTTTGAACTATTTAAGTTACTAGAATTGGCCTTCAGATATGATGCAACTAAAACATAACACACATTGACACACACACTATCTCATTTTTCACAGCACTCACGGTGACATTATTATAAGGCATGGTCGGCGTTATCGCAAGATGGCGTATGTCATGACATCATCTGACGATTCACGGGACATCGTTACCGCGCTGACGCTAATTCGGTACGGGTTTAAGCACGCTCATTTCGATTACATCCCAACTCGGAACGCACCTTTAGAGCACCTACTAGTTCCGTAGTCCGTCTACTCTAGTGATGTGCAACGAAATCAATCAGTCTTGTATGAGGTCAGTGGTCTTCAGGGATAAATCAAGTAATCGACTACTTTTATTTACAAATTCAAAAAAATGTAAGTAACATTTATTTTGCTTGCATTAATAATTGTACGAATGATTATAAGTGTACTTGTATTGTTTTGGTGTTATGGCATTTTTCTATGAAAAGTTATCAGACGTTAAAAAACATACAATAAAAAAGTATTAGGTTTTAAAAATGCGATTCGACTATTAGCAAATATTAGAAGAAACAGAAATCAGTAAGTGTGTTTTGGCCTTTATGGTGATTCCTTAAACTTCCGCAATTTTTTTTTACGGTTTTTGTAATGTAAGGCACTGTTTTACGTTGTATGTTGATAAAATTCATTACGCGGCAATTATGATAACATATTTACATTATAAATACCAACACGGTTTTGCCCGATAACCCGTCTTCCCAGAGACGGTGGGACGTGCCGCTCTGCAGTATTATACGGAATACCCTTGTAAACACGTCACGTAATACTGTTGAGCGTGCCCATCTGCTGGCTGAGGGAGAATGGGAGTCAGGCTTGTGGCTTTAGGCGCTCCCGACATCCTCCATAGGCACAATGATGGATGACTCATCGTTTCGGCTCGCTGGTCTCTCCGTTTGAGCGCACCTTGTGTTACTCCGCATCGATGTCACTGCGGTGAAACTGTCGACAGTCTCGTACACCATGGCCTGTCCTGCTGCAGGAGCGCAGGTCGCATAGCACGGCACCCCAGCATCAACGATATTATTCGTAGGCTTGGTACGTGACGATGGGAAGAGACCAGACGGCATGACGTTGTTGCCTTGGAAGGTGGGTAGACCTTTGGTGTGGGACGCAACGTGTGTCGATACACTTGCGCCATCTCATGTTCCTAGCACGGCGGGCTGAGCTGGCGCCGCTGCTGCGGCTGCTGAGACGCAAATATAGCGGCGGCGGCTCAAGCGGCGCAAATACTGTAACCTTATGGGCAACTACAGCTTTGAGCCGCTTGGAGTCGAAACGCTCGGGTCATGGGGCCCCAGTGCGCGTCTCCTTTTTAAGGAAATTCCACGCCGGCTGATCAACACTTCACATGACCAGAGAACTGGGTCGTTCTTTGGCTAAAGAATTAGCATTGCCATTCAACGTGGCAATGCTGCCAGTCTTCAGGGAACGTCTCAGGATGACAAAGATGCGGACGAGTACTTCGACGTCTAAGTGTCCTTTGTTTTTGTATTTATTTGTATAGTAAGTTAGTTAGTCATTTAATTTAGTATGTAGTGTAAATAGTTTGTATTTACTTTTGATTAATCTTAAATGTGAATATTATATTACTAATATATAATAAAAATACATATTTACTAAATTATAATCAGTTAAAACATCATTATTGATTATTCTGGTAATCGTAACCGAATCCGAACTCTTGAAGATGTGTTTAAATAAAAAAATATTAAATAAAGACGAATCTAACGGCACCTGTCAAGTTGAAATCGATCAAGCCGTTTAGCATACAGAGCGTGCCAAAGAAATATCATTATATACAATCGACAAACATAACTCTCCTTCTGGCGTAGTCAGGTAAACATATCTAAAACTCGGTTGTGCCGTACTAAATAGAAAAAAAATCTTCATATTTTTATAATAAAAGAATGAACTAGTGACAATACATTATCAGACTTGGATACTTACACCCTGTACATTGACGGTGATCTTTCACATTTCTCTTTAGGGTATTTGTCATTGACGCCACTGTACACGACTTCCTTCTTCTTATTTTTTCTTGTTGGAAGCCATATTATGCCGAAGCCTGTTTTACTGCTTTTATTTTTGGGCGTGCTTAACGATGATAAGCCATAGCTTGAGCTGGCACCAAATCCAGATGACTTTCCACCGGAACTGGAGCCTAATCCACTAGGGAGCTTAGGTGCCGAGCTGGAAGATTTCCCACTAGAAATCTTGCTGCCAGAAGTCTTCCCAAATCCACTGGTTCCACTCTTACCAAGACCGCCTCCACTTTTGCCAAAGGAACCGGCCCCACTTTTGCCTGTAGGGCCAGCTCCGAACTTTTTACTAATCGGTGCCAGGTTGCTGACCTAAAACAAGAAAAGTACAGGAATTAGCAAGTGCAAAAACTTATCTTGACAAAATACATGACTTCCCTAGAACCCAGGATCAACCAAAGTTTAAATTTGAAAGACTACTCCTGTGATTTTAACAATCATTGTTACTGTCCTGTGTTATTTAAAACTAATTCCATCAAATACCATGGCATAATCATAGGTTTTTCATCATCATCTGCCTTTTCCCTACTATGTTGGGGTCGGCTTCCAGTCTAACCGGATGCAGCTGAATACCAGTATTTTACATGGAGCGACTGCCTATCTGACCTCCACAACCCAGTCACTGGGTAATACGATACCCCTTGGTAAGACTGGTTGTCAGACTTTCGGGCTTCTGACTACCCGTAACGACTGTCAAAGATACACGAATGACAGCCGTGACCATCGGTTTAACGTGCTTTCCGAGGCACGGAGAGGTCTTGATATGTAAAGATGGTCTCCCATCCACAGACCAACCGCGGCAAGCGTAGCTTAACCTGATCGATCGACCTGTGCGGCTATTATTATTTAGCCACGGGCTATAATCATAATCATAGGTTTTTATAAATCCAAATTATTTGATGGAAGTAGGAGTAAAAAGAATCCGAAAGTAGGTACTAATATAATATTTAAAAACCTAAGACTTATACTCCTGAAAGATCAATTTATAATGACACTGTTGACTTTGCACTATGCCTATCCTATCGCATTATGCATACGTCCTAATGCGATATGCGATATGATATGCATAGTCATAGAGCATGTTACACTTTAGGCATACTGTCAGTAGATAGGTAGGTACCTCTATCATATATTTATAATCAACTAGCTCTTCGCCCTTGACGTCTTCCGCGTGGTTTTCGTACTTTTCCTTTAGAAATTCGCCTCCTCCACCCCCATTAAAGGGTAATTTTGGAAAATAATTATTATAAAGTAGGTAATATAATCATAAAGATCGTATAATTAATAAGCCTATACGATCTTTATGATTTACCTAGATACGTACCTTTGTGCCAAGTTACAAGTTTCTAAACCAAAGGAATGTGATTTTTCCATAACTTTTATTCGAGGAATAAAGTTGACGTTTGACAGTTTTTGTAAGTATAAAATAACTGTCCAAATTTCAAAATTTTTCCTCGAGTTTATCTAGCAGATGATCGAAAAATCAACCCATTTTATGTCAAACTTGATTTAATTTCTCTTGAAAAATTTTAACTATAATTAATGTTTTAATTTGTTTTTACTTTATTTTGCATGCTGTGGTCTCCTATACCTAGTGAAAGTTAAGTTAAGATGATTTTTATTTGCCCAATTTCTTGATGGACGGGATCAGACAGAAGGTTTTTATTCACGTTGCAAACTGTGTACAGACGCCAGCACATCAACCTACCACAATCTGTCAGATTTTCCCAATCAACTTTGAACCTTATGCTTTAGCGATAAAGTTGAAAATCTATTAAAGAAATCTGACAGATTGTGGTAGGTTGATGTGCTGGCGTCCGTACCTACATAGATGAAGTCTCATCGGATACCTAGTTTCAAGACAAGTTTTTAGGTAGCTGATAATTTATAACTATCTGTTAATTGAATGCATAGCTTTTTGGGATTATCGAATTTACTTTAACATTACTTATTACTTAAATTATCTAGAATAATGTCTATTTTTATGACAGATTTTAATACAAAAAACCGGGCAAGAGCAAGTCGGCCTCGAACCGAGGGTTCCGTACCATCATATTTTTTTAAATTTTCATCGGCTAGGCCTATATTCGTTAGAGAATTTTAACACTGCGCACTGCGGTGTAGAATATTGTAGTTTTATGTCAGCGCCATCTCTTGACCGATAGTGGTACTAGTGTAACTTTTGTTGATGATTTCTGAAAAAGTATGCTATTTAGAGACACCGTTTTATTTTTCCTGTAATCTTTACAAAAACTTTTATCACAGAATTATTCATATTATTCTCTTTGCAAACTTCGGAGATGAGGGGGAGGGGGAACGGTATTTTTTTACAGTTTTTCATCAAAAATCCAAAACTATGCGGCCTAAAATATAAATAAAAATTGTTTGAAAATGTGCAAACTGTGCTCTTTCATATGATACCCCACATGCTCTAGTATACCGCTTCGAGTTTTTCAGACCCCTTTTAAGTCCCTGTTGCAAAATAAATATATATATACTTTTATTTCTTTCTTATTTGCAAAATAGTTGGGCAATCATCATCTAAAACTGTTCCAAATTTGAAGTTGATAGCATTAGTACTTCTTGAGATATGCAGCTGTGACAGACAGACAGACAGACTGAGTCTCACCATAAGGGTATCGCTTTACCATTTTGGTACGGAACCATAACTAAAAGCTGTTCGTTGTGTGTCTAGGTATTTAACAAGTATAATTCCTTAACTAAATGACCTACTCTTTTGGCTGAAAAATGAGAATCATTGCTGTCACAAGTTCACGGTTCATTGGTTATTTCGAATCAACACGATAGGTATGTGTGACAGGAACAACGGTTAAAATTGAATAATCTCTTTTCATTGTTGTTGCATACATTTTGACCGCATTGCACTTTTCCATGAAACAGGAATACTTTTTTGATAACCTGTCGAAAAATTTCTACGCTCGGGGTCTAGAATCATTATTTTGTTGAATTCTTGGTACCTAACAGGTTACGCGTGGAAGTCCCTGCCACCCTTTGTAATAAAAATGAAAAGCTGTTCGTTGGTAAGCGTAGGTATCACTTGAGAACGGCTGGACTGATTTGGCTATTTTTTGTTTTAAAATGTTCGCAATAGTCCGAATCAGGTTCTTAAGGAAAGAAAAATTGGAGAGGTTCCCGGAAAATCTTCAAATTGTGGAAAAAAGACGAAGTCGCGGGCATAAGCTAGTATAGTCACAGATCATAAAAACACAGGTTTCGATACATTTTCAACTACCGGGCTTATCTCCTTCTTTCTATAATCGGTTAGTATAGTAGGTAATAAAACTACTTTACAAACTTATAGGATCATTAACTTAGTGTCCTTATCCCAATCTATGGTCGGCGCAACAAGTTTTCTTCTTCCATACTTGTCTATTACCTAACCGTCATGCGTAAAGTCGGGCCATCTCTAGCCATATAATCTTTCACATACATAATCCATCCATCATTCTGAGGTGCCTCCCTTACTTATTAAGGGTAGTAAGTAAGTGATAACTAAGGAAGGAAGTTTGAAACTTCATGTTTCAAACTTCCTTCCTTAGTTATCACTTACGTTTTACATTGAATATGGAACTCTTGTACCTACAAAATTTCAAAATTTCATGCACTTACAATATATTTATAGGCTGTGCGTTGTCCGTCAATGAATGAATGAATGAATGAATTTAAGATGTTTATTAAGTGGAAGATGCTCTCAAAACGGTGGTGGAAAACATTATGCGGAAACAGGCACGTCTATATCGTATAACATCTGTTATAATCCGCACTGGGCCCGCGTGGTAGATTATAGCCCACTGCCACTCCCTTTCGTAGAGAGGAGGCCTTTGTCCCAGCAGTGGGAACATTATAGGCTGATTATGGCAGATACCTACCTCCAGAATGCATAAAGGCTGTTACAAACAGGCGCGACACGCGATATAGTCGCACGCGACACAAAGGCACCGCTCGATGCGCGACTTGCGGTGCCTTTGTGTCGCGTGTCGTGTCGCGCCTGTTTGAAGGAGCCTTTCTTAGTTATGGGACAGCATCTACTTAGACTTAATGTTTCCATTCCTAAGCCTAATTACCTACATTTTTTTTACTTTAAGCCTGACAAAGTTTTTATTAGAACCCTCACCATTTTTATAGTAGACAGCATTCTCTATAAGCCTGTACCTAGGTAAGGTAGGTATGTACCCACACTTTAAATGAAACGCGAAAATGTGATTGAATTCAAACAAGTACTTAGTGAGGTTCGGAGACTTTTTTTCAAGGCTATGTCGGTGACCGACCCTTCCAATTGGAGGTTCGTGACTCAATAATGTCCAGCGAGCATGCATAACATGCTACCTAGGTGATTCCTAAAACGAAACATCAATCATGATAATTAACCACCCATCCCCTTGCTGCAGTCAAAAAGGATTTAATATAAGTATCTAAGTATTGAGTACCTACAATAATGCTTAAAAAATCTTTTGTATTCTGCGAATATATTTTGTATGATAAGCACAGGTTCAATAACCAACAGTGAATGATAAATATAATATGTTCAGACAAGTGTCCGATTTCTGGTTACGTGAGACAGACGTGCTTGTACCGAAATTTAAATTGTAGGAAAGGGGACATTTTACAAGTTATTTTGTCCCGCTTTCAGGCTCCTGCAAACAGGCGCGACGCGAATCGCGCGCGACGCAAAGGCACCGCTCGTTGCGCGACTTGCGGTGCCTTTGTTTCGCGCGCGATATTATCGCGTGGCGCGCCTGTTTGATGGAGCCTTTACATGCGCGATCCTGTGTTTGTGTGTGTGTGGTTCATGTTGGTGAGAATTTTCTTTCACGAAAACCCAGTAGGTATACCTTGTAGGCACAACTTTGATCAACCTCGGCTTGACCAACAAGACAGTTATCACATCATACAATATTATACTTTCCTCTCTCAGATTATCTAGGTAGGTACCTACTGCTGTTACGACACAGTAACGCAACATAATAATCGTCGGCTTTGTGTTTCAAAATCACTGACCCGATAATATTTTTGAAATCGCATTCCATTATCTATCATCATCGTTAACTCATAACGTCATATCGTTTGTAATATTTAGATATTTATCTCAAAGTGGGCCTAATTACATTTGATCATTACGCAGTTTTCGTTACGTTGCCTAAAAGCCTTGCTTTTTCGTCTTGCTAACGTTTGTTAGGTAAGGTCTTTTACTGTTGCTGTTAACCTGCTGGATGCTGGGATGATCCCACTGCTGGGCAAACGACTTCCAGCTCTTTCGAGCCAGGTCTAAATTGGACTACAGCTCGTCCCGCCATCTTCGTAAGGTCCGTAACAAGACTTTTTTTTAGTTGGAGCTGTATTTCTGTACCGTAACTAATAAGTAATAATAACCGTAGCTATTGTGTAACTACTGCCTTGTGAGTTCCTACAACCATAGGTTTCTTCTTTTCGTTTCAACGGTACATCTACAAGTTTCTTATACAGGATGGATTTTTATACAGGGTGGATTTTTATACAGGGTGGATTTTTTATACAGAGTGGATTTTTCAGATGGGGCGATAAGGTCAGGTACCTTAATCGTTGTAGCAACCGGAAAGCGGCCCTAGCTTTGCTGTCCTTAACTTTTTGAGACATTTTGATGTGCAATAAGAAATAAAAAAAAGACCGCAAGAAAATGGTAAATTTTCACAATAAACATTTTTAGATGCCTATCGATCCTGCGCGTGAGCAAGTTACCCTAATTGCGTAACACATATAAAATCACATTTGAACGCATTTTCTTTCATTTTGACAGTTCAGCCACGTTTATTGCGTTATTGCAGACGAATTTATTAAACCTATGAATCAATGGGTTAGAAATATCCTTCGTATAACTCTCAGATTGTGATTGAAACTGTGGGTTACGCAATTAGTGTGTTTTGGATTTGGTACACTTGTACCTGTGTGTGTGTAAATCCTCCTCCATTTTTCTCTCTAAGTCGGTTAATTAGCTAAATGTTGTTTACATTGTCTAAAACTTCAATCAGTAATCCGCAGTAACCTACCTACCTAGGTAGTTTTTAGGTACTAAATGTCAAGAATGCATAAACAATCGTTTTGTATGAACATAAAAATGGTTAACAAGTTTGTCGAATGCAGCAAGATTGAACGACTGGTATTTGCATGCTCCAACAATCGTGTTTGCGTAATAACGCTATTAGTAGATAAGCAAAGGGTTTAAAGTATGGCATAACATCTGGCCCTGTCCTACTTTCTAGTTGTAGGTATATGAATAGACATATCTTGCCGTAAACAATGTGATGCCAATCAATTTTTAGATACTTAATTTTTAGGGTTCCGTACGAAAATGGTAAAAACGAACCCTTATGGTGCAACTCAGTCTGTCTGTCTGTCCGTCTATCACAGCTGGATATCTCAAGAACTACTAATGCTATCAACTTTGAAATTTAGAATAGTTTTAGATGACGTTTGCCCAACTATTTTGCAAATAAGAAAAGATTTTTTTTAGTCTGTTGACCACTTATCTGAAGGCCAATTCTCGTAATTTAAAACGTTCAAAATCTAGTCGCAGTCTCATCTCAGCGACAAAGAAATGTCAAAAACTTGTCAAAATGTAGGGAAATTTGAAGTATTTTTTTACAGATTGAGACTGAGATCAGACTGTGAACGTTGTTAAAATTAGTAGAATTGCCCCTCAGATTAAAACAGTGTAAAGTAAACATCACCTTAATGATCGATATTTTTAAATCAAGACTCGTTTATCTTGTGGTCAAGTAATAACAGCCTACGCTTGCCGCGGGTCGTCCGTGCATGTGTGACCATGTTTACATACCCAGACACCTCCGTGCCTCGGAAAGCACGTTAAAAAAAAAAAAAAAGCCGTTGGTCCCGGCTGTCATTCGTGGACCTTTGATAGTCGTTACGGGTTGTCATAAGCCCGAAAGTCTGACAATCAGTCTTACCAAGGGGTATCGTTTACCCAGTAACTGGGTTGTGGACGTCAGATTGCGAGTCGCTCCATGTCAAATACTGGAATTCAGGTGCTTCCGTTTTGACTGGAAGCCGACCCCAAAATAGTTGGAAAAATACTAAACAGAAGAAGACTCGTTTATCTTAAAAATATCGATGAAGCATAGGTACCATTGGTTAGAGATACCATTACCTACTAAAACATATGCTGCGAAAGAAGGCATTGTTATGAATCTGCCGAAGTTACGGGCGTCTGCTACTCTGTATCACCTACGGGTTATTCCGTTTATCCGCCCCAAAAATCCACTCTGAGGTAGATACGCGGAAACGCATGTCCGAGAATCAACCCTAAGCCTATAATTTCCGTTTATAATCCACCCTGGATTCTCGGGCATGCGTTGACAAGCCACAATTACCGTCGTTTTATCAGCAACGGTAGCTAGGTATTTACCTGCCCAGCTCATAACAATACCAAGATGGAATTTTGTACTTAGAGTTTAGGTTTAGAGTAGGCAACTGCACGTTAGCATTAGCACGTTATCGACGGTAACCGTCGACGCGTCGCCTCTGTTGTTGACGCGTGCCGGTCATGTACGTGAGCTGCACTTGCTCAACATTCAGGTATTTTTTTTAATATAAAACAATTTGTAGTGTAAAGGCTCCTTCAAGCAGGCGCAACACGACACGCGACACAAAGGGTGCCTTTGTGTCGCCTGTCGTGTCGCGCCTGTTTGAAGGAGCCTTAAGCCTCAAAGCTGCAACGAGGTGAAGGGAAGTCTGACCCTGCAAAGCTTAGTCATCATTGAAAGCTTGGAATGATTCAGGTACGATTGAGTCACTTTTTAGTTTTCGTATAAATATATATTTTTTCGAGTTCTTTTGTTTTTTTTTATTTAGAATTACAAAATAAAACATGGTCAAAATTGTAAAAGTTCCCATTTGTGTAACATACCTACCTCTAGTAGGTTAGGTGCATAATAGTATGAAAAAAATATGTAGGAACTTACTCTAACGTGGACAAAACTTAAACTATGCACAAGAAACTATAATAAGGGCTGATTTTAAAGTCAGATATTATTATCGGTGGAATAAAATTGACGTCTGAGGGTTCTACGGGAAAAACTGTCAAATATTCAAAATTTATTCTCACAAGACTTACTCAATAAACGTTTGGTGGAATGCCCCCTTATAAGGTGAAGATAGAAATATACATAAAACAGAAATACTTGAATATTTTTTAAGAAAAGATGTTTAAATACTTCTACCAACTTAGTTATTGGATGGCACAAGGATAAAATCACAAGTGGTAATGTGTAAACGAGCAGTTCTTTAAGTGATTTGTCCTTGGGTAATAGGGTAGTTGACTAAGAAAATATATTTAGTCCATCAGTTAGATTACTAAAAAATATTGTATACGTATTTTTTCTTTTGTCTGGCAAACAAAAAATTACGAAGATACAGCGCTTGGAAATTTCGTATGACGTCACGCCGTGCTACAAATTTTAGCACGTTATTACGTCAAAGCCCCCCACTCCTGAACTTTGATGTGATATATCTTTGTAATTTTTTATCTAATTGATAAAACAAAAAATACGTGTTCAATATTTTTTAATAATCTTACTGAGGGACTAAATCGAATCGATTTATTTTTACCCAGGCAACATCCCTATTGTGTATGTGTCAATCTGTGTTACGTTAAGTTTCATTATCAGCGGTGCTATTCTGTAAAAATCTCACCGTGAAAACTTAGGTGAATTGAGCGTGGAGTGAGCTGTCAATAGTGTCAATTCCTAGCAAAAGCAAACTCGCTTCACCCAAGTTTTCACGGTGAGATTTTTACAGAATCGACCGGCTGCTGACGTGATTGGTAATAAAAAATACGTCACAAAATACATATTAATGGTTTCTGCGACTGTCATTAAGTTTAGAAATAAACAAGTCTTATTATTATATGTATAGGTAGTCACGCACACAAACGATTGAAATCTTGAGGTTTTTACATATTCGGCAAGTAGGTACATTTTATGTAAGTACCTAATGCAGTAAACAGCCGGTCGATTCTGTAAAAATCTCACCGTGAAAACTTAGGTGAAGTGAGTTTGTTTTTGCTAGGAATTGATACTATTGACAGCTCACTCCACGCTCACTTCACCTAAGTGTTCACGGTGAGATGGTTACAGAATCGCACTGCAGGACAAACTAGCAAGTAGGTACCTATAGGTTATATAAAATGTGATTTCAAATATTGTGCAAGCATAATATTTCCGATTAATTATGGTAAAGGGAAATAATACATATACTAAGTAAACAACTCAATAAGGCGATAAAATGCGCAAGCTGGGGTGACAAGTTCGTGATTCAATGCTCATCCTCTGAGTTTGAAACATTAGGCAGGACATGGTGTTCTGGAAACTTATTTTTGATCATTACATTGACTTTATCCCAATTGATTTAAGCCCTTCTTATTCCATACATAATACATAATCAGTCTATATTGTTACCACTTCTGGGGCACAGGCCACCTCTGTCCGAGATGGAGTGAGCCGTCATCAACCACGTGCGAAAATGCGGGTAGGTCATCATCCATACTTTACTAAAATTTGTCATCTTAGTAGTCGCTCCCTTTCTAGCGATATCATCCTTCACAAACCTCTTTCATCGCTCCTTTTGACTTCCTCTTCTAGCCATCCACTTCATACTCTAAAACTTTCCTTACGACATTTCCCTAATTGCTCCACGTCACATTGGAACCACGTCAACGAACACCACACAGATTTTCAGACTTCCTTTTTATTGTTATGTTAAAAACATTATTTTGACTTTCTTGATTTTATAAAATACGCTGAAATTAATCGCAACCATCATCATCAACTGCCTAGCCTTTTCTCAACTATGTTGGGGTCGGCTTCCAGTCTAACTGGTCTAACCTAATACCAAATAACTGAAATTAATCGCAATCATCGCTCATAAATAAACTGCCTTAGGTACAGATTTTGCAAGCCAATTCTATCTAAATCAAGCATAGCCTTGCTCCAGAATTATTGTCAGAATCGCTTTAAACGCTTATCCTCGTCGTAGTATTTTGTTGATATGTAGATAAGTATGTATACCTAGCTTCTGTTTATAACTGATTTCTCTTATAAATAATCTTGATTAATTGAGTCAGTAGGTACACTGTATAGATAAACAGTGATCTTAGAGGTCAAAATAAACATACCTACTTACGTATAAAGAGAACTTTGTCTTATGTAGGTAAATCACAAGATTCACTCGAGCAGAAATCAATTGACGTAAAATTTCGCATTTCACCAATTTTGCGTGATTGTATTAAAATATAAAAGATTTGATTAGATTGCCGAGTTTATATCAAAAATTACCTTCTATAGCAATCTAGTGTGCTAGTGCTAAACATGCTTGATCTACCTATTTCTAGAATTAATTATCTTATAAACAGCATACGTGGTAGAGCCGTGGCGAAACTTCAACGAGGCCTAGGTCCAGCACTGGACTGCGATAAGCCAAGTTAATTGATACGCAAAGCGGTTAAATTATTGCGGAGCCTAGAATAGCATTCTGCAGTCCGTAAATAATAGGCCAAATTCGCAATTGAAATATTCTGAGTAGCACTTAATTACATAAAACAAGAAAATATTGTAACACATTGAAAGGAAAGTTGAATATGTTACTTTAACTTACCGTAACATGACTTATACGCGTATTAACATTAGTTTCTCAACAACGATAGCAGTAATAATAAACAAAAAGAAGCAAAACCGACACTTACTGTTTTAATCTGTTAGGAAAATCCAAAATCACATGTATGTTATATCACATTGGTTCATGGTTAACGGTAAACCGGAGAAGCGCGGTATTTGGTTCGTAAGTGGCACGTATGGTACATGTGTCCGCACAACCGTTTGGTCGCTCACAGACTGTCGGCGCGGTGTTGCCAAGACTGCCAGGCGTATCACGACGATTAGCCAATAGCCATACTTGTATTCAAAATTGAGCGTTAAATTGAAGACCCTGTGACGAACTTATGAGCTTTTTAGCTAGGTATTTGAAGGTACGGGTAACTACAAAAGCAATAAGGTACCAATATTAATTAGCGCAGCTAAGCGCACACGAAACTGTTATCAAAACCTGTGTTTAAAACCCTCCTCCCTGTTTTATTATTATTTCCATCTGGAATAATATTACAAAATAATCTCAAAGACTCCTAGGTAGGTATTTATAACTCAAGTATTAAGTCTGTGTACTTAATTTAAATCATATTCTCAAATAAGCAAGCGAAATTTGATGTTTGAACACGTAGACGTACGTCTAACTTTTCTTTGTGTGAATAGGTATCTGTTTGAATTGTGTTAGGGAATTACCGTCGGCAGAAATAGGATTAAATAAATATAATCCTCCACGGGTTTATGCCACGCTTATGTCTAATTAGGGTGCAGTGGGGTTTGTAACGTACATTATGATTATCTTAATTATTCAGAGACAGCCCCGTTTTAGAATAGAGAGAGGGGTTTTATGAATGCTCTTACATGATCTTGAATTCATAAGCGTGGGTGTCTAGTAGTCTCAAAGGTTACGAGCAATATCAAGCTAACTTTCCAGCAATTTTCGCGTTCCCAGGTTTTGCACGTCGCGTCGCCTTAGTAACAGAAGTCTACTGTATCTTCCGGGTCAGCGGGATTGTCGAAAGGGTTACCGCTGGCCCGGAACATAAAGGGCTAAGGAAGGAACACGGGAGAGTTTTAGTCAGTAAGAGTCTGACACTCCCTTCCGCTCCACCCAGAGCGTGAGGGGTCATTTGGCGATTTCCCATACTGAAAAAAAAATTATTTAACAATATTATATGTTTATAAACAATTTTTGAAATTAACTTATCCTTGCCTATTTATATATGACAACTCTATGCACTAGCACTAGAAATACGCGGTCGTTAACGCATAATTGTAAATTCAAGTCCTACTTACTGCTACTGGTATCACTAGAAGCGATTTAACAGCTGCATAAGCATATCGACCGCGATAAGCGTTTCGCAATAAATAACATGCGCTTACGTCACGCGTCGCAATGACCGTGTTGGCAGACCGGGTCAGGATTCGGTTCTTGACTCACGATGCTTCCTTTCCCTTAATTGGCATATAATGGCATTATGTTGTTGTGTAGGTGACTGTCGGGCGAAGGATATTATGCGCAGGCGCACTCAATCAGAGTAGAGCTGATCTTTGCACCTACGCGAGAGTCCTATCAATTTATTTTTGTTATTGAACTATGGCCTGACTGCCTGCAGTTGCTCAGTATGAATTGAATTCCACTATACTTAAATAATGGAAACGACAGAGCTGTTCTAGTCACTACGTACTCGTAGTACAAAATATAATCCTCGACACGAGAAGAAGTAGAATACCTATAGTGTAGCGAAAAAAAAAGAGAATCATTGAATTGAAGATAAATCGACTCTTATAAATATGTTAGGCCGAAACTCGAAATCCCGAACAAACGCTATCCCGGAATAGCGTTCATTCGAAATAACGTGATTCGGGATAGCGTTCATTCAGTGACAATTATTGTGACTGTAAAAATATTAGGAAAAAAACGGGGACTAAGGAGAGTTTATCGATATTTTTAAGATAAAATTTTATAACAAATTTCACGTAATTTTACCTGACTGCAATCGGGTTTTAGGCTCGTTAGAACTAATTTGCACAGATTTTATCTGTCTCTTGTCATGTCACCATACGGATTCTTAAAAAAAAAACAATAATGACCAGTCATTATTTGGGAAAAGAAGGTTTTAACCGTAGAGGTAACGCTGCACCAGGTACTATTTTGCAAATTTTAATGTAGGTATTTCCATGGTTGTGGACATTACTATTCGTAAAATGAACTGCTTCAGTTATTGTTTGGAGCACCACATCTATAATTAATGTCCTCTCTTACTAGAGACAAGCAAATGGCAGAGGTGGGCCAGTGATAACGGCCCCGACTTACGAGTCATAGGTCGTGGGTTCGAACGCAGACAGGGCATCCCCATTCCTTTCACAACGATGAAGGAAAAAATCGTGACGAAACCGGCATGTTCTAGAACCAATGATTCGAAGACATGTGACATCTACCAACCAGCACTGGACCCGCGAGGTGCTATAGCCCACTCACTCTTGAAGAGAGGAGGCTTGTGTCCCAGCAGTGGGCACATTGTATGCTCATTATGTGTACTAGAGACAAAGCTACATGTAGGTGACGTAAAATATTCAGCCGGGAAATAATGGTGAAATACTCACCAAAATCGGTTTACCCTGCAGCATAATAGAAAAAGTTTTATTGATAGACAAGTGTCAGGAAGAGAGAAGTGGATTAGAGTGCCTAATTTTAGTCGATTTATCACTCTTTCCAATGAGTTCTTTGAAAATACGAGTACGTCAATACTTTGCTGCCAAAAACTATTTATCACAGTTTACAGTTTATTACAGTTTATAGTTTATTTCTCTCATAAAGTTACATTGTTACAGCAGTTTGTATATACAATTTTCCTTAGGTATGCTAGGACCTTTGTGAGAGATGGAGTCTGAACTTGGTTCGGGTCCTGTATGACAGATCTCCTTTAAACATTTATCATGTTTAACGGCATCTTGATTTAAATTATACATAATAATTATCACTAATAGAAAACTGTTTAGATAGAGAGGTAAATCTATAATAAATGTGGTATAATATTAGTGAAGTGTAATTAATGTAAGGTGACATTTTTGTAGGATTGCGTTTGTAATGTAGTGTGTGAATGTGTGAGGGTGTTATTTGTATGTGCATGTAATGTCCTGTATGAGAGTTTGTGCTTATGAGTGGTAAATACGTTCTAAATTATTTAATGGTTTGGATGACACTTTCTGTACTTTCATAGTCCATATCCAGCAGCCAGTTTCTTACAGTAGTCACTTACAGTATCAGTTATCACGCATGCCTAATGTTGTGAAATATTCAAGAAACCAAAGGTCTTGAAAGTAACATCATACAGCTGACGTATGATTATTTATATTTTCATGATCATTCTCCGGCCCTTATCCCAATTAATTTGTGGTCGGCGCATCATAACTTTTTCTTCCATACTTCTCCATCAGTAGTCGTCGCTGTAGTCACCCCCTTTCTAACCATATCACCATTTAAGTACTGTAGAGACTGTGTAGCTCTACCTTTAGCAGTAAATACAGGCTGGTTATAATTGCCGGTGTGTTCCATTCGAACATTCAAGAAATTGTCAAATATTTTTAATATGGTTTTCTTGTTTAGTTGAAGCAGTGCTAGAACTGACGTGACTATGTAAAGTCGTGATTATATTTAATTCAAATCTAAAGTTTTTTCAATTATATCGCAACACACATGTAGCACCAATAGCTACCCAGTACACATTCCATCCATCGTTTCTTTGGTCTTCCCCTACTCTAAGTGCCATCTAAATTCTTAATCAAAACTCTCCTCACGACATTTTCCTCATTTCTCCGTATCACATGCCAATATCATGAACACCGATTTCCACACAACTTTTCAGTTACCGGTGCCACTTTCAGACTTCCTGTTATGTACTCGTTTCTTATTCTATCCATTCGTGTAACACCACACATCCCTCTTAGAATTCTCATATCAGCTGCATGCAATTATTTATTTAATATCAGCTGAAATAAAGAAAACTAAACAAAAACTAAATACAGATCAACCTACCATCCTTTACTCCAACAAACAACACCATACCTACCTACTGAAAAATACATATCTCAATTTTTCATATTAGATTCCAGAGCCAAGGTTCTCTGTCTGATGCATTTACGAAGCAAAGTTTGTAGCAAACTTCATTGTCTGCGAGGCTGTACCATACAGATAACTCTGTTAGGGAATATCAAAACATTATGATTTATATACGAGTATACCTGACGCGGGTGGCCTTTGGAACTTTCCGGATATTTGCAGGTTTGATACAATTATCTCGTTTTTAGATTGAAGTGTTTTAAATAACTGACTGCTTACATTTTTGGTAGGTAATATATAAAATACATATTGGATCAGTTGCAACCCTCCACGCTCCTCCACCGAAGTGCCTTGAGATCTGGATGAACTAGGAAGTATAACTTACAGGATACCCAATTAAACACTGGATTATCTGCGAGGAAAATATTCTAAAGATGAATGAGGCCTGGAGGTTAAAGGATCCACTGTTTGGGTGTAAGGTGGCGAATTCAACCCTGGCAAGTACTTAACTAAGCAAGTTTTACTGTGAAGAAAAACATCGTAATGTGAGAAAACTTGGACTAAAATGGTTCGGGACTGTTCCCAGGCCTCTACTTTCCCCTGTTATGCAGAGGATATACTAAGGGTATGTGTATATAATGACGTGCCGATCGAAGCATAATCTACGCATGCTAAGATCAAATCGTGGATGGGGACCATCCATTACATACCGAGAACCGTCCGAGCCTTTGAAAGCCGTTGGTCCCAGCTGTCATTTGCAGACCTTTGACAGACCAGAGTCGTTACAGTTAGTCAGAAGCCCAGTAACTAGCTGGCTGGGTTATGAAGGTATCTGATAGTCACTCCTTGTAATATACTGGCATTCAGCTGCGTCTGGTTAGGCTGGAAGCCAACACAGTTGGGAACTGTCTAAGCAGACGACGATGATGCAGTGAATATAATTATGCAGGTCAGTATTACAACACGAAATCGTAAAGAAGTTAAAGTACACCTCGTCATGTCTTTCTTTCAATACGACATGCATCAGCATTGTAAGCTGTTGTACGTGGCACAAACGGAACCATTATACGTTGAGCATGCTGTTTGCATTGCAAATAAAAGCGTACATTGTGGCAGGCGGACATCTACACGCGCAGTTGTAACGCAGAATTCAGCACTTTGATTCTAAACTCCCTAGCGTAAAAATTTCTAGTCGGTTATAAAAAAAAAAAAAACTGTTGTTTAATAGAAAAGTGCAATAATACCTACGCGGTCAAAATGTATGGAAAAACATTTTTTTTTTAATAAATGAAGAAAATTTTTACCGCAGGGGTGTTCAGAATCATGTACTGAACGTATGGAACCGGTTGTACGTCAATATCTGCCACCCTGTACCTATAGCTAAAAATATGAGATGACACGCAAGAACCAGACATAACTTTAGAACAAAAAACATATATACGTATACATACAAAGAAGAGTGAATTCAAACTTGTATTTGGCCAGTCATGATACTGAAGAAACTTTTAATCATTCTTCAGCACCTATCAATATTTAATACAAGAACAATCCAACTCTCAAACATGTTTCAAATTAGATTTGTAATGAGTAATGTATTAAATATTATCTTTTGGTAACATGAAGAGTCATAATATTCCAATTATTGAAACGAACGAACGGATGAATAAGTTACACTTAATAATAAGTTCACTAAAATATGTTACAGTAACTTATTCATCTTTAATAGGAAAATGACCTAAGTAAGTAGGTATGTTTTACCTACTTTTAAACCTACCGTTGTTGGTACAATATTCCACTAACCTTGTGTATATTCGTAAGTTAGTTTGTGGAACTCATGTTAACCATTTAACATTTGCCTAAATGTATTATTAAGTGGCAATTGTCATTTATTAAATGATCACGAGTGTGGCCGTGGACGGCCATCACCGACAATGGACAATAAACTGAGTGATGACTGATAATTAGGAAACCATTCAGTAAACACAAATTGCCCTTCAGTAACGTGGAAGTTAGCATTTATCGTCCATTTGCTGGAATTCTGTGTAACTAGTTTGGCAGAATAAAATAGTGATGCTTATGGCTAAATAATAACATCGATGGTCGATCTGTCAGGTTAAGTTACGCTTGCCGTGGTTGGTCCGCGGATGGGTGACCATCTTTATATACCAAGACCCCTCCGTGTCTCGGAAAGTATGTTAAGCCGTTGGCCCCGGGTGACATTCGTAGATCTTTGACAGTCGTTACGGGTTGTCAGAAGTCCGAAAGTCTGACAATCAGTCCTATCAAGGGATATACTATATTACCCAGTAACTGGGCTGTGGAGGACAGAAAGGCAGTCGCTTCATGTAAAATACTGGTACTTCGCTCCTTACGGTTGGACTGGAAGCTGACCCCAACATATTATAGTAGGGAAAAGGCTAGGCAGATGATGAGTTAGGCAGAATAGAATAGAAGTGCCTACAATGTAGCTACTAACAATTCAGTATTGTAAAGGATGTGACTTCGATTAACGATTAACTTATACTGTCAATATTATTAATATACAGTCACTTGAGAGAAGCCAAAGCTAGTTTTGACTAGAAAGGTCATACTTCCATAATTAGTGAGCTTATAATATCTATTTGAGCGGGTTTAAGCTGCATTTTCTGCGGTTAATCCTTCATGGGTTCAATAATCGAGGTCCCTTTATGCCTCAGTGAGAACATCGAACCATCGCTCGGTCCATTGTCAAACGAAAATCTACGTCAAACGTAACGGGTAGTTAAAAGTCTGAATTTCGGCCAGCTGGCCTTATCTCAACGTATTGAAATTATCCAGAAATTGTGTTGTGGAGCATTTCCATGTAAAATATGAATACTCGACAGCATCTGGTTTAACTGGTAGCCGGCCCAAGTACAGTTTACAATTCTGTCGGTAACTGTTGTCTGAAACTCCGAATAACACATTCGGCGCACTGCTTTAACATTCCGATCACAGTTAAGCGTTGTTGTTTAACCAATAATGACCGTCCATTTATCCTTTTTAACAGACATTCGTTCTCATAATTAAACAATATTAAACGAGAACAAAATAATAATATTAGGTATACAATGTACATTTAAGTGTCGTGGTAGATTCTTGAGTCATTTACTGAACATTGAATACTTTGTTGTTAATTAATGAGTAATATAAAATTCTTTCATCATTTCTGTTTTACCAGAAGAGCGCGTTATGGCTAGTATCTGAACCTTTTTTTGAGAAACTGGTGTAGGTACCTCAATAGACGTATTTTTATATGTCTATGTGTACCTCCTAATAAATAATTATAATCCTTTATTGACTCCACTTTATAATGAGCAATACCTATCTCTTTAAAAACTCGTTCGATGTCATATCTACAACTTAGCCGAATTCTGGGCCGAGTCCATTTAGATTGCTATTGACACGCTAAGAAGAAGAACATAAAGTTGTTATTGATAAGACTGCAGCATTCATAGCAGATTACGTCATTCAAGAACCGGTCGTTTGACCCATTGCCTTCGTGTTTAATATATTGTATACGACTTGATTGTCTACATGTCTCAGTGAGCTATAAATGAGTGAGATACCGTATGTTTTAAAGGAGTCATGTTATCATCATCTTTACCTACGTCTCTTGGTCCCTGCAGAACAAAAGACCTATTGTTATCCGTTTTGTGCCAATCTTGTCCAGATCTTTCTGACAAGTTTATTATAGCGTACCCATCGTGACATTGGTCTTATTACTATCTTTGTAGATGTAGATTTTGCTAGATGGACCTACGATCTCAAAATGATTGTTGAGACAGAATGGATGCGGAAGGCGGAGGACAGCGTTGTGGCGCAGCTTGGGAGAGGCGTTCTCCTAAGAGTGGGTTGCGATAGGTTGTGTTGATTGATTGTGCCCAATGTCAGCGTTCCAGGAATCTCCTCCATCTGCCATGCCACATTTAGCCTTGTGTCCAGCCAATCGTCCAAATTATGAATTACAATTGTCTGAAATAGCAAACGCACTTTGAGCAAGTGTAATTATTAATTTGTCCGTGACTTCTCTCCATAACAAGTCTCCCAGCAGTGGAATTTAAACATGGCCATATAGTTACGTATATAATTACGTAGTCGTTCCTAAGAAGTCTTGTAGGCCTTCTTTGTAAAACTCATTTACCATCAACCATCAAAGACACTTGAATAAACATAAAGTTAATTGGAACACTGTCAATATACGCCTAATTAAAATGTAATTGGCACACGACTGCTATACTTAGATGGAGAAGAATCACGGCCATTTTTGTTTTAGTGCCGAATGATGGATTATTGCGAAGAAGTTCATCCGGGGAAGAACTACTACCCATACAACCGGCAGGTAACTTGGCCTTGTAAACAGACATGTTTAAAAATAATCTATGGTAATAACCATAGTAGGTATAATGACAAACAATAAAAGAGACCATATTCTTGTTGCACTAAATGAACATGCGCTCAGTTACTCTGACTACGCCATAACCTTGCCAATTTGCCACTATAATACAGTTACGAGCATAAAAATAGCATTAATTTTGCTAATTGTAAAATTAGCAAAATTCTAAATCATCAATACATACGTGCGTACTGAGGAGAGGAGAATTATTAGGCTAGGAGGAGAATTATTAGGCTCTTTACCTGCATACCTTTGAACAGCAGTAATAATACGTTTCCTTTTCTGTTCGGCGCAGCAGGAAATTTCTAATTAAAGCCTCATTATAACCATTTAGGTAGGTATTCGTTTTTCAATGTGTTCGCTACGTCACGTGTACAAACCTTTTAATTTAAACATTTTCATAAATTCCATATTTATTACGGTATTAGTGTTATTTTATACGTGCTAGAATCTAATTTATAAATCTAATTGCACAATATATTTATTGCATTGCACAATGTGAACTTAGGTGGTAGATAGACACGATCGTTGAGGACCCTGTCGGGCACAGCAAAGAAGGAGAGAGGAAGAGGGCTTTCATTGGACAACTTATAGTTATCATGTTATTATACTAAATTTAGCGTTGCTGGCAGCTAGGCTAATGCCAACAACCTAAGAGTGATGCATTTTGATCACAGATATAGATAGACCTAGATAACGCACCATTTTTTGACCACCAACTATGACGTCACAAACTCGTTCTCTCGCTCACGCTTACCCAGCCAGCAGTACAGAGGACTGAGCGCGAAAGTGGCTGCTTACGATTTTTGAATGTAAGCTGGTGCGATTTTTGGCTCGCGAAGTAGTTGCTCTTGCGTTATCTAGGTGTATCTATATCTGTGATTTTGATCCTACAGTAGACTACCTACTGTACTTAACTTGATCACGGCTCCTCCAAACAGGCGCGACACGCGATAAAATCGCGCGCGATACAAAGGCACCGCAAGTCGCGCGACGAGCTGTGCCTTTGTGTCGCGCGCGATTATATCACATGTCGCGCCTGTTTGTAGGAGTCTTTATACCCCGGTTTTGAGGTCCATATTTTTCAAAGAAAGTCAACCGTGCCGTGTACAAACGGCCTTGCGTTTGTACACGGCACGGTTTCATTATTATGGTACGGCCAGGTCCCTCTTTTCCATTGGGCACTCTGGGCAAGTGCCCAGGGCCCCGCGATCTTCGGGGGCCCCGGCCTGCTCTCATAAAAAAAAACATTATTTGCAGCCAGGTTCCATTCTACGCATTATTAGTACCCGATTCAATGAGAAAATATGTGATTTGCAGTGCGATTTACAATAAGTTTCTAGCCTCCCAGTTATGAAACATTAAAACCGAGTACATCCCGAGGACAGACGAACACATACGAAGCGGGTATTTTTTTATCGTCTTATAAAAAAAACACGCACGGTGTCGCTTACGGTAACAGTGCCGCGAGTTCAATGGGTTTTTTTCCATCTCAAAAAACGCCCAACGCGCCTAAAGAAGTTTTCACTTCAATATTAGTATATGTTTCTCTTATTGTCTCTTATCTACACAGGGGCCCCATGATCCTTATGTGCCCAGGGCCTCCAATAGGTTAAAGACGGCCCTGGGTACGGCGCATAAAATGCGCCGTAGAAAAAACGAGTCTTTAAACAAGCTTCCATAGTGATCCATCCAGAACTGACGAACCGTACCTACACACAGTGAATGAATCGTAGTTTTTCACTGCAAGAAAAACGTGTGTGTATAAAGGGCCTAAGACCCGTTGATTTAAATGTTGCTATTCATTGGGTTTACATAAATACTGATAAAATATTTAATAAGACTTTATAGGCACTTTCGAAAAGCAAAGACAGCTCCCATTTTTTTAGGTGCACCTGAGATATTCGTTATTTAACTCGTCAGACCGGTCTTAACAGGTTGTAGTGAGAAGCTGATGAGTTCGTCAACCGTTTGCGACGCACCATCGAGTCAATAAGCTAGTACTCATGACCATGAGCTATCACGAGAACCTCCATTTTCTGTAGGTAAAGCAGTTACCTGCGTTTAGAGTTGGTAAACAAAGGAAAATCATCTATGTATGTTCTAAATAGTAATTTAAGAACTCACTTCAGGTAGATATGAACTATTTTATAATAATACTCATTTTATTATACCTAATTATATTATGATTATTTTTGTATCTTTTTTTATTTTATTATTATTTTTTAATCATTTTTTTATTTTATAAAAGTATGAAGTTGACCAGGGAGCAGTGGTGGCCAGTGGTAACGACAGCGACTTACAAATTTAGATTCGAATCCAGACAGAAGCTTTACTTTGTGTAAATTATTTCATCACCACTGCTTTCAAAATGGTGAAGCATTTATTTATTTATTTAAACTTTTCGCACAAAAAGGTACAAAGGCGGCTTTTTTGGGATTAAACTTACGACCTACAGCTCGCGGCCCCTACTGAGCAACCATGTAACTAACCTAATTTTTTTATCCGCATTTTACCTGTATGAAAGTATTTAGAAAGCTTGTATGTTTGGAGAAGGTAAACACAGTTATAAAGGTTGTAAGCGTATTTATGATTAGGATATAAAAAAAAATGTACAGTTAACTAACTAGCTTTTCCTGCGGCTTCGCTTCGCCTGCTTGAAGATCGAAAATTATCCCACGAAAACGTATTACCGGGATGAAAACCTACCCAGTCCTATGTTTGTTAGACACTATCTGTGTGCCTTTCATCCAAATCCATTCAGCCGTGAATGAGTAGCAATCATCCAAACATACAAACTTTCACATTTATAATATTATAGTAGGATTTTACAGTACCACTAGCCAAGCAGACCCGGGGGCATTGTAAAAAAAAATAGATCTGAGGGCCGAGACAAGTGGCAATCGGTTTCAAAGCGTTTCCGTAACCTATTTCAACAACGACTTTCAACAGACTTTATGCTTTTTGGTCTTAGAGAATCATCTGCCTAGCCTTTTCCGAACTATGTTGGGGTCGGCTTCCAGTCTAGTGCAGCTGAATACCAGTATTTTACATGGAGCGACTGCCTATCTCTCACCACCACAACCCAATTACATACTAGGTAATACGATACCCCTTGGTAAGATTGGTTGTCGACTTTCATTCTTCTGACGACCCGTAACGACTGTCAAAGATCCATGAATGACAGCCGGCACCATCGGCTTAACGTGCCTTCCGAGGCACTGAGAGGTCTTGATATGTAAATATGGTTACCCATCCACGTACCAACCGCGGCCAGCGTAGTTTAACCTGATCAATCGACCCGTGCGGCTGTTTTTACCCAGCCACAAGCTTCTCCTTCCCCCTTTTTGGTCTTAGAGAATATAAAACGTTATCCAATATATTTTTGACTTTTCCATAATCGAGTTCCATAAAGTTTTCGTGGTTGTCTAATAGGCCCCTTGGCAAATTTATTTATTTATTTAATACTTCAAGCACATAAATGTACAGAGGCGGACTTAATGCCATAGGCATTTTCTACTAGTCAACCTTTAGGTGATGCAGAGACAAACAGTGTGGTAGGTGAAATCTTCATAGTGTTTTAGTTTAGTTAGTCCGACTTTCAGTCACTGGATCGGATAAAATTGTGCCACTACGTAATCATTTAGATATAATTTGTATTACCTTCTTTGTAGAGTTCATTCAGATTCATAATAAAAAAGAAATCATGATTTTGTTATACTTACTAACTTACCTTCCTTCATCGTATTATTTCGTAGTCCAGCCACCGTCTATTAAAGTTACAATGCGTAAAAGGTGCGCTTCCCTGGTGCGCAGGGTGTGGGGTAGCTCCAACAGTGTCTTAAACATGGTTGCGAGTCGCCTTGACTGTGTTTACGTGGGTCACTGTTGTGCCGTCTCTCATGTGAAGTCACAACGGTGACCAACCGTTATTTCTTGTGTTTTTGTTTAGTATCTGTGCTTAATAATAGTCGTAAGTTTTACTAACAATCTTGTTTGAGTTTGAGTCTTGGTCACTTTAATAAAGAAAATTCTATTCTATTCTAAAGTTAATGTCAAGTTTAAAATCTAGTCTAACTAGCCTGTATTGTCCCATGGGCAAAGGCCTCCCTCTCACTTTTCCACAGAATTCTGTCTATTGTCGTCCCGCCAACTTCGTCTTGAGCTGCCGCGACGGCATCAAGTTTCAAGTTTCCGATCAGGGTGCTTACTCTTCAATTTAATTCCGATAGATCAACATTGGAATTGTGACGTTTCGTACTCTTGAGTTCGATGCTAGCGCCAAATGATTTTTAGATTGGGTGTCCATTTTGGAGAACTAAGTGGACTTGAGTTCGGGCTTGGCGTGGGGTAATTGTTGACAATATTGTTTTCAAGAGTACCGAATCACGCGACGGTAAAATTAACATTGGAATCATATTGGCATCTCATTGGAATTAAAATTGGTTTGGAGAGTAAGCCCCCAGGATCAATAAATTTATTCATACCTATGCTAGGGAAATAAAATGATGATAAATGAAATGATGTGATTAAAAAACGAAGAAATAATTCGTGGGAAGAAAACACAGTTTCTATATTTCAATCAAATATATTCCAATGTTATCTTAAAACTTTCTAGTTTATCTAACATATAAAATAGATGTAACTAAAGAACACATTATCAATTTTAATCAGTCATTCGATCACTCAACATTTAAACTATTTTAACTAACTAATATTAAGTAGTATTATTAAATATAGTAATACAACATTGGAATGCATGATATAGATAGAATACAGTTCAGTTATTGAGTAAGAAATATTAAGGTAGTATATTGCGAGATAAATGTAAAAAAAGAATAAAAACAAACGTATGTCAACGTCAAAGGATAACATTATGAATCATATCGACAGAACACTGTTAAGTTAATCGTATCTAATCCCATTGGTGAAGGATTTTTCAGTTATTTTTTTTTTTGCTGTGCCTAAAATACCAATCAATCCAATCCAAATCCAATCCCGATCTCTTTGATTATACCTAGTGATCATACCGTAGTGCAGCGAAAAATAGAAAAACACGGACTGTCTTCGCCATATATATTATATTTATATTCATAATGTTATCCTATTATGATTCTGCCGAAGTGGCCTTTTTAGGCCCCCTGGTAGTTGGCCCTTTCTTTATACACAATGGCGGATGCTAAAGGCTCTCCTATTTTGTCAAATAACCTTGTTCATTAAAATCAATCTATACAGTCATCCACAGTGAATATTAATTATTTTCAAACAGCTTTTCAATCATACTTTTAACATTTAAATGACACTAGAGGGTTAGTGCATTCGAGAAAAACGAATATTGTTATTATGGCACTGTTTTCTTTTTTAGGTAGATTGGCGTTCGTGCCAGTCTCGATTATTTATCGTCAAATCTTTTGGATCCCTAAAGACATATAATGTGCTGTCTGCTGAGAAAATTAGGTGCAAGGAGCTGTACGGTGTTAGTCAGTGTTCGCTACATCGCTACACCTCGGGTTCAATACTTTGTAACACAAAATATTTGGTCGCTGTATGCAGTACGAACTACTTCCTCACTTATTCTAAATACCCTATCACTTAAAAAAAACTCAATTTAAACTAGGAAATGCAAAATTTCAATATCGTCACGTTGCAAGTTGCAAATTAGACTTAACTTTGATCATTAAAAATAGTCGTTCACTTTGTCCGTAAGTTACCTCGAGGTCATGTGTATTAATCTTATATCTAGGTATAATAATTAATACTGCTATAAAATATATTTAACAGTAAAGTTAAAAACTATAACGAATTTTAACAAAAACAAGTCTTCGAAGATTTCGGGCAGTATTTGTTCCATAGAAACGAGAATAGTTACTTTTACATTAAAGTTAATTTTACTGGACGATTACTGGGACATACACTGAATGGTTTTATTGCTATAAAATTGTTGCTATTATGGGTATAAGTAAGTATGGGGTGTTTGCGATTACGGAGGCACTAGGGTTGTTTACTATTGCCGTTAGTCTGGAATTTTATTTTCGCTCAATTTCTTTTTATTTCATTACCTTTCTTGGTCTTAAGTCCCGAAAGTCCCATATCCCATCCCTTGTGGGCTTTGTGTTGTTTCTCTATTGTTACTTTATATAAAGAAAGGTACTACCTATAGGTAGGTAGGTAGGTACTAATGCTATCGTAGAGCAAAAGGCTGATCCCACCCTAACGGCATGCGAGAAATATCACAAAGAAGAGAATAAAAACCTACCATTAGACTCAATTAATCGTCGTCAAAAATAAACGTTTTGGATTGCTTAGTACTTATCTTTGACAGTATTGTAAGCTCGGAACCAATCCGAGCCCAAAGTGACAGTAATGTAGGTAATCATGAAAGTATTCGAGTTGAGATCACTGAAACTAAATTACAAACTTATAACACAAATGTGCCTAAACCACCTGGAAAGCACCATCGATATATTATAATAACGTAATCATGTCAGCCCTATAATGCTAATGTTTTGTTGTCAAAGTATAATACTTTTACCGTCGCGTTAACATAAATTGTAATAATGTAAATTGCTCTATAAGCGATGTGTACGCTGCTCAAAAAGCTTCATAGATCTTTCGTGAGTTCAGTCTAACATTAAATTAAATTTTCATTAACATTACAATCAATATAAAATAAGCCGTTGTGAGCGAGTATGAATAAGTTATCACGTGTCTAAATTAGTTAGAAGTACTTGCATTCTATTTGTTCTCGTGCAGAAGCCTTATTTTCCCCGGAGTAAATGATTCTCCGGTTACTTTCCTTAATTACCTAATTACTAAAATTAACAATAATATTAATATGTAACATACTCTAAAGTAAGTTGTCGTGTATTTTCTAAGAGTGAATGAACTCGTGCAGTATCTTCGAAGCCACGATGTAGGATCGTTGGCACACGACAACGTCAAACGTGTCGGATTAGAGGATTTTCCGGCACGACCTCGCACCGTAGCACACGTCTACGCTTTAATACGCACCTAAACTCTTAATCCTGTAATATAACTTCCAATCCAAATAAGGTTTGAAAAGCCAACTTTTTAAACAGCGTACACAGTATGTGCTAAACATTATAGCAGCGTGTGTTTATTAACTAAGATCTTTCTTCTAGTGAAGCGTATAGGGATGAGCCGTCGTTTCTTCTTAGCACCCAATTGTAGAAGCAGATTCTTGGCTTCGGCGAGGGTGGCTGCATCGGCGCCGTCTTCCACGCCGGAGATGAACCCGCTCTCAGGCCGCGACAGCGCAGGAGTGTTGCCGGGCAGAAGCGAGAACCATCGGTCTATCTTTGCAGACGAAGACAACTGTTGTATAACAAAATAACATTACAATTACACGTGTTATCATTACCATTTAACATGTCCACATTAAACATCGCTCTTGTCGTTTGCATTGTTGTCACGCTGGTGAAAATTCGCTAGGCACGATCGCAGTGTTCCGCCATTGAGTTCGTATTAGTAATCAAATTATGGTATTTTTTTTACACGTAGATAATTGGCATGTACATCAGACATCAGCACATCAGGCTACTACAATCTGTCAAATTTATTTAATAGATTTTCAACTTTATCGCTACATATAAGGTTCAAAGTTGTTTGGGAAAATTTTACAGTTTCGGGTAGCTTGATGTGCTGGCGTCTGTACACTATTTATTTAATAGCAGTCGATAATATGAAACTAGGTTTATCCTGCAAGCGGAAATTAAAATGGTCTTTTGAGACTATGTTTATATTTAAAAATAGAACATTACCAGATTTTATCAATATCAACAATCATTAATTAGGCTGAGAATCTGCACTTTTCGAACGTTAAAATGGCAAAAGGCAGTTCCCCGAAACGCCCGCTCTTCATATCTTCCTAGTGCTTTGTCTGAAAAGAAGTGGCGTAACAAACTCCTAACATTACATCAAATTCTAACATTACATTCGTTGAACGGAAAAGTTTGTCTGTATGTAAACGTGTGTTGAAGCATATTTTCGTTGTAGATGAATTTAATTCTGCAAAAACTTGAATTGTGTATTATTTTAAACTTCCTTTACGTACGAACATGTGAAGTAAATTATGTGAGAACACCAATAAGTGTGGAGTTTACTTTTGTGTACCTACTGCTCGTTAACAGACAAAGCATTTGTTTCAAAAGAAAAATTACCAAGTCTGCGAAACAATGCTTATTTTGTATTTTCTGTGTTACTAGAACCGATTAGGTAATCTTGTATCCCTTTTGTCTAGTCTCTAGGCATATTAAGTAGCTCAAAATATTGACTCAAATACCGGCTGGCTTTTTCACAGTCTGGACAAAAACAGAGTATAAAAGGTGAACGGAGTAGAAGCCTATGGCAAATAAAACCTTTTTTTTTACAAAAAATACTAATAGTTATGTCGAAAAATAATATAAAAATTCAATTTAACGGCACCCTTCTCTACGCGCAGAAATTATCAATGGATTCGTAGCGACAAGAAAAAAAGTGAAATTATTATTTTTTGTGAAGAAAAATCTGTGCATATGCACAGACTCCGTTCGCCTTTTATACCTTGTTTTTTTCCAGACAGTAACAAAAGTCAGCCGGCATTTGTAGTGTTGCACGATAAATTCTGTCATATTTCTCTTTATTTTTCCAACTTTATCTTAGAAAAATATTAGCTAGAAAAAGTTGACTCATTGTAACTGGGCACGTGGATACTGAATAGGTCAGAAACTAGCAGCTCTTCTATATCAGCGGGTTAGTTACAAACATACCTCTCAGTAAAGATAATGGAAAAATGGATAATAAAATAATGGATATGGATGGCTAATGGATCTTGTAACAGAATAGATAATATTAGGGTAGGAGGGGACCCTAGGAGGACATACCTATTGTGACCTTTTTGGTGATGTTCTTCAGAAAGTTTAGGTGCGTAGTACTCGCATCAGGCGTGCGTGTATGACCAGAACGTAAACGAGGCAAAAGGAGTGTGTAAGGTAGGAAGGCAGAAGGAAAAAGAAAACATCCCCATGAAAAGAAAGCGTGGGTAGAAAACACTGAAATATTTTAATAAGTGAAGCCAGTGTGTGATTTCTTTAAGAATCTTTTTGTTGCGCTCAAGCTGCTTATTTATGTAATTGCGAAAAGTTCGCATTTTCATCTTCATTCCCTTCATCACTGCCGATACTTCTATTTTTATCAACAGATGAAAATGGTAGGATCTGAAGGATGGATATCCTTCGTCAACCTGCTTCTTCTTCTTCGTCTTCTGCTCCTGCCTGTGTCCGTATTTGGAGTTGGCACAGCATGTCCTTTTCGTATATTATATTATAAAAAAAATAATGTCTATTAAAGTGATTGAGTGGTTTGCAAGTGTACACTAGGAACAGACAGCAGGAAATGAGAGCTCCGTCAACAATTCAGACGGCGAAATTAAGTTTTATTCATAAATCTGCTTATTATGCGATGTTTTGTTTAAAAAAGATTTTTGTCTTGGAATAATAAACATGAGTGATGTCTCAGATCGAATATGTATTAAGAAATCACGAATCAACCTTGTTGCCTACCTACTTATAACCGGGTCAAAAAGGCTCTTCAACAGTTGAAGTACGAGCACCTACTAGAAAACTCAAAAATCCCAAAGGAGTCCTTTTTCATAAATTTTCACGAATTCAACTCAAAGGGTGCTTTACAGTACAAACTTACGCTGCTACCCTTACTGGGCAGTAAGGGTCAATTTTTTTTTATTTGTAAATAATTCCCTCCAGAAAATCCTTCGTTTTCGATTCATTTTCTACTCTCGAAGCGTTAAGCAACAACCAACACTATTTTACGACGAATACTTCTAATTCTGAATTTTGTTTTGCCAGACCGGTGAGTGTACACAGAGTGAATGGACGATGGACGTGGGGAGCGGGAATCGTAAACACATTCTTTCAATTGTGTATAAACAGAGAGAAACGGAGCGGAGAGATCCCGGGGCCAGGGAAAACGCGAAGTTGTTTAGTATTCATTATTACATATTCTTTAAGCCCCAACAAGTACCTATATATATTATAACAGCGTAGCTTGCATTGCGGTCTTGCATCCTAATTGCGTAACACGTTGCGTTTTAAAGAAATTTCTAATCCGTTGCATCATATGTTTGAAAAAATTTAAAAATTCGGCGGGTCGACAACGTAAATGACGCAATGAATGTTATTGAACTGTCAAAATGGAATTTAAGACGTGCCTTTGCGTGTGTACCATTACCCCGCTGGTAATATTTTCCCGTCAACCTTGTGTCTGCTGCACATAAAGCAGCATCTTCAGCATGCTGTCTAGTTTACTAACACTTACTGAGTAGGCACTAGTCCGTACTAATTAAGGCCAAGGCGACTGAAGGTTTAAAAATAAGCTATTCCGTCGGATTTTACTACCTACTGGACAATTACCTGGATACCAACACACTAATATGCAATCAGATTCTGGCCCATTGCATACGGCGATACTACGTGGTTGCCCATCAGTTATTCAGTTGTAAGTCAGAATCTCGTTGGCCTTTGAATTAAGGATAACTCATCCAGTCTCATAGTAAAGCAGTTAACTCGTCAGCTATCGCGCCAGACTAAGTCAGACCTTGATTGATTAGCGCTGCGCCAATCTGCATGCTCGTGCATTGCAATCGCAACTAGCATGGCGGCCTAAACCGGTTAGATTTTCAGCTCGAAATACTAATTAGTCCATATTAGTAACTTATGATTGCACCAGTTGCAAATATGAAAGGTAAAGCCAGCTTGAGCGTGACACTAATCGCGTTCTTTTGTTTGTTGGTTTATTTGACATTACGAATTTACTTTTTTAGTTAGCGACACAAATAAATCATTAGGTACTCCTTGCTCTAGGTGAAAAAGGTCGTAATATCCGGTGCAAAACTTAACTTCTGATGATTTGTATTGATGTTTTGTTTTATAATTCCTTGAACAAAAAATTACATCCCATCACTAAATAAATATTTTAAGTAGGTGCCGTTTGAGGACTGAAAATTATATTGATAAACTGTTCCAACCACGTTCCAACGAACCGCACTTATCAACATTTTGTTTCAGTGCGGTGGTAAGTGGAAGTGCTCAGGTGCGATTCGGTAAAGTGCTGGTTGAAATCGGTGCTCTGAGTGGAATACCTCATCTTTTTAAACACCATTCAATTGTGGTGTAATGATTGACGAAATCGAATACTGTGTCATTTACAATTGGTGCAATCTCTTTTTTTATCAATTTATGAAAGGAATCAGGGACATTAAAACACAATTTAGGTTCGTATAAGCAGGTGCTATTTATTGATATGGAATGATACGACGATACGGATCACATTGCTGTTTTGTTTACGTTTGTGGCTTCTATTGCTGCTGTTGCTGTAAGTTTAAAACTGTTTCTAAACCATACGAGTATGCATAAACATTTCGGCTATTTTCTACACAGTGGTTACATTAGACTTAAACATTGAACATCTATATTGTTTGTTTGAAACATTGACATCGCTGCTAACTAATTTTAATAATCATCGTGTAACTATAAACATATAATTTTTTTTTTATTTTTTATGTTTTTTTGCTTTCTATACGGAGAATGACTATTTATGTTCCTTAATACTATTGATTAAATGTTATAATTTCTAGAAACATGAATAAATTGATTAAATTTCATAATTGTACCAGAGTAAGCTCACATTCAGAGTTTTCTTTAATGATTATTATAATAAGTGTAGTTGGATATAATAATAGATTCACAAAGTGTAAAGCCAAGGGTGGCAGTTGAGTTAGACAGAGGATTAAAGAGGATTAGGTGAGGAGCACGCAGTCCTGCCTGCGGGGCACTCTGCCAAGGGCCAAGTTGGCGCACGAATATATTTGTATAATAATTTAGACAAACCTTCTGTTCCATGCACTGCGACACCCTTAACTTAGACATCATATAAACCAATGTGTCAATGTCAATGTTCCTTTCACGGCAATGATAAGGATTTCTTTTCTTAACATTCTGCTTTATATTTCTTATCTATACTATTTAAAAACTTCATCTTTATATATACGGTGTGGTTCTACATTTTGTTGAACATGGTGCGATGGTCAGTCCACACCGTTGTTACACGCACCATGCCCAAATATAACATTAATATTTGACTAGACCGTTGAATTATTTTTAAAAATAATCTGGTTATTGACTAGAATATAATTATCTCATCAATAAGATTCTTATCCTAGTGAAGGCATCGGCGCCAATACCTCGTGGAATTGCATCCATCTCCGCATCGTTGATGGATCTCCCCAGTAACGGGGTCATGAATTTAACTTTGAATTCTCTTATAACGATGTAGGTACCAAACGTCAGAAGCCGACATGGCGTCTTTTACAATTAAAAATGTGATTCAAACAGTAGGTACCTACTGTTACATGAAACAAAATGTTTTTTTTCTTTGGTCCATATTTGCATAACTTTGGCAGATATAAAATTGATATTTATTTTTTTTCTCTTCGTTATTTTCGAATTATTATTTATTTGGCAAGTTTTGGCTCGTACGGTTCATACGTTATGAACGCCTTCCTTTTTGACATTTAACGTGAAATATGAACATATTTAAATCGAAACGAGTTTTTAGCGAATGTCGGACTGTCTTTTAGAGGTAAGCTTGAAAATGTTCATATAATATTAACCGACTATAATAATATCCATTTATTTTATAAAACACGTAGAATTAAATATTGTGTTGAATACCTAATTAAAACTAATGATAAACACGGTTACACTGAATTTGTTGAATATATTGAAACTAAACATCCATACCTACATATAGAATATAGACAATCTACAAATTATCTATGTGACGACAAATCTCATTAGAACGCTATTGATATCGACTGAAACATTGTAAGTAAAACGTCACAGAGAATACTTGTAGAATAGTATCTATCCATGAGCTATTCTGCGACTAACATTAATATTCTTCGTTAATTGAACACCTATGAAGCGCGGTAGATTACTTACATTAGGAAACAATATTCTTAAATGAGGAATGTCTCCTAAAATACGATAATCACAAGGACTACATAAATCGTAGAAAAGCATAAAATCCTTGCGATAATAGACTATTATATTTTTATGGATCATCAAGAGCATACATATCGGCGTATAACTTGCACTTTATACTATAACAATATGGATCATAAACCTAAAACCAACATTTAATGGCGATATGATAAAGGATATGTTCTGATACATACGGGTTTTATTATAAAAATAATAATGTTGGACTAGTATAAGAGAACATGATATGTAAATAAATCTCTATCTTCGACTCTCTTCCGTTTATCGCCATTCACATCAAGTGGCACAAGTTTGGCACCATCGTTAGTCTCAATCTTCAAACGAGAATACTATCTACCCTAAAACAAATGTAAAACAAAAGTATACATACAAAATATACCTACACTCTTTGTACAAAAATGACGAAAATTAGATATTATTTTTTATAGAAGATACGTCTAAATATATATAAGGTTTTAGGTAACTTGACTCAGATCAGTTAGCGTAGATTCAGTGCGAGTTTACTTGGTGGTGTGGCGCGTCCACTGGGAGCGCAGGGCCGTCATCATCTCGCTGCGGTTGGGAACCTTCTCACTGGTCGTGCGGGTGATGGGGGCCGTGGGGGCCAGGAGTGTCCCCGGTACGTCCTGTCCGGGCACCCTCAGAGTGTGTCCCGACGCGTCTTGCCGCTCGGCCTGTGACTCAATGACATCAGTCGCGCTCTCTGAAGGGCTTACCGGCACGATGAGTCGCACGCGCCCGTCATCACCAGTCGCCGTCAGCGTGCAGTTGTGAGACAGTGGCATTATGAATGGAGCTCCTTCATCTGAACTGGAGCCCTCTGGGCTGGAATCCTTCGAGGTCGTCGGTTGACTATTGTTGCTGTACAGAGAGTTCTCGGACTGGCCCACGCTCATGGCCTGCGCTAAGTTCCCGAGCTCGTCGCTCGAACTGCACATGTCTTTATAGATTTGGTGGTTGAGTAAGCTCGCTAGATCAGTGTTGCTGTAGTGGTTGCTCAGCGGTGGGATGGTCGGGAAAGCGTTACTGTTCTGGAAGAACTGCTGGTTGTAGTTTATGGTGGGTGGCGGCTTGCTAACTTCGTTACCGTTAGGGAAGCCCCCCATGTTCTGAAATTTGGATATCAAGTAGTTTTGTATCTGATCGTTAGTCATCCCGCCGAAGCTGGGAGCTGAACTTGAGCCATTAGCTGTCTCCTGGACTGGTGACGCACAAAATGGAGAAAAATTCATATTATTGTTCTCCATGTTTTGATTAACTCTTGTGTTCTGTGTGATCAGGTTGATCAGAGCTTCGGTGTTGGTGGGAGATCGGTTGCCGTTGCACATCGGCACAGCGTCGGGCTTGAACGCTTCGTTGTACGAGAGGTCGGCTTTCCTCTGAATAATCTAGTGGCATTAACAGAAAACAATGGTAAGTAAATAACCACGAACTAAAATAGCACAAGTTAGATATTGTTTAGAAGATAAACAGCCATTGAATAAAAGCTTCTTAGAAAGTTAACATAGGAATTGTCTAAAATACTCACAAAAAATAACATGAACAAGCTACAAACCATGCGATACTTTCATACGGGGTCACAGCAAAGCTCTAAAAGTAAAGGGCTTTTCTTGTACGATACGAAATGCAAATCCTCTGTGAATGTTCAATTTATTGTTTGTTTAAATGGATGGTGATAAATTAAAACAAATTTGCAAATCTGCGGTAAAACAACGAAATAAAATGGTATTGTCGAGTGGGATAGGATGGACATTGACAAATGGCGTGTCAATCTATGGAGATTAGCGGTGAGAAACGGATGCTCTCACTGGCTGTGTAACAAAACGCCAACGTGGTCGTATTTATACTAGGTACAGTTTACCTACTGAACATGTACTATGTACTGTATTTCAGCAAGTTTTGAACGCGAAAATGCCGTGGTAATGTTTTCGCTCAATTTAAGTAACAATTTTGCACTAAAATTCACTGAGTACAAGGGGCCTAAAAAGGCCACTTTGGCAGAATCATAAAAGAATAACATTATGAATCATAATATGGCGAAGACAGTCCGTGTTTTTCTTCTTTTCGCTGCACTACGTAGGTATAATCAAAGATATTGGCATTGGATTTGGATTGGATTAATTGGTATTTTATCACAGAAAAAAAAATTACTGAAAAATCCTTCACCAATGGGATTTGATACGATTAACATAACAATTAACTGTCCATTATAATTCATAATGTTATCCTGCCAAAGTGTGTTTTTAGGCCCCCGTGTACTGCGTTAACAATTTATGAAATTTCCTCTCGAAAATAATGGTTTTAACAATATTTTCATATGTTATTCTCGGCATAAAGCCACTCTGTGTGCTTTGCATTGGTTATAATATTAAAAGAGCAGGTAATTTTATATACAAACAGGAACAACGAAAACGTAATGTGGGTTTAATAATGCAAATAAATAAGCTTAATTAAAATAAACAGACAACAGTTACTTATAATGACCGAAGGTGTAAGTTTTAAGACTAACAGCTGGGGTCTGGGGCCGGGATCTATAAACGTTACCGAGTACGTACTTAGGCTACATTTTAGTCCTGTCACTGTCGCTCAACTGTCAAACTATCTACAAGAGAGAGATGGGAATATGTTTAAGTCAAAGCACGAGCTAAGTAACGTTTATAGATTACAGCCTAACAGCCGATAACGTAAGTAAAGTAGCTGTTGTCAAATCGCAGTGTTGTGATTGGCTGTCAGAAATAACAGCCAATCAAATTAATGAGATTTGACAAAAGATTCGACTTGGCTTTTAGGATCTAGGGGCAATTTTGTCTACAGTTCAGTCTGAATATATTAGGCGGAGAGTCAGCACTTTTCGAACGTCAAAATTACATAAGACAATCCCCCAAAACGCTCACCCTTCAATTTTTAATTGATGTAGTGATTTTAAACGGGTAGGTACTGTATGTACTGTGGTGAAGTGTCAATATCGTATTAAAACTTTTTGAAACGCAGAAGGAAAGTCTTATGATATTCATACAAGTAGCTTTTCATACGGTAATATCACAGACGTTTCATGCAAAACTTCGCTCATTCCCTAGAGAGTTATTCATTCAGAACTTTGTTGAGAAACTCATCACGAAATACGAAACGCACATGCCTTTTTACAACGCAAAACAAATAAAACATTAGCAAATTAAAATCGGGTTACTAAAAGTCGATCAAAACATCTTTAAGGTACACGCACATGAAGTATAGAGGCACATAAAAAATACGCCTATAATCTAGACTCATTTGGCACATGATGCAGGTTTTAGGATTCTTTACAAAATGTAATTCATACTATTCATCACAAACTGCAGTGATCTATCATCTATCAGTATCAGTTTTAATGTGCGTGCACCCTAAAACTATAAAAGCTAAAGGTAAACGCACACTTGCATACTACCTGCAGCATCAAACCCAATTAGTATCAAAATGTAACAGTTTTCGAGATTCGCTAAATGACGCTGCAAGTTTCAGCAAATATGCGTTCACGCTAGAACATAACACATTCGAAATTTAAAAAAAGTCGCTGTGTTCTTACCTGGGGCAAGAGTGTCAGTTGCTGAGCGTTGATTGGTCGAGACGATCCTCGTTCTCGCTCTTGCAAGTGTGCCACTAGAGCTGCAATGTGTTCGAGCAGCTCTTTGTTGTGAACTAACAGTTGGTGAGTGCGAGCCTGAAAGATTTACAATACAGTCCGTTAACTAATAATTTTTAATAATTATTATTACCTATTTGGTGGCTACGAAGGCCCACTCCCTCTCACTGAGAGGAGGCCTGTGTCCCAGCAGTGGGAACATTATAGGCTGATGATGATGATGATGGCTATAAGAGTACGAGAAGACCAAAGAAACTATGGATGGTCTGTTTGAATGATGATATGGTTAGAAAGGACCTACCGAGACTAACTACTAATAGAGAAGTATGGAAGTAACGGTCATGTTGCGCCGACCCGAAATAAATTGGGATAAGGGCCGGAGAAAGATGATAGTGATTTGATGTAAACCCTCTTAACACCTGCACCCTTTATTAGATATATTTTGCAAGCGAAACATACATCAAACCAACATTCTAACACCATTATAGGTACGTTTTGCGAGAGTAATAATTTAAAAATATGCTATGTTATAGACTCGATTCTGAAACGAACATGGTTTAAAAGTAACCATAGTAATTGCCCTGCCTATCCATCACTCTCGTTGACAGTGACAGTATCAATAAAATTGTTACAAATCTCTTTGGTTCAGCGCATTGGTATCGCGTATTAATTTTTAAGCCCTCCGATTCGGATTTCCAATCAAAACTCGGAACAAATGCCGGTCTAAAAAGTAATCCAGTCGCCGAGAATTAAAAAAAGTCTGACCCGGGCACTCCTTCCTTTCTATATTTTTACAAATGGAGATACGTTTTTTAGTTTTGATTGCTAGCTCCAAACTGCTATTTCAGAAACACAATAATTTTAATGTCAAAACTGAAAATCTCGACATTGTAATTTTGCAAGGGAATGTTGATACAGTCCAAATTTTTTTCTTACTTCTTTATTTCTACTACTTTTTTCTGGAATTTGAAGTATTTTCTATTGAAATGTCAAACAGTTCCATGATTGGTTGAATGACCGTATAAGCATAAACTTCATCATCATCATCATCAGTCTATAGCAGTCCACTGCTGGACATAGGCCTTTTAACTAAAATTTCGGCAACTCTCATGCAGCTGCTACCACCCATCCTGCGAAGTTCGTCGCTCTACCTACCCTGAGGGCGTCCCACCTTACGTTTACCAATTCGCGGTCTGCATTCAAGAATACGTCTACCCTAATGTTCATCGGTTCTACGCCTAATATGGCCGGCCCATAAAGCATAACCATAAACTTAAACAGCCTATAATATTCCCACTGCTGGGACACTGGCTTCCTCTCTGCGAGAGGGAGTGGGCCGTAATCCACTACGTGGGCCCAGTACGGGTTAATGGATATCATATTATGTCTTCGAGTTTTTGGAAGGCTTCTTTTGTCTAAGCGGATTCCTTACAATGTATTTCTTCACCGTTTTAAGAGCAGTAGTGCTGGAATAATTCACACTAAATAAAGACCCGTCCGGGTCCGAACCTACAGTTTCCACTGGGCCACCACTGCTTTCCGGGTACAGATGACAGACAGAAATTAGGTATACAGCTATAATCTCTGAAGATACAAAACCTGTTAGGAAGGATGTTCCTTAGAGGGTATCGAGGTGCAATAAGAACGAATTTACTAAACTCCACTTCTGAGCGAAATGCATGAGGGTGGAAGTGAGTTAGGAAAAAATCATGGCATTGTGAATAAGATTCTGTAAGATGCTTCAGGAGTTCCATTAGTTTAAGTGTTGAAATGTATCCATATTGTAGCAAAGTTAATAAAAATTCAATGTGCGTAGATGAAATGTCCATAATAACGTCAATAACATCGACTTGTTGATCCACCAAATGAAATAATAACAACGAGATCAGATGATTAACATCCTACGCAGGTTGTTACCAATCGTTGAAATAAAATGGATTTTTCAATGTCGGTGGGCAAAGAAAAAACGAACCTACTCCATCTATATATATATTTACAACAGGCTTCCCCTCTTTTTCTTTCAGTCAGTTTATAGATAGGTATTTATGTTGGAGGAAATAATTTAACTTCTTGTTACTAGTTACCTATCAGATGAAGTAATGCTAGTGTTTACGTTTTACATCACCCGTTCCACGCGGGTTTCAGTAATATATACTCTAAACAACTTTCAGCCAATCCATAAATTATGACCATAGATAATCGTCCAATATAGGCTTCAGAAACTTGAAAGAAAAATAGATGGTTCTTTAATCTATTTTTCTTTTAAGTTTGTGTGCTTTATTTTTTTTACTTTACGCGTCTCTTTAATTGCAATTAATTGTAATATTTTCTTTATAATCAGCCTATAATGTTTCCACTGCTGGGACACAGACCTCTCTGCGAGAGGGAGTGGGCCATAAAACCACGCGGGAGTTAGTGGTTGTCACCATGTCTTCGATTTTTTTGGTTCTAGAACATGCTGGTTTCCTCAAGATGTTTTCCTTCACCGTTTCGAGAGCTGTATGATGAAAATAAATACACAAAGTAAAGTGCGTACCTGCGTTCGAACTAACGACCTACATCTCGTAAGTCGGGGCCGATACCACTAGGCCTCCACTGCTCCCTTATCCCTAATTTTCTATACTTCTTGTTAAATTCCCATAATATATAGTCTTAAAGCAAAGTTACAAACCTGAGCTTCACATCGTGCGGCTTGCTCGGCGGCAAGCTGATCACGCAACAGCAACAGCTGTGCGACTGCGGCGCGTGTCTGCTGCGCTTGTTGTTCGAGCCGTTCGCGTAACAGTTGCAATTGGTGTTGTGCGCTGAGCGGTGTTGCAGACTCGCCGGTTTCCTCACCACCCGTGATCAGGTCCACTTTGGTCACACACTCTGGGAGATCTGGCAGATTTATGGTTGGCGCTGGAGTTGTGCGCTGCTAAAACAATAAAGAAATAGTTTCTTCAAACATTGATTGGAAATAAATGTAGTATGGTGTTTGATATGAGTCAAAACGCCATCATCATGAAAGAGAAATATATTATACTGTAGTCTGCGATGAAGATGAAGGTGATGAAATGAATGAGCGTGTTTAGTTTAAAGCGCACTGTTTTGCTTTAGAGCAAGCACTATGTACTGGTAGTCCTCCAGACCGTATTGCGCGGTCAATCTCAATGGAGACTAGCCTTCGGCGTCGGAGATATTATAGTGCACAAGTGTGTGCGCAGACACAGGTGCACTCTCTCTTCCCTCACTCTCATAGTCTGACGGGACGGCAATCCGACACGACCGGAGAGAGATCAGGCGCAGGACCAACGGCTTTACGTGCTTTCCGAGGCACGTATCACACCGCCAACTTCTAAACTCCGGGTTGTTTCTGAGAAATTCCTAATGGAAAAACCCAATAACACCATGTACCTACAAAGTGCCCCTGTAGGTACATACTATGTACCTACAAAGTGCTGAAACTACTTTTCCGCCTAGTTTCAAATGTTTTAGGTGAGAGAGAGGAGAGAGAAATGGGAGTGAGAGAATTTAATAAATAGTTTACCCAGAGTGCCCAACGGCGGATCCCTTGGGCCAAAACCTACAGGGACTGAATGGAAAACTTGATTTGTGACTTCATTAAATTCTATCAGACCATCGGATCCCCCTCGTTCAGAATTTACCCCGTGGTGAGTTTTATTGTGTGAGATCGCTTCCAGTCTAGCGTGGTTTATTGTGAGTTATTGGGCAATCCCAAGGTATATAGCTAATTTAACAGTGAGTAGCTACTATGTCCATTAATCTGTCTGTCTACCGTAGTAAGTGACTGTAGTAATACTGATTACGAAACTAAACTAAACTATACATACTCTAGCTGTGAGCATATAATAATATTGTAGTTTTCTATAGAAATATTGTAATCCTACCAAGAATGTGTTGATAATGTATTATCAACATCTACCTCCCCAAATCCAAACAATGAAAACCAAATACTTGTAAGTATTTGGTTTTGATTGTTTGTATTGCAGCTTTTGTTTACGTGCAGAACAATTTGAATTGAACGAAACACGGTCAGGGCTGATCGTGGAAAAGCAAAGGATTAATAATACGTTATTATATATATGGAGACATAAAAGTTACACTCTTTGATAAGAATCGCAAGTTGAAAACGCAAGAAAAATAAATCTCATTCGTGGACAATTGAATCTTAATTTTTTGCTCGAATTCCCCAAGAAGTTATAGAATCAGATGGTATTCATTTTCATCGACAAAGGACCAAAAATATTTAATTGACGATTGGAATAATCAAAGTCTCTGACCTCTGGATGAAAATGAAAAGAAAACACAGAACGAAATTAAAAGTTTCACACAAAAGGGTTTCATTTTCATTTTAAAGACAAACGAATATTTTATAATTAAAATCGCGATGATAAACCAAGATGGCACCATTTTTATGTCCTTTTTATCTGCTGCAATCATAATAAAATGAAGACAGCCATAGGAACGTACTGATATACCTACTCAAAATTAATTAAGATAGGACCTCATTGCATTAAGCTCTAATTACCATAGTACTTCAAGGCACTAGAGATGTGAAGTGGAATGCGATGTCGGTTCTCAAGTGCCACCATTGGTTCCGATGTGCTTTCAGAGCTTAAACGCCATGACAGTTGGACGTGGACAGGCCGACTACACAGAACAGACATCCGACATACGTCCTCGTATCAGATCTCCTCAACAACATAGCGGAGCTCGCAGCAATATTATATTTCAAACGAGAAATAACAATACTTTGTACGGCTCTCATAAAAATCATTTTCTATAATGACATTTCCATACAACACCGCGGAAATGGGGGAATAAAATCTTTTGTTCGTATGAATACGAATTATTGTAGATAGGTACTTAATTGGCACGATTCCAATTCCACAAATAACGGCACAATGCCTACACAATAGCAGTAAAAATTCATCATAATTATAGACGAAGATCTGACATATAATTTTCATCTGAAACTATGCAGGACACGTGAAATGCTTTGAAATTTTTAGTACCTATAATAATTTCAGTAAATGTACCTTTAACTACCTTTGTTCAAATATAAAAATGTGTTACATTTATAGACTAACATACCTGGATTATTTATATTTCAATTGAACGCCTGTTTGCCCAAGCTTTCATTGGGAAGCCATATAAATATGGTTAGTGAGCAAAGCGAATCCCAGCGAGTGCCAAGAGAGAGGTCAACAGCAGTGGAGTCGCGGTCTTGTATCGTAGAAAGCGTTCTGTTGCAAACAAGGGGCGTGACCGGGGTGCTAAGGGTGTGTAACACTAGTTCAGAGCTCCGAGATATCTACTAGAGGAACACTGCAGACATTTGGAATTCCTTCTTGGACCCAGTGCCGTCGTGACTCGTGGCGCAATGTGTCGCGATTTTAAACTTACCGTCGTTACGCGAGACTTTTGCATAATGACTTCTCGCAAAACTCTAAGCTTCGCCAAAAGTTAGAGTTAGTTTTGTTGTAAACTCTTACGCGACAACCTCATGTGGCCTTGTAAGACTTAAGTAGACACATTTCTGTGGTAAAGTGCCCCTTTAATGTAATGTAAACGATATCGTTTATTTAAGATGGGCTGGCTTGTACCTAATTACGAATTTAGTAGCCAATGTTTGTCCAAGTGAACACAATGGTGGACAAATAGGGGTTTTGGCGATGACTTATTCAAAGCTACGTATTTCTAAATCATATATGTATTATTAAAAGTTTCTCAAACTGAAGAAAGCTCGTAGGTTAGGTTTTGTATGAATAATATGGTTGTGTCTTTAATATTGTAACTACATTGAAACCAAGTAGGTAGTATGTGTATTCAATAAAACATTCAACAAGAGTACAACATGAATTTACACAGATATTACCCTATTACGTGTAATATAAGGAGTAATATATGCAAATGACACAATACTGCGAAAGCAGTAAATATATGAAACGACTTTCGCATCAGCCACAAATAAACTGACTAACTCTTTAGAAAAAATGTAAAAAACAAAAAGAAAGTTACATCCCTATCGTTTCATTCTCCTGTCCTTCAGTGCGATTCTGTAACTATCTCACCGTGAAAACTTAGGTGAAGTGAGCGTGGAGTGAGCTGTCAATAGTGTCAATTCCTAGCAAAAACAAACTCACTTCACCTAAGTTTTCACGGTGAGATTTTTATAGAATCGGCCGGCTGATCCCGATTTATTTGGGGTTGGAGCAGCATGTCTTATTCTTTCATACTTCTCCATTAGACGTCATCTCATTTCAGTAGTCACCCCCTTCTTAGCCATATCATGTTTCACCCTCCATCCATTGTTTCTTTAGTTTTCCGCTATTCGTATAGATAGCCAATTACATTCATACTTAAGAGGGCGCCGCCGACCAAACGCCAACCGCGCAGTGGCGCTCTCGTCGTTTGTTTGGTTATTTCTTTTATTTTAGAATGAAAATTCAGAAAATAAGCACGTTTAGTTGTGCGGATAACAGTGGCCACTATTTTCCGTTTTAGTGATTATAATAAAACGAAACAATGTAAAACTACCGTTTATAATAATATTATCGTATAATCATGTGGAGCACAACTTAACGTGCTTATTTTCTGCATTTTCATTCTAAAATAAAAGAAATAACCAAAAAAACGATGAGGGCGCCACTAGGCAGTCGGCGTAGCCTTAAGAGGGCACGGGGCCTGCGAGGAATTTGATAAATAGGTATTTGAAGAAACTATCACAAAAATTTTGACGAGACCGACGTTTCGTATTCCCCTTTTTTCTCCTCGAAAACTGAAACGATTCAATTATTTTATACATTAACATTTTAAGAAGAGTATGGTTAGGTTCCTATAATTTTTTTTATGTTAAAAACTTTTCTAATATGTTTGGTAGTATTTAAATCACGGCTGTAAAAATAGGGCATTTTTTGTAATTGTTATAGGGTCGTATTTTCTATACTATTTAGTTGCTGAAAAAAAGAAAATGACAGGGACGTGTTTACGACAGACGGTAATTTTATAAAAAAAAATTTGCTCTAGAGGCATTATTCAGGAAGAAAAAAAGAGGAATATATATTTGTATGGATAATCGCACGCCCTGCCTCTTAAGGGGCCGGCGGCGGAGCATGCGTCGTTTGAAGAGGTCGGCGCGCGGAGCATGCGTAGGTCATACAAACGTAATACCAAAATAATTTGCAAATCAAACATATTCATGTAGGTAGTGTGTATTTATTCCGATTGGATTACAGAATATCTAGGTTCCCAAATTTGAAAGGACACTGATATAAAGACCATGCGTCATTTTGGGCCCACTTTTTTAAAATTGTTCAACAGTGATGAATTATATGTCATAATTATGAAAGCTCTTAAAGTGTACTTTATTTTATTATATGGCAGTTAAGTTCAAATCCAGCGCGGAAATGGTTTTTTTATTGCGTTTTTTAAATACGTTCAACATTGTTCATCAGTGATGAATTATATGTCATATGAAAGCTCTCTGTTCTTAAAGAGTACTTTATTTCACTATATGGCAGTTAAGTTCAAATCCAGCGCGAAAATGGTGTTTTTTCACGTTTTTTTAAATAAGTTGTTTTGATATTAAATTATAATTAACTGTCAGTTTGTAGCTGGGATTATAAATAGCTCTTGTTTGACTAAAAATACACTAAGAAGATCAACATATAGGCCGTATGTTGCCGTATTTTTAGGGCTGATTTTTCCAATGCCAGATAACTTGCTCTGTTTAGTTTGGGGCTAGATAATTGGAGTAAATATTTATTATTATTATTAGTTATCGGTCAACGATCGTCCCAAGTATAAAATGGCCATTTAATATGAAATAAATGTACAAAATGTAGGTGTGCTACTCCTGTAGCAGTGAGTCTAGGACTCTAGGTACATAATTATAAATATTTTGCAGTGAAAAACACATATTCGTTAGAATTAGATACATACAATAGTTTACATTTTAGTTATTTATTTATAAAAAAATGTTATTTACCTGTATTAGTTGCATTTTTGAAATATAGTTTACTAATTCAGGGTCATTTTCAATTAACAAGTTGTTGCAAGTCAGATCGTGGGCACATTATGCACCGCCGTCCAGCGGTGCTATTCTGTAAAAATCTCACAGTGAAAACTTAGGTGAAGTGAGCGTGGAATGAGCTGTCAATAGTGTCAATGTTTAGCAAAAACAAACTCACTTCACCTAAGTTTTCACGGTGAGATTTTTATAGAATCGACCGGCAGGTTCCATAATACACAGTATCCAATCCAGTTATCAGTTTTTGAACGTATAAAACACCAACTTTGCGCTGGATTTGAACTTAGCTGCCATAGAATGAAATAAAGTACACGCCAAGAGCTGTCATATGAATATGACATATGTAGGTTTCATCACAGTTGCACAACTTTGAAAAGTGGGCCCAGTGTTCATTCAAAAGTGCTCATGGTAAAAACGAAAAAAAAAAAACGTAAACTCGTCTTTAAATCGGTGTCCATTCAAAATATATATTTGGGAACCTAGATATTCTGTAATCCAATCGGAATAAATACACACTAGGTACAACAAGAATATATTTGATTTACAAATAATTTTTATTAGATACGTTTATATGACCTACGCATGCTCCGTGCGCCGGACCTCTTCAAACGACTACATGACCTAAAGCGCGGTCACTGTCGGACTGCATAGAATAGAAAGAGGAGCGCTATGACACAACGCTGGTAATTTATTGCAAAATATGAAGCAATTATCTATTTACAAAGAATCTATTGTTTGGATTAAAAAATTAAAAGACTAGTGCTTTAGTTATATGTTATATTATGTTGTATTACTATGTTTTTTTTGTGTAAAGAAAGTGTTTAGAGGTACTTATCTTCATGATTTTTTTATCGTATCAAATTACGCAGTTGTTAGTTTAATAGTTTTGTTTGTTAGTTTTTTTTGTTTTTTATTAATTTGTTGTTGTTAAAAGTTAAAAGCACAACAGACTGCTCCGCCTAACAGAGTTGAATATCCAGATCCTAAATGAAAAAAAAAATATACTGTTGTATTATTTAAAATATAATAAACACAAAATAATGTTTAGACTGATCGTAGTGTTGTCGTATGTCAAATTGTAGTTTACTTAGTATGGAATTAGAAAGTACTATTGGCCTAAAGAAATATACTTACATTAGTTCAGTGAGAATCCGCAATAATAGAACGCCAGTCACGGTCTTTTCCGTTTGGTTTCGGAAGGGAGCACGGACAATTTTAGGTGAATGCGCAGTGGTAGACCACAAATTAAAAATTTTCTTACGTTTTTTGTAATTTGCAGGACAGTATCAGGTTGTATCTTGATCAAAATATGATTCGCGACTATAATATATATACCTATGTATTTACAGAATTATAGTCATTAGAATATTCTAATGAAGCTGAGATTCTATAATCTTTAAGTTAGATTTGTTCCCTAAGAACTTTTCCATAAGAGATTTGTTCTTATGGAACAAATCTAACTTAGAAAGATGTATTAATGATTCTAATTCTGTAAAGACGTACCTGTTATGGTCGCAAATCATATTTTGATCAAGATACAACCTTATACTGTCCTGCAAATTACAAAAAACCTTAGAAAATATGAATTTCGCGGTCTATTTGGGACCAAGGACAATACAGACTATTAAAAAAAAAGTGAAATATGGCCCACGGATTTCTTTTGGCATGAAGTCTCTTTGATGAGATTAAAAAAGTGCGAATCTCCGACTAGTGAATAGTTATCTGTGGCGTTAATGCACTAGTGGAATAATATAATGAAAAAACACGCGTTTTTAATACCACTGCATTATGGACCTAAAAGCGGTTCAATAAGAGCCACTTTACGAGCAAGTGTGTTGAAAATAAAATTAACGACTGAAAATTGTAGATAAGTAAAACACTGAATTATTTAGTACTGTGGCAAAAGCTGAAACAGTTGAAACTGAATCGAAGTCATTCGCGTTCCGATGATATTATTATAGGTTTGATTTATAGTAAGTAACGCTCTCGAATTCTATGTGGGAGGGCGATTATCGGGAGTAGTGGCTACTATTTCAGTACGGATAATAATGTATCTATTTTTACCAGGTTTGTTAGAATAATGCTGATCAACATACTCGTATTATACAAAGGTCAAATATTTCATTCATAAGTGCGGTGTAGACGTTCTTAATGGTGTAAGTATACTTTACGTAAGATCCTTTAGTGTTATACTTTACGTGAGATGCTTTTGTGTTTTAGTTACTGGGTAACGGGAATGTGCTCGAGAACTGTCCTATAATTTTAAAACTTTTTACTTTATATACCAAAAATTCTACTTGGGTGGTTAGAAACTTTGTCAAACTTTTTTTTTAAGTTTTGCAAGTATGTACTAGGTAACACAACTTAAGTCTTTAAGCTTCACACAAACAAGCCCGAGCGCATTAGAATAGCCTCCGTATTGATAAAACTAATGAAGCAACTCAGGAAGTGTTTCCCTTTTGTTGCTACGTCACTATGTGCTAGCGACCGTTTTCGGGGCCCCATTATTGAGTGTGCAAGTCACCCCCAGCCCTTTTATCCGTTTTGTATATAACATTGATTAGGCAAGGGACATAGTCCTCCCATACCTTTTAAGAGGAACCGGGTCCACCCCTATGTGCTGATGGTATCACCGGGGTGGTTTCAGTGAGTTAAAAATCCCCACTCACCGACCTCCCTCCCTGGAGGTCGGGTGACTTTTGAAGGTTTCCCCCCGAAAACAACAAGAAAAGGATATCATTCGACTAAACTCACCCACACCCAATATGTTTTTTTTTGAAGCACTTACATAGAGATAACATGGATAATCGTTAGTTGGTGCTTCGACACATAAAATTCTAATGAGCCTCTGCAGGTTAGCTTCGGCCCCTCGTACGCCTTCCAAAGGACTGGGACCCCACGGTTTCTAGATAAGTAAAAAACGAATGACATACACTGGACACTTGGACAGTCAACGATACTAACAAGTTTAGCATGAGATGATCTCATAAATCACGTTTAATCATGAGACAGGAAGATATGGTATGGTATCATGTTGTCAAAGCCGTTTAACCACCAGTGTACCCAATTCTAACTGATATATAGATATTGGGGCAGTGGCGCTTATCTCGCAGCTCGTATATATGACTACCAATCGTGATTATGTCCATGAGAGTATTCCCGACAATAAATCAGCCTTACAGCGAGGCTGAATAGTTCTTAATAACTGTGTCAATGGGCCAAATCTATGTTGAATACCTTTTCCCCTCGATACGGTTGACTAGGACGTATTCATTTATCCTGCTGACAATACCATATAAATTATTCAGGTTCCATTCAATTTTATTAGTATTTCCGGAAGCGAAAAATGATAGCCGATAACCATTATCGAATCATGGATACCGTTGAGGGATGCGAAAATTTTAACTCGATGAAACACACTATCCATTTTTGGACCGAGAATATTTAAATCCTGAAGTGAGCATATTCAGGGCGAAAAGTTGATAGCCGAGTAGGTGTGGCATGAGGAGAGAAAAGAGTTTTAAAAGTTTCTGATAGGAGCCACTCAGGAGGGCCAGGAGTCCACTTTCAGATTTATAAAAAGTGATCTTCAGAGGCGTTGATTTTGGCATGATCATTTAACAGGGCACCTGACGCTAAAGCTGTGATGCAATCGAAGATGGTGCACGTTTGCCTAGAAGCATCCTAATCACTCATGAAGTAGTGACTTGAGAATTTCAAGAGAGAATTTCTTTTTAATAGACATTATTTTGACAGTTGGGAAAGAGAACGCACGAGTTCGGGAAAGGTAAAAAAAAGCACGAGTATGTAATAGCCCACATCCCGAACGCTATACGTCCCTGCAATACGCCACTTTTTGAGCAACTGTATTAAAAAAACATTTACCAACCAGCATTGGGCCCGCGTGGTACGGTTACGATCCACTCCTCAAAAGTGAGGAGGCCTGTGTCACAGTAGTGGGGACACTATAGGCCGATTATGTAAAAACATTTTGGTAATTAACCGGAAATCATCAAAAGTCCACCACATTTCCTTACGTCTGGTCGAGCTGATATGATTAGGTAAAATACGGCTGATAAATCATGGCCGGTCCGAGCGGTGCACAGAAAGCTGCGCAACAAAAAAATTTGGGAACCAAATGGTGACATGATGCGAGTGTGAGTGAGCAAACATGCGCGAAAGTTCAGAGAGCCTATGCTCAGTCAGACCGACAATGATTCATGGGCCGTATAAATTGTATTCTTTGATTTTTACCTTACCTTGAATACCTACATATACACATATTAAGTACCTTCGTTCTGAATATTGACTTAATTTTAGGTTAACTTTTCGCGATTTCCGTAATAAGAATTTGTTTAGTCTTGTACTATTTAACATACTGTGGTATCCTATACCGGGTCAAATTAAATTTGCTAGCGAAACTCCGCAGACAAATGATAAATGATTTATTTTCTGTAAGTAGGTTTGTACAAGCACTTTTACAAGTCAATTATATTTTAAAAACTAGATGAGGTAGGCGTTTTCTATCTGACTACTCTGAGAAGAAAGGCCGAAACAAACTCAGAGGTCACAGTCTCTTTTAAAGTCCAGACATAGTCTTGGTCAGATCATGTGAAGACCATGTAGATCGATGTCTGAGATGGTCTTTTGAGGAAAGAAGAACACAGGTTGAATGGACCTGTCCAGTCAGTGCACGCATTTGTCAGAAATCGTGCAGCTCAACTCAAAACTTAAGGAGCTGAACGATTCGACGAACAATACCAAAGAAAGGACATTTGGGTAGGCCACATAAATTACTCAAACTGCCAGATCATGGCAAAAAATAACAGAACAGAGAGAAAAATCAAAAAAAAAAAAATGACCCACATTGTCTTCACATTCACAATAATTAAAATAAAATAATACTTTACAAAGTAATCAAATGTCATAGTATATATAAAATTCAGTAATGTCAATGTGTAAATAAAAAATAACAATTTGTAAAAATTGGAAGCAGCTCAATCCCAAGTCTTTATGTCCTCAATATAATTTTTAATTTGTTTTTGGCTTTCTGGTACAACTTACGTTTAATGAATTATTTGAATTTAAGGCCTAGATCTTGAACGTGACGCTGGACATAATTATGGTTATCGACATTTAAACATTATTAAAACAAAAAGAAATAATTTTTTTGTGGGGTCATTTCGCTGTTAATGTATTTACTTGAAATACTAGTTAACAAAAAAAGACTATTAAACACGATAAACATATTTGCTCAACTAATACTTCAAGTAACAATATTTACCAGCGGTCGTTGACCCCTAGGAAAAAACATCAAAACTTTTTAATTTGAATTTTATCGTGTTTGGATGCCGATAACCATAACATCTGCGGAGTTTTGCTAGATAATTTAATTTGACCCTGTATGTGCAGTAGTACAACTACTTAATACCTAAAACATTAGGTATTAAGCAGGGCAAATAATGGGCACAGAGATCGTATTACAAGATTCACAAGATAGCCAGGCAACTAGATGTAAAATAAGTAAAATTGTTAACGAGTGTTGTGTAATCATATTCCTCCGCTGTAATTCGGAACTGTGACGTGTAACAAATACACAAATTACAACAACTGGCCGAGTTTTATTTGAATAAACAGGGCGCCATAAGACGCCCAAATCAGCCCATTATTTATGTGAGATCCTAAATAAATAAATAAAAATAGCTGATGCGAGTGCTCAATTTTCAATTACTTTATCTAATACCTACATAAAATTCCTATTACAACGCTTTTCTTCCAATCTACGGGTAGATATTAAGAGGGGATGGGGCCTGCGAGGAATTTGTAAAATAGGTATTTGATGAAACTATTCCCGTCGCCTTACCTCAAGTCTGCCCCCGTAGTGTGTGATAGGGACAGCTGCAGCGCAGACCGAAATTATCACAAAAAATTTGACGAGATCGACGTTTCGTAATCCCCTTTTTTTCCTCGAAAACTGAACCGATTCAATTATTTTATACATTAACATTTTAAGAGAGAGTATGGTTAGGTTCCTAATCACGGCGGTAAAAATAAGGCACTTTTGTAATTTTTAGAGGGTCATATTTTCTTTGCTAATTAGTTGCTGAATAAAAGAAAATGACGGACGTGTTTACAGCAGATCTTGATTTTATGAAAAAAAAAATGCTCTAGAGGCATTATCCAGAAAGAAAAAAGGGGAATACATTTGTATGGAGAATCGCACGCCCTGTTCCCGAATCTTAATAACGGTCCGTATAGTAAGTGAGTATACATCTGTTATTGAACACTATGGGCGTATTGAGAGCGTCATAAATATCGCGTAACGTAACGCCTAGGAGATTAATTACCGCCAATGATACTAAAATTAATAGCCGAGACGAAAACGATGACGTCATGAAATATGATTGATGATTTCACGTTTTCAGCAAACAATACAAGTTCTAACATTCAAATATCATAGGCACCGTTGTTTATGTAGGCATGAAAAACATATTATTGTATGTAATGGAAGTTCTTATTGTTATTGTAATCCGTAATTAATTTATTGTAAAGCTTTCCAAAAGGTACTTCTATTTCCATTTTCATTTACGTGTCTTTGTATTTTTACATTAATAATTCGGTATGTATACATGTATAATTAGCCTGTAACGTTCCCACTACTGAGACACGGGCCTCCTCGGCAGTGAACCTACACTTCGTAAGCCGGGACAGTTACAACTAGGCCTCCACTGCTCTCATTGCTTTCCATAAGGTACTTCTATTTTCATTTTCACTAACGTACCTACCTTTGTATTTTTACAGGTATTTAATCATTCAGTGTGTTAGCACTAGCTTTGTATTTTTACAGGTGTTTAATAATTCAGTGTGTTAGCATTAATTAAGTTTAAAACTAAAAGAGAAGAATGAAAAGGTTTGCTTTTGATGGTATCATCTGTGGAGTTTATTTAGGCTTCATTAACTGACCGTTTCAAAATAATGCTTTGTAAATACTCAGACAACGTTGTAAATATAACAGAAGCGAGAAATAGTTACAAAGCGCTTTAAACAGACAATGTAGTCGGGTTTGTTTATTTACAGGTTACACAGAAAGCTAAATTATCTATTTTTTCGAACCTTATCAAAATAAAAACTTTAATGGCAGCCTTAGAGGCTTCATCATCATCATCATCATCAGCCTATAATGTTCCCACTGCTGGGACACAGGCCTCCTCTCAGTGAGAGGGAGTGGGCCGTTATCCACCACGCGGGCCCAGTGCGGGTTGGTAGATGTCACATGTCTTCGAATTTTTGGTTCTAGGACATGCCGGTTTCCTCACGATGTTTTCCTTCACCGTTTTGTGAGCAGTGGTGATGAAATAATTTACACAAAGTAAAGCGCCTGTCTGCGCCTTAGAGGCTTGCCCACTATTAATAATCCTCCAGACTTAATTTCGGTCATGGTGATATCTCAGCGGAGATCAGCCTTCGGTACGGGAGATATTATAGTGCACACGTGTGTGCGCAGACACAGGTGGACTCTCATTCCTCACTCTCATAGTCCGAGGGGACGGCAATCCGACACGACCGGAGAGAGATCAGGCGCAGGACCAACGGCTTAACGTGTTTTCCGAGACACGGCGGTATCGCACCGCTGACTTCCAAACTCCGGGCTGTTAGAATTCCTCATACAAATACCCCATTACACTTTGTCCGATCCGGGAACCGAACCCGGAAAACAACGATCAGAACTTGCTACCACGAGACCAACGGGGCAGTGCCCGCTATTACCTGGGACTTTTAAATATAGCTAGCGAAATGTGGGTTAGTGAATACCTCTGGCCAATCCTTCTGGGAGGACACCCGCGAAGTTTTATATTCAAATGACACAAAAAAATCAGGCCAAAAATACTAATCACTTGAGAGGCGGCTAGAATAATCAAAACAAAAACAAAAGAAACGTTATTTTTTAATTCCAATAAGGAGAGTAAAATCCTGAGATTAGAAGATTTCCCCGAGGGAATCGACTTAAAGAATTACTTGTACTTGTGTATTAAATTTACGGAACGAAAAAAGATCAAAAGCGGCTTTTCTTCTATATTTACTTTTATATGATTAAAGGTACAAAATAAGCAAAACACATTCTGTTCGAGGAATTTCGATACATTTAATAGTTTGGGTTATGATGGACTTACCGAAGATAGACGAACAGACTACTAAAGGAAAGTCAGGTAAATCGTACATATCGTGGTGTTTAGGCTGTATTTAGTCTGACTATCGCTCTATAAAAACAATTAATAGTCCTATAGACTGAATTTCACCATGGCGGATCCTCTCGAGGAGACTGGCCATCTACGCAGGAGATATTATAGTGCACAAGAAGTGTGTGCGCAAACACAGGTGTATCCACTCTTCCTCCTTCACTGTCATAGTCCGATGGGAATAAAACAATGACAGCGTGCTCAATTACTCATTCGATGAAATATAGTTGGTCAAAGTTGTCAGAAAATCTACAAAAAAGACAGATTTTGCTTAGAACAAAACTGTTCTGTCTACAACAGACAACACTTCTTTGCATCTGGTGAGGGAATATCCACCAACATTTTCACTGTATAGGGTCCCCACATCACAAAAACATGTTGCTAAACAATGTTGTGCAACTTTGTTTCCCAATGAATGCGGGGCTTTAGAGGGACTATACAGACTACACAAGGAAGGTCAGGTTAAATCAAGTGAGTAATGTTACAAGCATTTACTTGTTATCCAGTTCGTGGAACAACGTTGTGCCACGACCTTTTTGTTGTAAGAAAAGAAGCAGTATTCTATATTAAATAAATATAATACAGAACATGACATGTTCATTAACTGAGTTACGTAGGCTTTTTTTACCGAATTTCGGCCGTATTTTCTGATACAAAGGCAAGTTGGTGGATCTGGAGAAAAATGTTATAAGAAGGGAAATCTTTTCGTGTCTCATGTTGTCTTTTGCAAAATTATGTATAAAAGTTTGCCTTTCGGTTGCTTTCATATTCATCTATAAAGCATAGCATTTAAATTACTCACTTTAAAAAAGGGGTTTTGTAGATCTAATTCCTATATTATCCACTCGGAAGAAACATTTTACGCAAGTAGTTAAAATGTTATCGAATGCGAAATACTTCAATGCTGGCAACATAGAATGGATTTTGAAACTTCGCAGCCACGGAATTGATAAGACTGGAAAGTCACAAACGATTCCAAAGCGTTCGAAACTTAAAACTGTACATTGTGGGGGGATGAGGAATGAGAATGGGCGAATCACAGTGGTCCCAGGTGATGTGCAAAATTTAGTGTTCCACTCCACTCCACTGAAAATGTTAATTAGGTAATAATGCCAGTTTGGAAGCCCTCCAGACTACCTGTCTAGAACTAGAGCTTTACTGGAACTAAACTATTTAATATTTACGTACTTTTATATAAATGTCGAGCTTATAAAATATGCAGTTAGTATTTAGCTCGTTGTAATGTCAATTTTAAGATTGTAAAACAGACATTTCATTGTGTCTCGAACTTACGACATTTACGATTTTATGCTGGGAATATCTACTTTGATCTTATTTTAAACCAAACTAATAATATTGCGGGAGTGTAGATAATTCTTGTTCCAAGTACGCTAAAACGGCAGATGGATGGTCGAGGTGAAGTTTATCTTGTTTGGAACCACACATGATTTTTCCGTGACTTTCCATCCTAAAAGAGTACCTATCTAAGTGTAGATATATAACATTTTCATAATTATAACCTAACGTTTTAATGTAGGATCTGATGTGTATAAACATTGAAGCGGTCGTGACTTGTTTATATGCGCATGACCAGTTGCAAATCATATGTAACGCTGCGTGTGCGACTCTGCGTTCACTAACTTACGCAATGCACACGACTACTGCTAAATTGTAATTGCTACTGCCGTTTTTTCTTTACATATTAAATTGATATGCCTCGACAAAAGAATTGTGCGAATCGAAGTATATTGTAATAAGTGTTATATCTATGCGTAACCTTACATAATATAAGCTAACATACTTATAATAATAAATTATAATACGTACTTACACACGTAAGTAAGAATTATTATTATTTTTATTTTTTCATAATTATAAGTACAAACCTAAATAATTTGAAAAAATAAAAAAAGGATAAGGGCGAAAGAATCATAGCATCAAGAAATTCGTCCGCATCGCTATCCACAGAAAAAGTGCCCAAAAGTCTGGCAGCATTGCTCGTTGTATGGCGATGTTGATTCTTTGGCCAAAAAATTTGCAAGCTCTCTGGTCTGATATCTGATATCTCGAAAAACCAAGAGTACACTCGGATCCCATGGCCTTAGTGTTTCAACCCCAAACGGCTCGAACATATAACAGGATCCAAGGTTCCAATGAGGTTGGAATATTTTCGACGTTAGAGGTTTTACGCGCAAGCAGGGAAGAATTTGTTTAATATATGGGCAGAAAAGTGTGATAAACTAGCGTAATATTTTAAATTTTATCAAGAAGGTTCCCTTAGATAAGTAACAATAGCAAGATGAACCCTCGCTGTTTTAAGACATTAAAGTAGGTAGATGGGGCATTGAATATGATAATTTTTCTTATGCATAAGAATTTCCCTCTCACAGAGGGGAGGCCTGTGTCCCAGCAGTGGGAACATTAGGCTATTATTATGCTATAAAAGCGTTGGAGAACGCCAACCTCGCAATATTTTTCCTGTTTTTATGAAACACCTTAAGCTTTAATGTGTGGCGGTAGAAGTATCTCGATTTTAAATTGACATATTTCAATTTTGGATCCGACTTTATTATCTAGATTATATTATGAGGAAACAAAGCTAGGAAAAGAGACTAATAGAAATATACAGTTTTAAAGCAGAACTAAAGGTATAAAACCAGAAATTGTTTCCTCATTTATGTTCAAAACAATCAGAGTATATTGGCGATAGTTGCATTTTCAGCCCTTCTATTTTCCAATATAACTAAACATGGGTTAATGTTCGTAATTGAAGTAGAAACTTGTGCTAAACTAGTTGATCAAGTACCGTTTGCACCAGAGTCTAGTTAGTTTGTCCTATGTAGGTATACCAACTAGGCTAGCAACTTGTGCAGTCGACTCAACAGACGCTTCAAATGTTTGGTCAATTCAAATATTTAGAAAATGTACATTGCACTTAACGAAGAAGAAGAATTAGATGTAGTCGTGAAGAGAGAATTAAAGGTTTTGTCAAAAGAGGTTTGGATTCGATAGCGTAAACGTTGTAGTGGTGGTGACTACCAAACAGGCCACGTGCATAGTGCTCACACTCGAGGGCATAAACATGGATAAAACATATTAAAACGTAGAACGTAACATCCGTTAGTTTCTGCGTACCCCATAGTACCATGGCTTGTTTTTCGATTTTTTTCCCCAAAAACATGAATTTTTCGACAATTTTTCGAAGGTAATGAAACTATACAAACAAAGCATGTAGATATGCGTAGACACGCTGAATAAAAATCGATCAATAAAATCCCGAACAACGAAGTTTCTCGCAATTCGTTTGACTACCTTTCACTAAATTCCACTGTTCGCTTGCGATTGTGAATCGTTTATCGGAATTAAGAGTATTCTTTTACCAATAGTATTTCATTGAGTGCTTTACTAAAAATTAATTTATAGTTACCTGTGGCGTTCGTTTGTTCTCCTTCCTTGGTGGAGGCGGCAGCAGTTCTAGATGTTTGGGTCTCTCCTCACGACCTCCCACTGCTCCCTCCTCCACTATCACCTTCGTAGACGAAGCCGCCCCCTCAGAGGCACCGCACTCAGACGCCGCTTCTGTTGATCAGACATCACTAACTTCTAATAACAATTCCTGGAAATGGATTCAAGTTTCCAAAGCTAGCCGTGCATAACAACGTCATTTTAATGGACTAATCAAACGGCAGACGGGTTATATGACATATTATTTCGTTAGTGGTAACGTTTATTGGACCATAATGAAATGATTTATTAAATACTGTGTTTACTGGAAGATAAATTCTCTGCATAGTTTTGAGTCAACATTATTTTCTTGGCACTGTGGTGCCACGCTGTGATGTGGCGACACACTACGCGCAGTGTCTGTTTGTGCCACTTTTTTCCATGCAAGAAGTAACAATGTGAGGTGGAAAAAATACGAGACGAATGTTTACGATAGTTGCATGAAACCACAAATTACGTGCAGCGAATGAAAAGGAACGGTTGTCATGGAATCATAAAAGTAGATTCACACGATGAAGTTGGTTAACAAAATAGCGTGAAACTAAAAATAGCCGAAGATAATCAAAATAAGAATTAACTTTGTAAGCGTATTTGAGATGGGACAACATGTCTAATGTCTATAAATCGACGATGACCAGTCAGGGTAAGTAAGACTATTAGATTAAGGTAAAGGCAGTAAAATTATGACGTTGCTCATTAAACCAGCTGTTACCTACCCGTTACGTCGGATGTCATAAAACGATACATAAAAGCTAATTATAAGCAACCCGCAGAAACAGCGAAAAAAGAAAATGTGACGTCATCTGTTGTGATACAAGTTGAGCTGTCAAACTACGATGTGCTCACACTTGCGTGACGAGAGTACGTAAATATTACTGTATACTATAAAATTCAAGAAAAACAGGCGTAAGTAATGCGGCGCTCTATGTCATTACGACTCTTTCTTTTGTCTCTGTATCCAGTAAAACTTCCAGACATGGCATAAATGAATGAATAGTAGCGTCACATGAGTGATGATATGACAAATTTTCTGAATAAAATTATATTTAAGACCGCCCGCCCACTGGGAAATAATATAATAACGTGAACCTTGTTGGCACAAACCTCACGCATTTACGACTTCCCGCTTATGAGCAAGTGAGCAACGTTGCACCGCTGCGGAACTGAACTCTACCTCACCTTATTTTATTTGTTTACCCCCGACAACTGAAGAAAATATTGATGTTGTTGAAAATCAATTTCATGCTGCCATAATCGAATAACACACTTATGGCTTATTTTTTAAAGAATTATTTCTGTAAGTAGATGAAAATTGATTCATAAAACATCATCAATTTATCATGTCTGTCAAATTTTATGATTAGGTACATCATTATTAAAAAAAAGTTACTCATGAACACAGTAATTTACCATCCAGTTAGTATTTTATAATTTAGTTATTTTTCTTTAAATAAATGGCTGATTATGAAAGTATATAATTCCGTCTGACGTCTTTATACTTCTTACAAAATATGTACACTCACATAAATAAACATTCTGGCCGCGTAATTTATATAAGTGACACATTATAATGATATTATTCGCATTGCAAAGAATTATGTGTACATTGATGAAGTCGCTATCTAGCCAAGAAAAATTAACTCGCCAAGATTAAAATCGCGACGCAAAGGCAGAAAGATTATTAATGGGAAGACAAACCATCGCGAGCGGCGAAAACATCAGAAGGTCAACCAAGAGATGACCTATGTAGGAGCTATAATTAAATTCTCCATTTCTAGTGAGCAGCGATGTCAAGTAAATCAAATTAATTGCACTCCAGTGTAAAGGAGACATCGTGTCATACGTTTTCGTGTATTGTTCAACAGTTCAGTGCAAAATTATTGGGTCATAGTTTTAGTATGTCAAGATGAAGCCTTTCGTTGTGTATATCAAACCTTTGGAGGCGGCGATGTCGCTGCCGCCGGCGACCGGCTCATCTGGGGCGGTTGAAGTGGAGGGTGCTGGCTGCTCAGGGGAGTTGATCTGCATCTTATGGCACACCTCGAATGCTTGTCCCACGGTACGGACGATCCTCATCGCTTGACTCTGAGGAAAAAAGGTTTATTTTACTTTTGGTACTTCTCTCGGATCTTATCCTAATTTGTGTGATTAAGTAGCGCATTTTAGACTCAAGTGGCAACCAGCCCCAGGCAAGCGTTTTTAGAGTGTATTATATTTAGTTCAAGACGTAATATTCATCTCGAAAATTGAGGTAGGCTTGCCTGCTACCACCTTGGGACTAATACGGTGAAAGACAAACGACCTCTGCTTTCCACCGAGGCTTTTATTTATTATTTTAAGTCCTCCATTTATATTTCAAAATGTACCATCACCAAGCGTTATTTTGAACATAAAGTACCATTGGAATCGACTTGTTTAAGTACTATTTAGCAGTGTGGATGGTTTCCACTCGAATGGTAATCAAGTACCGAGCGTGCGTGTTTATTGAATACCTAATACGTGTACACATTAAGGGCATGATACTACTGTGATCTGTTCTGTATGAGATTGATATTGTGTATTTTCGTACACACTACTCATTCTCTCATCACTTAATTAGATTGTAACGAACGAACAGCGAATAGATGGCTCAACATAAGTACAAATAGGAAATGTCGCGTTACTGAAAGATAGGAAAATAATACGTAGGACGGGCACTTTCTTCATAATAAGGGCGCATACCCAATATGTCATGACGATTAATTTATCGTTGGACGACTGTCGTTTCTAGCTGTCCCCATTATATCGACTGTTTATCGTCACTGTGTCGTCGAAATATTTTATCGTTGAACGACTGTCGTATCTAGCTATTCCCATTGGATCGTGACGACATTTTTACTGTTTAGGACAGTCGCCTTGTCGTTTGCACATTAGTCACCTCTACGTTCTTTTGAAGATCAGTAGTGGTATGAATGTGTGTACGTGTGTGATACGTGGCTACGATAGATAATAATAATAATATGTTTATTTCCACTTCAAGACACAAAAATCAATGTGGCCCTGGCTCTTGTACTAGGAAGTCCTGTATCACAAGAGCCAGATATAGTTGTATCAATAGATAGCTACAATAACGACACATGATTTGTCGTCACCATAAAGTCGTGACGTTTTTTTATCATTTTACGATTCTCATGCTAGCCGTTCCCATTGGCATGAAAATCTGTCGTCACTGCAAAAAAAAAAAAGTGGACGACAGAATCGTGTAGTCTTATATATGTGAACACCTCCATTTAAATAACACAAGCCACGAACGACGCTTTAAACAACACGACATAGTGGGAACGGGGCCTAAGATGTTGAATAAGATTCAACACAACAATGCTATCTTCTTAATACATGAACTGCTTCAAGGAACTGTTTATTTTTTCGGATTTATGATCCATTACGTTTAGCTCCCAGCTCCATCGTAGTTTGCACAGTTGTGTTTCATCGTAAATGGCTTCTCTTTGCTTCAATTTTGGCGTCACCGTGGTGTCTAGATAATCACTCTTCTTCAGGAATCTGCTTCAGAACTATAACGTGTATAACAGTCAACAGTTTTGAGCATAGGAACACGATTATTAGGTATTGGCTTTTTGTTTTTCCCTAAATTATCAACAGCGATTTCTGTAGCGAAGTACGAAGCCCTTTAATTGTCAATAAAGTCCTTTGTTTGTAGTTATTTCTTACCTGAAACTAACGCACCAATAGTCCACGGTTCGTCGATTTTTCTATTAATTACGTCCTAATTTTGACTGGGTCAAATATTTTGCTACAGAGCAAGTATTTATTTACCAGTTTTCTTTCTGTCGCAGTGGTCTTAAAATTTTATTAACGTGAGCTACTCGTTAGAAGCAGACGTGATATTCTAGTGTTTAAGAGAAGGCAACATTGTTGCTGTTTATATTATACATTTGTCGGAGCCGACGACAAACTATTTAATCAATGTCAAGGTATAAATAACGGAGGGTTCCGCTATTACAAATTTAGTGTAGTTCAAGTTTGTCTGGAATATTATAATTTGTATGTCCAAACCTATTAACTAATAGTTTAGCGCAGAGTCGCAGACAGAACAGTTACTGTGCCGGCAAGTTTGTGAAACTCTTCTAAGTGCTTGGTTACGAAATATGTAGGACAGGGAGACTTTTAGTTGTATTTTTATTCTAGTTGTATTTTTATTTTAGTTGTATTTTGTTTTAGTTGTATTTTTATTCGGGTGAAAAGGCGAAGGAAAACATGTAAGGAGTTCGGAAGACTGAAAGTAGTTCTGCGTTTTAGACCGTTGAACTATAGTACACACGAAATCGTCGGCATAACTACACAATGGAAATAAAAGGGTACAACTGAGAATTATATTTTATAAAAGGGGGATAAAAGCTCCGGGCGTGGAGCCAGCGTGGGAGATGACATGTGTTTAATTAATGCTTCTCTCATTCAGCCGACGTAACGGATGGAACTGATTATTCAGGTTCAACGCTTATGTTTGAAACCAAAGAGTCGCCATGGAATTGAAACAAAATTATTACTCGGCAAACATCGATGTGGAGCGATGTATCAAACCACCCGCCGGATATATTATTCATAACGCAATCATCCGAGGTAAATGAAAACACAGTTAGGTATAAAAACCATAGCTGCTTATCTACAATTCATATTCATGAGTTAACAATTTTTATAGCTGTCATGGAAGCATAGGGGACAGTAATTGAGTCTGAATAAACATTTGACTGAGGTGATGATTAAATAGTCGTCAATTTGAGTGTGGTATCCAGAATGCTAAATGATCAAGCTCCACCAAATTAATTAAAATAAAACCACATATTGGTTTCCTAGATAGCATAATCAGTCTATAAAGTTACTACTGCTGGGAAACAGGCCTCTCTGTGAGGGAGTGGGCCGTAATCCACCACGCGGGGCAGTGCGTGTTGGTAGATGTCACATGTCTTCAAATCGGTTTCCTCGCGATGTTTTCCTTCACTGGTGATGCAATAATTTACACAAAGTAAAGCATCTGTCAGGGTTCGAACCTTCGACCTACAACTCTACTAAGTTGCTGTCGTAACATCTGGGCCGCCACTGCTCTCATACTGGTTTCCTACATATTCATGTCAATTCTATTAAAACGTAGACGGCACATTGCAGTACCCAAATAACTTGTTTACTGCGTGCAAGACTTTTAAATGTAATTTAAGGCGAAAGCGCCAGGGGAGCCCGCGAAATTCAAATTTTCTTACGTTTTTCGCAATTTACTGGTCAGTATTAAGTTGTACGTTGATTAAAATATGATACGCGACCGTAACAAATATGTATGTATTTACAGAATTATAATCATCAACACAACTCTCTAAGACCAAATAATCCCATTAAATGACTATTTCACGAAATCTTGACATTTAAGAATATACTAACTTAACAAGTTGTATTACTGATTCTTATGATTATAATTCTGTAAATACATTTTCGTTACAGTCGCGAATCATATTTTAATCAACGGACACCCAGACACTGAGCTGCAATTGCAAAAATCGTAAGAAAATTTGAATTTCGCAAGCTACCTTAGCGCTTCCCCCTTAATGTAATATTTTTGTAATATGGAAATTAGGAAGTTCAATTACGAAATTTCATTTTCTCTCAACGTGTTTCGGCTTGAGTGCAGCTGCTGGTAGAGAGCAATCATAAGTTTGGAACTAAATACCATCCGCTCTCAACACGGCTGAGGGAAATGACTATCACGGCACTTCTGATGAGTAACCTCAATTTTATTAATCATCCAGTAAATATTGTTTAAAATTTCATAACGTTGAACCATTATTTCTGTTCAGCAACCGACACATGAAGTCATATATTATACTGAAACGTTTATCGCGCATTAGCTATCTAATGCGTTCATCAAACGTAGATAGTTCTATCTCGTATAATAATATTAAATTACGCCAGAAATTTTGGAATATCTGATCTGAATGTGCTAACGAAGTGGAATCTTTATAATAAATGTAATGGAGTGGACACTAGATAGAGTTCAGCGACAGTGCTTGGCCCGCGGCCAGGGATCGACACGATATTACGCCTCTCGTGCATTTCAAGAAAGAGATACGACACCACTATTTGTCACGCCTAGCGATTCTACATAAATTGAGGCTAATATGACAGTATGTACAGGGAAACATAAAACATGCTCGTTTTTACACAGAAACTAATTAATTTACTTTGAGCTTCTAAAAAGCTTGACGAGCGATCATGATTCCGCTGCCAAATCTCGTCACGTTGTCCTTTTTTATTAACCTCCGTAATACACCTTTGTGAGCAAAAATATAAAACCTTTGCAAAGAAAAATAAATCTGTTACGCGAGAAGTTTTTCATGTTACCTTCAATACGCACGCACGGACGGGCTGTGAGACTCCACAGGGCCTTGGAGGCCGATAGAAACTAATAATTCAAGTTCCTGAATATCCATAATAAAATAAATAGCCGTTCAACGCCCGTTTGTGTGAATAATAGCAAAGTTTGACACTGATCGATGATTGAAACGCCCAATATTTGTACGCGGATTACTGATGGATCACGAGAACGGGTATTAGCTACCTGGTCTGAAGCATTAAGCTGCTCACTCATATGATACTTCTTATACTTCCTCAAAAATATTATTATTTGGTGATGACATAACGTTTAAAATGATAAAACTGAACAAAATATTGACGAACTTTATCAGAAAAGTCTGTTTTTAGGGTTCCGTACCTCAAAAGGAAAAACGGAACCCTTATAGGATCACTCGTGTGTCTGTCTATCCGTCTGTCACAGCCAATTTGCTCCGAATCTAATGGACCGATTAAGTTGCAATTTGGTACACATATGAATCTCTAAGATCCATACACAGACGTGTAACGTAAATAAATGAATTTTGGATATGGGGTCATTTTTGGGGGGCAAAAAGAAAATAAAATATAAAGTTTAGCAATCTGTACCGTGTGAAGTGAAAGGGCTTACTGCGAGGATCTTAAGTATATTTTTACATAATCTTTAAGTAAATTGTATTAAAGTTATTTAAGAAAATAGACTCAAAATGGCAATTATCTCTACCCTTATCTCCGAAATTACTGCGCTTAAAATTTTGAAAAAAAATACAGCAAATAGTTCTGTACCTTTAGATTACAAGAAAACCTATAAGAAGTCTGTGGTCTTAAAACAACATGGTAAATCTCTCAATATTGTGCGTACAAACTTACATTTTAGTTGGAATGTATGGGAGAACATGTCTTTCAACTGCAATGTTAAGTTTGTTCTTGGGAAAAATACTACGGAAACCTTCATTGTGCGTGGTCCGACACTCACTTGGCCGGTTTTTTGGTCATCTCACGTCCTACAGCGATCTCGAATTTTATTATAAGTAATTAAGTTTTGGTTGATCGATGTGGAGATACGACAGGTTTTATATCATATCAAACATTTATATGATTATATTTATGGTTTTAAGGAGGTCGGCTGTGTTGTGAAACTTTCTTCGACCGATCCTTGAATTATAACTTTTGTGTGCAGAATATCAAAAAACCGTCACCGGATCATGATCGAGCAGGCAGGATAGTAGGAAAAAATGGCTGAAATAATAGTTATGGCAACATCTGTTCCCAAATTAAGGTAATTCGTGGTTTGAACTTGGTTTGAATAAGGAAACCGGCATGTTCTAGAACCAAAAATTCAAAGACATGTAACATCTGCCAACCCACACGGCCCGCATGGTGGAGGAAGAGGTCTGTGTCCCAGCAGTGGGAACATTGTAAGCTAATTATGTGGTTTCAATTAAAATTTAGGTACTAATCAAACAAGAGACATGGATTTAATAAGCAGTATATATTGGAGACGACTCCGCCTTTACGTTTATGTAGTTAGACAGCTGTGCCATAAAATAATTATTTTAAGAAAAATTGGGACAAAAATTGGTGAGACCAAGACAATGACCTTTATGCCGATCATAATTTTTGGCTACCTCATTGCTATATACGTCAGTGGTCTATTTTCGCTGGCGTCGTCACTACAGCTGGAGTGAGGTCAAAGAAATGTGGTTGGTTTAGGATAAAAGCTTTTGTACGTGCCTGTGCCGCCTCGGACGGCGTTCGCTCTCAATAAAAGCGCAGTCCTATGTTTACGACTCCTGCATCACACTCCTAATAAATTACTACCATTTTCATATGAAAAAGAAACTGATGTCTGTTCTAAAAGTATCTGATGAAAATGTAAACAAATAAATCAGAAAATCTACCTGTGTATGCCAGTTTGCAGTGTCACTTACCTATAGATTGAGTGCTTTTATTTGATTATTTGAATGGATACTTAAACCTAAAATTCTAATTTCAAATTACCTTACGGATACTCTTCAATGGACTATTGAGATTAATTTTATAACAAATTTTCTAAAAAAAATTTTCAATTACAATTGAATAATGTTATTCAAAATAATTTTTGTAAAACGTGCTGAGATATAAAGTTAAAACTTAAAAATGTTTTGCTAGTTCCTCTTTGTGAGTGATTGCGTTACAATTTAACCTGAACAGGGTTTGTTTACATTTTTTTTCTTTTATCAGATATTTTTTAAATATACCTACGTAGTAGGGATGCGAAACTAGCTAAAAGTCTTCCAGGTGATATTGGCAAGTTATCGAATATCGATACGTCAGTCGATACCAACTGTTACCCATACCTACCTATTTCCCTAAACTTGATGTCAGAGGGCTACGTTCTAGTAATAATTGTGCATTATAATTCTTTATAACGTTGTCAACATCATTTTTATAAACGTCATATTCTATATGATTGACGTGTAAAAGTGTTTGTGCAAACCTACTTACAAAAATAAAATCATTTATCATTTATCTACGCGAATAATATTTTTTTGGTCTGAGCCAACAAATTACAGATCTAGTTTTGCTTACATGTTTTTTAATTTATTAAAAGACTGAATTTAGTAAAGTATGTAGTCGTTTTAGTGATAATGTGGATGTTCAGAACAAAGTCGATAGATTCATAATTAGCCTATAATGTTCCCACTGCTCTGGGTGCTTACTCTTCAATTTAATTCCGATAGATCGACATTGGAATTGTGACGTTTCTTACTCTTGAGTTCGATGCTAGCCAAATGATTTTTAGATTGGGTGTCCATTTTGGAGAACTAAGTGGAATTGGGTTCGGGCTTGGCTTGGGGTAATTGTTGACAATATTGTTTTCAAGAGTACCGAATCACGTGACTGTAAAATTAACACTGGAATCATAGTGGCATCTCATTGGAATTAAAATTAGTTTGGAGAGTAAGCCCCCTGAGCTGTGAGAGGGAGAGAGCCGTAATCCACCACGCGGGCCCAGTGCGGGTTGGTGGATGTCACATGTCTTCGAATTTTTGTTTCTAGGACATGCCGGTTTCCTCACGATGTTTTCCTTCACCGTTTTGAGAGCAGTGGTGATGGAATAATTTACACAAAGTAAAGCGCCTGGCTGGGTTCGAACCTACGATCTGCAACTAGTAAGTCGCTGCCGTTACCACTGGGCTGCCACTGCTCTCATAGATTATAAATGTTACTTCATGCTTAGATGGACATGGCTCAATAAAATTGGCTCAACATTAATCTATCTATATCTATACCAATATTAAAGCTAAAGAGTTTGTTTGTTTGTTTGTTTGAACGCGCTAATCTCTGGAACTACCTGTCGGATTTGAAAAAATCTGTTTGCATTTGATAGCCCAATTCTTGAGGAAGGCTATAGGCTATTTAACATCAGGCTATGACCCTTAGGAGCCGAGGAAAAAGAAAAAGTCAGAAAGAACGCTAAGCAAAAACGAGGTAACAGCGCAGGCAGATGGTGCGATGCGACGGAGTGCGTCGGGGAACCACGCTTACGAAGTCGCAAGCAGAAGCTAGTAAGAAATAATATAGTAACTTCAATGTAAACACTATAATTGGCCTTTTTTTTTAGTAAACATCATTATGGGCTTACATGACCTAAAGCGCGGTCACTGTCCGACTGCATAGAAAAGAAAGAGAAGCGCGATGACATAACGCTGGTAATTGCAAAATATGGATCACTTATCTATTTACAAAAAACATTTTTTGGACTAAAAAATCAAAACACTAGTGCTTTAGTATGTTGCTTGCAGAATAATCTGACAAAAAATCAGAATTATTGTATGTATATTAGTATGGTTTTTATTGTAAAAAGAAAGTTTTTAGAGGTATCTTTATGATTTTTTTTCTCTCGTATCAAATTAGTTGTATTATGTTTTCAACACACTATCTACCTAGCATATGTCCTGAAGAATATATTTTTCTGATTTTGTTTACTGTAGTCGATCATATACTTTTATTGCTTGTAAAACTTGTGTTTTTTGTTTTACGTTTAGGTCCTGTAATCCCCTTAATATTATGTAATGTTTAACATTTATAACTAGCTTATACCAGAGGGCATCCATGTAGTTTTACGGCCGAACAGGATTACCTATCTATCACCAGTTTTGGCATAGGTAGTGAAGGTAGAAAAACCTATCTATTTCTGGTTTTAACGTCCCAATAACTTATATCAACAGCAATCTGTATGATTATTATCGTACTGGCCACCATCAGTCTAGCTATCTAGCGAGCCAGTACGGCCGAACCCAATAACCTATTGATAGATGTCAAATGAAATGAAATGATGTCAAATGTGGTTCGGCCGTTAATGAGTAGTTTCCTACCTAGATAATAATATGAACTGTGACCAAGAGAAGGGTAAGAGGGGGACGTGGCCTGCGAGGAATTTGAAAAATAGCCCGTAGTGTGTGATAGGGACAGCTGCAGCTCAGACCGAAATTGTCACAAAAATTTTGACGAGTTCGACGTTTCGTATTCCGCTTTTTTCTCCTCGAAAACTGAGCCGATTCAATTATTTTTTACATTAACATTTTAAGAAAGAGTATGTTTAGGTTCCTAACATTTTTTTATGTTTAACACTTTTCTAATTTGTCTGGTAGTCCTCTAATCACGGCGGTAAATATAAGGTATTTTTTGTAATTTTTAGAGGGTCATTTTTTCTTTACTATATAGTTGCTGAAAAAAAGAAAATGACAGGGACGTAATTACAGCAGACCTTGATTTTATGAAAAAATAAATATTGCTCTAGTAGAGGCATTATTTTATTCAGGAAGAATAAAGGGGAATACATTTATATGGAGAATCGCACGTCTTGTTCCCTCTTAACGGCTTTCTGTAGACCGATAGACCTTTTCGATATTTTATGACGTCATTAATATAGTAGGCCGAGAGTTCATCGTTATTAGTCCTGAGTCAGTCTCAAGCCCTGGACTGCGGTTGGAGACAGGGCTGATTAAATAGATTACATCCGTTTAAAGATAAGGAAGAGTGATAGACGTGACTTTCTTCTAACTGACTCTTTCTACGAAAATATTACCACATTAGTTTATAGAGCAGTGGCGCAGTGGTATTTGCCCCGACTTTCGAATCGTGAGTTCGAACCCAGCAAGGCACTTCAGTTTATGTATTTAATTTCATCACTACTGCTCTCAAAACGGTGAAGGAAAACATCGTGAGGAAACCGGCATGTCCTAGAACCAAAAATTTCGAAGACATGTGACAACTATCAACCCGCACTGGGCCCGCATGGTGGATTGCGACCCACTCCCTCTCACAGATAGCACGATGGGCCTGTGTCCCAGCAGTGAGAACTTTATAGGCTGATTATGCTCGTTTATTTTGAATAGAGATACTCTTTACATAAAAACTTAATATCTGCTTCATTTTAATCATTTATTACCACACAATGTAGGCAGGTATGTTTTGGTATAATTATATTACAATTAACGAATCTGGGTACGTTGTATGCTTCATTTCACTCCATTAGCACTTGTATGTTGATTTAGAACGTAAACTAAACGCACCGAGAGAATTAATGATAGCGAGACTATGTTTTACTAACTATTCCAGTGCGTAATTCACACGTTGGCGGCGGCAGATCCAAAATATCCCTCGTACAAACATTACCAGTTTACTAAAGTTTTCTAAATAATAAATGGAGCCAACGACGGAAGCATCGCCCTTGACGTAAGTCCACGCCACAGCAAAATAATACGCAGATAAATGTCACTGGAAACTTCGATTTATAAGAAATCGGCGCTTCCGTGAGCGGCGCGGTCCTTGGCGGGGCGGGCGGACGCTATCAAAATAAACATCAAACAGTCGCGCCGACACACCACAGACACCGCCGTCGCTGCCCGCTGCCCGCTCCGCTATTGTTACAGCTTCGCGTGTTACACCATCGCCTATGTTTCTTGGCCATCAACATAAGTGTACCAATTAGTCTACGTTGACGTAATTGTACTATTTGTTCCTACACTATACATAATTAACTATCATCCGCACAACAGACCCACTGTTCTGACTGTTCTAACATCGTGAAGTCATCAGACATTCCTAATTTCGAGTTAACAACCGACTTGACAAGCGGACGCCTTTACTCAGTTTTTATCAAAGTCCGAAATGCAACGGAAAGTTTTCATATTTCTTGTTTTTGACAGTTGACGGTATAAATAAACCGAATTAATTTTCTCAGAAGGTGGGTTCTAGACAACGACCATATGGTCGTTGGTTCTAGATAATACTGATAACTGAGCCATATTTCAAATAGGTGGACGTATGTCATTCTTGGCATACAAACAAACATGTTTTTTAGATTAACTTATCAGAGTAGAGTTCACATACCTCTAAATCAGAATCCAATCCTTCTAAACTCGAAGAATGGGGTTCAGATCTAAGTGATAATATATTAGGTCTTCTGGAGAGACTATTCACACCCATCAACTTATGAGACCGGCCCAGTGTTGCGCTGCCACTACTGATGATCTCGGGTTCACGAAACGACAGTTTCTTCCTAGGTCTTTCACTAACATCCTGCATTTGGACTTCTGGATTCAGTCTTTCAGTAACGGGTATCACAAGACGTGACTGTACACAAACTTCTTCCGCGGATTCAAATTGTCGATTCAGTGGCGACGACTCTTTCGGAAAACCCCCACTGTGGTAATCCTCTAGTTCCTTCTCATACCGCTTATTGGCTCCCACTGATAACGGTCTAGGTCTCAAACCACACGAGTATGAATCGCGAGGATGACCATCTTCAATTCTACTTCTGTGTTTGTTTTTCCGAACTTCACTAAATTCCGGCTCAGATCGGCTGGGTTTGAGTCTGTCGTGACTCTTTTTGTCTTTGGGCTCTTGTTTGGGTAACTTTGCTCGTTGCTGCTGTTGCGGCTCATGTTTTGATTTAAGTGCACCTCCTAACGAGAAGAGAGTGCTTCGCGCTTTCAGTAACACTTCAGTCGGCAAGTTTTTCAATAGATGCTCGTTTTTCCTTTGTTTACTATGGTCCCTGTCCTTGTGGTGGGACATTGTAACTGAATCACTGTTAATCAGGCACACTTGTTTTTTTTTTAATCACGACACACACACATTTTTTTATCATAATGCGCGCGTCCGTGCGCCTTGGTACGAAACAACTGAAGTGCCGAAGGCATGGCTTGCGCGTGCGTCGCGCGTCGCTCCAAGTACCACAAATAAACATATTTGCGTGTTTCTAAGCGCTAAACTCCTCTGTACGAGAGTGATCGGGAAAACCTGACATTTCCAAGAAATTTTACTAATTTCGTTTCACACATTTGTATTTAAATTATAAGGAAAATTATAAATCACAATCCTAAATTGTGAAGTGGCAGGTTACGACGCGACGCGCGACGTAAGGAATGGACCTGATAAAATTTATAAAGACTTTAGTTCGGCACAACTTGTTATTAATAGCAGCACCATATTATTTTATTACTCTCGAGCTACTTTATCGTTGGCAAATGTTATTCGACTGAGTGTTAATGTAATGTATGACAAATGGTGTATTGAAAATCGATGAAACGAGAACGCGTCGAGGATTTTCATTTTATGAACATACTCGCGTCTGTCAGCGAGTGAGCTTAGGAAAGTTTGTGATTCTTTTACATTTATATTACGAAAAGTTTCCATCCCTCAACATTCTTAATAGCATTTATCAAACAGATTTAGTGGAACCGAGGGGTGTAAGGTCTATTTCTTGGAACTCAGGGGTACTTTATCAATTCGCGTTCTGTAAGATCAATGGCACAATCACAAAGTGTAATATAGCATGATTTCGTTTAGATTCAAAGTGGGTTTAGATAAAAAAATGTGATTTTCGTCCCCTTTTCGGGGTTCGGGGAAAAATTTAGGCGAGAAGACGTCACATTTTGCTGTTTCGGGGATCAAACGTTGAGCGTAACATTATTAAACGTGTTTGTGTGAGTTTACACAGCACTAGGAGTGCACGTGCGAGTTTATGCGTACTATTCGGTAACTGAGCCATAATCGTAATGCGGGCTATAATAAAATACTCTCAATCAATTGGTGTAATTAAAAAGCAGCCGCAAACGATTCAGCGCAAACAACTTAGTTACTTCTTGAATATTTATGGGCTCCGGGAACGAGTGATCGGCGACGGTAATTGATTATAAAAGTCGAGTAGCTGGTGGACGCGAAGATTTATACTGACTATAAAACGAAGGTTTGCGTACAACATCCAGAATTAGATAGGTAATACTAGCAATAACCTATTACGATTGGAAATGCCGTCATCTTTGCAAAGTGCGATGTAATTTTATGACAGATTCGCCTTCCGAAGATGTCAAATAAATAGGTTGGTTGTGGCGGCCCAGTGGTATCAGCCCCGATTTACGAGCTGTAGGTCGTGGGTTCGAACCGAACTGGCATTTTACTTTGTGTATTTAATTTCATCACCACTGCTCTCGACGGTGAAGGGACTGGGAAACATCGTAAGGAAACCTGTCCTAGAACCCAAATTCGAAGACATGTGACATCCACGTGAAGGGTTATGGCCCACTCCCTCTCATAGAGAAAAGACCGGTGTCCCAACAGTGGGAAAATTATAGGATAATTATGTAAATAAATAGGCATGGTGTGGCACTATTAATAAGTCATGTACAAATGGGTAGGTAGGTTAATAGTTTACTACAAGCTTCTTCAATAGGTATTCTTGGTAAAGTGTTGGACGCAGAGGCGTGCGATTAATTGATTGATTTAAAGAATGAAAATAAACTGAACCGCGATAGATCGAGGCGATGTGTATTGTTTGTTCACACGCGTGAGCCCGACTTTTGATGTAGAGTTTTTTACGTCATTACCTACCTACACTATTATTATTACGGAAGGTCGTAGGTAATTTTTAGTAAGTTAAAAATAATTTTAGGTATGTATTTAGGTACATACTGGAATCTAGTATCGCTTTTACTTTAATTCCCGTATAAATGTTACAAACGCCAAAGGCTATCAAAATTATATGTGTTATAGCGAATAACATTTTAACATCACGATTTATTCATTATCAAAAGAGCCCAAAAGTTAATAGGTATTTTACGGCCATCTTGAAATGTTACAAAAGTAAAACAATAAAACCTTATCTTTCGAATCAAAATTAATTCTTGGCAAACAATGAATCATTTTATTTTTAACCGATTAATAAACTCGCTGGTTCTTTTTTAATCAATGATCGTACGAATTTCAAGTAAGATTAATCTTTGAAATTGTATATCCCTTAATGTCGCGGGTAGTTCATCAAAAAGAATGATTGCGCTGACGTCATTGTAGGGAAGCATAAAATTTAAAATATCGGATTTAGTTACAGCCAACTGTATTTTAAGCAATTTTGATAAACGATTCGATTTGATTGTTAATGTTTCAATTTTATTCAATGTTTGTCCAAATCAACACTGGCACAAGGAGAAATAATAAATATGTTTACTTACAAGTTTTGTTTATGTAGACAATCTTGTTTTATAAGAACATTTGGTAAAGGTATCCATAAACAGTAAATGTTACAATCAGTCTGAAAAAAGGTAAATTCCTCGTTCTTAGCAACCTTTTCTCTAAAAAGGTGAAGGAACGACAATGCATTTTCAGAAGCGTATCTCTTCGTCATTGTGAACATCCAGTTTCAGACCTACTTACACCCAAGACACGTAAACTCCAACTTGTTTTACACTTTTTATATACTACGCCCTACGCCATCCGATTTTCAAGTAAAAAAGACTTAAATGAAAAAGGTTTCACAACGGAAAGAACCTTTAATACCTACCTGCCTACACATCAAGAAAAATAAAAAAAAGCTCCAGGAATTACTTTGAAAGTCTAATTAGGTACTAGGTATTTCTGACGTAGGTACCTTTTGTAAAAATTTTCTTTATATCTTTTTCTGGTTAGCTTTATTCAGGCCATATGTCAGTGTCAGCTTTAGCAGGGATTTAGCAGAATTACGTTTCGTATACATTTCTGTCTAATGTGTGGATGAGAAAAGATATGTGATGCCATGCCTACCATTCTGTTACAAACAGATGATTTTAGGTAATAAAGGAATATGTTATGTCAGTCATGTGCGGTGTGCCAGTAGTGTTCTATGAATAGCTGGGCAAAGCCCCGGGTACTGTCTTATTCCTACATAATGGTAGTATATACCCAAACATTAGACTGTTACTGAGTAATTTAACAAATCTACCTACCATCAAAGAGTATCTACATAGTGTAACATAGGTTTGCTGTAGCATAGATGCAGAGAGAAACGGATAGAACCGTTAGTAAGATAATGTATGTAATCAAGGAGGTAGTACATACATGAAGGAATAATTATGCATGATGTATTCTTGCGCTGTTATATATTATGTCAGATTTTCACATAATCATATGGGACAAAGGACGTCCTGCCTACCGGACGACATAAAATAATACACCATAGACCCCATGCAATTGGGGACCAAGGAAGAAAGCTTATAGAAGTTGACTAATACAATTCTTAAATTATTATCCTTATCCAGATCGTATTACCCAGTAACTGGGTTGTGGAGCTCAGATATGCAGTCGCTCCATGTCAAATACTGGTATTCAGCTGCATCCGGTTAGGCTGGAAGCCGACCCCAACATAGTTGGGAAAAGGCTAGGCAGATGATGATTCAGATCCGGTACAGAACAAATAAAATCAAAATAATTATTTAATTTCTCATAAACCTTATGGAACGTCAGAAGGCGCACGGTTCCAATAATATTGGTAGTTTCTTATATAGAAGAGCCGTCAAGAAACTCCTCTTACCTAGTCTTTTAAAAATAATTGGCTTTTACAATGTTTTCAAATTACATGTAGGAGAGGACAGTGTAGGCCTGTCAACAAGTACCAGGGTACTTAATAAAATAGAAAATGGTCTATAAATCTACAGTCTACAAGCCCATTGTATCACGCCTTGTAGAATTTCTACATTTATATTCTGCAATATTTATGGTCTACATAATAAAGAATATTCTATTCTACAAGGCCTACAACGTTCTCACATTCAAAAAACATAAAAGGACCGAAAAGATAAATAAAATAATAAAAACATATTTAAACCCAATGACAAGATTGCCATAACAACCACTAATAAAGAGCTGAATAAGAATTGTAGGTACTTATATCCGTCAGGAGCTGATCCCTATCAGCTCAGTAGCAAGACAAAATGCCACAAATTGAACCCCATGTGTATGGCCGAAATTCAATTGTTTTGGTTTTGTTGCATTTTGGCCCCCCTATCAGCTCATGACGGATAAATACGTCGAATTACAAGTAACCCTTTATAATGTCAAACGATGAGAAGATTATGTCAAAGAAGTATGTAAAAAAAAAGAAATAAACATCGTAATTTGGGAGCAGTTAATAGACATTTACATAGTTATACTGTTAATGAGGTAACACTAAGTGCAAGTATGACCATAAGAAGCTCTTGGATAGTTTTTCTTTCAACTTTATGAAGTGGATGTGCTTATAACCCACGGAATAGTACCTTCATGAAACATTGTAAACTGACGTTGCTGACACGGCTAAGTGCAGTGATGTCATCACACAAAGGGAAATGGATTTCTCTGTTAAGATGGCGGAACTCATGTGAATCTTGCATTATTTGAGTAATGCAATTGGTACAAGGAGTGCTTGTATAACGTTACGTATATACCTTAAGGCTTATGTTAAGCATAGGTATGTAAGCATAAGAATCATCATCTTAGCCTTTTTTATATGTTGGTGTAGGCTTCTAGTACAACTGGATGCACCTCCACGATCCAGTACCTAACTGGTACACGATGCCCCTTGGTAAGACTGATTGTCAGACTGTCAGGCTTCTGACCTGACTGATCTGCCCGTAACGACTGAGTAAGATCTACAAATGCATGCAAGCATAATCATCCTCGTTTTGAGAGGTTTCAGTTTACCTGTAAGGAAGTATTTTAAAGGTTAAGATCTTGGTGCAAGAGTACGCTTGAACTGAGTATCACCGTCAAGATGGCGACTGCCCAAGGGGCCTGCTTTGGGCAGTCGCCATCTTGACTCTGCTTTGATTAAACGTAATACGAAATACAATACATATTTTAAATAAATCAATAAGATTTTACACAATAGCAACACATAACTAAGTGATAAATCGATATCTCGTGTTATGAAACTAGCAATCAACTCGGTTCCGACCACTCCTCCGACAATTTTACTTTACCATTGCAAGAAACTACTGCTATTCTTTTATTATTTCACCTTCACCTCTCATTCCTCTCATTTTCACTGATTTCCTAAAAGGATGTCTGTCGTAAAGTATTTTCACCACGGCAATATTGAGCTTTCATTGGTTAGGGACCGAATCCTAAGAGGTTAATTTTATTGAACACGGTTCGGATTTTCGGAACCCATAATATTTCTTTCAAATGGAACGGTCCCGCAAACACTTAACCCTATTTCTGATTCAATACGAGACCTCTGAGTACCTCGCCTTTACGAAGAGTAACATTTACATCTTTGAAAATATTTCGGTGAAGGTGCTTCAACCAGCTGGGTACAAAATTAGTTCCTTCCTTAATGTGTAAACCGTTTTATTACGTACGGAGATATTCGTAATTTTGTTGCTACACCCGGCGTACATAATAATGTTTTCTTACTGTAATTTGTTCCTTAAAATTTTAAAAAGTTAACCTTTTTCGAACACTTTACTAGGAAACAACAATGGTGTAGTATAGCCAGGGACGTCTCCCTTAGGTACTTTATCATAATGGGGAAAGTAGGGTGCAAGGGAAACGAACCAAAATTTTTTAGCATCCCGTCTTTGTTGTGATAGATTTTCATTGGACATAGAAGTATCTTTATCGACTTATGCAGAAAAGCTAAAATATTAAAAGCATGTAGGATGCAAGAACAAGCAAAGTGAGCTCGTGAGTTTTAGCACCCCGCCTGGGAAAAGTTAGGCTTTCAGTCAACAGTCCCTTGCTACGGCATTAGCAGGTACTAGCCACTAGCCACTTTCACAAGGATAGAGTTTTTCCTGTTTACCCATCACGATCGATCATTTTATCACGTCTGCGGAGTTTCGCTAATTTAATTTAACCCTGTATGGTTCTTTAAATTAGTCTAGCAAAAATAAGCCTTGGTTAACTTGAATTTTCATTTCGTTTCTGACCGTGCGATTTGCCTGTTCAGCGTTTCACCGTGGACCTTACTTTGCTCAAAATAACTGCAGACTATTGAATGAACCGCAGGCCGTGATTGCAATGAGAATAAGATAGGTTTCATTGCGGAGCAAGATTGTCCAAAACTGTTTCGTATTACGTGACTGGTATACGACTATGTGATATTAGACATTATGACGAGATTAAACTGGTAGAGTAATTTTGGTGACTATAATGTGGTGCAACTGGTTGAAAGGACGGTTCTATCCGATTCATGCCGCCTGTAAAGGGATAATCGAAAGCATTTGTACGGTTCAGGTTGTTAACAAATGACGTGATATGATGCAACTGACTGATCGAAAAATTTCATCCAGCGGGGTAATTGCGTAACACTATCAGTAGCAATGGCCTTACATTTTGACAGTTCAACAAAATACATTGCGTTGTTGAACAGACAAACTTTTCCAACATGTGAAGCAATGGATTAGCAATATCCATGAAAATGATTTAGATTGAGATTGATAATGTTTTACGCAATTAGGGTCTATTTCACAGAATCACGAGTTGAGATGGTCATAGGGAGGCACATATATTGCGAGACTAATGTAATAAGGTCTAAGGGTACTTACTAGAGTCCTGATTGTCAGGATTGACGAGTGGATAACTGAGTGATTGAAACTTTCTCTATTCCAGAACAACGTCATTGCATGAACACCCGAGGACGGTCGTATATCACACTATCAGCGCCCCGCGCGCCGCGGTTTGAATTTTTTTTTCCTCGGGAACAGCACTTTTTTCCATGATGAAAGGTACCCTATGTCCGTTTCTGTACACCTGACAACGTATACGCAATAACCAATCCTCCTGAAAAATTGCATATACGTTGTCAGGTGGACAAGGTATATGCAATATATGTATCAGGATGATTGGTTCAGTGGCTTAGGTGTGAAAAGGTAACAAACAAACTTACTTATAATATTAGTTAGGATTGGCCGTAACGGCGCATCAACTTGCGCCGTCTATGTTTGTTATGAAGTTACTGGAATCAGCAAAGGGGTCCGTTAAAAGAGACACGCGTCGCATCAATGGTTGCATGGCGGCTGTCTTCTGATGACAGAGATGATGTCAGTGGAGCTACTGCCGTACCACGTCCATGACGTGATGTATTTCGGCACAATCCTGAGAATTTTGAGGCTGCTGAACCACTAATACAATTACCAATGTAAAGGCTCTCCTGCGCCGTTAGGAATAATCGTAAAGATTGTGCAATTGACGCTTTATATCTAGAGTTTTAGTTTCCTAAAAAAGTCGTTACCTCATACCCACAGCAAAATGACAGCAGTTCTTAGAATGTCATTGGATGGCACTGCTTTCTTAGAAGACCCAAACTAAAGTTAGTAACAAAAGTAGTTATGTCTAAACTGATTAACGTGGCCACGTACTGGGCTCAAACTATGTAAAAGAAACAACGAGGAATACCACCGACACTAAAAGAAGAAGTCTAAACTAATAGACACTTAGGAAAAAGCTTTCACCTTAGTTCGGTATCGAAGTCCATCAGTATACTCGTAACGGTTGCTCAGTGGAGTGGTAATTTCCACATATTGTACGGACGAGTGATACGCAGCTGCGGTTTATGGCTGGGCCCGTTTACGAGCCCGTGTGATCTTAATAAACAGCACGCTTGGCTCGAGACCACTCTCGGAGCCGACGACTACGGTCCGCTCTCCGGTCGTTAAGGCACCTTTACTCCCTCTTCAGATCGTACGTTTTAAAGTGGATTATCTAGGAAAACAGCGACGGAATGTTGCCCAGGTTTACCTTAAAAGGGCGGTAAAGCGCTCCGTGTTTCTGTAGTTGTTTTGGTCTCCGATCTAAAAGTCTTTTATTAAATGTTCGAGGTATCTTGAAAGTTTTGTTCATTTGTGACAGTTTTTGTGGGATACCTCTTGATGAATACAGATTGAAATTGAAAACATGTGACAAACCAAAATGAGAGATTGTACTCATCATTATGAACAAATTTTACTAAAAAAAAAAACCAAAGCTGCAATAGCAAAAACAAACAAATCTGCTGTTCCCTACATTTTGACGAGTTATGCGAACATAAATGTAGGGAACAGCTTTTCGCGATTTCAGGTTTGATCCCATAGTAAAAGTTGTTCATAATGATGAGTACAATCTCCCATTTCGATTTGTCTCATGTTTTCATTTTCACCCTGTATATCTAACTTAGGGTCATAATTATTAATATATAAAACGAAAACAGAATTCGTAGATAATGTAGTTTATTTATTATTGTAAAATCACAGTGAAACCATTTGGTATTCTGATATTTGTAGCCCATTTCTGACTACAAAACAGATTTAATAGTCCTGTAAATTACGGCTAAACCTTCCCAAATTGTGAATAAATGAGAAATATTTTCTCAAAAAGAGGGCTCCGACGAATTTTTGATAGGTACCTATTTAATAATCTTTCGCAAATTTGGGATTCCTCTTCATCTTAAATTGAAGTTGAGGCCATTTATTACCTGTTGATCTTTAGGCGGGAAGCCAATTTGTATTATTGTTACGAAACATTACTTTCTGCTTTGCAAAGATTTTTAATTTGAATACCTATCATTTTAGTAGTGTTACCAACTTATAATAACTACTCTAAGACGTACATTAGTGGGACTGCTGAGCAGCTGCTCAAGTAAGCTGTACAAGTTCTGAATTTGCGAACGTGTACAGTAGGCTGCATTTCAGTGGTAACCGGCGGGCCTCGCATTCTATTTAAACTTCGTACTATACGTTAGGCTAGCTCAAAATAGAAGAGTTACCTCCGCCACGCGGTCTAATGTACTTATCATGAGGCTTAGGTCCCGTAAGCAAGGTAGACCGACGTCTTGATCGAGAATTCCGCTATTTGCGGGTAGGACAGGACTGGTTGTGACGTTTTTTGTGTGAGACATATATACATACGTGTACAGCGTCATTGCTAGACTTGGATGTATGTTTCCACAGGTCCTCCGACAACGACAAGAAATTAAGCACGTCATCATAATCATCTATTTAGTATTATCCCAAACATGTGTGAGTCGGCTTGCAGTGTAACCTGATGTAGCTGAATACCAGCATTTTATATAGTTTGACAGCCCTCTGACATCCACAACCCAGTTACTGGGTAACGCGGTACCCTTGGTACGTTTGGTTGTCAGGTCTTTGGGCTCCTGGCAAGCCGGAACGACAGTGAAAGATCTACAAAAGACAGCCGGTCCAAGGCTCCTGCAAACAGGCGCAATGCGCGAATATCAGCATGTGAGACGAAACAACTGCCATCAGACCTCCGCGAAATAATCACTGTGCAAAACTGACGTCATAAGATACACGTATCAGACACCTACTTACTGCATGAAGAAGGGTCATGGTCTAAGCCTTTTAACTGCGGCAAGCTCTTTATTCTCACAGATCAACCTTACCAACTTGTAACTAAAGGCTCCTGCAAACAGGAGCGACGCGCGACACGATTCGCGCGCGACACAAAAGCACCGCTCGTTGCGCGACTTGTGGTGCCTTTGTGTCGCGCGCGATTTTATCGCGTGTCGCGCCTGTTTGAAGGAGCCTTCAAACGATTTGACGTGGTGTCTGAGACAGGAAAACGATAATGCTCGACATAAATGATCTTTTATCATCATTTCATGATAAAACAGGTATATACTAACCTTGCGATTGCTCTTAAAAACATTGCACTTGAAGACGTTGGTGGCGCCATCTCTAGCGATGTAGGAGAAGATCTTCAGGTCAGAGCTGTCGTGGGATACGTAGAAGATGCGGTAGATGGGATGGTGCATTATCTCGGCAGCCTCTGTGGTCACACTGGTCTTGCTGCCGCGACCAAACAGCTTACTTGAACTCTTCTGTAACAAAGATTGCCTTCAGATTTCCTCACACTTGATGGTATTAAAGCATGCGCAGAAATGAAATGGAATTTAGCTCATAGTTGAAAGCAGCTATTTCAAAATCTGGTATTAAACATGTCTGCTGCTTCTAACACCTACTCGTAATATATTTTATGAATCTTTTGAGATACATAAAATATATTAGTGCTGTAATAATCAAGATATTTTAGACCTAAGGGGCCGGCGGAGCATGCGTAGTTCATACAAACGTAATACCAAAATAATTTGTAAATCAAACATATTCCTAATGTAGTGTGTATTTATTTCGATTGGATTACAGAATATCTAGATTCCCAAATATATGTTTTGAATGGACACTGATTTAAAGACGAGTCATGAGAAAAATAAGTTTTCTATAGAAATTTGAAATTCCTCATATCTCGTCTTTATATCAGAGTCCTTTCAAAATATATATTTGGGAACCTAGATATTTTGTAATCCAATCGGAATAAATACACACCTTAAGAATATGGTTGATTTACAAATTATATTGGTATTACGTTCGTATGAACTACGCATTTGCATGCGTAAACAAAACTATACAAATCCCAAAAAAAAATGGAACCCTACTGTGCCGGACGGGCGTGATCGCTGGACGCTATGGTGTGTAGGGAGGTCGTAAACCCATCCAGGTTTATCCCGGTGTGAGGATAGGTCTCTCCCTGTCCAAGCGGCGCTGACGTCCTACACCGACGGTTCAGGATAGCTTCAAGGCTTGATTTAGGGATACCAGTTTTTGACAATGTTCTGAATACGTTTTTGACAATTTCTGTATACGTCTTTGACAATGTCTGCTGAAGAACTCGATGATCAGATGACCATGGTGATGAGGAACCTTACCTTCGAAATGATACACAAGTCTTCATGACTGTTCAGGAAGTAATTGACGGGACTCTAAGTATATAAAAAATAAAAATATTCCTTGCCGATGACTACAAATTTGTTCTATTTACTGGTTTGCTTACATTACTCGAAACTTTACCGTAACGAGAGCCGTCAATTATTTCCATTTTAAACCATTTTATTGATCTATTTTTTACTATGTTTACATGTTGTTTTACACTATATACCACTTATATACGAACATACTCGTATATTGTGATATGTCGTTGGATTCCTTATTAAATTTCCTATCTCCTGAAGTACCGTTTTCATCTATATCTGTTTCCGCTGAAAAGTTATTTCAGCGGAAACAGAAAAAATATTAAATTTTCAATAAAAATATTTTTTCTTGTAAGTTTTCTCAAAAACTACTGAACCGATTTCAAAACTGTTTTCAGGTACTTCAGGCTGGTCCAATGACCTAAAACAATGTAATATTTTAAACTGTAAAACTATATTTTTCAGGGCGTGACGCGCCCTGAAACGATGAATAATAAAAACAAATATTAAAAAACATTAGCCTATCGCAGTACGACACTTAAATCTCAATTAAGTAGGTTTATCGAACGACTAGATACACAAAAGTTATGTCCAGGGCTAGGTCTTGACCTAGGCTACCTGGATGTACTAAAATTTCAAACATTGAAGCTATATAGCCCACTTAACTGAGGTAAATAGGTGTCGTACTTACGGTTTTATTCTATCACTATTTACTAGCACTATTTACCCGTTTCACTTTCACTTGTTATCACTTATGTACTTGTGTTTATGTAAAACGCACTATATATTGTGTGGTGACGCATCGTCGCGAACATCTCTCCCGCCGTGCAGTGCAGTGACGACTCGTAGCGCAGTCGGCGCGGCGCTGCATCGCACCGGTGAGCGACGGCTGTGGTCGCGGCGCCCAGCGCCTCGACGCCCGCCGCTGCGACGCTCGCCGCCCCGACGCCTGCCGCCGCGACGCCTGCCGCCGCGACGCTCAGCTTCCCGACGCCTGACGCCGCGACGCCTGCCGCCGCGACGCTCAGCGTCCCGATGCCTGCCGCCGCGACGCCTGCCGCCGCGACGCCTGCCGCCGCGACGCCTGGGCGCCCATCGCCTCGGCGCTCGCCGCCGCGGCGCTCGCCACGACGACGCTTAGCGCCTGGGCGCTTGCTGCTTCGGTGTTCGCCGCCGCGACGCTTGCCGCGGCGACGCTCAGCGCCTGGGCGCCTGCTGCCTCGGTACTCGCCGCCGCGACGCTTGCCGCGGCGACGCTCAGCGCCTGGGCGCCTGCTGCCTCGGTGTTCGCCGCCGCGACGCTTGCCGCGGCGACGCTCAGCGCCTGGGCGCCCGCCGCCCCGGCACTCGCTGTTTCGGCGCTCTTTCTTTAAAACGCTACTAGGTAGGCGTGCGAGCGTCAGGTTGAAACCCAACGTGTCTTCACTCGGTCTCCATATCAGGCCGAGTATCTTCTCTGTGTCATCTGTATCTCCGATTCTGACCACTTCAGTTCGGATCTGTGTTGGATCTATATTTTCTATGACTTGCGCACTGTTTGATACCCATTTTCTTAGTTCAAACTTCGCCTTCTGATGTATATTCTTTACTGTTGTAGCGATGCGCGTCGTTTCTTCAACTGTTCTGTAACTATCGAGGTAATCATCCATGTAATGATTACGTATGACGGCTTCCACTGCTTCTGGATGCTCTTCTATATGCCTTCTCGCGTTCCAGTTCTTCGCGAAGATGGCTGTGCACGGCGAACTTGCCGCGCCGAATATTATGGACGTCATGCGATATTCTTCAGGCGCGCCTTCTCTTCTATTCCCTCTCCACAAGTATCGGAGAGCGTCTCTATCTTGAGCTCGCACTTTCACCTGCATAAACATCTCCGCTATGTCCCCGGAAATGGCTATGTGATGTCGGCGGAACCTCATCATGACGCCGGGCAGTGACTGTAGCAGGTCTGGTCCAGTAAGAAGGAAATCGTTTAGTGACAGCCCTCTTGACTTGGCGGCAGCGTCATGAACTATGCGAAGCTTCTCAGGCTTCATCGGATTGAACACGTCGAAGTGAGGCAGATACCACGTTCTACCCGGTGTGCTCGTCTTGGGCGCTTTCTCTGCATACCTCTTTTGTATGAGAGAGTCCATCTGTTCTGTATATCTATCTCGAAGAGCGGGGTTGCTATCGAGTTTCTTTTCTATCGAGACGAGCCTCTTGAGAGCTGTCCCGTAGCTATCTGGCATTTCTAGGCTTTCATTTTTCCATAACATGGCTGTTTCTATGTGTCCATCTTCTAACTGTTGAGTGTGACGATTCAAAATATCCTCTGCTTTCTTCTCGGGATCGGAGTCTGGTCGTCTTGGATTGATGACCAGTGATTCTATAGCAAAGAATTCACGAAGTCGCTCGTCGAGGTCTTCATCGCTATCTGTGAGTCGGTTGACGTAATGCACCTGCTGACCCAATATTCTGGTGTGCGCGCCGTGAAGAGTCCAGCCCATCGTAGTGAGTGATGCAATAGGCTGGTGCTTCGGGCCTCTGCGGGTCTCACTGGCCAGTAATAGGTGCCAGTTATCCTGGCCAATGAGAATCTTCGGTGCGCCTGTGTGATATATCAGCTGATCCCTCAGGTCGTCTAGGTGCTTGCAATGTGCGACATCTTCTTCACTGACTGTCTGTGGTGCGAGATTGAGCTTCGGTATGGTGCGCGCTCTGAACGGCACCTTATTCTTCAGCGGGCTCGCAAGAGTGACGGTGATTCTTCGCGAACAAGGAGTGTCGATCATGTTATCACCGATCGCACCTATCTTCAGTGGGTCGATGCGGCCCTCTGCCCCGACTTGCTTTGCTACGTCTTCGTCGATCAGGGAAACGGTGGACCCGTCATCGAGAAGTGCGAATGTTGATGCTTCTCCCGCCGGTCCGATCACTCGGACCGGTATCATCTTGAGGTAGGCGTGACTTGAAGTTGCTCGCGAACTGGCCACCGTTTCCTGAGACTCCTTCTTCGTTTCCTGGGCATTGGGCTTCTCGATACCCACTGCAGCAGGCTTCTTGCTGTGGTGAAGAAGTCGATGGTGTGTGGCTGTACACCCCTTGACGTCACACTCCTTACGTTTGCACGTGTGACCCAAACGACGGCTTCGCAGACAACGGAAACATAGGTTGAGTTTCTTCGCGAGTTCCCATTTCTTGTCACTAGATGCCTCTTTAAACTTTGAACAATCAGAAGCGTGGTGTCCTTCCTTCTCACAGACACGGCATTTCGTAGCCGTCTTGTCGGTAGCTGTGTGAGTTCTCTGTGTGACACGCTTGCTTGTTGTGGCTTCCGAATTGATGTTCTCAGGCGGAGCGAAGGCGCTGCAGAAACGGGCTTGCTCGGTGATAAACTCGCTGAAGAGTGAGAGGTCTGGCAGCGACTGGTACTTTTCTGTATATGTCCTGTACCACTGTACACGCAGGGAGTTCGGCAGCTTCTCTGTCAGCAGCCGCATCAGCTCGGCATTGATCAAGTAGTGTTCTTTCTTCAATGCACGCAGAGTGACTATGCCGCTCCTGACTCGACTCGCGAAGTTGCAGATGTCCTTAGGTGATTCACTGCAGCGCGGCAGTCCACGGAGTCTGTCTGTCTCAGCCTGAGCTATTGAGTCCGGACGGCCGAACTGCAGCTCTAGTTCCCTCATGATGTCATCTGGTCTGGCATGTCCAATGAGCTCCGAGCTCACTGTTTCCAAAGCGCGTCCACGTAGGCTTCTTCTAAGTCTTGCTGTATTCTCAACGTCGTTGAAGTATCTTCTTGTTGTTTCGTAGATGGCACGAAATGAAAGCCATTCTGTATGTGCCCCACTGAAGTTCGGTAAGGTCATTATGACCTTTGACGCCGAGGGATGGTTCGATGTCCACTGTTCTGTTTTCTTGTCGGCGAGCGACGCTATAGCGGCCGTCAGCTCCGTTATGAAAGGACGGAGTGACTCTGTTCCCTTGGTGTCTTCTATCTCCTTCACTGGGACTATGCTGTTCTTCACTTCATTTACTGTAGGATGCGACAAAGGTACTCGCGTCTGGAGGTCCGCTATAACGTCGACGTCCACAGGGGGGGGCTGTTGCACTCGGCTTCTATTTCTATTGTCCCCCTCAGTGGCATTGTCCTCCTTCTCTGGCTCAGGCTCTGGTGCCTCTTCAAGCCATGATCGCACGTACTCATTGTTTGAGTTTCTATCATCCATATATTCGCCATCGGAATCTTCTTCCTCGGCTCTCTGAAGTGCTAATTGAGCAAGCTCCAACTTAATCTTCAGTAAGTCTTCGCGTGCTCTTGAAATTTTTCTATTAGTCCGCGTCGTTCTATCTGTAGTCGACGGCGGCTTGCTATGTTCGGTACGGGCGTCACCCCGGGTAGTCATCGGCATGGTTCGGCTGTAAGCTTGATCTAATTTCTTCTCTATTGTGTCTGGTTTCAATGTTCTATCTGAAGTTCCTTCCAAGTTGGTCTCTTTCCTGGACGTAGACGGTCGTTCCGTTTCTTCAGGCTGTACTCGTACAAGTTCTTCATCCTCCCTTGAAGCGGAAGGGCGCTGTGGTTGTTGTAGCTGCTCGGCCCCTTCGATGGTGGACGGTGAACGCGGTGGTTGGTTGTGACGGATAGCTGATACACTACGTGCTCTATTCGCCTCCACTGTCCATGCTGCGGGGGCCTTGCCTTGTGATCTTGTAACCGGCATATTGATTTTCAGTTGATCGCGTCTTCAGTCTTCAAGTTGAGTCCCACCTTCAAAGGCCAACGTTCAATCTTCAAATTGAACCCCGTATCTTCAAGGCAAATCCTCAATCCAAAAACCGGATCTTCAAACGGATCTTCAAAACGGATCTTCAACACGGATCTTCAAAACGGAATCTTCAAAACGGGACTTCGTTACGTAACTTCAAACTGGAACTCCGTTACGAATCTTCAATACCGGATCTTCAAATACGGATCTTCCAATACGGATCTTCAAAGACGGATCTTCAAAACGGAATCTTCAAAACGGGACTTCGTTACGTAACTTCAAACTGGAATTCCGTTACGGATCTTCAAAACCGGATCTTCAAATACGGATCTTCAAATACGGATCTTCCAATACGGATCCCCTCGACGGATCTTCAAAACGGAATCTTCAAAGCGGGACTTCGTTACGTCACTTCAAACTGGAACTCCGTTACGGATCTTCAATACCGGATCTTCAAATACGGATCTTCCAGGACGGATCTCCAAACGGATCTTCAAAACGGGACTTCGTTACGTAACTTCAAACTGGAACTCCGTTACGGATCTTCAAACCGAATCTTCAAACGGGTCTTCCAGGAATCTTCAGCATTCCAGAAAAATGTTCCCGGTTTAAGTCCTCAGACGTAACTCTTCAGGGATACGTATCCAGTGATTAATAAATCTTCAAGCTTCTTGAAACGATCCGGCTCGACAGGACCATTGAATGTGCCGGACGGGCGTGATCGCTGGACGCTATGGTGTGTAGGGAGGTCGTAAACCCATCCAGGTTTATCCCGGTGTGAGGATAGGTCTCTCCCTGTCCAAGCGGCGCTGACGTCCTACACCGACGGTTCAGGATAGCTTCAAGGCTTGATTTAGGGATACCAGTTTTTGACAATGTTCTGAATACGTTTTTGACAATTTCTGTATACGTCTTTGACAATGTCTGCTGAAGAACTCGATGATCAGATGACCATGGTGATGAGGAACCTTACCATCGAAATGATACACAAGTCTTCATGACTGTTCAGGAAGTAATTGACGGGACTCTAAGTATATAAAAAATAAAAATATTCCTTGTCGATGACTACAAATTTGTTCTATTTACTGGTTTGCTTACATTACTCGAAACTTTACCGTAACGAGAGCCGTCAATTACTTCCATTTTAAACCATTTTATTGATCTATTTTTTACTATGTTTACATGTTGTTTTACACTATATACCACTTATATACGAACATACTCGTATATTGTGATATGTCGTTGGATTCCTTATTAAATTTCCTATCTCCTGAAGTACCGTTTTCATCTATATCTGTTTCCGCTGAAAAGTTATTTCAGCGGAAACAGAAAAAATATTAAATTTTCAATAAAAATATTTTTTCTTGTAAGTTTTCTCAAAAACTACTGAACCGATTTCAAAACTGTTTTCAGGTACTTCAGGCTGGTCCAATGACCTAAAACAATGTAATATTTTAAACTGTAAAACTATATTTTTCAGGGCGTGACGCGCCCTGAAACGATGAATAATAAAAACAAATATTAAAAAACATTAGCCTATCGCAGTACGACACTTAAATCTCAATTAAGTAGGTTTATCGAACGACTAGATACACAAAAGTTATGTCCAGGGCTAGGTCTTGACCTAGGCTACCTGGATGTACTAAAATTTCAAACATTGAAGCTATATAGCCCACTTAACTGAGGTAAATAGGTGTCGTACTTACGGTTTTATTCTATCACTATTTACTAGCACTATTTACCCGTTTCACTTTCACTTGTTATCACTTATGTACTTGTGTTTATGTAAAACGCACTATATATTGTGTGGTGACGCATCGTCGCGAACACCTACCTAAAGTTATACCCACTGTTACATAGTACGTACCGACTACCTCAGAGTAGAAAAAGCATTACCTATTTACGTAGAAAAAAGGAAAAAATTCAAAAAACTTGAATTACCTAATTTAAAAGTAGGTATATACTTCTACATACCAATCAAAATTAAATATTAAAAAGTACCAATTTTTTAAGGAATTCTAATAATGGAGAGTGGACCAAGATTATTTTTTTCAGGGCCTACAATGGATCGATGCTACAATAGACGTTGAACGCGCCGGCTCCTAGACAGCAGGTTGACAGCCGTCCATTATATCCGACATGATTTACGAGCCCCGAGAAAAAATCACTGTCACCGGTTCCTCACGCCTAACAGATAATTTAGTAATATGAGGTAATATCAGCCAATGTGTGGAGGAAGATAATGTCTTTCGTATTATTTATGTTACGTTTTAAGGCAAAATTTTTCATTTGTCAGATAAATTTAGTCTGCAGAATAAATATGACAGTTTGAAACATTTTCTATCAAAAGCTGTCAAATGTCAATCATTACCTCAGATAAAAGTTATTTGACTGTTGAAAAATCAGCCCTTAAGCTTCTGAAAAAGATAACCACTAATTGCAACTTGAATTTAAAATTGCTTCCAGTATTTTGTCCTCCCAACTGTACAATAAGCTTTGTTTATTCCAATGGCAACCGAACAAATCCCGCTGAGACTTCCAACAATAGTGCCCCTATTACAAAATGACTCGATTAACGGGAACAAAAACCGGTTTTCTCGGAAAATTCGTTCAATCCTAAATCCGCAAAATAAGCAAAAGTATTTGAAGAAGAACATGAATGTGAAACACGCATTATCAGACGATTCCATTTCTGATTTGAACTAACATTTTTCTTCGGGACGCTTCGAAGAATATAAAAATGGCACTGAGATATTTCCTCAAACTCTGAAAAAAATTGTAGGCACTTAGGATTTGTGAACCTACGAAGATGAATTGGGTAGATGTTATATAAACAATTTGAAATAAATAATAATTGATGAATTCAACAAAAAAAAATTGCAACGGGTTTGTTGTCCCCGAAACGATTACATTTGTAACTCCATACATTTACATATTTAACTCTTTTCTCATTTAACAGCCGCACCGCAAATGATTTTGTCGTGAAATGAATCAAACTTTTTTACTGAGTCGTCGAAGTTTTCAATTTAACTTGAGACCGCGTTCAAGCGATCAGATGTATATTATCAGCATTCATGAATAAAAAACCGGGCAAGAGCGAGTCGGACTCGCGCACCGAGGGTTCCGTACCATCATATGTTTTTTAATTTTCATCGGCGAGGTCTATATTCGTTAGAGAATTTTAACACTGTGTATTGCGGTGTAGAATAGTGCAGTTTTATGTCAGCGCAATTTCATCTCTTGACCGAAAGTGGAACTAATATAACTTTTGTTGATGATTTCTGAAAAGTGTGTTAATTAGAGACTTCGTTTTATTTTTCCTGAAATCTTTACATAAACGTCTATCACATAGAATTATTTCAGATTTTTCTCTTTGCAAACTTCGGAGATAAAGGGGGAACTGTATTTTTTTTACATTTTTCATCAACGTCAAAACTGGGACCAAAAATAAATTTGAAAATGTAAGACAACTGGTAGCCCCACTTAAATTTTTCAGAAACCCTTTCAGACCCTGTTGCAAAAAATATTGATATATTTTTATTTCTTTCTTATTTGCAAAATATTTAGGCAAACGTTATCTAAAACTATTCCAAATTTCAAGATTATAGCATTAGTAGTTCTTGAGATATCCAGCTGTGACAGACAGACAGATAGACTGAGTCTCACCATATGGGTTCCGTTTTACCATTTTGGTACGGAACCCTAAAAAGGCCAATGCATTAAGACAAGTATTGAATAATATTTTTGAAAGCCTTTCAATGTTTTTTTCGGATTTTTCGACTTCTTGGAATGCGTAAAACTTTTCGTTTACTTTTATAATTTTTGTACAAACGAGTGTCCTATAATTTATTTATTTGTTTGTTCACACACTCTGTAACCTCTCGCAGTGATCTACATTTGTTAGCATAATTATATTAACACCCTTACCGTAAATGTAACTTTAAGTGGGGTTAAAACATTCCTCGGGCAGCTGAGGGTCGCATTTAGCAACAATACTACCCTTTCATCTAATAAATATGACCCACTTTGCATTCATTATCAATAGTTGCTATTGTACCGTATCATTGTGGCTTTATAATGTGAGGCTCTTTTGCTGTCCTTGCCAATAGCTTTCAGAGATCACTCTCACCCTTAAGCTCTAGCATCTAAAAGCTCGTTACGACTCTTGCCAACTTTATTAGTAAGTTCCTACTTCCTACTCATTCTTAGCTTTTTAGTTGTAACTTTCTTCTCCATTAGCAACTATGTATTTAAATGTTCTATGTCACTTTTAACTAAATCAATACTTTATTTTTGTCATTTTTGGGGCTTCGTACCTCAAAAGGAAAAATAGAAATTTTATAGGATCATTCGTAGTCCGTCTGTCTGTTAATCTGTCTAGTTCCTTTTTCTCAGGAATGCGTAAAGTATCAAGTTGAAATTAATATCAAATAGGTCAAAGGTCCCTTGGATTTCTAAAAGAATCAAGCTTCTAAGGCAACGCAATAAAAAATACGGTCCACATAATTTGATCCTCGCAAATAAATCAAAACCTATGAGGGTGCTTGACGTTGATCTCATGAAAATTGGCAAAAAGCAGGGTCTCACGGCACAAGTCTAGGAAAAAGTCCGAAAATTGTTAATTTGTAGTTTCATCACATATCCAAAAGTATATTTTTCGATTATAAACTTTTATAATTGGAGAATTGACCGTGACGTATATTGATGTATGGGAGAACATGTTTTTCAACTACAATGTTAAGTTTGTTCTTGCGATAAATTCATCTCTACTACGAAATCCTTCATTGTGCGTGGTCCGACACGCACTTGGCCGGTTTTTCATTTTAGTTTTAAGACTCCTTCAAACAGGCGCGACACGCGATAAAATCGCGCGCGACACAAAGGCACCGCAAGTCGCGCAATGGGCGGTGCCTTTATGTCGCGCGCGATTATATCGCGTGTCGCGCCTGTTTGTAGGAGCCTTTAGTCTGTCCATTCGCTAAAACTCAAAGAAAATTAGATTTAAACTCACTTTGGTCTTCCTAGTTTTGATATTGGTCCTCGTAGTCACCCGGACTCCGTCTGTGGACACGTCCACTGTCACCTTGCGTTTCTTCACACCCCTCGCCTTGAATTCGTACTACGGAAATAAAGTTTCATTAGATGAAGACAATTTATACAGGGATAAAAGGCAGGGGCTGAATGCCGTCTTTACAAATTATAGGCCATGGGGTCAATTTCCGTGGTAGATTTCCGATTGGGCCCAAAGCGCCAACCCTTTGGTACAGCCGAAAGTCTTCCTGGTGTAAAAAAAGATTGTGATGTTAACGTGAATAAGCATTATTACTTAACTTATCCTTAGGATATTTTTAAGTTTTGTATCTTCTAAAATAAGTACATTAAATTACGTACCGTCACTTCCGTAGTTTCAGTACTTTATTAAAACACATTATAGCTTCTATCCGCGACTTCGTTCGCATGGAAGTCGTAAGATACACAATAATATACTAAATTAACAGCCATGTTTTTATAAAACGCTGTCGACCGACCGCGTAGCATCGCATCGTTCGCCCGCGCTATTAGGTACTTCGTTGTCACTTAGAATTCTTTCTGACTGTTTTTTTGTTACCCTTCCTCAAGAATAGGGCTGTCTAATTCCAAAATATATATTTTTAACTCGACTGGTAGTTCCAGGGATTAGCGCGTTCAAAGAATCATTTGTACAAACAAACTCTTCAGCTTTATTAGTATAGATACGTATTGATATTAGATTATAACACTAGTGTGGAAGAAAGAAAAATTAAGTATTATTTTTAAATGCTCTTCTTCTTTTATCCGCACTTGAGTTTGTCGTTATGTCACCATAAAGGCTCACACAAACAGACGCGACACGCGATATAATCGCGCGCGACACAAAGGCACCGCTCGTTGGCCACTCGCGGTGCCTTTGTGTCGCGCGCGATTTTATCGCGTGTTGCGCCTATTTGAAGGAGCCTTAAGTCTGTGACGAGGGTTTACGGAGGTTGATTAACAATAAAAGGAAGTCCAGACATCATACCCGTCCCCTCGGATCTTAAATCATAAATTCATCACAAAGCTGCTATTTCGATGCGATTTTCAAGAAGTCGTCATCTGACGCCGTAGGTACCAAAAATAACTAATCCCGCTCCGGATCAACGCCTCACTTAAACCAACTTTAGAATTTCTGTGAATTTCGTGGTGAAATAGCTCGAAAATAGCGTCAATTATAATCATCCACGTTTTCGTAGCGCACCTGTAGGTACACTCGGTATAATGTAATGGAGGCACCTTATTACTTAGCGACGTGCATCATAATTTAGTAAAGGTGGAAGCTGCGAACATTAGGTAGATGAGAGGCAATTAGCAAAGCGGCTCTTATTTAGAGGTCTGAAAGTCTACATGCGGAATAACATTTGCGTGGCATTCTCCTGAAGGTTGTCACGAAGTATTTGAGGCTATTAATGCTGATTAATGAGGGTTTTCTGAAATGACGTTCGCCAGGTGGCAGCACTGACACGTCAGGTCTAGACATCTGTCAAAGAGCCTATATTTTCTTTAGTCATGACTGAATGATGAACGAATGAATGAATCGAATGTTGAACGTCATCATATATTTTATATTGGAAGACCTCTTGTCACAGTGGTGCCAACTGGTGTCGTAAATTTTCACGAAAACCCTCATTAAACCCTAATTGCGTAACGCACTATCAATATCAATTTGAAATTATTTTGAAGGTTATTGTTACCTAATCCATTGCTTCCTAAGTTCGTAAAATTTGTCTGATCAACAACGTAAAATCGCAATGAATGGTGTTGAATTGTCAAAATGAAAGTCAATGGCTACTGATAGTGCATTACGTAATTAACCCGCATGTGCTTAAAATAGGGTTGTCTTTATTTAGTAGAACGAATTTTCGACTAAAATTAATAAACCATGAAATAAAAAAATATTTTTATTGGCCGGGAATCAACTGGTAGGCACACCACTAAAAAGAAAACGAATGTTTTGCAAGTCTATGACTTAATCGAATCAACGTTTTACGAGTACACGACTACCGTTTTTATGATTACAGCGACTGACGTCACGGAAGTAAAATAACGGCCCGTAGGTATTCCAATTTTATAATTACTTTGTACGTTGATGACTTTATCAATAGACACCGTTTTATATCTATTTATATCTCGAAAGTTTCTCAATATGCTAAACTAAATATACAGACTTGCAAATGTAGCCTAGAGCAGTTGAACTAGTGGCGGAGTATTAGCAATTGTTGTTGAGTCAGCTGCTCAGCTGGTCAAACCGCAGTTACAGAATAGTTAAGTTGGTTTTAGCTGCACATTGTTTGTGTTCATAAAACTGTGTTTGTATTGTCGACGACTTTGATTAAATTGTTATAACAGTTTACAGCAGAAAACAGTTTATAGAGGGGCTCGTGGCTAAATAATAACAGCCGCACGGATCGATCGAAGGTTAAGCTACGCTTGCTGCGGTTGATTTGTGGATGGGTGACCATCCATTACATTTCAAGACCGTGCCTCCGAGTCTCCGAGAGCACTGAGGCTGTCATTCGTAGGTCTTTGACAGTCAACACGGATAGTCAGAAGCCCAAAAAGTCTGACAACGTGTCATACCAAGGGGTATCGTGTTACCCAGTAACTGGGTTTTGGACGTCAAATAGGCAGACGCTCTATGTAAAATACTGGTATTCAGCTGCATCCGGTTAGAACGGAAGCCGACCCTAACATATTTAAGACAAGGCAGACTGATTGAGTTAACAGCAGTAAAATCACAATGCTAGTCTTGGAATATTTATGTACGCAAATACATTCTCCGAAAGAATTAGATAAAGATATAGTGGAGCGCCGTAAGATTTATACCTCGGAATCCAGGGCCTGTCAATGAATCTTCATATAAATTTTTGAAATGTGTTTTTAACAGTATATAGAAAAATGTTAAAAAAAAAAATTTGCCCGATCTTAATTTTTTAATTATTAAAATAAATAATTAATAATTTTTCGGAGTTTTCTTCTATTTTTATTAGTTTAAAGTTATATTTTGAAAAGGAGAACTATTACAAACTTGTCCTTGGGCCTCAAGGGACTGCAGGTACAAAGGTGAGGGGTGGGGGGAGTTATAGAAGGGACAACAGCAGCTGTTGGGCATTGTTGACGCGGTCCCTAACAGATTAGTACACGTTGCACCTAGCTAAGCTAAATACGTAGCTGTTTTTGTGCGTTTTGAGAAAAAATATTTCTGATTTTTGTTTATGTATATTTATTATTGTGCAGTTAATACGATAAAAGTTAATTACAGAACATAATTGTATTTTACAAACTTTGAAAATAGCGGCATAGATAGTAAGTATTTGTTTTTTATTTATATTACTCGCTTATAAAAATCATTTTGAATAATTAATCGTTTATTTTATAATAAATCGATGCTGAAAGTTAGAATGTTATAGTAAAATTCAATAACATTAATTATTAATCTTGATATAAACGTTAGTTATTAATATTACTAATATTTGTTGTTACAGCCTCTTATCAAAATGAGTGAACCATCGAATAGTGATGATAATCAAAATAATGATTGCCTCATTTGCGACAAAATCGGATCTAGTTCTCAATTAAGCTCCGAACTAGGAGAAGTTGTAAAGGTAACTAGAGGAATATCAACGCTGAAAGCTGCTTCTGCAGAAAGAGCGGATGGATTGTCGCAGTATTTAAATACTCGCGAAACAGCATATTCTGTTCTTACATGCTTTCACTGGCTGTGACATGACGTCAGCTTTTTTCCAACGTGGCAAAAATGTGTTTGCAAAAAATTTCGAAAAACGGCTGGACTTACAAAATGCTGCGACAGTTTTCAAAAATGAATGCAAAGATGCTAATGACATTTTTAACGCTGGTGTTACATGCACTCTTGCTTTATACGCTGCCACCCAAAAAATAAAAGATTTAAATATACTAAGATATAACTCTTTTTTGAAAGCAACTGCTAAAAATACCTGCGCTAAACTATCGTCTTTGCCACCTACCGCAGATGCCGCTTTTGGACACTTCAAAAGAGTATATCTGCAAATTCAGACATGGCTCGGAAGAGAAATATCACCAGAAGAGTGGGGTTGGAAATATGAATGCGGAATACTGATGCCCCAAACAATGACGCAGCTACCCGCTCCAGAAGCCTTACTAAAAATGATTTTTTGCACATGCAAAACAGGATGCGGAGCATCTTGCGGGTGCAGGAAAAGTGGATTAAATTGCACTGTAGCTTGCTTAGAATGCAATGGTAACAGCTGTACTAATCCTTCACCTACAATCCACATCAATGAGATCGATGACGATGACGACGAAAATAATGAACAATAATTTAGACATGTGGTATAGTTTTTTTTTTTCGTAACTCGTTATTTTTTGCTAAATATTTATAAATTAATATTAAAGTTACTATGCAAATATAATTTATTCGCTATAAAATTGAAATTTTTACTGTAAACATTTTTTCCCCTTGTCCCTCTCATTTTTCAGTAAATTGTTGTTATAAATTGTTGTAATCAAGATCGGCCAATTTTTTATTTTTAACTTTTTTATTTGAGCTTTTAACAATGCAGTAGAACAGTTTTTATGAAAATTCATTGACAGGCCCTGGATTCCGAGATTTTACAATTTTTATGCCTTACGGCGCTCCACTAATACAGCGGGAGAAAAGAAAGATATTGTATTTATTAAGTGTTACAGGAAACGAGAAAATGTTGTCTTAAATGGCTTTTTAACCGCAAAATATGAAGGTAAGGAAGGGTAAACCGCGCATACTTATGAATAAAAATGTATATAATGCCAGTACAGGTGCCGCTCATAACTGTGTCATCACGATTTTTTCGGCGGTTTATAAACAAGTTAATTTATATTCAGATGCGGAGCTATACCGATGGCGAAGCTCCTCCGTGTCGTATCACATCCATGTTTTAATGTAACACGATCACTCATACACTCTTATGCTAAGATAATACGTCGTACCTTCCAATATCCAAACAAAAAACGCGATATAGGTGTACTCTAATAGAATCTAACAACACGTTCTACAAGCCACAGAAAAATTTTCAACGAAACATTTTCAAGAAAATCCTTTCCACTCGGTGTTACCAGGTTTATTTCGCGGTAAATCGAGTTGTTCACAGGCGATAAAACAGAGCCCGCTGATAATATCACTCATATTTTTCAACTGAAATGGAGTCAGTTCAACGAAAAATTACTGACAAATCACTAAAGAAAACGATGGCAAAGCTTTCTATAATTTTCTAACATCTCTTTTTTTGACATCTTTGTTCTAGGTATAGGTGAAGACATATCCAATTCGTTCTCCAAGAATGATAATGACGGAAATGTTCTTTTACCTAAGTCAGAGAAAATGGCATTTATGACAAATGACAATCGTAAAAAAATTTCAGGTAGGTAAATACGAGTTTTATTTGAACAGTTTATTTTGTCGATTAAAAGTTTGGAGCACACTTTCAGTCGTGTTGCTAAGTTCAGGGAAGGTCACAAAAGCGGAATCGCAAAAAAAACTGTTTGGAGGATACAAGTTCGCTCGTCTGGGATTTTTACCCGATTTACCATTTTGATACGGAACCCTAAAAATCTTGGGTTGTAACATTTTTAGGTGCCTAGTTGGTGAAACGGTTTAATTTTTCTTTTATTTTATTTATTTATTTAAACTTTATTGTACATTATGAAATATATAACAAAAATACATTTAACACTACAAAATATACAATAGGCGGCCTTATCACTTTTTGCAATCTCTTCCTTGTACGTAAACCCCAAGATTTACTCGTGCCTGTTTTTACTATAGTGGTAGGTGTTTACATTTTTAAATCCAAGAATGCCATGTACCTAGTCTTAGTACTTATAGAAATAAGAAAAAAAATAGTTGATAAACATGACATACCATAGTTTTGAAAATATACCTATATATATAACAAAGGAAACACAATATACAAGAATACTTAACATCTTGAAATAGATCACAAGCAACGCGAAGTTGAGAAGTAATATTAAAGTTGTTCAAACCATTATACCTACTTATGGAGAAAAGAAATAAGAATGCAATATTGAAAGCAATTTTTTTGTTATTAAATTCGTAAATAAGAGAAAGGAAATGTGTGAATTAAGTAGAATGAAACTGTAAATCAATTGTGGGAACAAGGGGGCGACAAATTACGCAAGAGTTGGAAGGTTGGAAGAACTCGGTCTATGTATGCTCTCGCCCCTTTTCTACACGGGGTGAATGCCAAAATGTACCAACCACCATAACCACATAAATGGCACAAGATCTGACAATATAGACAAAACGGAACAGTGAGTATAGTTTAGAAGCTCGGACACAAGTTCGACATAGTGCATTTTACTCTTATCGCGAATGTTATATTTCGAATGGCTATTTCTAAACTGATAATTATTGTAATTTTGGACTTAACATCGTGATTTATTTATTATACGTACGTTTAATATTAATGTATTTATAAACATAAACCTTTCGGAATAAATTCTCTAAATAATGGTGATAATCGCATCAAAATCCGTTGCGCAGTTTAGAATAACAACGCGGTCACAAGAACAGACACGAAAAGCGACTTTAATTTAAAATGGGAAAAATATTTATTTCTGTAAACTAAAATAAGAAGTAAATGGCAACTAATAACTAATTAATTAATAATAATACCAGCCTATTATTGTTCCATTGCAGGGCAAAGGTATACCACACAGAGAAGGCACGAGCATTGATAGCCACTTTTGCTCAAGACGGGTTAAGGTTCGTACACACAGGCGCGACGCGACACGCGACACAAAGGCACCGCAAGTCGCGCAACGAGCGGTGCCTTTGTGTCGCGCGCTATTCGCGTCGCGCGTCGCGCCTGTTTGCAGGAACCTTTAGCGAATTAAAAAAATAACAAAATTATAGCCTAACTTAACTAATAATATACACAAATTAAATTATTATTATTCATTATATTATAATATTATTCACTATATTACATTATTATTTATTTATATGATTTTACATATCTCGGGACCATGGGGTCCCGGTCCTTTGGAAGGAGTCCGAGGGCCCGAAGCCAACTCGCAGAAGCCCCTTAGAAAATTTTAATGAAATGCGGCACGAACCGACGATTATTCCTGTATGAGCTATGCAAGTGCACCCAAGGATTACCCCCGGTTGGTTTAGGATATGGAAAAATATTATTATTTTATTTTATTTTTATTAGTTATTCAGTAACAGTCGAATGCGATGGCTATCACTAATTTTTTTTTCATAAAATATTAAAAGCCGTGAAAAACTTGTTGATAGAACATGTCACTATGACTAGGGAAGTTTAGACTCTAGATTAGGAACCAGAGGTTTTGATCCTTGCTTATGGTAGGTAGGTACCACGGAACAGATCATACGGTTATATAATAATAATATAATATAATAACCTTATTATCTGTTCCGTGGTAGGTACCTACTTGGTTTCGGATTTTTCTGTTTTTTTTGTGTAAATATTGTATGCCTGGCCATCTTAAAACCTGGGTTAAATAAATTTATTTGCTTTCTTTCAATCTCTAAATTTTCAGCAAGCCGAACGTTGCCAGTTTCCGATTTTGTTTACGAGGAAAAAATAAGCTTTCCTCCTGTAACGGACAAGCTTAGGAGGATTCATTCAGTCCCGCATGGATTATGTTACGACTCACTTTGTCTGCACAAATTATTTTTTGAGCTCGCACAAACACATACCTACTCTTATTTTTTACCCGACTGCCCCAGAAGGAGGCTTATGGTTTTACGAAATTATCCATCAGTACCTACTCAATTAAAAGTTATTAAGTATATTAATAGAGTATTAGTTGGATTTCTTTGGCTAGACAATGTTTATTTACAAAATCGATGCAATGCTTTGGAATATGTCTATCTATCATTATGTAGACTTTCTCTATTTCCTTAGTTTTTTGCTTTTCCTGTCATAATTATTTTTTCTTGTGTTTCTACGATATCGAAGCGTCAGTTATTTTTAGTTAACTAATTAATGTGTCATAATTTTTAATATCCGCTAATTAATAAGGAGAAGTGTTTTTATGTTTAAAGCTTTGAGAGGGTAAATACTTACTTAAATATACGAGAAATGGTTTGAGCGCAAATCTTGCAAACATTACTGAAGTTTCTCTAATTCAGTAAGGAAGTCAATATACTAGAGTATTTATTTCTATCTATCTATACTAAAAATGAAACTGAAAAGTTTCTTTGTTTGAACACGCTAATCTCTGGAACTACCAGTCGGAATTGAAAAATTATTTTTGCATTTGAAACCCCATTTTTGAGGAAGGCTATATATTTAACATCATGACGATTCTAAGGAAGCGAGCACAAAGAAAAAAAGTAAGAAATAACGCTGACCGAAAAAGAAATAATTGCGCAGGCAGACGATGCGATGCGACGGGGTCGGTTGAGGGAACATGAAATTTCACGCGGATAACGTCGCGGCAAGAAGCTAGTTTAGATTTCTTATGAAATAAGCATCACCTTTGTACCTATTTTTCTGTTCTGGTTTATTTCGTGTTTATATGTGTGTACATAAATAGTAAAATAAATAAATAATAAATAAATAAAATATCATGTAATCTTCACTTAGGTAGACTGGTTCACAAAGAGCGCGTTGTTTTTTTTTTTAATTGGCAATAACCTAAACCCTATGTATACCTATTGAAATACACGGCACGTTATATAAACGACATTAAACAAAATCTTGTCCTAATAGAGATACCAACTGTAGCCATTCAGCCAAGCATACCTATGGCCATGCATTCAGCCAAGCAAATTTTGTGGCATAAGCCCACGCTCAATAAAAGCTCAATGTTCATGTTCCTAAACAATGTAAAATTACCGACAAAGCTTAGCTAAATCAATTTTATGGGCAAACGGTGGGTACTAGCGTCTTGTTCTGGTTTGTTAAGTGTGCCACCGGGGGCAATTAGGCAGTTGGGTATTAGCCTTTATCCTAATCTTTTGTTACAAATTGATCATATGGATTTTGTGGTCTTTTGATTCGCACAGTAATTTCATTTGTGTTGCTGGGGCGCATTTTTTGTGGTACATGGGGCTGAAATAAACTCTAATGTATAGTACCTAAGGTAAAAAGATCAGATAGGCAGCTATTCAGCTGCATCCGGTTAGACTGGAAGCCGACCCCAACATAGATGGAAAAGGCTAGGCAGATGATGATGATAGTACAGACGCCAGCACATCAAGCTACCCGAAACTGTCAAATTTTCCCAATCAACCTTGAACCTTATGCTTTAGCGATAAAGTTGAAAATCTATTAAAGAAATTTGACAGATTGTAGTAGCTTGATGTGCTGGCGTCTGTACCTACACGAGAAATTTAAATGATTTTTATTACAATTTTTTATTTTTATTATTAAAAATATAATAATGTTTCGCAAGGTTTTTACGTCTTGACAAAACATCGAAATGTTTTAAGTGTAATTTAAATATAATTGCATTACACACATACACTTTCCGGAATAAATTCTCTATATGAGGGTGAACGTCGCATCAAAATCCATAGCGTTTTTTTGAAGAACGACGTAGTCACACAGACATACACGCAAAGAGACTTTTGCATGATGCAGTTGCAGTTTCTACGTTCTACGGATAATATCAAGATAGATACGTATCCCTACCTGTCTCGTCAACTAAAGTTAGTTTGCTAACCACTAATCAAAAAGAAGAGTAAAGGTACAATCCTCATTTAATTTTATAATGGGATTGTATAAGTTAATATTTACTAGAAGTTAGGTACGGTTTTGAAGAAGTGGCGTATCAGCGGGAGTCAGAGTTCAACAAGCTGTCAAACGGCTACAAAGCATATTGCATTTTGTATGACAACGTGTGAACGCTCTTGCGCAAACGGGAAGGTACCTACAGGGATTTATTTTCCACGTATATTACGCGTACGTACTTAGGTATTGCAAACATGTGTTCAACGGGTTAGTGAGTGTAGATAGTAAGTGTTAATAAAAAATAGTTCCATGAATCAGAGAATAAAATAAAAAGAACTATTTATTATATGTCGGGATCATTATAAAAGCATACTCACACGAACGCGGCGCATCGCAGCGACGATCTCGACCCGGCTGCTTGGGCGCGGCACGTCCATTGTCCCGATGTACTGCAACAAATTAAAACTTATTACATTTCGATTCGAAGAAAGGAACTAAAGAAGTTTTTGGTATTATATGTTAGGGTTTTGTCCTTATACTTTAAAAGTATCACAGACTTTTGTGCACTCCGATGTCGTCTACAATACACAGGGTGTATATCGAGTGTCGTACTAAGAAACTGCAGCATATTGCTATTTACATTTACGCCACGTAAAAGACAGTGTTCAATAAAAATTAGCAATAAAAGCCAACGACAAAAAGCGCAGTGTCGCTTCAAAATTCTCTCAGCTAACATCGACAGCAGCTTCTACAAGAATAACAAAGCAGCGCAGCAGGTTCCTCAGGAAACATAAACAAAAGTAAAAACAACAAATACTTCAAGCTTTCAAACTGAATTTCTTGAACAAAACACCTGGCGAGCGTTACGTGGAAAGATCACTTAAATATTTTATCTCATAGTGTGTTCGCGTCACGTGCCCACATCTCCGCCGCGTGTGGAGGGGAGCATTATAATAAGATTATATCAGTGTCAAAGACCCTAACTAACTAATTTATTTAAATCTAATACTGAGATGAGATGCATTTGATACTGAAATTTCCCCATCCTCTTTCTCATATATCTCAAATTGAATATGTAATTTGCAATAAAAATAGAAAAGGGTAAGGTTTATACTTATTCCATTTTTTGTACTTTGCCAAATGTGATTGTCCCGAATTTAATCCTAGCCAGGGCCCAAGAAGGGACATAGAATATTTTTACGTCAGCAAATATGATTTTATTGAATGTAGGTAGAATAAATCAATAAGGTTATTTTTTAATGATCAGCCTTTGAACCTCAGATCAGCTGCGACGCCTCTTCTCTGTGAGAGGGAGTGGCCCATAATCCACCACGTGGCCCTATTGTGGGCTGATGGATGTCACACGTCATCGAATTTTTTGGTTCTAGGAAATGCCGGTTTTCTCACGATATTTTCCTTCACTGTTTTGAGAACGGTGGTGATGAAATTATATACATACACAAAGTAATGTGCCTGTTTGGGTTTGAACTCTCGACCTACAACTCGTACCTAAGTCGGGGCCGATACCACTGACGGGTCACCACTGCTCTGGGTTTAATTTAATACTACTTATTTGCAAAATCCACCCGGCATCAAGCAGCCTGCTGTGTTTCGTCGATGCGTGGGAGTTCCAGTGCCTTAAGGCTCGTACAAACAGGCGCGACGCGACACGCGACACAAAGGCACCGCAAGTCGCGCAACGAGCGGTGCCTTTGTGTCGCGCGCGATTCGTGTCGCGCGTCGCGCCTGTTTGCAGGAGCCTTTAGGCATCTTCTCGGCACGCTCGTTCCATCATAGACCTCATCCATCGCTTTCCATCAGGCGTGATCGAGGTCAAAAGCGGGCCCAAACAAAATTAAAAAAAAAAACTTCCTAAATTCTAGATAAAAAAGTAAAGATGGTCAACTACTCAAAGATCAGAATTAACCTTTATTCCAAAATGTTCAAAGTATCTAACATTTCTAAATTCACTGCGAAGTTCTGTGTTATTTCGAATGTTTGATTATGTACGCAAATGAGGCCTTAACTCGTAAGTCTACATTAAAACATTAATGATTAATGAGGAGGGGATCAAAGTTGTCGGTACATTAAGTCCCAAACATGAAATAATCTGTCCGAGGGCAAATCGCATTTGTTTTTACGATCCAGACATAAATAAGAAAATCTCCCGGGAAAACTATGTAGTTCAATCTAAGTGATAAAGTGATAAATTTTATTAAAAAGCTGAGTCATTTAAAAGTGGGTAGTCGAGATAAAAATTAAGACCCTATTACATCGTTCAGAGAATCCGATGCTCTAGACGTGGCGACGACTGCGTTAAATTAAAAGTATTATTAGATTGCTATAAAAGAATTTTCCAGACTTCAATGAAGGAGAAACTGTTAATTAGTTTATTAGCTTACAAAAAAGGCTACTTTACTGGTATAAAAGTATCCACGACTAATGAAACTACGGGTGTAAATGCATAACATTTTCAGGGCACGGTTGCGGCTCCTGTGTTCTTGTAGTGCTTCAGGTATGTTTGCGGACGCGCATATAGATGACTTCTATGCAATTATGCGGTAGAGTACCAGTCTAGCAGTACCAGCAGTCTTGAAAGTTGTGCTGGGGAAAAGCAACAGCATCTTGAAAATGATAGCAGATAGGTTGGACGCGGCTGTGTTCAATCGATTCATCATTCTGCATGTGAGAGATGCGGGTTGATAAAGCGACATTATTTTCCACTTTTATTTTGTACCTATTAGGTACAAAATAAAAGTGGAAAATAATGTTAATGATACATAGTTAATGGTGTTAACGATATAATAATATGATAATGGTTCATAGTTTTTAAGTTTTTTGAAGTAAAATCTTCTTTCGGTGCGTTGGGCATTTTTTGAGATGGGAAAAAACCATTGAACTCGCGCCTCTGTTACCGTAAGCGTCACCACGCGTGTTTTGTTTTAACGACGACGATTAAAAAAATACCCGCTTCGGATGTGTTCGTCTGTCCTAGGGATGTACTCGGTTTTAATGTGTATCCCATATATCAGTGAGTGAAAGCAAAATATTCTGTTTGTGTTTTGATTTCACTTCTGTCGGCACTCCGGAGTGCCACTGTTTTTAAAGTGAAGACTTTTTAGGCGCGTTGGGCATTTTTTATGTAAATAACACTATGTGCCCTGGTTGTCTGAAAATAAAATATTTTTATTTGTTCTAAAAGATCCCAATTACGTATCAAACTTTTAAACACAGTTTTTGAAGGAAATTACTAATCCGTTGCTTCATTTGTTTGAAAACTCGTCTGCTCAACAATATATAACGCAACGATCATGTTATTGAACTATTAAATTGAATGGTCATTGCAAGTGTGCTATGCAATTACCCCGCTAGTTAAATTGGGAACACACAAAATAATGAATTAGATAATGTTTTTAGAATTTGGCCTATTGTATACGTTTTCCTTTACATAGCGCCACCCAGAGCTGTGAAGATATTCTGGGCAACTCGGCTATCCACCGCAGGGTTGTATCGTCAAGTTTGACCTCTTTGGCAGTCGGCTACCTTTGTGAAGTAAGCCTTTCACGTGGCGAAGCTTGAGAATAACCCAAATAACTTTGAAAATGGAGGTAGGTAACAGGAAACGCTACTATTAAATGTTTCCAGTACCTAACTTCCTCGCCTTTAAGATATCCGATCCGATTTTGTTACTTTGTTGGTTCATGTCAATTTTGCTCCTGAACTTGAAACTTAGTTGCACCTGCATGCCGCACTTTACCCATGTCAGACTGAAAGTTACAAACGAAACTACGCGACGCGATAGTTTGAATTTCTAAAATATTGACGGTCGGGTCTTTTAATGAAACTTCGCAAAAATAATTAAGCAGTAATTGTTTACTTAACAGTGTTTGGAAATCGAGCTTGCATGTAAATGTGGAGTATAATTACTTTATTTTGTTCCCAAACGAAATATAGAATTTTGTTAAAATAAACAATAGGAACGGAGTCGTAGATCTGCTGCCAAATTCAATAAGTGTAAGTGGTAAGTAGCTTACGTCATATACGTGTAAATGTTTTTGACGTAAGCCACTACTACCACATCAGCCGCGGTAATTGTTCGACACACATAGGTATGTAATCCAATCTTAATCTTTGGCCTGAAATCTGAAGCTTAGACCGAAATGATGAGTCAACCAGTGCACTGCCTAAAATATATGTTTACATTTTTACACTATAACAATGTAAATAAATGTATAGTGATTCGCCAACTTTATTTCAGCTTAAAAATCAAATCTCCAAAAAAAGCTCCTTATTACGTTAGCTACTAACATAGCGCTTTTCTCGTCTACATTCCATCTACATAATTCCGGATGTGACAATTTGTCTTTTCAGCCTGCTAATTTGCTTCCTTGCGAACAAGATAAAAGAAAACAATTACTTTTCGGTTACCATTAAGACGTTTTTTACGAGCGCCTGAATAATTTGCGGCAGCAAAAAGTCGAGTGTAATCGCTAACGAATAATATTAGGCGTTGTGTTGACACCGAGTAATTCTTTTGCTATTAAAAAAGGTACCTTTTAAGATTTTATTATTATCTACTTTACTTGGTTCTAAATGTTTTTAATTTGAGAGGCAGTTGTTTTAGCCTTCTGGGTACTTTTTCCACTGACAGCGATGCGGACGAATCTTTTGATGCTTAATGAGCTTTTCCTTTTTTTACCTTTATATACTTTTACATAATATATTTATATATATGTTAGTGTTAGATTTTATATTGTATTTATGATTTCTTGATAAGTTGTTTCTCAATTTGAATACCATGTTGTTGAATGTGATAGCTGATATCTGCAATGCTTGTAAACCGATCTAGTTGATTGTCTTTTATTCAAAAGTGTACGTATGTTTATTATCAGAAGTAGAAATGAAAATGCGAAATAATTCTCCACAGTAGGCCAAGACAGGCCACGAGGACAAACCCCTCGTAAAGGAAACGGATTTGCGCTTCTTCAGTTGCCTACCGTTCATTAGCAATTCCCCTCGATTTCCGCCCAGAGGATGCCGCCTTGAAATGTACTTAAATGTCGAATGACTTGTGGAAGAGTTCACACTTTTTGCCATAGAATACCTACTATCAATTTTGTATTTTGAGTCCTACTTTAAAATTGCTTCTCTGATTTTATTTCGAATCTAACCGATATTTATCCGTAAGTGACAAAACAAGTTATAATTTGTAAGTGTATAATTATTTTGCTGAAAAGTACGTAGGTAGGTACAAAGATGAAAGAGATTCCAGAAGCGTGTTACATAATTTAATGATTGGCGTGGGAAGATATAATAACCGTAAATTATGGATAAACATTCCTTAAAATGCTTACCGAGGTAAAATAATAAGATTAATAAGTCTTGTATCTAAGTAGGTATTATTTATTTATTTATTAAAACTCTAGGCACAAGTAAAAATATACGGTACAAAGGCGGTCCTGAGGCTTTTTCTACCAGTCAACCTTAGGGTGATGCACAGACGAAACGTGGTAATGTACTTTCTTACTTACTTTACTTAGGTTTGTATTTCTAATTGCAATTAATATATTCACCAAAGCACTAAGTTCCACACTCGCAGAAGCTCTTGCTGACGTAATAACGAAGCTGTTCAAATTAGGCCCTCCTTATTTACGTTGTGATTATGTTTTGCAACAAAGTGTTGAACACACGTCCCGAAGACGGAGCGACTCGGGGGAAGTTCCGCGCTCTGCGGTCTCACGTACTAAAAGAAAGAGCAATAACTTTGTAACATGAGTACAGAACAAAATGTTAACCTGAACAGACACGCGACAAGGAAAGAATATAAAAAGCGAGAGGATTTTTAAAACTAGGAAAGTTGGTACTTACAAAGTTCAATAATAGTAGATACATTATGATACAGGTGTGCTATGTTGATCATTATACTCGAGGCGGTATTAAGGTCAGGCGCGACACGCGATATAATCGCGCGCGACACATAGGCACCGCTCGTTGCGTGACTTGCGGTGCCTTTGTGTCGCGTGTCGTGTCGCGCCTGTTTGAAGGAGCCTTTATTCGCGCGAGCCGCAGGGGAGCGCGATAAGGAAGCCGAGCGTATAATGATCAATGCACACGCGTTTCATACGACGTTTTTCAACACACGTGCGAGGAAAAACCAGATTTGTATTGTTAAATATTAACTTGTGTGGAAAATGGCGCGCTGGTTTTGTTTTTCCGCACGCCGCGCTAGCCATATCCAGCCCTAGCGATGCGCGCGCAAGTGTAAATAAAAGCACCCAAGCACTGACAACAGACCGCTAAACAGCCTATAGAAAAAATATAATCAACACAAAATAATGTTTAGACTAATCGTAGTGTTGTCTTATGTCAAATTGTAGTTTAGTTAGTATGGAATTAGAAAGTACTATTGGCATAGAGAAATATACATTAGTTCAGTGAGAATCAGTAAAAAAATATGAAAGTACGATTGGCATAGAGAAATATACATTAGTTCAGTGCCATTCAGGGTCTTTTACGTTTGGTTTCGGAAGGGACCACGGATAATTTAAGGTGAATGCGCAGTGGTAGACCGCGAAATTAAAATTTTCTTACGTTTTTTGTAATTTGCACGTCAGTATCAGGTTGTATCTTGATCAAAATATGATTCGCGACTATATTATATGTATTTACAGAATTATAGTCATTAGAATAGAATATTTAAGTTAGATTTGTTCCCTTAAAACTTTTCCATAAGAAATTTGTTCAGGAACAGGAAACTCTAACAGGAAAAGCTAACTTAGAAAGATGTATTAATGATTCTAATGATTATAATTCTGTAAGGACGTACTTGTTATAGTCGCAAATCATATTTTGATCAAGATACAACCTAACACTGACCTGAAAATTGCAAAAAACCCTAAAAAATATTGAATTTCACGGTCTACCGCTGCGCATTCACCTTAAATTGTCCATGGTCCCTGCGCATTCACCTTAAGGTAAATAAATATTAGTTCAATTTGGGACCAAGGAGAATACAGAATATTTAAAAAAAAAGTGAAATATGGCCGGCGAATTTCTTTTGGCATGAAGTCTCTTTGATGAGATTAAAAAAACGCGCATCTCCGACTAGTAAATAGTTATCTGTGGCGATAACGCACTAGTGGAATAACATAAAGAAAAAGCACGCGTTTTTAATACACTGCATTAAAGACCTAAAAGCGGTTCAATAAGAGACACTTTACGAGCAAGTGTGTTGCAAACTTAGTAACATTGTACACAAAACCGGTTATTCCTTTGTATAATTAGTAAACAGAGTCTGAATCTCAATCAGCCATGCGAACAATCTCGTATGATCTTCTAAACAGGCGGAATTTCCGCCCGAACTAATATTGCTGTGATAGCACATTGACAACATCCTTACGTGCCCAATCTATGTTACAAATTAATGAAGCAAACTTTATGGGCATGAACTAAAGGGTCTTACAACGACGAACGATTGAGTGTTTTGAACATTCAATTGTTAAATTGTCGAAACTGAATTCTAAAGCTATGCGGACTTCATATCGTCGTTCAATACGAAACTCGGTCACGCGTTTCTTCCATAAAAACGTATTCCTCTGTTTTCTTCCTGGATAATGAAAGCAAACATTTTTTTACGATGTTAAGCCGTCGGTCACGGCTGTCATTCTTTGAGCTTTGATAGTCGTTATCGGTCATCAGAAGCTCGAAAGCCTGACAACCAGTCTTACCAAGGTTTATCGTATTACCCAGTAAATGGGTTGTGGAGGTCAGATAGGCAGTCGCTCCATGTAAAATGCCGGTATTTAGCTGCATCCGGTTAGACTGAAAGCCGACCGCAACATAGTTGGGATGAGGCTAAGCAGATGTTACCCAACATTACCAACCATGGCTACGTCTGTGTTTGATTTCTTTGTCATTTTTTTTTCTAAAATTAATGTACTACGCCATAAACACAAGGACAAGGTAGAGCCAGCCGCTCTGCCCTTTTTAAATCTCAGATATCTTCTAAGATATTTATTTTAATGATAAGTATGCTGTAAAGGGCAATTTTGATCTCCATGAAATGCACAACGTATTTAATTGGTTATGGAATAATACTGTATTGTTTGAAATACCTTGGTAAATAAAGGCTCCTGCAAACAGGCGCGACACGCGACGCGGATCGCGCGCGACACAAAGGCACCGCTCGTTGCGCGACTTGCGGTGCCTTTGTGTCGCGTGTCGCGTCGCGCCTGTGTGTACGAGCCTTAACCCATAATATTTTTGTAATATATAAAAGATAAAAATGGTTGCTGTGGGTTATCCTTAGGAGATAAACGTATACCATCGCGGACTTTTTATAGATATTTTTAAGATATACAATTCCGAAATACATTAATTTGATCTATCTCGTAAGGTTTAGCCAGCGTTTGCAATGTTACAGCCAGTTCACACATAGTCTCCGTATTTACGGTACCCGTTTTAACGGAACTTAATAATACTTTACCGAATACTGTACTTTAAGTGAAGTCGCTCATACAACTCCGTACGCCATGGATGAAAAAACGTCTCCGATAAAACGGACCAATAAAACGGAGACCATGTGTAAACGGGCTGTAAGCGCACGAAAATATTATGTTTGTTACGACATCACATTACTTTTCTCGGCTTTTCTCTACTATAATATGCATGTATTATACATATGAACCTTCCTCTTGAATCACTCTATCCATTGCTGAAAACTGCATTGAAATCCGTTGCGTAGTTTAAGGATCTAAGTGAACAGGAAGCGGTAGCGACTTTGTTTTATACTATGTAAAGATTGGCTCTAGTACCTACCTAACATAAACCAGGGAGGAGACATAACAGAGGAATGTGTTTATAATTGATGATCGCTAACGACCACGTGACCGCGTTTTATCATAAAAGCTTATTACTACGTTTAACTTTAGAGACTATTGACTAGATTGCTACAAACAATTTTGAAGACTCTCGGAATTCAATGTAATGAATACTTGATAGGAAAGTTGATGACTTATTCCAATCAATCTCCGTGATATAATGATGCAGCTGTAAACACTAAGTATTAGGGTTCCGTACCAAAATGGTAAAAAGGCACCCTTTTGGTGCGACTCAGTCTCTGTCTGTCCGTCTGTCTGTCACTGCTGGATATCTCAAGAACTACTAAAGCTATCAACTAGAAATTTGGAATAGTTTTAGATGACGTTTGCCCAACTATTTTGCAATTAAGAAAGAAATGAAAATATGGGTGAATTTTTCAAGTGGGCGTGGATGGCCAAATTAAAAACTATGAGGAATTAGCGAAAAGTACACAAAGGAGTCTCGTGCTCGATTTTTATGAGAACTAAAACTGCATCCTTGGATTTTTGAAAATCAATATTTCTGGCCAGGAGTCGAATCCGTTGATTTTGATTAAAAAAAACACTGTATTATTACACCATTCGATAGTGTCCCTAATAAGGATCAAATTCTAGGAAGTAAAATACGGCACACAGCGACATATTTAAACTGACCCCAGTGATTAACGTCGATGCTTTAGTCACAGCATATCATGGTTTGGTGAGTTCAGTATTGAGGTATGGTGTCATTTTCTGGCGTAACTCAACCAACAGGGAATTAGTTTTTAAATCACAAAAAAAGGTGCATTAGGTTAATGTTCAGACTCCACAGTTTAGATTCTTGGAAGCTATTGTTTATCAAATACAAATTATTGACATTTCCTTGCTTATATACACACATCAAAAGTGTCTAGGGATCAAGCATTTTTATGCGGATTTCTTGAGATTGAGATGTGGCTTTGTAATAAATTTATGATTTTATAAATTTATATGGATCCTTTTTGGTGCATTTCATAATTTTAAACAGGAACTGTTAATCAAATTCGAGTAAAAGATGAAAATCAGCTGTCAATATTTTCCCTATAAAAACATACAACGCATTGAAGACATTATTAGTGCTACTGTTTCCCTACTACTGATTAAAACCAACGTTATTATGGAGCGGCGACGACATTTAAGCAGGGAAGAAATGCTCAGAGCCGTGGGAATGATAGAAGCTGGTTCCCGGCAACGTACTATGGCTTTAGCTCTGAATACAAGTCAGAGTGTTATCAGTCGACTTTGGACACGTTACCGAAGCACTGGTACCGTGGCTCAGCGCCATGGAGGACGGTATCGCTGCACCACACGGAGACAAGTCCGATACATTCAAATCTTAACTCGAAGAGCTCCAACAATAACCGCCATGATGTTAGCCGTGAGGCTTCATCACTCTTCAGGGAACTTAATTAGCGACCAAACAGTCAGAAACCGCTTGCATGAAGTGAACCTTCATTCCCGAAGACCGCTACGGGTACCACCTATAGCAATGCACAATCGTAGGATTCGATATCAATGGGCTCTTGAACACAGAAATTGGGCAGAAGAACAATGGCGTTTCGTGTGCTTTTCTGATGAGTCTCGTTTTGGTATGAGACCGGATACAAGACGTATACGACACTGGAGAACCCCTGGACGCCAACAGCGATTAAAATCCTGCCAGGAAGTCCATCCTTATAGTGGTGGAACCATCATGGTATGGGCGGGTGTTTGGATCGGCGGAAGAACTGAGTTGATTTGGATCAGAGGCAACCTCAACGCTCAAATTTATGCTGAGACGATTGTATCTGACGTCATCGTTCCTCTACAAGTGCAAATCGGTCCCTTATTTCAGTTAATGCATGATAATGCACGACCGCACACCGCAAGAGTTGTAAGACAGACTCTCGCCGCAGCTAACATCAATGTCCTGCTCTGGCCTGCTCAGTCGCCAGACTGGAACCCGATTGAGCATGCATGGGATATGCTACAGAGAAGAGCTCTGCCGAATATGGAGGGTATCCAGTCGCAAGAAGACCTTTTTTTGTTGTTGCAACGAACATGGGCGGCCATTCCACAGCGTGATTTGGATGAACTCATTTTGAGTATGCCAAACCGATGTTCTTGTGTTGTTAGTGTTCGCGGTAGAAACACGGATTATTAATTGTTTAAGTTACCCAATAAAATTTTAAAGAAAACTGTTATTTCAGTCTTTTTTTCGAACTTTAATGTTAGTGGTTCAAATGTCAAAAATCCCTTTATTAGGAAAATGGCAAATTTCTTTATTAATGCAAAGGTGACTTGGTTTATCGACAAACGAAAACACTATTTGATGAATCCTTAAAGAAAATTTTAATTAATATCAATCAGGAGAAAAGTTATTGCAAAAATATATGTTGATCCCTAGACACTTTTGATGTGTGTATTTTTGAGGTGGCTGTATTTGTTAAGACCAATCCAGACCTGCCGGTCGATTCTGTAAAAATCTCACCGTGAAAACATAGGTGAAGTGAGTTGGTTTTTGCTAGGAATTGACACTATTGACAGCTCACTCCACGCTCCCTTCACCTAAGTTTTCACGGTGAGATTATTACAGAATAGCACCGCTGCTTACCAGAATATCATTTTATCACAAACGAACTCGACCACAGAACAATAACTTGTGCGTAAAAAGGTCCCATACAGCATTGATGAAAAAAAGTGTTTTTTGTAAGGCACCAATCATATTCAACCACATACCTAGTTCAATTAAAGAATTAAACATAAACTTGTTTAAGAAACGGCTTAAATCATTACTGTTGAATAAAGCATATTACAGTATTTCGGAATTTTCGGCAGACAAAATGTAATTACTGTTTCTGACCTAAGTTGGTACTCATTGACCTGTCGGAGATATACGCTCTAATAGATACGTATTATCTGGGGATTTTCTGTGAGGGGTGGTGGGTCGGTATTGGTACCTATGTTATTAAGCTCAAGTCCATTTTAACATTCCACGTGACTTTTTTTAGTAGGTTTTAATTATTATATTACTTTTTTCTCTTGATTTTTACACATTATTTGAATATTGACGTAGTAAACATGTTTTATATATTTTGTCTTTTGACATTTATATTTTCTTATTTTTAATATTTTGAAAAAAAAAAAATAATTTATGCGTTTGATTAATTTAATTATGTTATCAATTTTAGTATCAATTACTTCCAGTATCAATTTATTAATATCATCATATTTGTACGCCTTCTGGGTATAACATAGCGCGCTTGCAATTTTTTATGATTTAAGGCAACATAGTTTTCGAATTTAGATGAAAAAAAAAATACCATTCCCTTATCTCCGAAGTTTGCATAGAGAAAAATCTGAAATTATTCTATGTGATAGAAGTTTATGTAAAGATTATAGGGAAAATAAAACGATGTCTCTTAATAGCACCCTTTTTCAGAAATCATCAACAAAAATTACATTAGTTCCACTATCGGTCAAGAGATAACACTGACCTAAAACTGCAATATAACGCACCGCAGTGTTAAAATTCTCCGACGAATATGTGTAGGCCTCGCCGATGAAAATTTAAAAACTTTTCACGTTTCACATTACGGAACCCTCGGTGCGCGAGTCCGAGTCGCTCTTGACCAGTTTTTTTTTACGTGGATCTACTACCTAACTGACGTCCACATACTTGTTACTGGATACCATGAAAATCCTCTCTAAGACAGGCTCTCAAACCTGAAGGAAAACATCGTAAGGAAATCGACATGTCCTAGATAGAACCAAAAATTCGAAGACATCCGTCAACCCGCACTGGGCCCGCGTAGTGGAATATGGCCCACTCCCTCCCACAGAGAGGAGGGCTGTGCCAGTATTGGGAACATTATATTTATGCTAAGACAGGTATATTGCTAAAATGTAGGTATTTGTGTCTCAGACCAGTCAGCCTATTGTCCTTGTCCTCCTACCTTGTAGTCTGGGTAATTTTTAACATGACCTGGAAATATAACCTGAAAAGTGGCCCTCCACTTGTAAGGATTCGCTTAATCGATAGAACACAACATTTTAAAAGCAAGAGTAAGACCCCTGTGCGACAATCCTCAATTACTTTCGCTAATACATCATATATTAAAGATTTATCAATTTATTTTTATACGAGTCATTATAACAACGTTGTAGGATACAATTTCCTTTAAAAAGTCATGTTAAAATCTTTTAGGGTCCAGAAGTTACAGAAATTTGGCGCAAAATGAGTCCTGATTCTGTGTAAACAATTATATATGACGGAGAAGATAGGTTTTGTCTCGTTATTATCAGGCATATTTTAATTACTGTGGGCGTACTGTGGGTAGTGTTGGTTATTGCGCAATAGAAAAACGGTTTGCGGTTTAAATCAGATTATAATTTGATGAACAATTAATCACACTAGCAAATCACACACTATAGGTACATGACACAACTAGATACACAGTAAAATAATTATGTACAGTTTAATAGTAATTGCGAACAAATCGTAGGATCGATTACTGTTCGTATAGTGACAGAGCCACCCAAATATAGCGTATTTAGAATACAGGTATAAGGCTGAACTTTAGTAAACCGAGAGGTTTGTCGGGAGCTAATGCTCTGTAAGGAGTCGAGTTCTCAGACCGACTCCCGCATCCCGGCACAAACGAATGCGCTCAGTTCTAAAGGGTTTGTTCCCACCACGCATTCGCCCCACGATAACTCTGTCCGATGACGCACGGAAGTACGTCAACGTGTAATATGTAGTAAATCTAATAAAACTTAGATTATAAGTAATCAAATAATAAATACAGGAATAATTTGTCGTTAATAAACAATGGAGATTTCACAAAGTAAATCATTTTAAAATCAAAGTAACATGTCATCAATTGTTTTGAACAAAACCATCGGTTACAATTACAACGAGTACCTACTTAATCAAATAATTATGTTCTAATTTTAATAATAATTGATAGTAAAATCAGATAAATTATTAATAAGAAAAACAAATCATAACAAATTTTGTTGACTGCCCACAATTCTAACAATTGTGAACCAACTCCGACATATAAATAATTATAAATTAAACAAAAAATAGTTTTACATTTTTTGTGAAGTGTAAAACCAAAATTAACGGAAAAATCTTTAGAAGTAATTTGTAGAACCTAAGTGATTCGTCTGGGGGTTTTATAGTCTTGGTTTTGTCCTTAAATAGTAGGTATTCACAGTGACAATTGAATCCTAATGAGTAATATATACAGCAATCAAAACCCAAATAAAAAAAACACGACATACGCGAGAAAATCTAACCTAACTCTTGAGATCTTAATCAAGCGGCTTTCGCCAACACTTTGTCCCAATTATTCTAAGTCACAAGACGTTTAGTCGCAAATCTGTGTTAGGCTCATACTGCACCCTCATTCGTCACAATTTGTCCTAACCCAATGTGAATAAAGCGCGAGCGTCTCTCTACGCGTGAATGATGTCCCTGTTCGCAAACCCATTATTTATTTGGTGTTGTTTCAAAACTACTATGTTAGCGAAAATATTATGGGTACCTATTACTGTATTATTTAATGAAATGAAGAAATACGTCTGTTTTTATCACAACCGTTTTCATTCATAAGCAGCATTCATTCAAATGGGATAATTATAATAGGTGTTTCGCTCTGGACGAAACTGTAGAAAAACTGCTTATGGATGAAATCTTGATAGGAAAGTTCAGTCAATCAATGTGCCAGTAGGTAGTAGACATTTTTGATATTTCAGTCAGTGTATCTCTCTGGTCGTAGGATGTATAAAAAATGTTTTTTTATAACTATTCTTTTCTGCGGAACCATTATGACAATGGCTTGATAATGTTTTTGAGAAACCATGAGCTTACTTGCATGCTTTTTGAAAATACAGTGCACTTTGCACTGTATTTGCAAAAGCTTTTAAAATGCTTTGAAAGTCCAGAAGTTGTTACCATTTCAAAGCTTTCCGTACGCTGTTATTTAACATTTGCAATTCTGCCCGAAAGGGATGCGGAATAAATAAATATAAGTAAATCACAACACAATGCATGAGGAAGCCGAATTCAAATGTTGTATTGGACCTTTTTCCCTCCCCGACAGCTTTGCTATTCATTTTGATGTAGGTACAATAATAACGTGTTCATGTGTTTTGTTTCACGGACATTTTTATATTTACTGACCGGAAAATCTGTTAACGTAGTTAAAAACTAGAGCAGTAAAGATATGCATTAATTACTAGAATTTGACTGAAACAAATTTATTTTAATGGGGGTGAACTGTATGAATGCTGATTTTGAATGTCAAAGGAACCACCAAGAGTCTCCGCTAATTAACTAATTGGCAACTCCGGTATGAATAAGATCATATTAAGTAACGTACATAGATACCTACTTCCTAGAGATTTACGCTGGCAGTCTTTTCACTCATGAATGAAAATACTGCCCATCATCGGAGTAACAGTTCTTCGGAGAACTTCAGCCCGTCTTATTATAAGTACTTAATGATACTCTAATTAATAATTTTCTTCTAAGAACTTTGACAAACAGGTACCTGAGGTAATATTTCAATTAAATGCATTGTTATAATCTCTAAGAACGAATAACAATACAGAAAGTAAGGAGTACCTAGGGGTTTTTGGGCACATTTTCTGTTTTTTTTAATGTCTTCATAAAGGTAAATTACTTTTCTTCTGATAAGTACATATCGCATCTTTACTTCAATAATGTGTTATCTTGAATATTGAAATGCTCAGACATATCACGTTATTGAAGTAAAGAGGCGACATGGGATTCAATGGAAATAGCAAATGGGACCCATCGTTAATACCAAAAAAAATTATAAGACCACTTCGTTGTTCGTCTGTCTGTCCGTCAGTCGAAACCCTTTTTCTCAGGATCGCGTAGAGTTACCAAGTCGAACTTAATATCAAATGCTCAAGGCTGCAATCCCTTGATGCAATGAAAAAATTAAACTTCTAAGACAATGCAATCAAAAGATGTTTTTATTACCTACTTTGTACGGAGCCCTCGGTGCGCGAGTCCAACTGGCACTTGACCGGCTTCTTTTTTTGCTGTAATGCCAATAAACACATTTTTTTCTTCCTTTCTTCCAATCATATTTGTAGGACTAGCTTCTGCCTGCCGACTTCGTCCGCGTGAAATTTCTTGCTACTTCGACCCACCCCGTCGCATCGCATCGCCTGCCCGCGCATTACTTTGTTTTTGCTTAGCGTTCTTTCTGACTTTTTTCTTTTTGCTCGGCTCCTAAAGGTCATAGTGTAATGTTAAATAGCCTACAGTCTTGCAAAAAGAATTTTTCAATTCCGACTGGTAGTTCCAGAGATTAGCGCGTTCAACCAAACAAACAAACTCTTCAGCCTTATAATATTAAGTATACAGGGTGTGGCGTAAGTAGTGGTCCACCGTTAGGAATTCGATATACCAGATACTTTACTATAACATACTACAATTTTAACCATTTTAGTAGTAATTTTTTTATACAAAAGTCCCTCTTGAATTTGCATGATTATGTGAAAAATTATGGTTAAAACAGAGAAGAACTAACTTTTTCTTCAAAAGCTCTAAATTTACATAAAAACCATAATTTTACACGACAGCTCTAGCAGTAAATAGCAGAAATCAAAATTAAAATATAATGGTTTTTGTTGAAAATACAACCAAATTTGTAACAAAAGGTAGAAATTTCATAAATAAAAAACAAAAAAATAATTTTTGGAACCATTGGGTAAAAATGGTTAAAATTGTAATATGTTATAGTAAATTGTCTGGTATATCAAATCCTTAACGGTGGACCACTACTTACGCCACACCCTGTATATATATAGTATAGATGTAGATCGCGCGTACTATAGGTACCTACAGCTCTGCCTAACTCTCCGGTAAACAGGCGTGATGTTGGGTGATGTTATGTGTAGATCGCACCCCTATTCTCACAACGGCATTCTGATTATTTCATGTCGATACGAATGAGCTTCGAATGGACTACTCACAGACTAGTACTTTTACTGATCTGTGATTGTGGGGACTATGAGTGGCCTACATGCCCCATTGACCTACAGGTGGACTGTGATGGACAAGTAGACAGTTGTCAAATAATAATGTGTTCTTCTTCTCTTCGTTTAATGGCTTTTGCGGAAAAATAATAATGTGTTTTGTCTTTGGTGCCTAGCCCTGACATCAAACAATGGACGAAATTGTCAACATTTTCTAAGATTGAGTACGAGGCTTTTGACTACTTTATGTAAGTGTATTTCATGTCTTTTTTTTAATTTTTTTTTTATTTTTATTTGTAATGTGCGTTTTTATTTGTGCAGAATAAACTAATTTTCTTTCTTTCTTTCTTTCTAGATTAAAACCAGCCTATTATAGTGCCTAATGTAGCTATCCATAGGTTAGATTTTTGTTTTCTCAATTTGATATCGGGATCATCAACATTTTATTCAGAAGAAAGTAATTAAATAAGGCTCTATGACCGGATAAAATAATTTAAATATACTTACACCAAGTTGTTGAGAATCCCTGTTTAACTTTTTAAATCATATTTTAAAACTTCAAAGTGCGCCATCTAACTTTTGGGATTCATCTTGATTAAGTATCGTTGTTCAAGATATTGCCTTAAATGTTTTTTGTTTGGATAAAACATTTTCTTCTTTTTATAGTCAAAATTTTATTATGGAGTAAGTTATACAATTATGTGTACTTGATTATTAGGATACGAAGTAAGCTTACGTTTTGGCCTTGTGGTTTCTGTTTTTAGGATTTCGATCTTTTATCATTAAAATAACGATATAAAACTTTTTAACAAAAAATAACAGACTTCCAAAAAAATAAACAATACTGCGTAAATGACCGCATACTGGTAACAAACATAAAAAATACAACCGAATTGAGAACCTCCTCCTTTTTTGAAGTCGATTAAAAATGCATTTAATGCCATAATTACAAATTAAACTCCGTAATAAAATCCTAATAAAAAAAAACTTCGGTATTTGCTTATGAACAATGTAAAAATCCATTTCCTCTCTTGTAACAAGTCGCTGAAGAGATTTTCAGGAGGATGAAAAAAGCTGTAGCATCCTCCTTATGGTACGTACTTTCAGTTCATGTATAAAGGCCTGAAATATATTGAACACAGGCCTACTCTCTGTGAGAGGGAGCGGGCCATAATTAACAACGCGGGCCATAATCAACAACGCGGGCCAAGTGCGGGTTAGTGGATGTCACATATCTTCGAAATGTTTGGTTCTAGGACATGCTGGTTTCTTCACGATGTTTTTCTTCACCGTTTTGAGATCAGTGGTGATGACATTAAATATACCTAAAAAGTAAAGTTGCCTGGGTTAGAACTCACGAGCTGCAACTCATGCTCATTCAGTAATTTCCCACAAATTTGATTTTCCCCGTCCCATAATGCATTACAGCCGGAAAACTATATACGTAAGTCATAACTGAAGTAATATGCGCTCATATACGCCGCTGTTATTGCACTTTACTGAATTTAATGTAGTGTGAATTGTTCCTCGCGGTTTGAAGTGGGACGCGCGCATGCATACTTGCATAGTGGGTTATTAAGAGGTCACATCTAGGCATGACCATCACGCTTTGACCTGGCTGTGTTAGGCAGAGAAGTGTTAGTTCTCATGTTATGAGTTGTGTGGAGTTTATATTTGCGTGTGATAAACATGGTAGGTACACACAACGACATATCGAGCTAGATACAATTCCAGTATATGCAGACCTCGCATTTTATAGGCTTTTCGTACAATGTAGTTTTATTGTAGATTCGATAGACCAGTGGCAAGAAAACTTACGTTGGTTAATGGAGATAAGCGTTATTGGACACCACCTTTATTTTGTATTTTGGTCTTTCCTGTCTTTTAGTCTAACTCCGAACTTAAAGCAATAATTTTGTCAGAGAAGTTCTAACCCAGAAACATGTACGTGTAGATGATGTATGATGTATTCAAAGAGTCAGCTCAGCAAGAATGTTATAAGCCAGACGGCAATTTCTGTTACAGGCTTAAAAGTCTATTAGTGAAGTGAGCACCCAGGAAATATAATAAAAACATTCGGTGGATATCATCAGTGAACTAGAGCGTATAATCACGTTAAGAGGTACTCTCCTAAGTCCTCAAGTGGACGGCATTCTCCCATCGTCGTGGAAATCAGGTTAAAAGCTTAAAAGCATAATTATTCAGGCTTACTAGAGTTGTTTATTTTTCAAGTTCATTAACCATTTGTGTTACTTTATAGGTGACTAGCAGCGCCCCGCGGGTTCACCCGCATAAGTGTCGACCCCGTGGGAATATCAGGATAAAAACTATCCTATGTCCTTGCAATCTGTCTCTCTGCCGAATTTTATCGAAATTCGTTCAGTGGTTTAGGCGTGAAAAGGTAACATACAGACAGACAGACAGAGTTACTTTTGAATTTATAATATAGTTAGGTATATATAATTTATAGATAGTTTTCTTGGTAAACTATTATTATATATATTATTTTGCAATTGAGTACATTTAAATTGTGATATTAAGTTTGTTTATAATTATATTATTATAATAATAAAAACTAGTTGGAGTGTTGCATTCCTGAGTGCATAGAATTTAGCTTCGCACTAACTTTAGATCTTATGTTTTCCAGTGTGACCTTGTTTGTAAAACCTTGTCCTTATCCGCATTTAGTTGTTGTGAAGGTTTAATTCATGTTTATTTTACTTTACGCTAGATTTTCCATAAAACAAGCCAAGAATTACTTCTTGACCGAGCCCAAACTGGGGTCTTTTATAGCCTCTGTTGCCTTGTAAATAGCCGAAATATCACTTTATTTACATAATAAACTTACATCTAGACTAAATACCTAAACATAAAATCCTTTTTCAAAAAGGTACCGAAATATCAAAGCGTGGGTGGCTTTAGAAAGACAGAATGGTCATGATAAATGTCTAGGCTGTATAGTGTACACAGATACTTAGCTATAAGTCCACATTTAGCGGTGTAGGATGGTGAACCGGTCTTAGTCAAGGACGAGGCGACTCACGAAAGGCGCTGAGATCCTGCTCTAGACAAAACGATACTGCCGAGTTGTCAACAGACACCGGACTATTACTTAGTAACAACGTAACTTTATTCATAGTTACTACAACATTATCTAGGCTCGCAGGAGGCATACCTCGCGCGGTCAAAGCACACCTTCATAATAATGTATTATGTGGTTAACCAACTAAACCTAAGATTGCTTATGCGCTGTTGTGTAACCGCATTTAAGCTCACTATCGCTACGCAAACAGAGCTTTGCATTTGAGGTATAAAAATCCTCGTGGACTATTCAATTTTCCCGCGCAAGCAGAATACATTCTTAAAGCCACTCGACTATTGTCCTTTTGTCTGGCGTTGAACGGCGCGGCTCGACTCGTGTCAACGTAATCGACAGTGAAATTGTACAAGCCACAGCTCCGGATGCTTTCGATGTCACTTATTTCTACTCCCGGCACGCCTGACTTCTAATAAATACAGGTGTCCCCGCTGTGCCGTCAAATGTTTTGTCATCGTACGAACGCGCTTCTTAAGTATTTATGTGGCAAAATACAATCCGAACATGCCGAACGTGTTTATCGAGTTCCTTGTAATTGTTTACAAGGAACCTTGGCACAAAATACAATAAAAGAACACGAACGAAGGACGTAATTGCTGACACTCTCCGCATTTAAACAAAAGGTTTAGAAGATCTGTCGGGAATCCGTAAAAATTTAACCCTCGGTGAGCGGCGCGGCGCCTCACTGGCGATGTTCATTTCACAAAGTTTAACAGTTATAAGCCGAGTAATTGTCTTCGGAAAATAATCTGCCTGTAAAGTTTCACTGAGTTAAATCGTGTAAAAGACTTTAACACTCCCAAATCGTGACGAATTTTATAGATTGGGACACTACATTTTATATCCGAACACCCCTTAAGTGTACGGATATAAAATCGATACCTATATACAATTATATGATAGTTAATAATTAGTAGAACGTACCTACATAGAAAAATGTATAGACCTCTTCCGCCACATTAGGTTCTAAGAAAAAAAAATATCTTTGGTAAAGGACTTTATTAAAGAGAAATCCTGTGTTTACAATTTACTGTTATCTATATTATTATTATAGTGATAGCCGTTCGCCAGGAATAACCTGTAAGAATGCATCAGTTAGTGCGTCAGTGTAGTGCCATTACGTATTATAATAACCAGGAATGCAGGCATTCATTAGTTCACAAAAAACGAAAATTTCGTAAGCAATGAAAATTGCAATTGAAGGCTGTGGGTGTCGACCTCAGACGAGCTACTTTTCTCACGGACAACTGTACGTGTCGCTTGCTATCGCGTCACCAGTTCTGACTCTCTTCATATTTTAGCTGCTGACTACAAGCGTAGTAATAGGAAAGATTTATAAAAACTGTTGCTGTTATTTAAGTATAGGTCCATCCACGCACAACCTATCATGGATTCAGTAAGTATATGATGGAATAACGACGCACAACATGTTACCATGGATTCAATAAGTATAATTATGACTCCGAACCTCACTGCCGGTTATCAAAAAAAATCTGCTTTTTCATAGACAAGTGCAATACCTACGCAGTTAAAATGTACTGAATAGCATTTTTTTTTAATAACCGCCAAATTTTTTCTGCCCTATTGGTGGTTTCAGTTTGCGCGTCGATATCCCTGGCTGTATTGTGGTGTCTTACGATTTCCACGCGGACGAAATCACGGGCAGAAGCTAGTGTAAAAGAAAAGAACAAATGTAGTTTTATTGTAACGTTGACGTAGAAAAGAAAGAACGATGATGTATTCCATTCATACGCTGCGAGCCTATTATTCTCTCTAGTAAATATGTTTCTCTTTTATCCAAGGAATGTCTTGGAGGATGTTCAAACGACGCATGCATAATTCAGAGTACATTAGGGTTTCATCTCTCAGATTTCAATGAATACCTGCGTGAAAAACGGATGTAAAAGCGGGTCGACGCAACCTATTTATGTACCTCCCATATGTGGGAGGTACAGTAGCTCAAGCCAAGGCCTCACAAAAGTCGAAACTATGTTTGTTTAACCCTCAGAATGGGAAATGAAACACACCTACGCAGTCTCCACTCGCAGCGTTTTCATTCAAAGGGAGAATACTTTAGAAATCCAATTACGTGTTCGTCTATCTGTATAATTTATGTCGGGTGGTCTTTTGGGTGATTAAACATTTTTCCGAGCAATTTAGATTCTGTGTCGGCAATTTAAGCACCTGTGTGTATCAGCGAATTTATGGAAGCTCCGCTGAATGGATACCTGGGACATCAATGAATAGGTAGGTACGTAAGTGAGAAGGTATTTTTGTTTTATCTTCTGATAATGTTCACTCCAAGAAGTCGGTCGTTTATTTTGGTTTTAGCATTGGAAAAGGATTGTAAAGTGAAGACGGAAGACGTCAATGGAAGTATTTCGGCTGAAAAGATGATAATGATAAAAGAGATAATAAACACTTTCTAGCACACAAAGTATTATTCAGAATCAATTAATGAGTTTGTAAATCGATATAAAAGTGACGGTACCTACGTACAAACAAAAGTTCCTATTATGCGAGGCTGGATGATAAATATTTATTAAAATTCTTACGAAAGTAACATATCGCCGAGTTCGAAGTATTTTTAATTAAAACCTTAACGAGGAGAACATCGTCTATTAGGAAGCCAAGTTGGACTGAACAAATGATGGCTTATGAGAATTTGTGAAAGTAATTAAATGAAAATAATATAATCTGCCTAATAACCTCGTACGTAAATTAAATTATTGAATACCGCTATACATTTTCCTTTGTACGGTATGCTGGAAATAAAAAGGCAAAATGAGATGAATGCATGCTCAGAAACACGTCTGTGACATTACATATAGGTTTTGGTCCCACAGTTAGTGGAGCGGGTGAGCGGAACGTTTCGGCTATACGCTTGCCAGGCAAATCAAATGCATATAGGATATCTCATATGACCAAGAATTAGTTAAGATGATTGACGTTATTTTTGATAGTAAAAGCCAATACTGAGCCTTATAGCCTCATTTTGTTAAATAGTTTTGGGATATCAAGCAGATAAATCAGGATCACAGATACCTACAAGAAAACATGAATATACAAAGACACATGGCATGCAAAATGTTCAGATAACTCTTTTTAATTGGTTAGGCTACAGGCCTTTCACAGTTATTTTACCTCTGACAGCTGAAACTCAACAGAAACATTATTACAATAACAATAAATATCACTATAATTTTGGCAGACTTGACAGTTGCAGCAACCTGACAGCAATCTTATTGCCACGACATTAAAGACTACTATAATACTGACAGTGATGTAAAATTAGAGGTAAAATATCTATATGGACTGTACGAGCTTTTTTTATATGCGACTAGCAGCGCCCCGCGGTTTCACCCGCGTAAGTTTTGATCTCGTGGGAATATCGGGATAAAAACTATCCTATGTCCTTTCCCGGGACTCAAACTACCTCTATACTATATATTTCTTCTAAATCGGGAGGTACCATAATACAGACAGACACACTTTCGCATTTATAATATTAGTATGGATTTCTAATTATAAGCTGAATACACAACTCCGCTTTCTACGTGACCATCTCCTCAATCTAGTAATAATGCATGAGAGGTTGAAATCGATAGTTCATTGCTACGCCATACAAACCTTGATGAACGCCTGCATCTCGTGAGGAAAAAAACTGCAGGTCTGTTGTTTTCCTTATGCAGACTATAGACTGCAATTTTGTGGAGTTGCAGTTAATATTGTTATGCAAACTAATTTTGTGCGAGTAAATTCCGCGTTCCATTTCGGAACCTTTTAATCTTTAAAAAATACATATATCAAGGGGAAAATAATACCCTTTATAACTTTTAGATTTTTAAGAACGTTACAATTATTTTGCTTTTGCTACTGAACCATTCATTATTATTCGGTAAGCAATACAACTTATCATCATAGACTAGTACCTCGCTATTGCATCTAGTTTCAACATAACATTCCTTGGTTTGCATGGTTTAAATTAGAGGCGTTTGCGCCATTGCATTGCATTGTAAGTAAGTATATTAGTTGCAGATTTTTTTCGTTTACAAAATTCGAGTCCTCGTCCCATTTATGGCACGGCTCTATATCATTTACTAATTTTATTTTCAGTGGTTAATGCTTGATCAGTCAGTCGCTCACGGAACTGCTGATTATCCAAGAAAACGAAGATGCCGTTAAAGCATAACATCCGAGGGTTATGACTGGACAAGCAAACTAACCAACTCTTTCTAGGCTACATGTTCAACGCACCTATTACCAATCTTCGACGCAGCCTCATGATAGTCCGACGCCGTTACATCTGAACGGTACGATTGCAGAATTGCTCAGTAACAAGCTGACTCATCGCTGACTAAGCGAGCAGCCAACTACGAACGATTCGACCAGTCCACTTACTAGTGTTCCAACAAATGTCAACAATACACCAGTGTTTTACGCGCAAGTAACTTCGATTCGCAACTAAGCGTTAACGGTAAACGCGAGAGGAAACAATGTTGCGGATTCCATTTCACAGCCGATTGCTTTATTTTCACGGTCATCATAAATGCGATTCTATCGGAAGGTCGTGAAATGTTGCAAAGACTCTGGATTTGCCCCTATGCAGTGCTTACGCGTTTAACCACTATGTTTCTGAGTGTACGTAGATAGACACTGTGTCCGTAGCCGTCGGCCCACTGTGTCGTAGCGTGTCGTGTTGCCCTGATTTCGTATTGCGTGCCATAAATAACAAACATATTATTATTGACTCTAATAAAGCTGAAATCCAACAGCGCAAAGTTCACCGAAACTCAAAATATGAACAATATGAACGTGATCGGATTCTACAAGGTTTTTGTTGACAAACGAAGTGCATTGTTTGATCATTATGATGCCCGGAATGGATCCCCTTTCTCGTTAAGACGATAGGTACTTGTGTTTAATGGAGCTGACACTATTGGCTATACAACGTGTCATGATCAGGGGAACACGTGCGGTTGAACATGCGTAGTTAGTCGCACTTCTCATTGCTGGAGATCGTGACCCGGAACTCAAGGTGGTGTGTTGGCAGTCTTCGGCGGTAAATTGTGCGAATGTTCTACGTTTCGATTACTCCTGACGTGTCGACGGGGCGGAGTTATTCGTTACATTACTAAACCCAAGCTGTGTGCTTCAAGGAATGAACGTGTTTAATTAGAATAGCACCACAATTCAACCAATGCGGTTTTAAGGTTTATTTGTATCACAAGTGAGGTTATTCTGGACATTTTCTAAGATCGACTTGTGAATACGCGATGATTTACAGAAGTAACAAGTCGAACTCCACTTTCGAATTGTGTGAGCTCACTTGAGTGAGTTACGGACGCCACAGAATAGGACTCCAATACCTATTGCTTGTAGGTATCGAAATTCAGTACAAAGGAGAAAAGTCAATATTTGTTTTAGGTGGCAATAGCGGTGCCTTCACACTTAAGTGAAAAGCAGGTTTAAGTGATATTTACTCTTTGGGAGAGAAAAGTTTGCTCAGTGATTCTCAGTTGAGTACTGGCGACCTCCCCTTTTCCCGAGTCACCTCGAGCCATCATTTATGAAGAAAGATTATTTTAAGTAAGGACGCCAGCACATCAACCTACCACAATCTGTCAGATTTTCCCAATCAACTTTGAACCTTATGCTTTAGCGATAAAGTTGAAAATCTATTAAAGAAATCTGACAGATTGTGGTAGGTTGATGTGCTGGCGTCCGTACCACAGCTTTTTTACAAAAGTTTTTTGTTAGTAAACAGACTGTGATATTACCTAATCTGCATTCGCGATTTATTTGCCAAAAATGTAAACAAATATGAGTTTATGGAGAAATAACTTTAAATCCTACACAATAAAGTTCAGTTTACGCTACAACTTCAAAAATGTTTATAACTTTTTCAATAGTGCTACTAGTCTACACTCTGAAATCAACTTAATTACCATTAAAATAAAGTTGATATTTGTTTAACTTGAAATAATATTAATTTGAAATATAAGTTTTAATAGACTTTAGGTATAGCTATTGTAAGCCAATTGAGTTGTTCGTAGTGATGTCTGAAATATCAGACCAATAATCCTAACTCCTTTTTCCATAATTCTTACTAAGGTGGGGTAGGCAATAATGAGCAGTGTTTACTAAAGAACATTTGCGATATCGATTTGAATGTTAGGCTTGGTGGAAACTAGTATTCAGGGTGTTAGGGGAATGTACTTTAGGGGAGGGTAGTACTCATGAAGATGAACAACTTTCCCAACAGGACCGACTCTGAGATATGAAAGTACTACTCGGTACCCCCCATAAAGTATTTCCTTTGTTTAACCTAACACCCTGTATAATAGGGTCACTCACAGCTCACTCATAGGAGCTTACTTTTTTTTTTACTCCGAAATGGGCAAGCTCTTGACCACGATCTCGCCTGATAGAAAGCGACTGATGAGGTCTACGATGGAACGAGCAAATCACAAACCTAACCAACATCTAAACCCAATCAACACACACAAAGCTCGAACTATCAGGTTTCATATTAATAATTATTGTAGAATTTAGTTCAAATCTTGCTTCTCATCTTGTTCCTTTGTTTATCAAGACGCTAAACAATCAAGATAGTGATTGAGTTTGATCCACGTTCAGTCCGTTAACCAACTATTGATTTAACATTAATGTGACATAAACTTTCGGCTGAAATGATGTGACATAAACTTGTATACTTATATCGTGTTATGACGTCATAAATAATTAATGTGACGTGTCATTGTGCTGGCGGTGCAATAATATGGTACCCAGGTTAATGTTGGTAGCAAAAATGCTGGCACGACAGTGTAAACGTGATGGTGCTGCAAATGACGCACCTACTTTGAACTACATATACAGCATAGCCGATGCCGCCATTCGAATGACCAATGGACTGATAATGGAGAGATAAATGGAGTGAAAACGTATTCATGAGACAATTTTTTCTGGAAACATTAATTTGTACCCAAGATTTTAATTAATTAGGTTATTTACCTTATTTACATTTAATTATATTCAGGGTACCTACATTTAGTTATAGGAATAACAACATAATAATAATAATAATCTAAATTAACAATCAGCAGACAAATATTTTAGTATCAAGTTCTCATTGAATATTTCACACCCCCGCAGTCTCGAAAATTTACAAAACTCACAAAACTAGGAGTTCAAAACACGGGAGCAAGTACAGAAAATGAACTTTTGTGGAACCTTATAATTTAGGTTGTTACTCAGGTACCCTTTGCATATAGCGTAGGCGTTTGTCAAATGAACACGCAGCGTAAGCGCAACACTGGCGCAGTGTCTACGCGGCGTCAACCAACGTCAGACGTGAGAGCTTTAAGGCTCCTTCAAACAGGCGCGACACGCGATAAAATCGCGCGCGACACAAAGGCACAGCAAGTCGCACAACGAGCGGTGCCTTTGTGTGGCGCGCGATTCGCGTCGCGCGTCGCGCCTGTTTGCAGGAGCCTTTATGAGACTATTATCACAGACACGACGAAAAGAGAAAATATAATTTATGAAACTCTACTAGGTACTGTTTTGTTTTAGGCTACCTTTCCACCAGAGATGAGCGAGGATACGTAGCGAGGGATGTGTGTAAAACTAACCAATACCAAAGCTAACTTAGTTCAAGCTATAAAAATGAAGCGATATCTTATTGGTTGGTTTCACACACATCCCTCGCTACGCATCCTCGCTCATCTCTGGTGGAAAGGCAGCCTTATGGTCCGTCAAGACGTTATTGCTGCATTACAGTAAACACCAAAACATGTTTTATTTCTGCTACCTCTTTCTCTTTACCATGGGTTCAGTAGGTACATGATTCTGAACAAAAAAAATACTGTTCCATACATTTTGACCGCGTAGGCATTGCACTTTTTTCTATGAAACAGCAGATTTATACACATACAGCAGTATACAAATTTATCACATACGGTTGTAATTTTTTCAGAAACAGACTATTAAGAAGACTACCTACTTGCATTCAAACTCTTAAAATAAACACAATATATATTTTTTAAATCGTTTGCTAGGCTATGTTATTTTGTGTACCAAATAAGACAAGCGAAGAAATACACACTTTTTTCTATGAGCTTCCTCGCCTCGGCCGGCTGTTACGGGTGTTAAGAAAACTGTGCAATATACATATGTATGTGAGTAAAGAAATGTGTCACCAACACTTGTGCTATTTGCGAGAATAACCCTCTTGCGTAATATAGGATGTCACTCGATGGAAATCTACGTTAAAGAAATATTATCATATATCGTAAAAGCACTGTTATTAGTTTTTGACCCCTTAGTATGCTTCGCCATTTCTTCTCTGGGATAGTCAGATAGAAAATGTCGACTGCATCTGGTCCTTTTCTTTTATGGTCTTCTATGAATAGCTGGCTTATAATATACTAACTTCTGCCCGCAGCTTCACCCACGTGAATGTGCTACCGGGACAAAAAACCTATATTATGTCCTTCCCCAGGATGGCATTTATCGCCTTGTCAAAGGATAATGTCCATTCGCGGTCCAAATGTCCACCTCTATATAGACCTATGTTGTCAAATAGGTCATGAAATATACAATAATAAAAAATATAAGGGCAAGGAGTAAATAAAATTACTATTCTCACATTATTTTTTTCATTTGATTACTATTTTATGCTTTTTTAGTATTTAATTACTGATAGATTCCACATAACCGCTAGCAAAAAGAAAACACCAGTAGTATACTTATACTCGCATTATATTTTTTACTTACATAATTGAATTCTCACTTTTTAATGCCCCCTGGTGGAAAATGTTTACTATTTAGAAGACTATTTAGCTACATGGGTCTAGTTGGCGGTGGAAATTCGGACCAAAGTCTCATAAATTTTTGGGCATTGTCCTTTGATCGACATCCGTTCAGTGGTTCAAGTGTGAAAAGGAAAAATACAGACAGTTACTTTCGAATTTGTAATATAAGTATGAATGACGTGTAAAAGTGATTCCAATATTTTATTTACACTTACTAAATAAACAATTTCATTTTAATCATGTCCTTGGTTTAGTGCAGAATTTAAACTGTAATGCAGATTCCCACCCAGAGAAACAAAAATGCTTGAATTCATGCAGTCTCGTATCAGCACGAAGTAATAAGGAAAGTTTATATTTATTGTCCTGGTTGAAGTAAGGTCAGTCCTCAAGGCGGCAGCGAGGTGTGATGCGCCAGACGTAGGTATTCTAAAGTTGCACTAAACCGCAATCTAAGATTAATTCTTCTTTAAGAAATTCATAATCAATATGACCTGCCGACAAATCTCACCATGAAAACTTAAGTGAAGTGAGTTTGAAGTGAATTGTTATCCCATTCGATGCTAGGGATTGACACTATTGAAGGCTTACTTCAAACTCACTTCACTTAAGTTTTCACGGTGAGATGTTTTGCAAAATAGCACTACTGTTAATAGGAATTGACAATCGTGTCAATTGACAATAGTGTCAATTTAGTGCTATTCGATACTCTTCAAGATTTTAACAGAATAGACCGGCTGAAGATCAAAGCAGGGATGCATGAAGAGCTTATATAAAGCAATAGTAACTTAGATAACCTACTAATAAACTACGTTAGCCAATTGACCTTCTAAGAACAAATCCTTTTCTCTCAAGAGGATTAGAGCAGACCGTTACTACTAAATATTGTAAGCCTGGGTACATAAGACAACGCTGTTAGCTAAGCTTTCCGTCATAAGACGATCAATTTTAATAACAACACTGCCCCTAATTGGGACTTAAAGTTTCATAGTGCTGTTGCGCCTTCAAGTTTAAAAATACCTGCGACGGAATTCATATAATTTGCACGAATCGTGGGAAAACTATTGAAGTATGCTGAGCAAGCGATCGGCGTTTTAATATTTAATGGTATCCGGTCCGTTTTTGGGGGAGCTTTTGTCTCGAAAGTATTTTTGATTTACACAAACATGCTCAAGATCAATACATACCACATCGTACACGGCAACGCGTAAAAACTCGACAAACATCGCTCTCTCGAATAACAACGACAGTTACTTGTTCAACACACAGCAATGTTTCATGACAGTCAATTAAACACATGTCATAAAACAACTGGGAACGTAATATGTATTCGTATAATTCACAGAATTAATTGTGACAGACACGTTTCATCGTCATTGCTGAGGTGTGAAACTGCCCGTAATTAAGCGTCTTTATGGTCTTATGTGTTCGGCAAATTCGTAAGAGAGACATCACACATAAGTAATTATTGAGACATGTCTAAAGCACGCAGCAGTTTTCTGTACCTCGTTAATTAGAAGGATTCCACTGCTGACTTCGTACAATTTTCATACAGGTCTGCGTCGAACTTTATGCTGGCACATATTAATTATCCGAGTTAAGATGAGGTATGGGACAAACTTGCTTCACATAGATCACTAACATCGATTGTCACTTGTCACCCGTATCCATATGCTCGCAATTCAGTACCTTGGGGAACTAGTTAGTACCATGTATAACTTTGTTACTAAATTAGCAGCTAAGTTACAGACAATTTACAATTCCAACAATACTGTTCACTTCCTCAATTAAATTGGAGTTGTAGATCAAACAACTGAGCAGTGAGAATTGCACATTGTTTGTACTATCGACTAAGGGATTAGCAGTTCGTTTCAGACTATTCGTTCGTGGCAGGATTATGAGAATTTAGGTATCTACATATATATCACTTAATTAACGGATGAAAGGAACATTTCATAGAAGGCTATACATAAAAATGGTGGTGATAATATCGCCTTCTTTATTCAAGGCTCCTTCAAACAGGCGCGCCACGCGATAAAATCGCGCGACACAAAGGCACCGCAAGTCGCGCAACGGGCGCGTGCCTTTGTGTCGCGCGCGATTAGGTAGAGAGGAGGAGCCTTTAATCAAAATAAAAAAAAAACAAAACAAGATCGTTTTTAAATGACAAGTATTTCTAAAAAAATAAATGGATGATAAGACAAAAATGTCATACAATGTAAATAAAGGTACTAAGATAAGATTATATAAACACGTGAACATTTCCTTGAACATCAGTCAAGGTATGTTCACAATACATTTTTGTCCCTAAACAACACGGCGAAGGTGGTGTGACGATCTAACAACGTTGGCAGGGTCAACATGGCCAGAGATCGCACAAGACGGGGAGTTTAGAAGGAAAAAGATCAGGGCTTTGGAAGCTCTGAGACACAATATAGGCTAACAAAAAAAAAAATACAAGGTTAGTCAAAACTGCAGCATCATGTAATTTGTACAGTCTCAGTTAGGAAATGTTAATTTGAAATCGCATTAAGCACAGGTAAAAGAAAGATCAACGCAAGGTAGAACAAAATGGACGCCTAATTCAAAATAGCATTCCACTAAATCAAAAATGCTAATGTTTTCCATATTTTCAGATGCAGTGGTGAGAAAAGTGGCACCTTGACCGACAGACGGCAGATTGTGAATTCATACGCGGCGCTTGGCCAGCTCAGAATGCATTCATTATTCATGCGAACTTATACTCGGTCACTTTTTTTAAACTATGCATTTTTCATCATGAATAATTCATTGAGCAAATAACTATACCTACCTAGTTTTTATGACCTAAGTAAAAGAGGTTTTAATAAACACATTCCTGTGAGATGCACGCTGTAGGAATTATTAATGAATGCTTCTGATAATGCAGTCGGTACTCGTAGTTAATTTCTAAGCTAGTACAATTTAGATTCATTTTGAGAGGAAAATAAATGCCCTTAAGAGCAATTCTCATAATTTTAAGAACGTTCACACTCTGGGGGCCTAAAAAGGTCACTGGCAGAATCATAAAAGGATAACATTATGAAACATAATATTGCGAAGACAGTCCGTGTTTTTCTTTTTTTCGCTGCACTACATAGGTTTAATCAAAGAGATTGGGATTGGATTTTGATTGGATTTATTGGTATTTTAACACAGGTAAAAAAAAAATTACTGAAAAATCTTTCACCAATGGGATTTGATCCGTTTAACTTAAAGGCTCGTACACACAGGCGCGACGCGACACGCGACACAAAGGCACCGCTAGTCGTACAACGAGCGGTGCCTTTGTGTCGCGCGCGTTTCGCGTCGCGCGTCGCGCCTGTTTGCAGGAGCCTTAACGGTTAACTGTACATTTTGATTCATAATGTTATCCTTTTATGATTCTGCCAAAGTGGCCTTTTAGGCCCCCTGTTCTCAGTCACAATCTGTCAAAAATTCCTCTTATTTCCCTACATTTTTGTAAAATTTTTGACATTGAATGTCGCTGAGATGAGATTTTGACTTAACTACGAGAATTGGCCTGCCTATACTTGAAATACGTGCTTAGGTAGTACTATGAAAATGGATTAAAAATGAATAAATAATCCTTTTTTAATAAAATTGTGTCCGTAGATAAAAATTGTGTGGTCCAAAGCAAAACTTATACAGAGTTGATATGACAGAGGGGCATTAAATTACACTACGTATACTATACGTGTATAGTATTAATTCGATACAGTACAAAAATAGAAAGCGCCAAAAATGAGATTTTTTTTTTTTCAAACAAACTAAATAGCTTAAAGTCAGAGTGAAACGCAACCACCCTTTATAAATAAATTTGACTGACCTTAGTTAGATGCCTAGGTAACAAAGTCGCGCAGGAGCGCGTGTGCGTGTGTGTTATCTCTCTTGGCGGGGGCGCGGGGGGCGGGCGGTTTAGACCGCTCGCGCCGTCCGCGCCCGGCTGGTTGTTAAGTACGCGCACACACAAAAACACAAAATTTTTAAATTCTCGATGTGTCCTCGATTCATATTAATGCACAAATTATACCGACGGAGAATATTGTTATTTATTAAATCACTGTCCGTCGCTAAGCACTTTAATTCCCGTAATCTTTGTACTGCCAATTGTATGGTGCCGGCGCGCGGCGTTCCTAGGGCTATTGCGCCGGTCACCATACCTTTCTCGGTATGTTCGCAGAGCTAAATCTGCGTTTCCACGGCATTCACCGTAAATTAAAATCATGTAAGTGTATTCTGACGCCGTGTAAGTTACACGAGGCATTGCTGAACACTTTAATGATTACACACACACACAACCAACGTTTAATTACGTATCCTATCACAATAAAAACAGTCAAACACAAAAAAACACTAACACTAAATAATAATATTCCCAAGTTAAACTTATTTAGTGTCTATCACAATAACAAAACAAAATCACAATTATTGTCAGCGAGTTCGACAAAACATAAAGGCGCGGCGGCGGGGGGCTCCCGTATTACGTAACGTACGTCCCGAGTGGATGACGCTTGCGCACTGTCCACTGAAAGAAAGTTTTTTAGCAAATTCCCAAGGATCTAGAATGCAATAGCAACATACTGACCTATTTCTATTCCTTTTACGCGCGGGAAAAAGGCGCGGGGGTTTTGCTATGATTGTCACTCTCATAGTGAAAGTGCAAGTGTGTGTGTATTTATTGCTTCGTGAAATATTTGGTTGTACTTGTGCGGCAACAATGTATCTTATACTCAGATTATCGTTTTAAGGTGCATGACCTATGCGTATGAGATAATCAGCTGTTAGGAAATATACATCGTGTTCAAACGTAGCAAAAACTTCAAAAATCATTTGTGACTAAACTACTGCTCCTATTTAATTGATTTTTGGTACAGAGCTTGAAAATGGTATCTAGTATAGGCAGTTTAAAGAAAAGCCCCTCTGTCGTATCAACTTTGTATATGGCATTCATTTCCACTCACGGTTCCCCTTTGAAGGAATCAGAGAAGTGTTGGATCGCTGCGCCGTCCCCCGAGAGAGATCGTGTTATCCACCTTTTATGGCTTTATCCCTCCCTCACTGTGCTACTATAATAGTTTAATGTTTCATGCTGCAACATTAAATCCCTGTTTTTGAGGTGGACTTCATAATTTTCAGTTTATTTTACCAGCTTTTTACTGATAAAATGTTTTGACTTAGTTTTTGATGAAATTATTTAGTCACCAGTTTTTGGTCATAATAATTGTATTAACTCACATCGCGCTACATGAACGGTCTAAATAGGGTCTCCCAGGCGTCTACTCTGGGTCTACGAGGGGTCTAGATGATTCTGCGAGGGGTCTACGACGCGGCGTTATCGCTATGTCTGCGCTGGAAACTATAGTTTTCTTTTATATGTTTCTTAGTACATACAAGCATACTATAAATTAGAAGATTATATCCAAGATAAGAACGCTTGGAAACATCTTGGTACTGCTCCATAGGACAATCTAGAGTCTAAACAAAATCAAACTGGTTGCTAATTTAATTGTAAATTTATTCTTTTTTTTTGACATTGATTTACATTCTGACTACTTTAACTCACACCCTGACTTATTATCTACTTGTATTTTTTTTTATTTAAATAAAAATCGTTTACTTTTACCATGTTTGTAAATATGTGAACACCATGTATCTATCAGATAATTAATTTACATGTCATGGTTTCATTTTTAATTATTTTACCTATTGTGGTATAGTAATTTTATTTAGGTGCATCGTCTTCACATTTTTTTTTGTTTAGCCTGCGCTGTCCCACTGCTGGGCAAGGGCCTCCCTCCACTCCTTCCATCTTCCGCGAGCCCGCGCGTCCTCCTTCCAGTTTTGATGGAACCTATCCAGCTCGTCCCGCCATCTCCTACGTGGTCTGCCGCGACCCCGCCTCACTGTCTCAGGGCACCAATTCTGCGCTATTTGGGCCCACAGTTTGTCCGGCATGCGGCAGACATGTCCCGCCCAGTCCCATTCAAGTTGAGCAGCCTTTTGAGCCACGTCAGATATCTTTGTTTTGGAGCGCAGTATTGTGTTTCACATATTATTATTGTATAATTAATTTATTGCAAAATCTTATAAAACATTTTAAATGAGTAACGGTGGAGTTTCTCCATACGAAAACTACCTTTTGGAATGGGCGACTAGAATCAATTGTATTTTGTTGTAATTTTTGACGTTTAAAAGTGCCTTTTATGTGCCTATTTGAAATAAATGCTTTGAGTTTGACATACATGCATAAATTCACACCTTTTTCACATGGGGGTAGGCGGAAACTGCAGAACGATACCTACAACGATCCTTACATACCCATTTTCTTTCTTAATAGGTACTATCTTAAAAGAATACAGCTTGTATTTGAGTAGTTTAATGTGCTCTAGAAAGATACCATCAAACGTTACTTCATTGTTATATACCTACCTGTTATTCCATTCACCCTAAATTCAAAAGTTTAGGAATTATACACAGCACGGAATAGTATAGTTTTGTAGATTTATTTATAACTACAACTGCGGTTGTAAGTGTTTAGGTACATTTTATTCAAGGCACGTACCTATGGCATGACTCAGCGGATATTAAACTACAGGAGTTCCTACTGCCGTCTGGAACCATACAAGAGACATGGAAAAAAAATTCTAATTCAAACACGAATTCGATAGTTCCTTTTTTTTTAAAGGCCGTAACGTGTTTTTCAATTTGGCACTATCTGTTAGAAAATGGATAGTTGGAGGAAAAAATAATGTTAAATATTTTTTTTTTGTAGAAGTGGTAAACAAGCTGCTGAAATTGTATTGCTATTGTGGAGGTAAGAGCGATTTAGCTCGTTGTAAAGTAAAACAATATAATGTCTGACGGTTTAAATTGAGAGAAACCGAGACAACAATTTTTGCAATTTTGTAATCTGGAAAAATAAATACATACTGCATCTCTAAACTCCATTTGTTTAGGTAATTAAATAAAGGTAAACAAAAAAATCACGTGACTTAGTTAATCGACTGAACGTAATACCAATCACTTCAGTTGTCATGCTACGTCACAGCTGTACTCTTCAATTTAGCAATATTATTAACGAATTATAACGTTGCTAAATTGAAAAGTACAACTGTGAAGTAACATGACAACTGAAAAGACTTGTATTACGTTTAGTCGGTTAACCACGTCACGTGGTTTTTTTGTTTACCTTTATTTAATTACCTAATCAAATGGAGTATAGGTACATCGCCTCCATAATATCTTCCAATTCGAAGTCGCATTTCTGCTTTGGAGTTTTACAGAGGTAATATGTCTTGCATATACATTATTATGTCTGTATCTGTGAATAAACACTATTTAATTTTGTAGTTTTTTTATAAGTACGTTTAGGCTGCGTTATTAGCTAGTTAGGTACGCACAGAAATACTTAAATGTAGGCAAACCAAATAAATTGATATGATTGCCTACAAATAAATTATAATTTTTATCAGCCAGCACATTAAACCGTCAAAGTTAATTAATGTAGTGGTGGAGACGGTTAATGTATCGGATTTCTTCTGAAAAATTGGTAATTATGAATTAATTAATGTACCATCCGCAATGTCAAAGCGAGCAGCAGCAAGCAAGCTGTTAATACTGGTTTTAAAGGTAATAATAAGCACTAATAGAAACCAAATTATTCTTAACATTGACTAAAGCTGATAAATAACAAATTAAATTTTTTGGAAACAAATACCCGAGCATTTTTAAATGTCGGTGCAGCCTAAGGAGGTGTAGAGATTAAATTGCTAGGTAATCCAAAAATAGGCTTAATCCAAGCTCTTTTTGAAAGTAAAACACGTAAAGATAATAATTTCGAGAACCACCTGCATATATCTAAGAAGGGGTTTTTGGAAATTCAACCTTTAAGGGGGTGAAAAGGGCGGATTTTGATTGTATGAAAAATCTTATTTCTTGAGTTAATAATCTTGAAACTTGGCACGAACACGTATCTAAGTAAATTATGAAGTTTGTTATTTTTCGTTTTTCCAAATTACGTCCCGAGGGTGTAAAATCATACGAAGGTAGAATTTTAAAAGATCGATTAGGATATTTCAATAATTTTATAGAATAATACCCCTAAGGGGTCCCGTCCCTTCACCCCTAAGGGGGGTGAAGAGACATACTACAACCTCCGAATTTAATAACGTGAAGACCAAATTTAAGACATGCATGGAATATTTTTTACAGCATTTTTGTCCTTCTGTCTGGTGCGACTGATGTTCACTCAAAGTCACAATGTTATCAGTAACACAATAAATCCGAACCTCTTGTTATGCAGGACGCCAGGACCAGAATATTCCGTTGCCCCTTCAAAAACATGGTCCTTATTGTACTTGCTCGATTTACATTCAGCGCGTCAACTTAACAAACGTCGGAGTTGATAGGTTCCCATTGCTTAAATAAATCTTTAAATTATTCAATGCGATTAGGCTGATCGATTTTCGACACTTTTTGGTACCGAAAGACGGGATATCTCGTGACGGACGCGCAATATTTTTTAGGTATGTTGGAGTAATTTACTTTTAGTTATTTCTGTACATACTAAAAATAAAACTGAAGAGATTTTATGTTTGTTTGAAAGCGCTTATCTCTGAAACAACCAGTCGGATTTGAAAATTATTTTTAAATTATTAAATTAAAATAGAAGTACCTATATACAGGGTGTGGCGTAAGTAGTGGTCCACCGTTAAGGGTTTGATATACCAGACAATTTACTATAGCATATTACAATTTTAACCATTTTTACCCAATGGTTCCAAAAATTTTTTTTTTTTGTTTTTTATTTATGAAATTTCTACCTTTTGTTACAAATTTGGTTGTAGTTTCAACAAAAACCATTATATTTTCATTTTGATTTCTGCTATTTACTGCTGAAATACTAGAGCTGTCGAGTAAAGTTATGGTTTTTATGTAAATTTAGAGCTTTTGAAGACAAAGTTAGTTCTTCTCTGTTTTAACCATAATTTTTCACATAATCATGCAAATTCAAGAGGGATTTTTGTATAAAAAAATTACTACTAAAATGGTTAAAATTGTAGTATGTTATAGTAAATTATCTGGTATATCGAATTCCTAACGGTGGACCACTACTTACGCCACACCCTGTATATACATATATATATATGTATTTTTTATTATTTTTCCCAATTCTCGATGAAGGCTTAGAAGAAGAGGCTTCTATGAAGTCGAGTAAAAATAATATCAAGTCAGAAAGAAAGCGAAACAAAAACGAAGTAGTAGCGCGGGCAGGCGATGCGATGCGACGTAGTGGAAATGAGAAGAAAAATTTTTTACGTGGACGAAGTTGCGGGCAGAAGCTAGTGTTTTTATTATTATGCCGGTTATTTTATCATTATTTTTAATTGCAGCAAATTCAGCAAGCACTCAACTCATTTTGTTCCTTTATTCAAGTTTTATCAATGGGTACTTAAAACTTAAATCAAAGCGTATGCAATGTTGGTACCGACTTACCTACTGATAGGTAGCAATTACTAGTATATCGACAAAGCTCGTACCTAGTCGAACCCTTTATCCGCGGGGATTTCGAATATTTTCATACAAACATCAAAAGCACCCCCAAAAGAAGAGGTTGTTTTTTTCATAGCAGTTGTAAGCGATCTCTATACCCTATTTATCTATCCATTAAAATAGGTTTGAGGTTTATTACAGCCGTTCAAACGTAACAAACCAACCACGAATTTATATTATTTTTATGGAAGTATGGATTCGACTATGGTACCTCTTCCAATTGCTAATAAAAGACAGTTTCATTTTTATCAAAGGTTGCTTGACGAAAACCTCTTTTTCGTAACATTGTGAGATAGGGTCCTTGCGGCTACAATTAGGTGTCTATAGTAATCGAAAGTTCGGAACTTACATACAGTGAATGAAGTAGAGCAGAACGATACGTGCTACCATCCTTATATACTGAAGTTAAGTAGAAATACGTGGGATTCCAAGCGTTTAATAATTCCGCAAAGGAAAAAAAAATGTATGTTAATGTTGGCTGAAACACTTTGAAGATATTACGATAACTGCCTTATTATTCAACATGCAGCGCCCCGCGAGAAGATAAGTCGCGATCCTGTGGGAATATCAAGATAAAACAGTATTCTGTATCCTAATCCAGGCCATGGTGTACCCATGTGCTAAATTATATCCAAATCTGTTTAGCTGTTTTAGCGTGGAAGCATAACAAACAATTGTACAGACGCCAGCACATCAAGCTACCCGAAACTGTCAAATTTTCCCAATCAACTTTGAACCTTGTGCTTCAGCGATAAAGTTGAAAATCTATTAAAGAAATTTGACAGATTGTAGTAGGTTGACGTGCTGGCGTCTGTACATATAAAAAATCAAATCTTACCTATCTATGTTTATAATTTTAATATAAATGATTGCATGTTCTTTAATTATATTTGACTTTTTATTATTGCTTAGGTCGGTTATATCAACTTTATAAGAACAAAAAGAATTAAACTTAACTCATCATCATCGGAATCTGAAAAGTGATTTAATATAAATCCAAGTGCGTTTGGCATTTGGGAAACGAAATCGGAAAATTTAAATCCAATAATTAATCACAGCAAACTTGCCGGATTGCCATATTAACAAATAAATTATAACAACAAACGACACATTAATTACACTTTTCCCATTAAAATGATGTCACACTTATTCCGTGTGATAATTACATTTTTAATTGAAACGTCGGCGCAATCAGCCCGCATATGGACAGAGCCAGAGCACTACCCGATTATATTGCATAGATTCGGTTTACCGAGATTTATCTTTTTTTTGTGTTTATGTAATACCTACTTACAATCGAGTAATTTTTTTGAAAAATTATTTCAATATTTGAACAAAGTTTCTTATATCACGTCATACTCTGCACACTTGGCGATGAGAGAGATCGAAAAGAGTATCACATTTTGACCGTCAAGACACTTTTGCTATATTACTTGTTTGTTTTCCATTAAGTTATTCTCAAACGATGTGAAATTTTTTCACTGTGCCTGTTTTTTTTTTCTACCTGCGAAAGTCACGAAAAGTTAGGACAATGGGTTGGAATTGTTTGTAAACACGTCACCCTATGTGACGTATTTTCAAACAATTGTTATGAATGACATGAGTGTATGGGTTCGCTCGTTCGCTTTCATTTGAAAACTCATATTATCTTTTCGTATCTCATTTGCGACTTTAGTCGGAAAAAAGTAAAACATCACGCGTTAATGATATCAACATGAAAATGTTTCAAACTTTTTCCATGTTCAACATTCACAAAGAACTCGGTGGAAAGAAAGAAAATGCTCTAGCTACAGTGCCGAGCTTTTGTACATCATACTATATTTGCTTACAGCTTGAACAGATTGGGGTAGAAGTAAGCCACGTTAATACGTAACTAACTCAATGATAGTCAGCTACCAAACTGCTTGCCCAAAGATCATCCCGCGCAGTACACCAGGCAAACAGCCCTGGTGGGGCGCTGAGCTGGAGCGCAAGCGCGGCAAGGTAAGAAAAGCTCTGAATAGAGCCATGAATACATGTGCGGATGAGGACTGGGATAACTATTACGCAGCTAAATCCAGTTACTAAATGCATCAGATTCAGGAGTACCACGGGATGCAAATTCTGTGGTATTGAATCTTGTCAGCAAGCTAACAGGTTAACGAAAGTACCTACTAGCGCAACTGATACACCTGGGCCCACTTCCCTCCGGAAACCTGACAACACACTAACATCCTCGCCAGAAGAAACGAGACGCATCCTTATTGAAACTCACTTCCCGGGATGAATCTTCGCACAGGTAATGGACTGGCAGGATGTAATTCAAACACCGTCAGACAATGATTGGCTCTACGCTGTCAGTGGCGTGCATTGCATAAAGGCATATAAGCAGTGCCTAACTCGATAAATCACCATAAGCCAGTCAATTACATTTTAGTGTGTGGAGCCCCACAATTAAGAAACTCAGTAATATATCATACCCAACAAAACTCATACAAACACGCGCGGCAGTAGGCAGTCGCCAGACGGTCTACTCGACTCCTGTACTATGTGCACATTATCATTGGTCTTTATTTGGTTGTCCCTGTAGCAAGATCGATAATTTCCTACATCACCGCGGTGCATCACTGAAAGTATGTGGACAGCTTATTCAAGCAGTTTTTGCTATGGAACCTAGAACTGTCGCAACCAGGCAGTCTGCAGTTTTTACAGTAATTTTACCAAATGTCCTCTAACAGCAAGTTGCGGTAAAAATGTGCTACTGCAGTCGATTGCATGATTAAGGGTCACACTACGACGATCATATACGACACAGAAAGTGCCGGTTAATATTTGGGATTCGTGTCGATGTGTCGTGCAGTGGCGTACCTAGTTCGAATTCAAATCGTACTCGAAATAATATTAAACTTTGGTAGTTTAGAGGAGAATGGGCAAGACCGTACCCAGAAACAAAATTAATTGTAGCATTATGATGATTTATGTTGCTCTCATAGAGTAGTTTAATTAATCCTAAGACAACATGTCTGAATTCATTTGGAGAAAAAGATATGTGAGGAAATTAAATTGTTTAATAAAGGTTTAATTTAACCCATCCTCTCAAAACTTAATTACCGGCTAATGATGGACGCTTTTTGAAATTAATGAATATATAGAATGTTATTTACCTGAAATAAAAATTTGCGCTTTTAATTAAGCACTTTTTAAAAATAATTGAGCCTCTTTTTAACTATCTGTAATTTTTTGAGGTGCACAAAAGAAAGCATGAATTTTATCGAACCTTTAACACGTATAGTATGCGATAATGCGAAAGGTGAAACAAAACTAGACTCATCAGACGGTAACTTCATTATAGATTAGTAAAATGTATGCGTAACTACCCTCAATTAACAACTATGCATTATCTGCGAGTTCATTATTATATTGATTAGACAGAGACAGAATTATAACGCCAAGTAGATTGATAATTCATCGAGTTATTAACTACTTAACTGGCTTAGTTGGTAAGAGCTCGCGGTAAGGGATATCCAATGATTCGATGGTTCGAATCTCGTCCGGGCATAAACACTTTTTGTATTATTCGTATGTATAATATGTTTGAATTGCAAAGTTGCACTTTTTGTATTATTCGTATGTATAATATGTTTGAATTGCAAAGTTGTAGCAAAGTTAATTTTAATACAACTGGGGTACCCAATTGATGCAGCCCACTGTACATTAATTTAAAAATGGTCCATCATCAGCAGTTCAATAAGTTTTTAGAGAATAAGTTAATAATTATGTCCCTTTATTAAATCAATCTTACTTCCTCACATCGCCTCTTCGCATTAAAAGTGTACAATCTCAAAAAAAAATACGAAATTGAGTTAAGTATACAGAAATGTCTAGTATCGCGTGTCTAGTGTCTAGATCTTTTTTCTCAAGTGAAAAAAGAACGATCCCCGCTAGATATCACATTGGTTAGTTTAAAATTTTTGATTGGTGGAAGTTTATTAGTCTTTAAGCCTTTTAAACGTCCTCCTGTAAAATTAGCAAATTCTGAGATTATATACTTTTAATGCGAGAAGACGACATATCTTTTTTCTCCAAGTGATTTTAGACATGCTTTCCTAGGATTAAACTACTCCCTGAGGGCATAAAATATAGACAAAGTTCATAATGCTACAGTCACTTTTTGGGTACGGGGCCCATACAACATTACCCATTGTCCTTTCTTGTTAAATTTATTTTTGCACATGATTGTAGAATAGTATATTTCATTACAAGTGCGGAAAGGTTGTCATTGCAAAGAGTTCCGACAAATGTCTACCCGAGCCGAGGCGCAGCCGAAGGCGAGGGTTGACAGTCGGAACAAGTTGCAATGACGGTTTCGCACGTGTACTGAACGACTATTTTTAATACAGTTGCGAAAAAATGAAGCAATTTAATAAAATAAGAAAAACAATAAACTCAACTAAGCAATGGCGCCAACCGTAGAATATAAGCAGAGATTTTTTTTTCTTCACCCATTCTGGTAGGCAAAGGGAACTATGCCCATACAGCCAAGTCTTCAGTATAATTTTATTATTAATATGAAATGAAAATGAAATTTAATGAGATGAAATGAAATGAAACCTAACCTAACTCATTCAATCAAATCATTAAATCTGATATTGAAACAAATTAGTAGCTTCTTTTTAGAAATATAGGTATTTGCATGAATCATAAAAACTTCTATGATTTTTTTTAGTAAAAACTTCATGGTTGGTTTTTCTTTTTAATAGACATTATTTTGACAGTTGGGAAAGAGAACGCACGAGTTCGGGAAAGGTAAAAAAAAAAACACTGGCACTCCGGTAGTGCCGACAGAAGTGAAAACTTGAACAATTACGAGTGTATTTTGTGAATCGTCTTATAAACAAAATGTTATATATCCGTGGTTCAGCGCCATCTCGTCGTTGTTGGATGAACTACGTAGTTAGTACGCGAGGCCCTCGTAGTTCTTCCCGATGTGCATAGATGGCGCTGTCTTACGTTTTACGTCTTACGAATTTTCGATCAGGGTCACGTGACCTGACGCCAGTTTAGAAGTTTTTACCCATTCCAAAAAAAGTACACAGCGCCGCTAAAGAAGTTTTCACTTCAAAAAAGCACGAGTATGTAATAGCCCACATCCCGAACGCTTTACGTCCCTGCAATACGCCACTTTTTGAGCAACTGTATTAAAAATATATATATATATTTCATTCCATAGCTGGACGTAATAAGGCCCCCGTGCATAGCAACAACATAGGCATTTACTTGTTGCTCTTATGCTGTACCATAAAGCATTAAGCATTGTCTTACAATAACTTAAAATCATCCTTTAATTAATATCATACTTGTTCTGCCTGTAACACCAACGTGCACCGTACATCATAACTGAAAACTTTAAGAGATATTCGTTGTTGAATTTTACCAAATTTTTACACGTGAATGTGAAAATATCTGCCATACCTGGACGTAATTATGCAGCCGTGCATAGCAACAACATATTTGCTTGTTGCTTTTATGCTGTAGCTAAAAGCATTAAGCATTGCCTTACAGTGACTTAAATACCTAACTATTTCGAATTCAACTCGTGCTTTAATACTAAACTTTGCTACCATCGTGCACAACACATCATAATTTAAGTCAAATCTACAAGAGAAATTCGTTGTTGGTTTTAGCTAATTTTTGCACCTAAATGCCAACCTTGACGTAACTTTGCAACCGTGCATAGCAACAACGTGTTTGATCGTTGCTCATAAAGCATTATAATAATATATTTATCATAAAGCAGGATATTCTATAATAAATTTATCTCACAGCTTGGCTGCGGTTGCATTAGTAGATGTTGTAGGTACTCTGGCCGAATTACACAATGCATTCAATCAACTCGCGGTCCAGAGTTTGTCCGTCCATTCGTCCAAATACTGTGGTGAAGCCGCTGCTAACTTACGTGTGTTCAGATCAGTTTACTAGTTAGTAGCTAGAGGCAAACTGCTAGTGTGCAACATTTTCATCAAAACTTGCACTACTAATTCCTGATAAACATGAATAAAATCCAATAAAATTAAGCTTTGAACATGAGAGCTATTTTTATGAAGTTAACTGGTTCAGTATACCCGGAAATTACATCTATTATGCTAGTAGTGCAGTATTGGAGTGCTTTTTTGTTAGTTTTAAATTATTTTTCTTTTTTATTGTTTGTATTTCCTGTGCGGGTCCCAAATAAAATATTTTTCTTTCTTTCTTTTAGAGCAAACTCTTTTGGTAACACTCACTTTACTCTAGGTATGTAAAAATAACCGTTTACGAAATTAAATCTAGAATATATGTAGGTAGTGTGAAAATAATTTATGTTTTAATTCAGTAAATTTTTAAGGTAGCTTTTCGCTTAGAACTTGAAATGGTGAAATGGCCTCAAAGGGAAAACTTTCTTGTACCTAAATAAACAAAAATAAAACTCTTCCTATAAAGATGCGCTAGCAACTTGAAAGTAAACAAAAAACAAAGAAATTGCAACGCGCATGGAAGACGTAGTTTAATTAGCGGGGAAATAATTTACAATTAGAGGAGGGCTTCCCGCCCGAACACATTAGTTAACATCTTTCCGAACATACAACTTTTGTGCTAACCCTTGTTTGAAACCACACCCTCGGGGAGCCCACGCAACGTGCGCCTATACAACTTACTCACTTAGATAAATACTGGTTACAACTTTAACTATACCCGGTTTAAATCTCCCTCGGGACTTCCACAACTAACAAAAAGCCAGTCGCCATTTTGTCATATCTCCCCTTCACTATACTGTCAACGACTTCGCGGAAAATTCAATAAGTGACCTCTCAAGAATTCTTTTATTGTAAAAACTGCCAACTTTTGAGTGCTTCCGAAATGATAAACCTTATAGACAACAAAGTAACTTTTATCCTACGACGTTTTAACATTAATTATTCAAACCTACAGCAAGGCTTTATTAAATGGATAATACTTGAATGGATCATCGACGTGAATTTATGTGCTCAGCATAATGAATAATTCCTACTGTGTTCATTGAATTGGAAAAAATGCATCCCGTGAGCTAAATAAATAAAATCAGCATTCGCTTGGCAGAGCTTATGCTACATTACCTCACGACGGCTGCAGCGCTTAAATCAAGATTCATATTACCTGAGAAAAGAAAAAAAATTTGTTAGGTAATCGATGAGATATTTGCTTTACAGTTAGGATTTTTACAGGCGATAAAACCTGAGTGTAATTATTTGTCAGAGACGTGGTGTAAGTGAAACGGGCGAGCGTTACTGGCGCCGCGGCCGGTGAGCGAGGGAGCTTCCACAACGTAGCCTCATTTGCCCGCGGGCTCACACAAAGCGCTCTCTGACTCACCAGCCTGGAATTTATTCGTGCCCGAGCGGCTCTTTTTGACCGTGTTTGCAATAAACCTAGTCAAAGTGTCCGGATACAAAAAAAAAATACTTCAAAAGCATCTGTACCTACACAATGATCGGTTGCGGTTCTAAATTCAATTAAGACTTCTTAATGAGTTTGTGGTTTCGATCGAGCGAATCTCATTAATGTTTAGAACTCAAATATTTAGGCAAGTAGAAAGCTAAGTAGGTAAGACGTTTGACAAAACGTCGCCACTTGGGCCGGGAGGGTACTTCTGACGCGTAAACGGATTACAAGGGTCCGCGGACCCCTTGTTAAAATCAAAGTGTTGACTGCGAGGCTAATGGGTGTCAGAACTGTGCGATGATGGCGACGCCCGGATCTGACACGTGGCGGTGCGGTGCTTGCTGACGTCATTAAAAACTTACAAGATTTAGCAGAACTAACACACGCACTAAACCACAATAACATCCGATGTATGAGCATATTCGACCAAGAATTGCTTCAAGCCTCAAATTAAACTCAGCCTGTAAAGTTTTCATTACGTAAACCTAACGCTCATTGTCTCATTGCAACTATGTTGAAAAGTATACCAATTTTATTGGACCACAGCAACAAGGAAAGGAATTACTAATAACATACCTATATTTATTTGTCGGCTCTAAATACAAAGTTGTCAGCTTTTTGGGCACTTTCCTATAGACAGCCATGCGAACAAAATTTTGATGCCCTTTGATTATTTCGCCTCCTATTTATATTATTATTATAAGACTGTCAGCTTTTAAATTACGTAAATTGTAGTCAGAATAGCTAGCCAGAAAGGCAGATAGATATTTCCCAGAGAACTTCACAGTTTTTCACTCAGAGCGATTTACTTTATTTTCCTTTGGAAATCTATTTCAAAGTTAGCACCAACTACGGTTACGTCAATCCAATGTCTCCGTTGAATAGTTTTTAATGAATGAGCTTAAACCTAAAGTCTGCCAACGTTCTGGTCCTAATTCTAAATTTAAGCTGCACTAGATAAGAGCTCTTAAAGTAACTTGCATTATATAGGAGCGAATGTAGATTCTGGTTTCTGGCTCTTTATTGCGGTGCAGGTAGATGTTCAGATGAAGCCTCGGGTAAAGTTCAAAATGAATTTCTTCATCCTAGTCTTATTGAGTTCTTGAAAACGTTTTTCCTACAGATTCATTCTTTCTTCACCGATGGCAAGCTGAGCTAGCTATGGTTATTTTCATTTTATCAGAAGCACCTTCCTAATTTAGTTAGGTGTACTGTAATTGTCACCAGATCATGGGGCCCCCGGCTAATTGTTTCAGTGTTGGAAACAACTGACTCGACTTAATTTGTTGGATGTAGACTAATAAGTACTTCATTTAGCACTTCGTCTTACTTCTTCGTCGTGTCTCCTGGATCCTTCGACTTATTAAGAAAGCAATTGCTTTCTTAATTGTGTGTATTTTCAGAATGTGAACTTTACTCAATTGTTACATAAATAAGTCTAGAATTGTGAATGACTGGGTGACAACCAATTATATTAGAAGTAAGATATACACGCTCCGCAAAAAGCAATTCAAAACTTAGCTAATTAACGTAGTTACAAATATCGTCTTGTTACTTTTTCATTCCCGATAATTACGACAAGCCGTCTAACATTTATTAGTCGTCTAACAGTTATTTAATAGTATGAAATTGTGCCGTTTTTGAAAATCGAATGTAGATAGGTCCGAAAATGCGGTCACATGCGGTTACACTTCAACTTTGACTAAATGACTTTTCGGGAAATCATAACCCAGACCTTAACCATTTTTTTTCAATTAACAAATCAAATGTGCTAGATTTTGCCCTAGATTATACTCTACCTCTATTAGGCCTTCAATCTCAAAGTGTTAGTGGTCTGAAACTGCTCGTTACCGCGAATCTAACGAGGTTACGAGCTCCTCACCTACACTCAAATGTTTTATCAAAACGTGAAAAATATTTTCATTTGAAACCTGCAATAGCTAAATATATGCGAGATTGACGTCACAGCTAAAGCCGACCACTTCGGAGTCTTCCGCTTATATGAAAGTAATAAATGAGGCTTGGCATCAGATAGTCCGCCAGCGGATTGGATTTTGAATTGGAGTGACAGTATGATGAAGGAAGGGTCCGGCTTAGTTACGGCGCGCGGCGCGGCGTGAAACCGCGGCCAACCATTACGACCACTTTATAGGCACTATCGAATTTCTAAGATAGCACTAAACCGTATATATCTAAACCTATATAAAACATATTTTTATGTTCACTAAGATAAACTTTCCTGGCACATGCAGGGTTATTTTTCATTCAAACGCCAGTTCAAAGTTTGTAATTAATAAAACTGAGCGAAAAATAAAATAGTTGGAGCATGGTAGGGCTGGAAAAACACGAATGAGCAAACTGACATTTGAATCTAAACATTCACTATCTTTACGTTGGTTTAATTTCGAACCAAGACTTAACTACTACTTCATCACTACTTCTACTACTGGACTTTACTATATTTCATCACTATTGCTCTCAAAACGGTGAAGGAAAACATCATGAGGAAAACGGCATGTCCTAGAAAACAAAAATTCGAAGAAATGTGATATCCACCAACCCGCACTGGGCCCGCATTGTGGATTACGGCCAACTCCTCTCACAGAGAGACCTGCGTCCCAGCAAAGTGGTGACATTATAGGCTGATAATGCATAATTTCCAAGTAGTGTGCCTACATCTTGATAAAAACTAGATATTCCTATTAACTATAAGAATATCTAGGTGCCTTAACTTACATCATCTCGCCTATTTAAAAAGTAAACAAAACCTGTTAGTTCTCAGTTCGAAACTTTTCAATTTCGTTCGAAGTTATTAATCCTCTGGACAGACTTAGGATAATCTGTTTATAAATATTGTTCTTTATGACTTTCGTAATAGTTTTGATTGATTGATTTAGAGATAAGGTTTTTTCTTTAAACACTCAATCCCGGCGTGGTACGCTATCCGCCCATTACAATAGAAAATCAATTGTGTCTCATTAGCGGTGATTAAGCGGTTACGGCATAATTTGGATGCTTATTTATGTAGTTCAATATTTGACATTGATTTCGGCTGTGAATGCCACAGAAGATTTCAATGTAAATACTCGTACTTTTGATAACTTTGGTTATGTTATTTTTTAATTTTATGATTATTCTGTATCAAGGAGGGGGGGGGGGGTAGGAGGTTATTCAAGATGAACTCAAACTCATTTACATACTGAAGCGTTACCTCTGCTGTTAAGGCGCTACCTCGAAAATCTAAAATCCTCGAAATCCTACTAAGCGAGCGAAAGTGATGCAATTACTTTTGAAACGCAAAAGTTGAGAAACACGGATGTTTCGGGAGGTTCCTGCAAATCATCAGGCGGGAGGAAACGCCCGGGTGTCACCACTGCGAGGATCGCCCAGAGGACACGGTGGAGCATACGGTGGAGGTTTGCCCCGCTTGGGATGAGCACCGCCGTGTCCTCGTAGAGGCGATCGGCAGCGGCGGCGACCTCTTGCGTCTGGCCCTGGTTCAAGCCATGGTCCGAAGCGAGAGGGAGTACGAGGCAGTCACCCCCTTCTGCGAAGCAGTCATGATAGTGGAGGAGGAGGCGGGATGGCTGAGGAAAAGAGCCTCCCGTCCCAGCCGCCGCGGGAGATGTTCCGGGAGACAGGAGCCGCGTCACGACTCCCGGCCACCGTAGGCGCGGGCCTGCGGACGGAGAGTAATGGGTAGCTCACCGTCCGATCAGGACCAGGACCGTGCCGGACGGCGCGTACGTGTTCCACGCGCGCCTCAAAGAGATGTCATCATCATGTCATGAGGTCCGTTGGGGCCGAAGCCTGCCGGGTCAGCGGGATTGTCCGAAAAGGTTATCGCTGGCCCGGAACATAAAGGCCTAAGGAAGGAACAAGGGTGGCTTTTAGTCAGCAAAAGATATCCTGAATTTGATAAAATCTCCTAATTCCTCTTTTTTTCCCAATATTTTTTTATCTAAAATTGTCAAGTATCAAAGCTCTGTTTTTAGAGTTCCGTACCTCAAAAGGAAAAAAAAAGCCCTTATACGATCACTTTGTTGTCCGTTCGTCTGTCTGTCAAGACCCTGTATCTCGGGATCGCGTGGAGGTTTCGAGTTGAAATTAAAATCATATACTCAGGTCGGCGGTCCTTTAAAGCTGTGAAAAAACAAACTTCTAAGTTAACTTAAAAAAAAGATATGGCCGTTTATGCTGCAAAAAACGTATATTTCGACACTCCCAAGGGAATAAAAATGTATAGGATACTTCCCGATGACCTAGAATCATGAAATTTGGCAAAAAGCAAGGTCATGTAGCACAAGTAAATAAGGAAAAAATCCGAATACCGTAAATTTGTAGTTACATTTTAAAAAATCCCGTGATAAACTACCTATTTACATACCTACAAATTTGTACGGAACCCTCGGTGCGTGAGTCCGACTCGCACTTATACGTTTTATATTCAATGGGTGGCTAAATAATAACAGCCGCACAGGTCGATCGATTAGGTTAAACCATGCTAGCCGCGATTGGTCTGTGGATGGATGACCGTCTTTACATACCGAGATCCCTCCATGCCTCGGAAAGCACGTTAAAGGCTCCTTCAAACAGGAGGCGCGACACGCGATAACATCGCGCGCGACACAAAGGCACGAGCGGTGTCTTTGTGTCGCGCGTCGCGCCTGTTTGCAGGAGCCTTAAGCCGTTGGTCCCGGCTGTCATTCGTGGATCTTTGACAGTCGTTACGGGTAATCAGAAGCCCGAAAGTCGACAACCAGTCTTGCCAAGTGGTATCGTATTACCCAGTAACTGGGTTGTGGAGATCAGATAGGCAGTCGCTCCATGTAAAATACTGGTATACAGCTGCATCCGGTTAGACTGGAAGCCGACCCCAACAAAGTTGGGAAAAGGCTAAGCAGATGATATTCAATGTGGTGATTCTTTATATTTCGCTACAGAATCTAATAAGTCAGTCCAAGCGAGGACTAAGCTTAATTTTGATTAACGAGTGAAATAAAATTATTCCACCATCTTCTATTATATGTTTGTTTGTTATCATTTTATGCTCTTAGAAAAAGTTTTATCGCAATCGGATTAACGGTATGACACGTTAATCCGATTGCGATAAAACATTTTAACTTGCGCAATTTCAAAACCTAGCAACTGACAAAAAAAGGGTGTTTTTACATAATTTGACTTGCTACATAATCTTAAAAGTCAAATATGCAAAAACACCGATTTTTCGGCTGTGCAATTTCAAAATCAAGCAACTGAAAAAAATATCGGTGTTTTTGAAATCGCACAACGGTCTTGCAAAATGGTTATATAATATATAGGCATAAAACAAAAATGAAATTTCATGTAGACGAAGTTGCGGGTAATAGCTAATGTAGAACAAAAATCTTGAAAACGGCTCATGTTATTTTGGATCATATTATTGTTCTCTTATCAAAATGGAAATCTTAGTATTTCAGTAAGGTCTTAAACTAAGGAGAAAATACTAAAGGTCAAATGTCTTAGAAACATTTTGAACTCTTTGAAAATATAGTCTTTTTCGATGTTATTTATAATACATATATTTGCCCCATCTAGGCCCGGTTACGTCCTAACTTATTAAATTAATATTACTTTGCTTATTGTTGGCATCTGTTGAACTTTCCGCTAAAATTATAATAAGTAGGTATGGCCCAAAACACTTACTTTCAGCAGGGGAGCCACTTTTCTTTCTTTTTTCCGTAAAATTCCTAATGTGTTTATTTCGCTTATTCCCCAGCCTTACTTTGTACTGTTTCAGTTCTTTGTTATGCTATTTTAACTTGAGTTGAGGAACGTTTTTGTTTCCTTTTTTAATTCTAAGATAGATTAATTAATTTTCCTTTGCCACCTTCAAGTTAAGGCTCCTACAAACAGGCGCGACACGAGATATAATCGCGCGCGACTCATAGGCACCGCTCGTTGCGTGAGTTACGGTGTTTTTGTGTCGCGCGCGATTATATCGCGTTTCGCGCCTGTTTGTAGGAGCCTTTAATGCTAAAGGTAAAAAAAAATACTCAGTCACTAGCCCGCATTCGGGTATCCAAATGAGTTTACCCGAATTCGGGAACCGCAGCACATATACAACGGCGAACTACGAAACTAGTCAAGTTCAAAATCAAAATATTTTATATCATATAAACCTACATGGATACTCGTGAAACGTCAGACGCTAGGTGCACGGTTCCCATTGGTCGTTTCCTATGGAGTTGGAGTTGTTAGCCTGAAAGGTATACAAATTCAGGTAAACAACCAAGTGTTATTGCTATGGCGCTATTAAGAATTGTAAGGGTGCGTGATATTATTCGCAGTTACTAGCAATGGCGCGATAACAACACGTTTTTCCAAAGATTATCATGTAGATTTTAAGCTGAGTACAGATTTGTGAACGTATCATGAAATGTAACATACGTAAAAATAAATTCGCCGATACCAGTGTTCATAATCTCAGAATTTACGTTCCATCACCACTTAATCAGTTATCAACTTTAGTCAAATGTATTCTAAGTTGATTTTGGAGCGACCATTTGTAAAAAAAAAGGTTCTACAAAATTTTTGGTTTCAATGGAATTTGAACTTGGTTATGACATTCAGTTTGTTGTCTTGAAAATTGTCTCAAATTCCTTATTCAAATATTGTAGTTATACTTGTAGTTAGGCGAATTTCTTTGCATAGCATTAATTTGGACGGCTCATTTGGGTTACATTTTATAAAGTAGCCGGCATTATGTAATCATGTAGATTGTTATAAATTGTTTGCTTAAACAAAAACAAAACAATTGACAACTGAGTTATATGATGTGCGAAATATTATGCTGGTTGTGTTTCTCATTTCTAAAAAGTTAGGCCAAAAATTTTACACGAGGAGCAAATAATGCCAAAGGCTGTTTGTTAATAAGGATAGAGAGAATGTTACGCTGCTAAGTAGGCATTAAGCCTTTGTGAGATTACAACTTACCTAATAATAGAGGAAGATACATTTAATGTTTAAGTAAATCCGTTTATTTTTTATTATAAATGGCTACACCATCATTTTATTTGTCTTTCCTTACTAAAAGGAGACGGGTTTCAGGCTAATTAGGTAATATTTGGCGACATTTTATGTGAAGCAACTGGCATCTGACCATCACAAACTAATTAGGTACTGGGTAATATAGATTTTTTAATTAAGATGGTTTTATCACATATTTCAAATTGTAGGATGATGGTAGGTAGTTTTAGTTTTAGGTACCTACATTTTGGGACATCGATGAACACAAAAAAACTTCTGTAATACACAGTCGTGTTAATGTTGTTAAAATTGCTAATTTAATGGGTTTGATCAGATGATCGGTTCGAGATGCATATTTGCAAATCAATAAAAGCTCTCAATCACGATCAAAATGAAAATCATCTAAAATCAAGGAGCGGAGCCACGAAAAGTGCTGGTCAAGAACAAGTTCCTAGCGATTCCCTGTACGTTTACATAATTATTGCGTGATCCAACGTTGGCACGCTGTACCTATAAGAATAGCTGATGAGGAGTGTTCGACTAGATTGTTACCATTGTGTTCTTGGTTAATGTTCAGTTTAATACAATGAACCGAAATGTGGTTAGTGTCATCAACCAATCATTTGGTTTTTATCACTCAAGACATTATTTCGTTTTGTATGGTTTTCATAGGAAAATCTGAGATTCTGAACACTCTTCAACGAGCAATGAACCATCTTTCATCTTATTCCAACCCTTCTCCTGATCTATTTAAACTCGCCGGGATGTGACTTCTCTTGATGATGCAGTTGCCTAACATTTTTTTTTTGTGTTAGCCAGATACTGTCTTACTGCTGGGAAAAGGTCTACACCAATTTTGTTTTATCCTTCTCGAAACTTTATTCCCGCGCCACCTCGAAGCAGCCCTCGCGCTACGCGTCTAAGTCATCTCGCCATCCTTTTCTGGGCCGGCCTCCGCGGCGCCGTCCATCTTCAGGCACCCATTGTGTGGAGACTTTTGCCTAGCGGTCATCGTGCGTGCTACTGAAGTGATCCCCCAATCCCATTTGAGCCAGGCAGCCTTGTTTCAGTATTCCCATTTTGGAACGCAGCGCTGTGTTCCGAATTCTGTCCTGTCTTTTTACACCCAGAATGCTGCGTTCCAAGACTCTTTGGCAAACTGCAAGGCGGAACTTTTGAGACTCGTTGAGCGACCAGGTCTGAGTACCGTAGGTTCGGACGGGCAGGGTACATATGTCGATGACTTTGCGCTTCAGGGTAATCAGCATATAACCCTTCATTAACATCTTCATGGACCAGCAGCTTTGCCAGGCGTTTTCAATTCGGCGATCGATTTCCTTGCCTGTTTTCGTAAGAAACTAACTGGCTCATCTAAATGAATCATCGACATAAATTATTTCCGGCCCATCTACCTCTTCCCAACGCTTAGTGCTATTGGTCATTACTTGGGTTTTAGACCGATTCATCACAAGAAGTGCTCAGCTCTTGGAGCATTGTCGGGAGTTCAAGTGCTGTGGGGGCAAAAAGGACTATATCGTTTGTCAGCCTCTTCTCGCCGATGTCAATGCCCCTGGTCTTCCATGACGCTACCAGTAACTTAAATATCTCCTCAAGTATACTCGTAAACAATTTGGGAGAGAACGGGTCACCTTAATTAACGCCTTTTTGAATTTAAAATGAAGGTCCGGTACGTATTTAGTTTCATGTTTGCAGAGCTATTATTGTAAATAGTTTTTAAGAGGTCAATGTATTGCTTTCAAGTTCTTAGTATTCTAGAAATGTGAATATATCTGAATGTTTTTATCAAAGGCCTTCGTATAATATATGAAGGTTAGATATAATGGTTTATTGCAAATATTTAGTGTTTGAAGGTGTTATAGATTGTTGATAAACTTGGGCAAAATCCGGCTTGTTCTGGTGGTTGATGTTTATCCAGTTTTCCGTCTATACGCTTGTGTATCACTGTAATAAAATTCTTATAAATATGAGATGTCAGACAAAAGTCTTATAAATATGAGATGTCAGACTTATTGGGTGGTAATTATCGATATTGCTTTTGTCGCCTTTTTTGTTCAGAAGGACTATGTTAGAATGAATGGCACACTGATTTAGGTACATTTCCTGATATTAATGGTGTCTAACATATGGGTAGAAAATATTGGAAAGGCGGTAAATAGTTCTTAAGCCGCATTAACGAGACGCACTTACAAAAGGAACTCTGGAGTTAGTTTTAGTTACCGATCAACGCACACGATCACTTTTTTATTAGAGCGAGCCTATACAACAGAAAACTAATCGCCGTGGAGAAAGGTCAGGATTATGTAGTTTTTTCCTCGTATTAGCAAGAGCTATACGAGAAAAGTAATTCAGTGCGATTCTGTAACCATCTCACCGTGAAAACTTAGGTGAAGTGAGCGTGGAGTGAACTGGCAGTGTCATCTTACCAGATACTAGGGATTGACCAAGCATACATTTACAATCATAATCGAGATTTTAATAATATTTTTTTAGCCTAATCCTATTGATATTTTTATATAATTCAAAGCTAGTATTTTAGTGGTCAAAACATTAATATTTTGTGGGGTTTTACTTACAATAAAATAGCAAAACAGAAGCGCAGTCAGAATCTCAATCCTGGTTTTTTTTATTTTTTCCCTAGTCTAGTAAGTCCTTATATAGACTGAGGCGCGAGCGCGTCACGCACGAACAGTAAATAAAATTAAAACATTCACGTTTATGACAGCTAGACTGATGAAAATACGCATCGACATTGTTTGGTTATTATGAGCAATTGTAGATCGAGTCTAGTAAAGACTGCGACGATGTTCAGCGTTGTTATTAACCCAAATCTATTGAATTAGAAGAGATAACCGAGTGTGTCACGTCATCGAGTGCTAACGGATGCCTAGCTGACGGACCATAGAATGTAATCCCACGTAGTTTGTGTGGCGTGATCACTCCACCCGATTCACGACACTAAATGTCGTAAATCGGGTGAAGTGAAGGTGAAGTGATAAGATCACGCCGCGCTTGCGCGTTAATCACTGTCATTATCACATTGCAGATTGCGTGATCACTTCACCTTCACTTCACCCGATTCACGACATTTAATGTCGTGAATCGGGTGGAGTGAAGGTGAAGTGATAAGATCACGCCGCGCTTGCGCGTTAGTCACTCATTATCACATTAGAGATTTGTTTTTACATATTTAACTTGTAAGGCGTCATGTATAAGAACATTAGGAAAATGCAATACCAACTTCAAATAAGTGCAAATATTTTATCGCTCATCGCGCGCCCGTGTTTGCACTGCACCTCTAGTAACCCTTAAATGAAGAAGTGGTTGGAGTCAACCCTGAAGTGTATGTATGGTCCCTAATAGTGCATAACGTAGTAAGTACCTACACTCCTTTAGAATATAAGTAAGCAGTTTACATCAATGCGCATTGTAACATAAATTCACTAGATATTCATTAAAGTACATTCTATCAAGCTGGTTGTCTAATTCTAACGACCCTTGAACCCCCAACATTTCATGGCGACCTTCGATATGGCGACCCTGCCTTAGAGTCTGCCAAGGGGCAGATTAAGCAAAGTTTTCGTTGAGCGATTTTCAAAATGTGTAACTCTAAAGTAGAAAAAGACGAGGTATTCGCCAATCAAAACGCGGCTGGTGGAGGTGTTGACGCCGAGGTGGTGTTGCCATGGTTACGAGATTCGAGTGGAGTGATATATGGTACATTCCGAATTGCACTGTAATCGACTACAGCGTGCTTACACCTTGACCCCAATTCTGCTGTATGGTATTTATCTATTATTCCCCGCATAATCTTACCACGCCGTACGGTTGTCAAGCGTGGTATTTTGACAGTTCAAACCGGTTTCGGTCATTGTGTCATAGAGAATACGTTAATAGCAGATGTAGTGATTAGGTTATTAAGGAATTGACGTGGTTTCGAAGTAATGAATCATTAAGTGGTCATAGTGAATTAGGGCCCTTTTCTGAATTAACGTGAACGCGATAACGATGTCCCGTGAATCGACATATAGGTATGAAGTCATAGCATGTGCCATCTTGCGATAACGCCGACTACCGACCATGCCCTAAATTAATAATTATCACCGATCTTTAAACTAACGTGGCATTTTCGAAATTGTGCTTCTGGCTACAGTCGCCACCTTACCAAAGAAGAGGAAATTCGTGGTGTATACACAAATAAATACTATAATCCAACCATGAGTAACTATTCAAGTGAATAGGTATATTACTGACTCTCAGCTGCCATAGTGGTCATTTATCTAAATCGGAAAGCAAATTATTCATGTGAGCGATGATGACTTAATTCGGAATGAGCCATATTTCACGCCGCGCAAGCGCGTTAGGCGCTGGCGAATGTTTTGACCACTAAAATACTAGCTTTGAATTATATAAAAATATCAATAGGATTAGCATTAAAAAATATTATTAAAATCTCTTTTATGATTGTAAATGTTTGCTTGGTCAATCCCTAGCATCAGTAGGATGACACTGACAGCTCACTCCACGCAAGTATTCACGGTGAGATTTTTACAGAATCGACATGCTGATCTTGACAAAAAGGGTCAATAAGCTAGGACTTACTCCTAATTGTAAAGGCTGTTTGAATTTAAGTATAATAGGTACTAGAAAAGATATTTCTAACTCAGAAAATCTATGTTCATAATTATTGAACACGAAGAAAAGCAATATCTGGTCCATTAACATCCCAGTAGACCCTGAAACGATGTAATCGTTCGTAAGTATAATTAAACTAGGGTCCGCTTTTTTCATTAACACTTAGATTAATTGAAATAAATGAACATTTTCTGAATTAAGATTGTATAATTAAGGCGAAAGACAATTTACGATTGTAAGCAGTTACAATTAATTATACTGTCTAAGAAATTCGATTTAGTTAATGTCATTAAGAAGTAGAAGACATTTTAAACACCGAAATATCAAATTGAAACCTAGATGATGCGAATATTTCAACATTTATTTGGGTAAGTCTGTTACGTAAAATGTATTGTTTTCGTAGCAAATAGTAAGTTAAGTCCTGTAATATTTACTTCTACAATGAAAAGCTACGATAATGTTTGTTGGATGCCTGGAGGGTTACCTTTGAACGACCTGCAAATGTTATTTGTGACTGCTTTTCATTCGTGTATTTGTTTAAGACAACTCATGTCATGTTTGAACATTGTAAACAAGTAAATGGTACGTTTATAAAATGAACTTCAACATTAAATTTTGATGTATAAAGAGCCACTTAATTGAAAAAAGTAATGTGAAATAATATTGAAATTAATTGATCATAAATATAACCATAACGTTCAAACGTTAGCTTCTGTAACGTTTTATTTAAAATCCCATTAGAGCCACAGGAAATCAATTACGAAAATTAATCAAAATCGAGAGCAAGATTTCAATGCAAACAATTTCGATGTTATTAATTACTCAATACATTTTGTGTGTAACCTCAAAGCTGAAAATGCTTTGCCAGGCTTTTGCAAATTTAAACTGATAGGTATGAGAAAAAAGAAAAACAATATCAATGAAAATAGACGACTCACAGAGAGTACATTGTGAATATTTTGTTTGTAAATTGTAAGGACGACGATAAAGGTAAACTAGGGGCTTCAGATCAGGCAGGACGAAAGGAACCGAAGTGGCTCTTAAAGAGAGAAAGGTATTCGATAATTCAGGGGCGACGTGCCGTATCAGAGTCTCAGAGAACGGGATAACATCATGAAAGCTTTTTAATTTGAATCGGGGAAATTTAGGACATGTCGCTACTAGAGGCGGAAAATTTTAATCCACTGTGTATTTCTTAATGAGAGATCGTTTTTCTGATTCTTACTTTTTTTCGGGTAGGTATTGGTACCGCAAAATGTTTTGCTTTTGTATCTGTTTTTTATTTAACCTGTTATTCGATGATGAATTATTCCGATCTGTCATTCTGATTTGTCCCCTTAGAGGACAGATCGGAAAAAAGTTAGATCTGTCCCTGAGGTGACAGTTCGAACTTTATTCACTCCTATCGGTCTCCCTATCAACTTTTCATGCCTGTTTGTCCCCCTTAGATTTAATATATTAATTTCTTAAAAGTAATGCCACACATTATAAGCAACATTAAATAAAAGACTAGTGGTTTGGGTTTGTAATTTGTAAATCGTTGTTTGTAACTTGTAACTGTGTTGCTATGCAAGCGAACTTTAAAATCAATGCATGTATGACGCTCGGTTTGTGTTTGACATCCAGATGATGTTATCGGAAATTACAAAAACTTTATATAATCATCTGTATTTAATTTTTTTTTTGTTTCTTCTTTCAAATAGCCACAGTCCCATAAATCACAGTAGTTATTGCAGGTATAATAACAATCAGTCTTCTGATTTGACTTCATACAACTTAGATACAAATAAAAAAAAATCTAACAATTATGATAACTCTTACATGAGAAAAATATTGCCAATAAGAAAATATTACGTGTTTAGATAAAACTGCAGCTTCTATTAAGGTAATTCATTGTGTATTATTCAGGAATGAAGTAAATAAATTAAAGTTTTGACAATTTAATTCCTGTAAGATTTTATCAAGCATAATTATTTCCGTTTCTGCTCTGTATGTCAGTACCATAGTTATGTCGGCGCGTCTAGAGAATTGGTTGGGCGATGCCAACCTCGTTGATTAGTATTGTTTTTTTTAGAAGATATGTCAACTGTCTATTTGCCGTAACACCATGTACTAGGGAGGCAACCTGCCATAAAAGAATAAAATGAAGTGGGCGATACATTCTCATGGGTTGGTCGTAAAAGCCGATATTGATTGGAGGAATCGTGCTATGATATACAATTGTGAGTAAATAGATTGCGCTCGCGCCCCACGTACTTGGTGGAACGTCGTTCACGCATTATACATAGTTAGTTAAATAATTGGATTAGATATCTTGTGATTGTTCATAATGACTTTCATATACTTTCAACTCCTCGCCCGCAAACCCACGCAACATAACCTCTTCTGATAAGGATGATCTATTGCCTTTAAACTTATTATGTTATATTTGTTAACTCTTACGGGAATGATAACGTCAAAACTAGGACAGATAAGATTGAATAAAGTTCAAAATGTCCCCTCGTTGCTAACAGAGAGACAGATCAAACTTTTTTCCGATCTGCAGGGTGACAGATCGGAATAATTCCGAATTCCGACAGGTGCTTCACTTTGTGTAAATTATTTCAACAACACTACTTTTATAACCAAAGATTCGAAGACATACATCTACCAAACCCGCACTGGGACCGCGTGGTGGATTACGGCCTGCTCCCTGTCACAAAAGAGGACGCCTGTGCTGTGTCCCAGTAGTGGGAACCGTATAGGCTGATTATGGAGATACTTATCTACTAACTTATATATACTACGCCGAAATTCTGTCTATCTATTTATGTTAATATTCCATCGCCGTTACCATTAGCTATGCCAAGGTTCCACAGATACGACATCGACACTAATTAAACTTAACAAAATATGTACACTTTAGGAAGCAATATATTTGCCAATAACCGAAGCTGGTGCCTAGTAATGGGATACATAATATTAATTTATGGTAATCTTTGTAAATTGTGTGCTCTGGCCAGCGAGACCCCTTTGTGCCCGGTTCTAATCGCTTTTGAGAAAATATTGCTTTCGGAATATGGTAAATTTTAACGATGAGTATAACTCATTCGGCTCGGCTGATGAAGATGATTTAGAGTGTATTATGATCCCTTTTTTACTGAACTGGATAAGGATATTTTATGATACTTTTTTTTTCAGAAGATTTAATTGAAGCCTGGAAGTAAATATCAAGTAAGTATCATACTTAATATTCTTGTGTCAGCTATGTTTTGTTGTATTCTAGGGTTTGTGCTGGGTATTTAAGGTTTTTTTGTAACCACCTTGTAACTACATGATAAATGCAAGTTTTTGAGCTTGTGGAAAGAATCTTAAAGACTACAACCAAGTTTTTTACTTTTACATTTTTCAACTAGGTACACCATACGCTCGTCAGGTAGAAATAAACGCAGGTTCTCCGCAAAACCGTGTGTGCTAGAAAAATATTGTGTTCGCAGAACATTCCCGCACAACTCTACCCATACCTATTGTAAAATGCCTTTGTTGCCCTAGTTACTACCAATCATACTACCAGTTGTAAAAAATACAGTGTATTTTGATTAGCCTTCTTACTACTCCAGTATTGAGCTGTTAGAAGGGAAAAATAAAAAGCCCGTGTTACTACCGTAAATACCTAGGTACTTAAAAAAATATATTTCTATACCAAAATATTTTCTTTATAACTTGAACTTAAAACAATTTATTCTAAAAAACAAAAGAAACATTTATACAATAAAATTTTGTATATTTGTTTGGAAGCCTTATTAGATTGAATGCAGTTCCAATAATATTACATAATATATACGTGTCGAATTGATAACCTCCTTTTTTTTGAAGTCGGTAATAACCTTTTTTGAAATCGGTAAAAATAGGTATTTACGGTAGTAACACGGGCTATTTACATATTTCTCCCCTCCTGACAGCTCAATACTGGAGTAGTAGGAAGGGTTATCAAAATTAACGGTATTACAACTGGTAGTAAGATTGGTTGTAACTAGGGCAATAAAAGGAAAAATGACTTTTAATAAGGTTTTTTTTCATTTAAAAATTAACCGTTCACCACAGCCCTTGATGCAGCTCGTGCGCAATTTTAATTATTCAAATGAACAGTTTTACAATGTTCCGTTTAAATATTTATGTATTTATTTATTTATACATACTTTATTGTACACCAGAAAATACATTAAAAAAATACGATTATGAATACAAAACACACAATGGGCGGCCTTATCGCTTTCTACGATCTCTTCCAGTCAACCTTGGAATGGACAGTGATTGCGTGGATATAAAAAATTGGGGTTGTCAGTGGTGCAAAATAATATAGGTACCTACTATAATAGATACATAGATATATATATATACATATATATAATGATGTATAATAGATACATAAATAAATACATAAGTACTAGGTAAATATAAATTATAAACAACGAAAATAAATGAGGACTATAGATTATTGCAGCTACGAAAACAAAATCACAACAACAAGTAATGTTCCTTCACGAGTCTCTTAAATACAGCTAACGATTGCGCGCGTTTTATTTTAACTGGCATTACATTCCATAAACGAGTAAAACGTTAATAAAATACGTCAAGCATTTGTTGTTTCAAAAATGTAAATAAGTACCTAGGTATAGACAAAAGAGAATCAGCGACTGTAACCGCGAAACATATTCACAACAAAGCCAATCAATAAATAATCTCTGAAATCCGTCGTTTTTTAAATCAACAAAACAGAATTTTATTGAATTCGTAACGTAAAATAAATATACAACAAAGAGTTCCCTAGAAATCGGAAATAGACATCTATTGAGTGTACCAAGGAGTATTTGTCATGTGCCGCGAACTGCGAACTATTCGGCATTTAAATACGAAGATCGCGAAGCATTCCAACGTCCTTCGCTGTGCAGAACCCCTAGTACACTATTTGCTGGAGCACTCAGTATTCCGGTCTCGTCTCGCCCACACGTAATCCTGTATCGAAAGGATGTTTCGCATTGACGCCACTAAAATTAACTAGATACTCTACGTGACGGTTATTGGACTTATCGGATTAGAATAAGTTAATCGAATTGTATCGCCTGGTGTAGGTTGGTAGCTAAAGGTAAAGGGGCTCGTGGGTAAATAATAACAGCAGGTTGATCGAAGATGCTGCTACGCTTGCCGCGGTTAGTTCATGGATGGGTGACCATTACATATCGAGACCGCTGCGTGCCTCGGAAAGCACCAGGTAGCCAGAAGCCCAAAAAAGTTTGGCAACCAGTCTTACCAAGGGGTATCGTGTTACCCAGTAACTGGGTTGTAGGTAGGTACAGGTCAGATAGGCAATCGCACCGTGTAAAATACTAGTATTCAGATGCATCCGGTTAGACTGGAAGGACTTGGGGGAGGCCTTTGCCCAGCAGTGGGACAGCATAGGCTAAAAAAAAAAAAACAGGAGGAAACCGTGCAATAAAAGGGGTTTTATACTTAAAAACTGCAGCGTTTTTAGGAGGTTTATGTTTGTATTACTATTGCTGAATATATTCTAAACAAAAACTACCTAAAGTTAGAAAATTACTCGGTGACGTTAACAACTATGTACAGACGCTAGCACGTCAAGCTGCCCAAAACTGTCAAATTTTCCCATACAACTTTGAACCTTATGCTTTAGTGATAAAGTTAAAAATCTATTAAAGAAAGACAGATAGAAGTAGCTTGATGTACTGGCGTCTGTACCTAATAATCGATATAAAATCACTTAGGGAATGCGTTAGGTTTCTGACCTGACCTCGAGCACTGTTTACAATAATCTTTCCAACCGGTATGTTGGCGCATGTTGATCGATGACTGCACCTATTTTCAATTACCTAAGTATAATACGACTAGCTTCTGAGCGCGAAGACGTCCGCTTGAAAAAAAAAAATATTTTCTTGTGCCTTGTTACTTCGTTCTCGCTTGGCCTTATTTCTGGATTTTTTCTTTTTGCTCGCCTCCTAATAGTCCTAGCGTGATGTTAAATAGCCTATAATCTTCCTCAAACATTGGGCTATCAAATGCAAAAAGAATTTTTCAAATCCGACTGGTATTGCCAGATATTAGAGATTAGCACGTTCGAATAAACAAATAAAAACTGCAGCTTTATAAGTTACAATAGTTTTATAATTATTTTAAAAGTTGTATAACTTTGAAAACTAACTTAACCCTGGCCTATTTTTAGCCCAAAGAATCAGCATTGCCATCCATCCAACGTGGTAATGCTGCCAGCCTTTTGGACACTTATCCCATTGACAGCGATGCGGACGAATTTCTTGATGTCCAATGAGCTCCTGCCTTTTTCTTTAATTTTTTTTTATTATACACTTTTATATAATATATATATATATTTATACATTAGTGTTAGCTTGTAAATGATAATTGTTGAAGGTAATAAATGACATCAAAGTAATGTACACTCGGCTCCACTTCCGTATAAAAGTTATCAACAGCCCGCTAAGGTTCTTGCCTATTGACATTCACCGGCCGCAAATCCTAGCTCAGGGCCTGCTACTGAGAAACCTTAGCGGAATACTGCCTTAAGTTTTCTGATTAAATATAACTGATGAAATATGGGTGTACTCCAGGTATACCTTTGTCTAACCTTTCGGGGGCTTCTGCGTGATATACTCGTATATGTTGTTATGTTACATTACATATAATCGGATAAGTTTTCCTTTATTGCCGTCGCTTTAACGGACGGTTTATTAGGAGGTATATAATTATGTACATCACTAGGTTTGGCCCACGGCTTAGCTTGTATATATCATCATCATCTAAGGCTTTGCAGCCACGGGTGGGCTTTTGTCCGGTCAAGTACAGACGCCATGACATCAAGCTACCCGAAACTGTCAAATTTTCCCAATCAACTTTGAACTTTATGCTTTAGCGATAAAGTTGAAAATCTATTAAAGAAATTTGACAGATTGTAGTAGCTTGATGTGCTGGCGTCTGTAAATATATTTCTTCAACGTATTCATACAACAATGTATTCGTTTTCATTTCCGGCTTTTCTCTCCAATTTCTAATTCCAACAGTTCTTGAATATTGGTCGACTCCCCTTGACTTCCCCGGCCATCCGGTCATTCCGTAAACGTTTGGGTGCTCAGGTCTCGTCCATTCTTGCGACATGTCCTGCCTATCGAAAACGTCCTATTTTGTTGGTTTTAATCACATTAGGCTCATCGTACAACGCACGTCCTAGAGCTCATGGTTGTACCGAGTTTGTCATTGCTCGTTTTCCAGCACTGCACCGAATGTGCGCCTGGGGATTTTCCGTCCGAATACTAAAAGAGGGTTCTCGTCTTTTTTGCTTAGTACCCAGCATTCTGAGCCATATGTCAGTGTCATTAGCTCGCATATAGGTCAGGCATTATTCCTCGGGAATTTTCTACCGGGATAAAAAGCCCTATGTCCTACCCCAGGCCACGGTCTACCCGTGTGCCAAACAATCCGTTCAGCCATTAAGGCGCGAAAGGGTAACAGACATACAGGCAGAGATAATTTCACATTTATAACATTAGTATGGAGAATGGATGCAGTACACGTTAAGTGAAAGGATTTGTACTGCAGTCATGTTTGTTTGAAGAGATGCATGAAATAGACAACATTATAATGTTAATGTTTAATAGCGACTAATACATTGATTTATTACACGTCCCATCGATAAAGGCAACGTCGACGTGGGAACATTCATTCAGGCATCCTTATAATGATAAATTACAATTAGGTACGTACGACTTTTACGCAGCAGCAGAAAAAAAAATGTCACAAATACATTCTTAGTGACACATAACCCAGGTGTACGATTTACGTAATTATTTACTACTGATATGGCGATTTATTTTATTGTCCATATCATAAGGCAACGGAAGCAGGTGCACTGTGGTGCAAGATAATTATAATGGGGTTCCTAAGATGGCTTTTTGGATATGCGGATTGTGTCACGTAATTGCAACTTGATGACCTCATTCAGAGAATATTTACTGCTGCAGTCATTGCATAAATATGTAGGTAGGTTTATTGAAACTTTTTGTTATTCAACAACGATTTACAAGCCATAAATGAAATCACCTCGTCTCCACACTGGAATTCGTAACCCGAGCCCTAAGATACAGACTGTCCAGTCTGGGGCTCACTGGCAAATAATATATTGTAACCTAGCTGTAAGGAATATTTTAAGCTACTCATGCTTACTTCAATAATATTTTTCTATTTAATTTCCTGTTAATCTTTTTGTTGAAATCATGTGATTGTTTTCAGAGAGGTTTTTTTAACTCAAAATATATTTTTTGTGTTTTACACCTTTGATACCTATCGATTTACATAAAGGCTCCTGCAAAGAAGCGCGACGCGCGACGCGAATCGCGCGTGACACAAAGGCACCGCTCCTTGCGCGACTTGCGGTGCCCGAGTGTCGCGTGTCGCGTCGCGCCTGTGTGTACGAGCCTTAATAAGAAACACACACAATGCGAAAATCGCTTTTGAGCTCTGTTATTGCCAAATGGGCCTGCTCTTGACCACGATCTTGCCTGATGGAAAGCGATGAGCGATGAATGAGGTCTGCGATGGAACGAGCGTGCCCAGAAGATGCCTGTTCACTCTTGTTTTGAAGGCGGAGCGCGGGTTGTACTTGTAGGTGGGAGAGAACACAGATGTTGGCAGAGAGATCTACTTTGGGCGTGCGTAAAATAAATGTGGAGGAGAAGCGCTGAGTACGACGGGATATCAACCAAGTGCGGATGATACCCTGCAGTATATCTGGTAGTCTGCTAATGAAAGTGAGTTGTGGGATCAGGTCGTGGAGCTACTGCCCACACTCCTCAAAGTGCAATCTGTAAAAGACCGACGGGCAAGCACCATTTTGCCGATGACGCAGACTGTGAAGCCGATGATTTCGCTACGTGGTCGTGTTGTTCGTGTCAGTACCTAGATAACTATTAAACGAATGACAAAGTACTTACACTATGCCGTAAGCCAGCCAATGACATAGTTAATCGTGATTAGTTATTCAGTACCATAAAAGCTCTCGTGATTCGAAGGTCATTAAGCATTATCGGCCTATAGGTGTCCTCACTGCTGGGACACAGGCCTCCTCTTGGTGAGAGGGAGTGGGCCGTAATCCACCACGCGGGTCCAGTAACGGTTGGCGGATGTCACATGTCTTAAATTTTTTGGTTCTAGGACATGCCGGTTTCCTCACGATGTTTTCCTTCACCGATTAGAGAGCAGTGGTGATGAAATAATTTATACAAAGTAAAGCGCCTGTCTGGGTTCGAACCTACGACCTTCAACTCCTAAGTTGCGTCTGTTACCAGTGGGCCACCACTGCTGAAGGCCATTAAACTTGTTTGATATTTATATGCAAAACACGCATTCTTTGTCCGTTTTAAAATTCGCAAACGACTTCCTCTTACCTATTGGAATTATTATTTTGGTTGTCAAGAAGTACCTACGAGCGAATAAATTGAAGGTAGGTACGTTCCGTACAAAAAAGGGAGCCGACGGGACCCTATGACTAAGGCTCCGCCGTCCGTCCGTCTGTCTGCCACAGGGCTGTATCTGTATATTTTAAACAACATTACCAATTATTTCACAAACTGTGTAGTACTATGCCCGCTATAACAAAAAATTATAGAAATAAAATAAAGTTAAAAATTATCCCCATTATATAATACAAAAAACGTGATTTAAAAAAGTATGTTGTGTTAAATACATGTACAATACAACAAAAAAGGTTTTTTTACTAACTTGAGTTGTACAAAACACTTATCTAAACACTGTGCAGCGTTACAATTAAGGGAAAGAGTGATTTCAATGAACTCTGGCACCCAAAGTAAGATTTAATTTCTTGTGTTTAGGGTGCCAGCGTCCTCGTCTATAACTTGAACATCGTTTATAGTTGTAGGAGGAGCACAGTATATTATTATTATGATAAATACTTACTAGTAAATGCATAGGAATGGCCTAATAAAGTAGCTATGTGTACATATGTCACGAAAAAAAAAACAGCTGCTCCCTACATTTTGACGAGTTAAGGCTCCTACGAACAGGCGCGACGCGCGACGCGAATCGCGCGCGACACAAAGGCACCGCTCGTTGCGCAACTTGCGGTGCCTTTGTGTCGTGTGTCGCATCGCGCCTGTGTGTACGAGCCTTTAAGCGAAAATAAATGTAGGGAACAGCTGATTTTTTTTCGCGACCGATTTCGTTCATTTTTTGTATATCGTCAGAAAAGGCGATAACAAGTATGTGGTTGCATATAAGTAGGTGGTTTCCATACTGTATATGTACAATATATGGTGGTAAGAAAGCACTTGACCAGTTTTTCTGAACAATTCACATTGACAGTTCTTGGAAATAAAAAGAAATTACTCAGTCCTACCAACGTACTACCTATCAATCTCCAACCATCAAAGCTATGATAGAACAACCTCAGACCAAATATTTGGTCTGAGAGACCAACGTACTGAGTCAACAAACCCCTTGGTTAAGATAAGCCCCGTACCGACAATCTCAGTCTACACTCCACGATTCAGCCAGAGAGCTATTGTCAGGGATAACAAAAGGCTACTCTATGGTTGCCGGCTATGGTATAGACCAGGGCTAGATAAAGCTATTACAGACCATTCACTATAACTTATCCCTTACCGTCATGTTGGTACAAGAAGCTTATAGATAAAAGTGGAGGCAACTCTAAATACCTAAGTGAAGACGACTGTGGTCGGACACTCTCTTTCTAAATACACACTTATGAACGAGACAGTGATATGTGTTTTCTTTGTCATATGTATGTATTTAGAAAGAGAGTGTCCGACCACAGTAGTCTTCACTTTGGTATTTAGAGTATTGCCTCCACTTTTATCTATAAGCTTCTTGTGTTGGCACCATAGCTTGCCAAGCTTAGCTAATATTAATAGAGTTCAAAATGGCGACTGACAGTGCTACCAATCGCGTCACGAGACAAGTTATAGTGAATGGTCTGTAGGCACTGTCATTTTGAATCCTGTCTGCCTGTGATATGAAACTCGGTACTTTATACACAAATTCGTAAACTCACGCCGTTTTCAGGAAGGTAGGAAGAAACTACAGAACGCCTCCACTACGATCCTTTCACAGATATTTTACCTCTGACAGCTGCAATCCAACAGCAACCTTATTACAAGAACAATTAAGATCACTGTGATGTTGACAGACTTGACAGTGGCAGAGCAACTCAACAGCAACTTTTTATTCACGAGATTAAAATAACACTGTGATATTAGCAGTGATGCAAAATCAGAGTTAAAATAGGTATTTTCAGTATGAATGGTCCTTCATACTCCTTTCGCTTAGTTTACGTTTAGACATCTGAGGGCAATGAGGGTTTTCTGAAATGACGTTCGCTAGGTGGCAGCACTGACACGTCAGGTCCAGGCATCTGTCAAAGGGCCTATATTTTCTTTAGTCATGACTGAATGATGAACGAACGAATGAATCGAATGATGAACGTCATCATATATTTTATATCGGAAGACCTCTTGTCACAGTGGTGCCAACTGGTGTCGTAAATTTTCACGAAAACCCTCATTCTCGTAATTTTAAATACGTTCACAGTGTGATCTGTCTCAATCTGTCAAAAATACCTCTAATTCCTTACATTTTTGACATTGTTGGTCGCAAGATGAGATTGCGGTTGATACTACATTCTGAAAATTAAAAATTATGGGAATTGGCCTTCTAAGGCATCTTTACCTTATCCAAAACTATATTATTATTAAAGTTATGATACTTTAAAGTTTGGTGCCTTTAAAAAGTATAACGGAACCTTTGTTTAAAAAACTTGTTTTTACACTCCACGGATAATTTGTATTTGTACTTCAATAGGTATAATTAATAATTTATCAATGAAAAATAAACAAATTACAAAGTTCAGCAATTCAATTAATGTTCAACAAATAGGAGGATCAGAACAATTTATTTGTTTTCGATTATTACCATATTATAATCTTACATGATTGTAAACGTTTTAATTATCTGCTTTTCATAAAATATAATTATATTATTATGGGAAATTAACTTGTCTTATCGTTGTTATTCATACAATTTTAGCGAAAAAATGTAAGTATTAAGGCTCGTACACACAGGCGCGACGCGACACGCGACACAAAGGCACCGCTCGTTGCGCGACTTGCGGTGCCTTTGGGTCGCGTGTCGCGTCGCGTCTGTGTGCACGAGCCTTTACGGCTCCTACACAAAGGCGCGACGCGCGACGCGAATCGCGCGCGACACAAAGGCACCGCTCGTCGCGCGACTTGCGGTGCCTTTGTGTCGCGTGTCGCGTCGCGCCAGTGTGTACGAGCCTTTAGCGTGTCTGTAATAGGTACACCTCTGCTTAATCCTTCGGTGATTACAGGCGTGATGCTATGTTTTGAATTAATTAATCGTTACACCAAAATAAGTGATTCCTAGAGAAATTACGCATAAACCTTATACAGTAAAAGTGCGCAGTGCTGCACACCCCCACCCTATTTCAAGTTAAACAAATATCAACTTTATTTCAATGACAATTATGTTGATTACAGAGTGATTAGCACTATTGAAAAAGTTATAAAAATGTTTGAAGGTGTAACATAAACAGAAGTTTATTGTGTAGGAAATATAGTAGATTTTACAACAAGTGCACAAAACAAACCATTTTTATCCGAGACTTTTAGCAGCCCGAGCCGAAGGCGAGGGCTGATAGTAATGTCGAGGATAGAAATGGTTTTGTGGACGAGTTATAAACTCTGCTTTTCACTTCGATTGCGAGGAAATAAAACAGTAGTATAACATAACATTTCTTTAATTAAAATTCAAAGTAAAATTAGAACAGTTTTGAATATTGAAGGATTTTTTTTTTTAAATCTTACGACTTTTATATTAGGCTGCAGACCTATACAGCCTACTATTAAATTAATTTTGTAATAATAATTTTCTTAAATCAACTAACCTACCGTACTTGAATTAAAATTTTAATATCTATTATATCTTAAAAAACACATAAGGCAAATAAATTAAAGTAAATATTATATAATAACAAATTCTATCTATGAACTTCTTATTGCATTTGGCTGTATGGCTCATTTTCTTTGCCTTAATATAATACATTTATGAGTAGATACGTTAATGCCCTTGTGCACAAAATTCGATTTTGTGCAGCCTATACCCTGCACAAAGAAGCACTTTCAGAGCATGAGAAGTGAAAAAGTTATTTTTCCATTAATCCATATTTATTTACATTTTTGGCAAATAAATCGCGAACGCAGATTACGTAGAAGTATTTACGGGAAGAACTATCTATATTAGGTTCTTACAATGATGATTTTATGAAATTGAGGTGTCTGTTTGTAATGTCAAAATAACCGCTTTTTACTAAATGCATACCTATGTAAGTATATGGCACTTATAATAAAAAAACTTCATCGCAACTAGTTAGGTTTATAAAATCAGAATAATTATATGGACTGTCCAAACTAAATCGGTTTGCGACCTCGACGCGTCGCGCGTCTTCGGCTTATTGCATAGTTTTGGAAGCTCTTGATCATGGGCTCATCAAAAACCAAAGTAGAAAAACCTTTTGAAATAATAATTGACCCACATGAAAGTTTTTTGCCATATATGCCGTGGTCAACATTTATGTCCTTCTAGGGTATATAGTGACTTTATTGGTGATGATCTTCAGGTGCATAGTATTCGCAAACGGCGTGCGTGTCTGGCGGCCTGTATGAACGTAAACGAAGCAAAAGGTTCTGTAGTTTCTGCCTACCCGCATGGCAATACAGCCATGAATTTATTTTTGTGGGTATGTATCTAAGAAATTGTTGAACTAAAGGCCAATTCCCGTAATTAAAAACGTCCAAGATCTAGTCGCAATCTTATCTCAGCGACAATCAGTGTCAAAAACTTATCAAAAATGTAGGGAAATTAGAGGTATTTTTGACAGATTTAGACTGAGATCTGACTGTGTACTGTTCTTAAAGTAACGAGAATATTGCCCTTCAGACTATCTAATCTACCTACCACTGTAGGCATTTATATACATACTAGCTTCTGCTCGCGACTTCGTCCGCGTGAAATTTCTTGTTACTCCGACCCACCCCGTCGCATCGCATCGCCTGCCCGCGCTATTACTTCGTTTTTGCTTAGCGTTCTTCCTGACTTTTTTTCTTTTTGCTCTGCTCGCGTGATGTTAGATAGCCTATAAGCCTTCCTCAAAAATTGGGCTATCAAATGCAAAAAGAATTTTTCAAATCCAACTGGGAGTTCCAGACATAAGCGCGTTCAACCAAACAAACAAACAAACTCTTCAGCTTTATAATATTAGTATAGTATATAGTATCTATAGAAGTATAGATATGCATGCATACCCCTACAAGCTCTATCAATGTTGTAATCCTAATGATATTCTGAGGAACCTACGTGTAATAGTTTATCTATGTGGGAACCAGGCAAATGGTGTGATTTGCATAATACATAGAATAGCTCAATCGTGCTACGAATTAGCCTAAATTATTGATTCACCGAATGATTATCAGATGCTCGTTCAGATGCCAATGTATACGCTTTTATAATAAACTACCAAGCCACGTTCAAGATCTAAGCCTTAATAAATTCAAATCATTCATCAAATGTAAGTTGTGCCAGAAAGCCTTTTATACCGTTAAAGATTATATTGAGGACAAAAAGCCTTGGGATTGAGCTGATTCCAATTTCTGCATTTGGAATGTTTTTTTTTTATATACATAGGTACACATTATGAATATTTTATAAACAATGACATTTGCTTATTTTGTAAAGTATTATATTATTTCATTTGTTGTGAATGTGAAGACGATGTGGGTCATTTTACTATTTTTTTTTTAATTATTGTCTCTGTTCTGTTAGTTTTTTTCATGGTCTGGCAGTTTGAGTAAGCAGTTTGAGCCTACCCAAATATCCTTTCTTTGGTATTGTTCATCGAATCGTTGAGCTCCTTAAGTCTTGAGTTGAGCTGCACGACTTCTGACAAATGCGTGCACTGACTGGACAGGTTCTCTCAATCTGTGTGGTAATAATCCTTAAAAGACCATCTCAGAAATCGATCTACATTGTCTTCATATAACCTGACCAGACTATGACCTCTGAGTTTGTTTCGGCCTTTCTTTTCAAAGTAGTCAGATAGGAAACGCCGACCTCATCTAGTTTTAAAAAACATGATTGATGTGTAAAAGTGTTGATGCTATAATTTTCTTTCCTACATTCTTTGTGCGATATGCAAATTATAGAAATATTCACATATTTGGCAAAAATTCAATCATTACATAGAAAAATTAACGTTGTCTTAGTTAGTAAAGATAGTTAAAAGTTAGTAGTTATTTAAAGTAAACCTCTCAAGCTTAGCGAAGTGTGGGTTGGCGGTTTTGTGGGGATGTGTTTCATTAGCGAATGAGACACAATTGATTTTCCATTATATCCTACTACAAAAATAAATGCGTTGGGTGGGTCGGGTTTCGGATACGTTGATTAGTCTGTAACTGGTGATGTCGAACTTTTTGTAAATTTAAATTATGATTAGTATCAATTGTGCTCAAGAAAGTGACATGTTATTTTTTCATTAAGATTAAAGTACTTAAGTATCTTTAAACCTAAAAAAATAGATTGATTCTAGTCGCCCCTTCCGAAAGGTAGTTTCTTATGGAGAAGAATGGGCAAGAAACTACCGTTACTAATTTAAAACAGCATTCAAGTAACCCAATACTTGTACAAAATCAAGACTGCTACTCCTACCTCCCGCGCTAACCGCCACTGTCCCCGTCGTCGTCGCCTGCGCACTAGCCATCGCTCAGCGCGTAGCGATCACGAATTTCGAAGCCAACAGTAAAGTATCGTTGGCATAGCGGTTTATGTAGCAGCTCTATCATTCTGCGCGCCGTGGTCATCGGATCGAGCCCCGCTAAGTCCAGAACTTTTTTTTTAATTTGTTCAAAATCGTTCACTTTGGTTTAGTAGAATCACTACAAATAACATTCAATAGAGGTTCTAGTTTATTATAAGAACACTGGCAGGTGAAGCGAATATTACTTTGAGGAAAAAACCGTTATCCCGATCATTAGAATTATTGGATATCTCTGACTCCCTAGATTGTTCACGATCAAGCGATAAACTAGGTCAAAACCTGGACTTATCTACAACCATGTTCTCAGGTTGTGTGGAAGAAATGAGGTCTGAAATTACAGCTCTAAAATCAAACCCTGAAACAAAATTAAATGGACAACCTTTTCATTGAAAACATAGACCTGAAAAACCAAATAAGTCATCTTTCTCAAGAAATTATTATATTGATACTTTGTAACAGTCCAGCGTTAACACTAACTAAACGAACTCTGACAAAAAAAAACATATCTCATAATATAGGAAAAATAGTGTAAAACGCAGACTAACGGACAATCTTATTCATAGTCCTACTAACCATTGTCCGAAGGAGAGATGTAATAATTCCACTGAACCACCTGCACCATCTCCTGGGCCTGATAATACCCAGAGGCCACCCAAAGCCCAAGCACTGGAAAACAAATGGCAGATTTAGCCCAACAACTATTATAAGCGAAAAAATATGCGTGGAAATATGCAAACGCACGAAGACCAAATTATGCATACTGACGAACAGTAACTCGTATGGCACTTTGCAAGCTGTAGAACACACATTTACCCATCAATAAATTACTGTCACCATATATTGCCAAATAACAAGATAATTCCTTGAATTTTTTTCGTGAGTAATTTGTTTATTATATTTTTTCATATAATAAACAAATTATATTATCTCTGGAGAACTGTGCAAGCAATATATGTATATAAAACATTGACCATCTACCATCAAAATCTATGTGGAGTAAACAGCAAGAAGGATGACCTTGAAATATATTTGTGCAAATTGAACAAAGAAATAGATTTTATCTGTATTAGTGAACATTTTTAAATCAATCATTAGCAGCCCAGTTTAGTTTAATTATTTATAATTTGAGTTCCTATAACACTAGATTAAATAAAAAACGTGGATGCACTTCGATCTTGACTTTAAATGACAAGAAAGTTGAAGACCTACAAATTTGTTAACAACTTTATAAAATTAACTGTTTTGAGGTTTGTGGTGTAAAGGATTTGGAGACAAATACTTATATTATTTGTTGCTACAGAAATTCCTGAGAATAGTAATATAGATAGTTTTATGCAGAGACTTGAGCAGCTGTTACAACATTTCATCAATAAACGGTGTATAATTTGTGGTGATTTTAATATTAATTTATCAAAAGATGACTCACAACGACATTCATTTCTATCGCTGTCCAAATAACTTACATACTGATTGCCTAAACACTATTACGACGTTGTCTTTTTAAAACACTTTCAAAATGTCCACCACCTTGCTCAATACATTTTAATGCCCGTTTTCTTAACTGATGTTTTAATTTAGAAAGCACTTCAGTGTCATTTCTCACTATTTGAAAAGCGTTCACTATCCTATTTTTTAGGTCCTCGGCACTTATTGTATCACTAAAATAAACTAATGATTTAATTCGTCCCCACAAAAAAAAGTCAAGAGGCGTCAAATCAGCTGATCGGGGGGGCCACTGGACAGGGCCGCCGCGACCGATCCAGCGCTCTCCAAACCCTTCATCAAGGTGCTGCCGAACACTTCTAGTGAAATGGGCAGGGGCACCATCGTGTTGGAAGAATACCTCGTGTAAATTATGAAGAGGAATGTCTTCTAGCAGCGTAGGTAGAGTTTCGCGTAAAAACAATAAATATGAGTCTCCTGTTAGTCTTTGTAAGAAGACTGGTCCCAGTATGTGCGTACCAATGACACCGGCCCAGACGTTAACTGAGAAACGGTGTTGGAAGGAATCCACTCTGCATGCGTGAGGATTTTCGTGCATCCACAAATGTGTATTATGTTGATTGTACATCCCCACGCGTGTGAATGTACTTTCGTCTGTCCAAATTATGTTCCGCTGCCAATTTTCTAATAACCAGCGGCTGAACTGCAAACGTGGTGCGTAATCGTTTGGAGTCAACTCCTGGCATCTTCTGAGGTGGAATGGATGTTCATTATCACCACGAAGTGTTCTCCACACATGCATATGACTACATCCAAAGTGTGGCGCTGCTTCTCGGGTACTGGCATGGGGATTCTCATCGAAATAATCCAGGATTTCGTTTTGTAGACGAGTACGTGTACGCACGTTGGCTCCCCTATCGATGGCTGTGTTTGGACGGAACGATCCATGGTCGCGAAGCCGCTGAGTAGCAGCTAACATTGTCCTGCGATCCACTCTTGTACCATACCTTTGGTTAAATGTTCTGCAAGCTAGAGCCACATTATCACCACACACTGCTAAAGTCCTCACCATTTCGGTATACTGAACATTAGTGTATTGGAAAGACATTGCGCACGAGATAATTATTTGTTAACACTTGACACTTGTTGCACTTATTGCCGGCGCGTGACTAATGAATGTTTACATTTATGCTAGCTTTCATCGTAGCCGCGCAAGCGGTGGTTCGTTGTCGCTATCTCGCTCTATCCTGGGCTTTTAGTTTGCAGGAGAAAGGGAACGAAAGTAAGTATGTAGGTGGTTTATCGGTGTCCTTTGTTGTTTGGTTCCTGTTAGTGTATGCGTGCGGTCAAATCGCTAAGTATAAAATGCACTTGTAAAGACCTTAACGTTCTTGGAATAAGGTTTATTTTTCCTTATTTTGTATTAAATGATTAAATTTGTATGAATACAAATAAATCTGCGATTTTAAAAGTCTTATTACTTTGACGTACGGTCCATTTCAATTTGTTTTGACTGTACAGGGTTAATATGACAATAATTTCCGTAGTTTTAATTATTTTTGGGATAAAAAATTACCTATATTAAAAATGTTATAAATCGATTCAGTAAACGATTCTGAACAAACTATTTTCAGGATGTGCGTTAATTAAGTTACATGTTGTACATATAGAAAAGTAGTACGACATGCGAAATGACTAGTAGTAAAAACGGAAATAAATCTAGCTCAGAATTCTGGTAAAGTTATTAAAAAATATGTAAATGACAATTTGATACTTATAGATAATAATAAAATAGTTTTATCGTGAGTGACATTAATACAGCAAAAGAGTATTTACAAAATCATGGGATAAGAGTAGAGGAGGATATAGTCTTTGAACCTGTTACACCTATCGAAGTTTTTAAACAAGTTAAGATTATAGATAGTAAAACGTCTTTTGGCCATGCCCCATGGCCATGATGAAATTCCTATGACTATCATAAAAGAAAACATTGATGTATTAGCTACCCCTTTGGCCGACTCAATAAACGAATCACTACATAGTATAAAACAAAGTCGCTTTCTCTGTCCCTATGTCCCTTTGTATGCTTAAATCTTTGAAACTACGCAACGGATTTTAATGCGGTTTTTTTTAATAGATAGAGTGATTCAAGAGGAAGGTTTATATGTATAATAACATCCATTAAATAGTGGAGAAGTACTGTTATTTTTGAGGTTTCTAATGTGATGTCGTAAATAATTACATGTTTTCCGCTTACATTGCAAACGCAGGCTGAACCCTACGAGTTTTATCAAAATAATGTACTAAGTATTGTACACATTGAAAAGGTCTACAGAAAAGTCCGTGATGGTATATGTCTATCTCTTATGGATAACCCACAATAACTTTTTTTTGTCATTTACTTTTTACGACAAATAATGGCTAATTTTCGAAGCGATTTTAACCAATACAGCATTAATCCTTAACCAATTAAATACCTTGAATACATTGTTCATTTAATATAGATCTATATGGCCCTTTACACCGTATGATTTAAGTGAAAATTTTCGAAGATATTACAGATTTAAAAATTGCGGGACGTAGCGTTTGCGGCGGTACCGGCCGGCCGCCCGGTGCGGCAAGAGCGTGCCTATAAAAAAGCCGGAGCGGGCCGCTATGTTTTTGTATACAACGTTCACAGTTTTTCTGTAGTGTATTTAGTATCAGCATTGCACCCGTGCGAAGCCGGGGCGGGTCGCTAGTACATAATAAAACGCAGTATGTGGAAATTAAAACAGTTCAAGAAGATGGTCATGATAAACTACACAAATCAGACACAGTTATAATAAATTAAGGCGTACCACACGGATCAGTTTTAGGCCCTGTCTTCTTTATAATATTTATAAATGATCTGATAGCTTACATGAAAAGTATTTCAGATGATACTTGTAGTTTTTGCCGATGACACAAGCGCTAGCGACAATATAGAAAATTTAGAAAACAAGATTAATTTTATCCTATGTGCTCTTGAGAAATGGTTCACTATGAATGATCTAAAACTAAATCTAAAAAAGACGCAATGTTTATTATTTAAATCGACCGTGAAGAACAACGATACTGTCAAATTACATTTATTAGGGAATAAAGTGGATATTGTAGACAATGTAAAATTTTTGGGGGTACAAATAGATGCAGTTTTAAATTGGAAGTGGTCACTAACACTATGAGTAGTGCTTGCTATGCTGTCAGGAGTCTTAGAGATGAATTAACCATTAGTCACCTCAGAATGGTATATTTTGCACTCATAGAGTCTAGACATAGATATAACATAAAATTCTGGGGCGACAGCTACCATCACAATATTAATGCTGCTTTCGACTTAAAGAAAATAAAGAGAAAAACTATGCTTCGCATTAAACAAATGGAGTGTTGTAGAGATCATTTTAAGAAACTGCACTTTCTCACAGTACCATGCTTCTATATTCTGGTCCTGCTTAGTCATTTTATTAAAAATATCCATAAGTTTGAGACAGAAGAACAGAGACATATCAGAATAAAAACGCGAAGAATGCTAGAACTACCTAATTTCATACAGCCTAAGCTTAATGTTATTAAACATGCCTAGAGAGTGCAATCAGTAAATCTGTACAATTTAAAAACTCTATGAATCCAAACGAATTCAAGTGAAAATTAAAGTCATTGTTATTGAAGAAATGTTATTACAGCACAGAAGAGTTTCTCTAACATAACAATATTTCGAACTGATATGTGGTACTAATATAGTGGGTGTACTAATATATTTTAATGACTATACGATATTTCAACATTCTATCATGACATACATTTCTTTGAATTGAATTTATATTAATTTTGAGATAATATTAGGTTAAATTATTATAATTAATATTAAGACTAATACTGTTGTGACTAATGTGGAATGTTATTTTTTTTTTTGTTTCTTTCTGGCTTTCAGATGATTATTTAATTTTGTGTTACATTTATTGTTAAAACCACTGTTCGACACCAAAATGTAAATTTGTTGAAGAATAAATAAATAAAGCAGTTACATTGCTAAACGAAAGCCGCTAAATGGTACTTTAAAACCGAGCAATTAGTGAAAAATGTTGACTCAAAACAGTTCACTTTTGTTCTCGTTGCCAAGGTGGGCGGTGTGCGTAAGGTCAACCGATCCCTTAACCCAAGCCCAGCGGCTGACCTCTAGAATGCCTTGATTAAATTTCACCACTACCAATACAACCACAATAGATAAACCAGAATAGTTCCCTAAATGACACTGAATGTGTCATTTAGGGAACTATTCTGATTATTAATCGGGCCTCCATTTAATTTAGGACGCCTAAGTGTCCTTTTGTTATTGTATTTATTTATATAGTTAGTCATTTAACTTAGTATCTAGTAGAAATAATTGTGATAAATATTGTAAAAGTTCTGTAAGTAAATGGATAAATAAATTATGTAGTAATATTAATTTAGGAAATCAGAATGTTTTTATCGTACAGGTGAATGAATGGTTAAGCAAAGTGACTACTTATCGACTTAAATTGTCCGTATATTTATATCATAACTGTCATTCTTTGTCAATTGTATGAAATGGCTATAACACGGCAAATTGTCGTATGGTGTCAAATTGCCTAACAATTAATTACCCCGTCTATACCTACATCTTTGTTAAACCAATCACAATAGCTAACAAGAGATTCGACACCAGGTTTACTTTATAAGGTCTTCAGAAACCGAGGGAGGCACGATTCTCTTTTTTTTTGTGTTGGTTTAGCTTACCCGTATTGCAAGCAAAGGAAATTCTAAGGGTTTGTTATTCTTTCCTTTACAAACAAATGGGTGTATTTTTAATATAACAGGATTCGTTTCTCCTCTGGGGCAGTTAGGCTCACCTTTAACAAAATACATATACATCTAGTAAAACGTAGTAAACGTAGTGTGTCTAGTAAAAGATTATTTTAAATTAACTGGACTGGCCCGGGGCTCTAATTGCATGGTTATAACGTTTTTCAATCCCTATTCGAGTACACAATTTCTACAGAACCTTTTTGTACCCACAAGTTAATGTTTCAGAATATTGCCACGTTCTTCCCTCTCTTTATGTATCTCCAATTTTAATTCGTGACATATAAAGATCAGGGGGTCTAAAAAGGCCACTGTGGCAGAATCATAAAAGGATAACATTATGAATCATAATGGACAGTTAACTTTTAAGTTAATCGTATCAAATCCCATTGGTGAAGGATTTTTCATTTATTTTTGTTTGTCTGTGCTAACATACCAATCAATCCAATCCAAATCCAATCCCAATTTCTTTGATTATACCTTCGTAGTGCAGCGAAAAAAAGAAAAACACGGACTGTCTTCGCCATATTATTACCTATTAATAATGTTATTCTTTTATGATTCTGCTAATTAACAGATATAAATTTGTAGAGTAGAATTTATGTTTATTTAAAACTATAAGAGCAAGCTGTAGAAGGTTAACTTAATTGTAAAATATGTTAAAATCCTCTTAAACCTATTTATTTTAATAAGTACATTATTAAAGTTGGATTTATTTACGGAGCACTTTAATAATTATGGAAAATTTTGTGACATGAATCTAACAACGCAATGGTATTAAAAATGTATAACGTACCTACTCGCTGAATTGGAGCTGTGAACTCCTGTGGTACATGTACCCCATTAAGAACGACTGTATAATGATCCATAGAACACATTGGTAATGTGGATTAATTCATCATAAAATAGCTTGTAGTATGAATTACTGAAACGGATGGCAAAAGGGTGGCACGCGATAGGAAATTTTGGGCATGACGTTGATTGAAGCACAAATTCTAAATACGATACAATTTCCCTTTTAAATAATGCAATTTTAAGATTTAATTCTATTAAGTATACATTTTGTGTTAGAAATCATCCTTCTAAATAAAGGATTTGTTTGCGAGTAATTTTTGTTTTAATTTTGCATTTTCACAGATATCGGGTGGGACATCTTGACTAAATTCTTTTCGATAATACGCAGTGGACCAGAACATCCAGGTTTCAACCTAGACACGTACAATGTGTACCTTAACAAAGATAAATAGGTTCCATCACATGTATCTCTGAATGATACGCGTAGATGCACACGTTCAATGCTTATAACATAAACTTATCTGAAATTGTCTCCATGCAGCCTCAGTATCATACAAGACATTTCTCTTTGAACAACATGCATTATGTTCCTGTAATTAACGGACCAACAAGCGTGCATAGAATTCTACGATAACGAGCACAAATCAGTTTGCTTTGGGATTATTTCGCAAAACACTGAGGATAACAGAATAGAACGTTGACGGTTAGCGAACCGAATAATGTCAATGTTAGAGACAAATTATCTTTTAAGTGTAGACTTAGGCTATTACTGTGATGAGTGTGAGTGTCCATGGAGTTTCTTGCCCGTTCTTCACCATAGGTACCTACGCTTTGGAATGGGCAATTAGCTTCATATTTTCTGACTGACCGACTTCTTGACAATTCAAAAGTGCCTGTAAATGGTTTAATTGAAATAAATTGTTTGAGTTTGAGTTTGATGTGTACTTACTTATATTCCAATCCACCGTATGTGGTTGAAAATAATTTCATCACCACTGCTCTCAATGTGGTGAAGAAAAACATCGTGAGGAAACCGGCATATCCTAGTATCAAAAATTCACAGACATGTGACATCTACCAACAAGTGGATTACAGCCCACTCCCTCTCTGATTATGCTACATATATGTGGTTGTAAATTTTAATATGATGAGATGGCAATTCTCTAAACTTTGTCCCGTGTCCCTAATCCATATCCTAAGGTAAGACAGGTCTCCTGACTTTTGGGCTTCTTAAGTCCGTTAAGACGCTCCGTCACTGGAGCATTCGCCTGTAATGTAACAATCCAAGATTCGATTTCGAGCATTACATTACAACACTGCCTCCCTGACTATCGACCATTTGCCTTTAGTCAATTCGGTTGTTGGTGCTCCTACTCACTACTGCACAGGCGAATGCTCCCGATGAATGTACTGTTACAAATTGTATCATTACAGGGTGCGCACTGTAATGCTTGAGATTCTCCCGGATGTGGGACTACTTAACATATTTATGTTTATTCACTTGATGTCTTTACTTTATTGTTGTATAGTGCACAAAATATTGACTGGAACGTATCTCCATTTATTTAGCAATTTGTTTTATTTATACTGGTACATTTAACGAACTAGGTGTATGATTGCCAAATCCATTATTATGTATGTGTACGTTGATATAGTTAACGCCCCATAATTAATGACCGTTAAATTATAAAGCAAATACATGGACTATAAAACACTGCAAATGTTATCAAGTTGAAAATGAGCAAACATTATATTAGATTCAATATGAATTGTGTTTTGCGTCAGTATTAAACACCTCCTGTTTTGTATGTGACTGGTTCAACACGCTGTAAACTTTCCCAAAGTTCTTTAGTCGAACCGAAAACTAGTTTTACCAACCTTCCAATGTTAAACTAAAGAAGTAGGATTTATGCGGGCGTAGCATCCTGAATAATATTACGAGTAAGCCTGTAATATATAATATAAATTTATTACCTTCTGTTTATTCCACCTTAAAATTGTCCCAGATTAAATGTCTCTGAGATTCCTGTTCCTGACAGTAAAGTATACAGAATACCTTGGCATTGTAATCTAAATAATATGCTGGATTTATACAGACGTACTTTTAGAACATTATTATAAAACCAACTTCACTAAGTATGTTAGAAAAATCCGTTGTCATACGACGTATTCAGTCACCGGCTTCTTCACGAAAAGGATTGAGCAGTTAGTCCAAATATGTGTAAAATTTATGTAAATACAAGTGATTCTAACGATTGGCGAATTGTTTGCGAACCCTCGTCCCTCGGGAGAATGCGAGCTAACAATGTGACGGAGAAAAATGAAAATAGTTGACACTGAATTTTCCGGCAAAATAAGAAACATCTCGTATTATTTGCCTGTCTCTTTGTTATCTGTGAAAGCGAAATAAGAAACTGGCTTAGCACCTTCGTATAAGGACACGTTTTGTTGAACATTTATTCTGGCAATTTTCGTATTATAGGTTATAAAAGGCGAAAATTGTCTGGATAAATGTAGAGACAGAGGAAATACTGGCATTTGAATGAAAAAATAATTGAGTATCTCTATAAAAGGATCTGTAAAAATGTTTAATCGTTTATATAAAGGTTAGTGTTTTTTAAAGATATAATATTAGTTATATTTTCTTTCCAAACGTTCTGAAGGTTCGTTCCTATGTTCATGCAGGGTATTCAATTTCACTGCGTGAGTTTTGACACTTGTGACATTTTACATCCAATATTGTATAGCAGGGGCTAGACACTATATAGTTTGTTCTTCATACGAAGTAAATAGGTTAGCTAGATGGACATCACATACACCTTTCTCAAACTTTATTCCAATATAAATAGAAGGTATAGTCACGGCACAGTCTTGGATAAGAGTGTTAACGATATGAACTCTTGGTTTATATTACTGACGGAACAGATAACCCTGATGCTCGACGTTAGTTCACGCTCATAAAACTGTCTATGTGTGTGCAGCAAATACAGGGTGTGTTACGTAGATAAGGGTGTAGTATAAGAAGCGTTTCCGCGCGAGGGTGACTGGTTAACGGGCGGGTGACCACCAGATTGTATCGACTATCCGCCACGAGGCGACCAGGCGACGTCATCACCCTCTACTAGCGGGTACATGTATTAAGCTCGTAATCGGTGCAATTTATTGCTGCGTTGGAATTCTAATACATTGTTTTGTGGCCCACGATTCATTGCATAGTAACGGACAGGCACAGTCACGAGTAGAAAAAGTTGTTTTTTGTGAATATACAGGTTCGGATTTTACCGTAGGCGTAATTCGCGATCCAAAACCACGTTGAGATTTAACTTTTCCGGAATTGGATGTGAAACAGACGGAGCATATCACATCGAGTTTTTTTTAGAGCAACCTTTCCAATTTTACTGAAATAAATGTGAATAGGCACTCTGAAAAGTCAAGCCGTCAATTCACTTTTCCATTTCAGGTTTCGCTGAATAAACGTACAATCAAAACTGGATAAAAAAATAGTGCCGTTCCTGTAACAACGGTGGTTAGAAACTTTTCTCGTCATCTAATATAAAAGTTTCGGAGGCACGGGCTAAGTGAAAAACTACCTCGGAGGGGATTTCTCGGAGCGAAGGTTTTGGGAAGTGAAAAACTTAGGCAGTAGTTCACTCAAACAGTAGGAATATTGAATGTCGATTATTATAAATAAAACGGAAGGCATACAAAAGAGGCGAGCGCTTTAACTTTAGAATATGAGAAATGGAATTGTTTATCATGAATTATATATTAGTCATATTCTGTGACGTGTTGGCTCAAGATAATTATAGTCATGGTCATCCCAAAACGGTAATGACTAGACTAGAATACTAAAGATAGAAGAATGACATCACATAAAAATGTTATAATTAACTTGTAGTTATTTCAAACATTTCCAAGATTTTCTTAAACGGGAAGTTTGCTTATCCATAAGACCATAACTTATTCCTTATTCATAACTTGGACTAATTACCTGAAGCGTGAGAATTGTGTCGCTTTGGTCGATCCTTATCGTTTAAAAAGTAATTTAAAAAAATTAAACCGACTTCAAAAAGAGATTAGCTCAATATTATGAAATAACTTTAATTTCGGAAGTCGGTGTCTTGGATTTGTATTTTAGTTTCAGTTTTTTGCCACCGACTTCCGAAATTAAAGTTATTTCATAATTTTGAGTTAATTTATTTTTGAAGTCGGTTTAATTTTTTTAAATAACCATTTATATCGTAATTTTTAGTTTTATGTTATAACTGGAATATTTGTTTGTACTAAGTAGGTACCTAATACCTAATAGTTTTTTTTTTGTAAATATTGCACTAGAATTTGACCAAGGTTTTGAGATGTCTTCCCTTTGACACTACACCCGAAGCTCGTATCAATAAGCCGGGCCGTCACACTTACACGTATTACTCTATATCTTGAAAATTACTAAATCGATTTTAATGAAACTTGCACTGTTCCCTAAGTTGAAGTAAATGTAAGCCAATAAAAAAAATGGTCACGATCCGATTAATAGTTGCGGAGAAATGCGTGGACAAACATACATACATACATCTATAAAATTAAGTATATTTGTTTGGAAGCCCTAATAGGTAGATTGTTGATAGATTATTTGATATGTGAATATAATGCAGTTCCAATAATATTACATACATACGTGTCGAATTGACAACCTCCTTTTTTTTTGAAGTCGGTAAAAACTACTGTTAATCATTAGGTATTTTTCCTTGGCTTAGAGGTCTCATTAGCTGACAGACGCATTGTATAATCGGCGTCAAAGCTATACAAAATCTACGACATGAAAAGCGCTTTTCTTCTCGCCCTCCTATATTGAAGTTATTACTAATTACGACTCGTAAGTACGTGCTGCCTCGCTCGAAAGGTAGATAAGTGCTATAATTGTAAAGCTAAGTGTTTCTGTGCCATGAACCTCGGGAATGCAGACAACGTTACTGCGAACACGAGCTTCGCATGTTTTAATTATTGTGGAAGGAGCGGCAGGTTATTCACTTGTCATTTGACTAACACCTTACGATCATTGTCAATATGATATTAAAGCTCTTAAAATCTTAATCATCAGCCATAACGTTTTCATTTCTCGGACAGAGGCCTTCTCTCAGTGTGAGAGCCGTAAGCCCAGTGCGCGTTGTTGAAAGTCACGATACTTCGCAATTTTTATTTCTATGACATGCCGGTTTCCTCACGATGTTATCCTTCACAGTTTTTGAGAGCTGTGGTGGTGAATTTAATTGCACAAAGTAAACATTTACTTTGTAAAGTTAAGGCAGGCACTCCTGCCTGGTTTCAAACCCACGACTAAAACTAAAAGTCCGAAAGAAAACCACTGTGCCAACAATGCCATAATTATGTTCTTCTATTTCACACACAATGGGCGGTTAATACAGCGTTGTTGATCCTGTGTTTGCGAACTTTTTTTGACAGTAATATTATTGATATTGAAGACGTAAACGGAAACATTTGTACAATAGAAAAGAATTTATCGATAACTTCGGTTTGATAGCCAGTGGTCTATTGTGGTCTTACGAGCCGAATTGTATCGCTATTATCTACTATCAAGAGAAACTGATACGATACGAAAATTCTTAGCACAGTTTTATATTTCTCAAGACCCAGCACTGGAGATGACTTAAGAGCACTTTATCTCATGCGACATTTACTTTCGGAAACTATGCCGAAAGTTTCAAGTATTTGTGTACTTATTTTGCGGTACAAGGGAGTTCCTCTATGTATTGGTATTTTGTTATAGGTATATCGGAAGCCACTATTGGTATTGCTGGAATGACTTCATTTGAACAGCTCACTGACCTTGACATCACCCGTCGTTAATCATTAAAAGTTTGGTCCTCAATACAGATTAGTGTTCAATACAAACACAGATGTTTCATCATGTAAAACAAGTTAGCGAGAAAACCATTAGGAAATGAAATTACTGCTTTATAGTAGACCAGCAGAAAAACTGGACTCTATAACAAATAAAGTTTTAAATCTCTTTGCCCTATAAGTATGTGATCCCACTTGGTGCCATATTAACGTGAACCTACATCTATGAAAAGGAAACCAAAAGAAAACTTAATCCCTTGATATGAGAAAGGATATTATTATTTCTTTTCTCCTAGATTTTCTTCCTTTTTATGACGCTTGGCGGAGGAACACAATGTGGTGAGCGCTGCATCCGTTCGATTGCACGACATTGTTCCAAGCTCAGTTATTAACGGGGATTTCATTTTAACGATGGTTTTACAGATTTCACAAAGCTAGGCTGGTAAACGCGGACGCTATCCGTAGTGGGCGGCACCCTTGTATGAGTGCACTAAAAACACCAGAAATCGGAGTAGGTGGCGAGAAATCGCAAGGCGAATCACATCAGCCCCTAGACAAGAAGCTACATGAGGACCACGACTATTCTGACAAGAGTGCGACGAAGGAGAAGAAGGCTGATAAAATGTGCAATCTTTGTCACCATATTCTAGTACATTCCACCCACTAACAAAATTTGTTATTAAATTACTAAAATGAGTGAGTTCTAGTGCATAACTGCTGGAAACTGTTTAATTAACAATTAATATTGAGCTTGAATTTCCCTGAAATATGACGAGCGTATGACAATAGCCACAAAATTCGCTTAAATAAACAGTTTGATGGACGAGTAATGTAATGAGTAACGAACTTTTAATGCAAGCTACGTGGTCTACAATTTTGTGAACATAATATTTTTATGTATTTACTTGGCATCCATGGAAAATTGCGTGCATTTAAGTCTTCCATCACGTCACGTTGTATTCACAACATTCGTAGACCTTCTAATGACAGGTGCAGCATTGCAGTTGTCTGTCAGGCGGATTGGTGATCCCAGTTTGTAGAACTTTCATAGACCGCTTTTACAAAAGCCACGGAATTTTTGCTGGGAGCTTGACATGGAATTGCAACATGATTTTTTTTTGTGAGCATTTGTAAATCAATAAAGTACACTTTAGGAAAATCGAAAGTACAGGCCCAAAAAGTGTTGTTTTCCCATGGAAAAACAACACGTTTTTATTCGTACTAAATAAGACGCCCGGGCTCTCGATAGATAGAAGGAGTTAAGGAGGAGAGGAGGCCTTTGCCCAGAAACGGAACAGCGAAGGATAGTAAAAAAAACAGTGGCACTCCGGGAGTGCCGACAGAAGTAAAACAAAACACAAACAGAATACTTTTTTGCTATCACTCACTGATATATCGGATTTAAAACCGAGTACTTCCCGAGGACAACCGAACACATCCGAATGTGGCGCGGTGTCCGGTAACAGTGCCGCGAGTTTAATTGTTTTTTCCCATCTCAGAAAATGCCCAGCGCGCCTAAAGAAGATTTCACTTCAAAAATTGTTCAACATTACCTAGTGTTGCGTTGCGGCTATTGTGACTAAGTTAAAGTACACGTAGGCAACTGTAATAAAACTTTTTACTGTGCCTGTGTTGTTTTAAAGTTAGTAGTTCTACAAATTGGGTTTTTAAACTAGCATAACATAGAGCTGTTATCCTTCATTGTATAGAGAAACATATCTACGGAGCTTAATGCAAAATGTGAGCGTCCTTTGCATTACTAAACGGATTTAATGAACCGATTGCGACGAGGCCCAGTTAGAGCGATGAAACCACATTACCATATAAAACAGATGTTATGTGGTGTGTGATTTGCGGTCATTTTATGCAACTCGTACCCTCGTAGGATATTTAACCAATTTGTGATGTCATCTGGAGGTCATTTGGCGATTTGGTTTAAGTACTTATAACTTACTCGCATAATTTTCGGAGTCTGTTTCGAATTTGAAATTATATTTAAATTAATATTCTAAAGAGAGCTTTATTTGAGCTGCCCAAATTGAATAAATGGACAAAAACTTCTACCTATAAGTAGAGATCTACTTAAAACACAACCCATTCCGAATTCGCAGTTGTCGAAAAATTCAGTACCTCGTCACTGAATTTATCGATAACTGAGTATTTACTCAGTTATCGAAAAATTCAGTGACGAGGTACTGAATTTTTATGATTTCAGAGCAAGTACCGACATAGAGTTTTCAAACCAAAGCGCTAGCGTTGTCGGCACTGCATTGTAAGTAGACACAAAGTAACACCCTCATGAAAATGGTTCTAGAACGTTTTTCAAATTGAATATAAAGAGATAAAATATAGAACTCCAAGTCCAAGGCTAAAGTTTCTAGCAATTCATCTTTAGATTCGAAGAATAGAGGCACATTATTTTCGGCTGCAATCGATTGAATATTTAAAACTGGCTGAAAGCCCTCTTTGCCTTGAGCTATCTGATTCAAAGAAACTGAAACGTGAAGAAAACCTCGTATCTATCGTTTAAATTTGTAGTGACTATAGAACTGGGAAAGACTGGAACCTAATTGCTCAAATTATAATTTTGGTTGTCTTTAAATTCATTTTGTATGAGAAAGGGTTAATTTTTCCAACACCAGATAATTTTATCGGAGGAATAATCTTGAATTTTTTACAGTTCTTCCATACAAAAACTGTCAGACGTCAATTATATTCCACGAATAAAAATTATATGTCGATTGAATAGTCAGTCCTAAGTAGATTTGTCACTGAAATGATTATAAAGCTACTTTAAAAAAAATTATAATTGAATAAACGCTCGACTTTTTTAAATTATTATGTCACACAGACGGGTCGACTTTGCGAGCCTTACCAACCCCGGGGCAGTGTATATGAACCGCCTTGTTGTTAATTATAATTTTATAATAAGGATTCCGATAGAGAAATAAAGATTACCGTCCGTATTATTAAGTATACGAAATTCTAAAGTCCTTTAATAGCGATGCGGGTGAATACCGAACTCATAATTTAACCACGGTAAACGGATAAAATCAAAACTCATTTATTAAAATTAGGCTGCGAGTAACCACTTTTCGTACGTCAAAGTTACATACCCCAGTCACTCAAAATGCTCAGCAGATACAAAGCTTGTACTATTAGGTAAACGGGACAAGTTGACAAGAACTTAAATCATCACCATCATCGGGTTCGTCTAACCGGATGCTGCTGAATACCAGTACTTTACATGGAGCGACTGCCTATCTGACCTCCACAACCCAGTTTCTGGGTAATACGATACCCCTTGGTAAGACTGGTGGTTGGTTTTTTTTTTCAGCGTGGGAAGTCATCAAATGAGGGGTCATTTCCTCCAGCTCTGGGTGGAGCGGAAGGGAGTGTCAGACTCTTACTGACTAAAACCCATTTTATATTCCTTCCTTAGCCCTTTATGTTCCGGGCCAGCGGTAACCCTTTCGGACAATCCCGCTGAACTGGTGGTTGGTTGACAATAACTTAAGTATCGATTCAAAATCGTTTTCCAATAATGACGCTGTCTGTCATGTGGACAAATTGACCAATCAGTCACCTTCCACGCTCTCTCGGTTTCCACTACCTACATAGTATATTTTCTCGCTTACCTACATGAGGCAAATATAAAATCTATTCAAAATAGGTACTCATTCCAACGAAAATACTTACTCCAAAGATAAAAGGTAAAAATATTTATTTCTCTCATGGGAATAATCTAGAGGATTCTGAACGCGTACCAGGTAATTTACGAGAGCCTTACCTTCGTTGGTTACCTACTGAAATTTGTAAACTTCGCTCAGAAACAATTTGTTTCTAAAACCCAATTTATAAGGTCTATATTTACAAACAACAATAATAATTGGAGGGCTTGAAGGTAAAAATTTACAAAAAAAAATAAAACAATACAGATTATTGTGAAGTGCGACCTGAATTGGAAATGCAAACTTTTGTGTTTACACAGAAGTGTTGTGTTATTTTCAAGACAAAATGATGGGCTCTTGCCCCTGCTGAAAAAAAAAATTGCACTCTGAGATAAAATTAGTGCGCACTATTTATTTATACATATATAAATATATTTTTCATTGAGATCAACAAGGACCTTTTTTGTGGGTGGGAAATTATTAAATAACTTCTCCCGCTCTGGGCGGAGCGGGAGGGCGTGTCAGACTTTTACTGGCGTGTTCCGACACGTCATCTCGAGAAGTTCCTCAAGGAAGAGTTCTGGCCGAAGGGTGTTGTGTACCTCCGGTTTCGTGGCCGGATACATGACACCAGTCAGCGAAACACGACGCAGACACTTCGTGTTCTTTAGTTTTTTGTGTAATTATAATGTTGTATGTATTTATAGTATTTTTAAGTTATGTTAATATTATATTGTAAGTGTTTTATATGGGCCTTGATGCCTGAAATAAATGGATAAATAAATAAATAAAACCCACCCGTGTTCTTTCAGTTGAATGTGCCTGGGGCCACGGTATCTCTTTCGAACAACCCGCGACCCTGGCAGGCATCAGTCCAAGCGGACTCGTCAGTTAGTGCTGACGTCTCTTTGAGGCGCGCGTGGAACACAACGCGCTGTCGACCCGGGCCTGGTCCTTACCGGATGGCGAGCTGCCCATTGCTCGCCGTCCGCAAGCCCGCGCCTACGGTGGCCGGGAATCGATTCCCGACGCTCAGAGCGTCTCCTGCGGCGACTAGAGGCGTGAGGGCGCAAAGATTGCCTCTCACTCACGCGCTCCACCTCCTCCTTCGGGAGCATTACTGCTTCGTAGAAGGAGGCGACGGCCCATGCACTCTCGCTCCGTACCATGACCTGGACTAAGGCCGGACGCGAGAAATCGCCGCCGCCGATCGCCGATCGATCAACAAGGATCTGAATTCTAAGACAGATAACCAATTATTCAAAGTAAAAGATTAAAACTTAGACATTTGTATGACGAAATACCGTGCCAACAATTAATACTCAAAACACTTTTTACAGCCCACGATGCCGGAAATAAAATGTGTTGCATATATGTAGTTATAGCCATAAGAAAGCCCAAAAGTCTGACAACCAATCTTACCAGTAATTTGGGAAAAGGTTAGGGAGATGATGATGAGTTATAGCCATAACGACTTTAAAGCCTAATAATAAGCCTAAAGTTTAGAGTAGCCTAGAAAGACAAATACTATCGTCACAATAAAAAGAGGAGGTCAATCAATGTTAGTACTATGATCAGTCCCGGCAACGCAGGCTCATAATAGGTGTTTGATGAGGTCTGATTTACTGCATGAATCGCTTGTACATGATGTGTGAAATTGAGGTATCAACAGGCAATTTGTTCATACAGTGAACGTCAGCCTACCATAAAAAGCTATAAATAATAATCAGCGTCGCTACACAAAAAGTTCTGGTTACATAAAAAACGCAATCGTAAAAAAATCTATTAACTAAAAGATATCTCATTTCTGTTCTGATGAAATTGTTATTATATTGGACATTTTAATGTAACAGAAACTCAGATTACACGCGAACAGCGTCTAACCTACTCCTGTAATAATCTCACTAAAGAATGAGATAGGTAAATCAGTTAGAAATACCTACCTAGAGGCTGGTCTAAGTATTTCAGAGCTACCTGAAAAGATATATGTGAGAGGTTCGTGATTTTATACGAAAAAATAATAAAAAGGTTTTACCACATACTTTAGTAACGTAATCGTCAGCAACTTATAAGTTTTGTAAAAGTTTCGTAAGTCCCTGAACTATAGGAAGCACAAAGTCCAACAGATTCGTCCGACGCGTTCTTGTAAGCGCAATTCGATGAATAGGGTCTTTGTGTATGCCTTATTGTGTACCCTCTCTTGAATGGAGAGTCTACAGAGCTGCGAACCTCTTTACACAAGACCAAAATGCTATACAATCGTCGTTTTATCATACTGCTATTGTCATCTAAACTAAACTAGATAAAATCCAGGTACAAGTACGTGACAACCCCTTTTTTTATTAAATTGTTGATAGGGGAATAGCTAGCAACCGAAGTGATTGTATTGAGATAACCTTTTGTCGTGTAAAGAAGACATAGAGAGGCAAGGGAACAACTCGGTAAAGCCAGGGTAATCCTGGCTTAGGAAGCCGCTCCGGCGGCCGGGGGATACGTTACCTCCTTACGAACTATAAGTTACTATAGTTACCTGAAGAATGTTTGCGTAAGAAAAGTAGTGGCATTGTTTACTGTCCCCTTGCTTGAACGCCTGAAAAGCGTAGGAAGATCCCGTAATAGTTATTCAACTAATTCTACTTCTGTGAACATGAATAATTGATGCTATTTCCAGTAGCAAGTGGGAGTCGTATCGGTTTCATTGAAGTATTGAATTAACACAAATGCAAGTACACCTACACCATCAATAACGTTTTTCAACAATTTGCTACGTTACATATCTCGTTTCGTTTTATTGACATTCTCCAAATGTTTACCCAATCTTGTTTTACCCCTTTTTTATTACTTCGAAATTAAATATTGATCTACTCACAGATTCTAAAATTTCATCTCGTTCGTATTTGGTGTCGAGTTCAACATATACGTACACACCTATGTACATATATATGCGATGCCTACATTAATTAGTCCCTCGCCTACAGGCAAAAAGTTACCTAAATAAAATGTTGTCTGACTGTCAGATGCTAAAATGGGTAAAAGGTATCGATGCCGACAATAATTTTGCTCTACAATTGATCAAAATTTCCCGATCGTCACAAATAACAAAGGTGCCCATTGGACCAGCGGAAAATTTATTGTTCTCTATTCAGAATTGTTAGGAGTAAAACAAAATTTTGCAATTCGGTGGCGTGGAAATATTAAGGACCCTGGCTGACGATCCAGTTTAATACACAGTCATTATAGTTTAATATTTTGGTTTACGCGATATGCATTAAAAATATATTATTTTTACCATCTCAATAGTTGTAACTCCGCAATATTATAGGTACTGATCACCAGCTGATATTATCACTCAGCTCATAGATAAAGTTATCGGTTTTGCAAATTGGATTGTTCCAAGAATTTCTCAAATTAAACTTTGCGTATAAGTACAATTTCATGTTGATACAAAAGCGGTCAAAGTTGCACTACACATAACTTCTAATGATTATTGCTAAATACCTACGTCTAAGGGCTGATGTTAACAAAGTATATCTTTTAATCGTGGCATAAAATTGACGTCTGACAGTTCTAGTATGGAAAAACTGTCAAAAATTCAAAATTTATTCTCAGGATAAGACTTATTCTGGGTACCTATAAAAGTTTGGTGGAATGCGCCCTAAATGGTGTTACTACAATAAACTCCTATTTGATAGCAACCGGATAGTGAATGGGCATTAGATTTTAGATGTCTTCTTTCCAATATAGGCTCTTTTTAATGCTCAGTGTTTTTTAAATATAGAAAAAAAATCCGCCCACGCAAAAACGCAGAAATAAAATCCGTAATTTTTTACTTTATTATTTTGTTGTAATAGCAGCAATAGAAATACACACTTTGTGATAACAACTGTCTACCTACAGTTCATGAGATACAGCCCGCTGACAGACAGGTACGGGCGGATGAATAGACGGACAGAGGAGGCTTAGTAATAGGGGCCCGTTGGCACCATTTAGGAACGAAACCCTAAAAACAAACATACCTACACATTATCACCTTGAGGTTCTTCATGCGTGAAGGCTTTTATTAATTTACAGGTGTGCTCTACCCTAAATATCGTGACATTTAGGTTCCATATAGCTTTGTTTCGAACAAGAACAGGGCCCGTATCCCTCTTTGAATATGAAAGGGATCTATCGTCCTCTATTACCATTCCAATTTTAGTGAATCTCGCAACGATGAAAATTTTATTCATAGTTTTTAAGAGCATAGTCTATTGGTAAATGTTGTGTCCAATTTACAAACTAACAACCCTTATTTTGTACTTGAGCAGCTTAACAAAGCAGTGTAGTTACTCGAATTTTTTGTGTATTTTATTTATTTTTACATTTATTGGCCAAGAAAGGTAAAATTTTTAGCTCAACGTCAAAAATTCTCAAGCATATTTTTTTTTGTAAACTTTGAATTGACTGTTATGACGAGTAAGGACACAATTTTTCTAATATTAAAGTTGAAGAGTTTATTTGTTTGAACACGCTAATCTCTGGCACCACCACTACCAGTCAGCTTTGAAAAAAATAATTTTGCATTTGGTAACCTAATTCTTAGGGAAGGTTGCATCATGCTACATCACGCTAAGACCATTAGGAGCAGAACAAAAACAAAACAGTCGGAAAGAACGCTAAGCGTAAACAAGGTAACAGCGCGGGCGGGCGATGTGATGTGACCCTGTGGGTCGTGGACCCAAATCTCACGCGGACGAAGACACGGGCAGATGCTAGTTTAATATATGTTCCATCTCTCTAGTAGGGCAATCCATTTTTAAAACGATATTGAAAGTGTGACATGAAAAATATACCAATATTTTTATTTTAAAATTCACTACGTTTACATTGAAATAGATGAAATATAGTTTCAGCGATAAACGCATTTCGTTAATACATAGTATTTCCATTACGATTGTTGAGACGATTTATATTCAGCATTTTAAAGCTTCAGTATTATCCATTAGTCCCGCTAAATATTTCACGACTATTGGAGGACGTTCCAGTGTTCATCATTTTCTATCAATAACTGGGGTCCGGCCGCCATTTCGGTTTTCTCCATTAGCGTCACGTCATCCCCTTTTGTTAACGGAAATTGTAACAGTTGGTTTAAATAATTCTCTGGAATAGAATAGAAAAGGACACTCGTTATTATGTATCGGTTTCATAAGAGTCGATCTCGTAGAGTATCGGGATGAAAACTATCCTATGTCCTTTCCCGGGACTCAAACTATCTATATACCAAATTTCATCTAAATCGGTTCAGCGATTTAAGCGTGAAGAGGTAACAGACAGACACACTTTCGCATTTCTAATATTACTAGCAGCGCCCCGCGGTTTCACCCGCATAAGTGTCGATCCCGTGGGAATATTGAGATAAAAACTATCCTATGTCCTTCCCCGGGATGCAATCATCTCTCTGCTAAATTTTATCCAATTCCGTTTAGTGGTTTAGGCGTGAAAAGGTATCATACATACAGACAAACAGACAGACCGACAAACAGAGTTACTTTCGAATTTATAATATTAATAAGACTAGCTTCTGCCCGCGGCTTCGTCCACGAGGATGTCGGAAATTCTCCCACGGGAACGTGCTACCGGGCAAAAAGAAGCCTGTGTCGTTCCCCAGGATGCCATCTATCTTATTGCCAAATTTTATCGAAATCCGTTTAGTAGTCTTAGCGTGAAAATGTAACAAACAGACAGACAGAGTTACTTTCGAATTTATAATATTAGTTTGGATGGTATGGATATAAATGTAGAAATTTTTCGAGTGGTGACACAATGGGCGGTCTTACCGCTAAAAGAAATCTTTTGAAGACAACCTTTGGATGGATTTTGAAAGAAAATAGAGACAATTCAGCATGTAGTCTGTGGTGTACCATTTTTCTCTACGTTTAAGCAATTTGGTTTTGCTGTCATGTTTTTTTTTAATTGTGCTTAATTTATTTTACAATAGCGAAGTGTTTTTTCAGTGCATAAAGAAATAAATAAATTGCACTTTCATGAAGCTTTAGGTCGTGTTCATCATTTACGACAATGCGGAGCAATTATTTCTGCTACGATTCTTTTGATTTGTGATAACTCGGATGCTTATCCGTCTACTATAAAATAAAATATTGTAGCGACCAACCAAACATGTTGATCGCCGTATGCATTATTGTGGTGCAGCCGGTCGATTCTGTAAAAATCTCACCGTGAAAACTAAGGTGATGTGTGTTTGTTTTTGCTAGGAATTGACACTATTGACAGCTTACTCCGCGCTCACTTCACCCAAGTTTTCATGGTGAGATGGTTACAGAATCGCACTGCTGGTTTTATAATAGTTGAATATAAGTTACTGTGAAAGTTACCAATATTGGGTGTAAAAATGTATCAAAATGTAAACCAAATTGTTTTGTTCTCAGGATGGGAAAATGCCTTTTTATTACATAAATAAACTAGCTTTTGCCCGCGACTTCATCCTCGTGAAATTTCTTGTTCTCCCGATCCACCCCGTCACATCGAATAACTTGCCCGCACTATCTATTTCGTTTAGCGTTATTTCTGACTTCTTTTCTTTTTTCTCGACTCCTAAGGGTCACAGCGTGATGTTAAATAGCCTTTAACCTTCCTTAAGAATTGGAATATCAAATACAAAAATAATTTTTCAAATCCGACCGGTAATTCTAGAGATTAGCGCGTTCAAATAAACGATCTCTTCAGCTTTATTTACAGTATATAGATTACTAGTAGCGACCCGCGGTTTCACTGCATAAGTGACGATCCTGTGGGAATATCGGGACAAAAACTATTCTATGTCCTTCCCCGGGATGCAATCTATCTCCATGCCAAATTTTATTAAAATCCGTTCAGTGGTTTAGGCGTGAAAAGGTAACATACAGACAGAGTCACTTTCGAATCTATACTAATATTATAAAGCTGAAGAGTTTGTTTGTTTGTTTGGTTGAACGCGCTAATCTCTGGAACTACCAGTCGGATTTGAAAAATTCTTTTTGCATTTGATAGCCCAATTCTTGAGTAAGGCTATAGGCTAGGCTTTAACATCACGCTATGACCTTTAGGAGCCGAGCAAAAAGAAAAAAGTTAGAAAGAACGCTAAGCAAAAACGAAGTACTAGCGCGGGCAGGCGATGCAATGCGACGGGGTGGGTCGGAGTAACAAGAAATTTAACGCGGACGCAGTCGCGGGCAGAAGATAGTTTATAATATTAGTATGGATTATGATACCTACTACAAAACCATGTGTAGAAAGATAGAAATGATATGAATGTCTATGTTCCTTTTTACTGAAAAAGTACACATCTAAAAAGATACCTCTCAAAACTTTGGTTTAAAACTGCTTGAAAGCTTCAACATTTTAAGTCGTCTTCACTTTAAGCGTAAGTGTCTAGTGAGTATTCTTTCTCAACAAGAAATTACAAGGATTTCACAGACATCAAAATAAAAACGAGTTATCTTTGGCAAAGGTTTTAGCTTTGCTGGTATAAATATAATCAGCCTACAACGTACCCACTGCTGGGACACAGGCCTCATCACTGTGAGCGGGAGTGGGCCATAAACCACCACGCCGGCCCAGCGCGTTGGATTAGCTTTGCTAAGCAGGCATAAAATAAGCGAATTGTACATGTTGAAAAATATATTTTATAGATTGAAATAAACACGTATTCATCGTCTTTTGAATTTCAGCACTCAGTATCGAACAAAAAATAATCCAATTAATTTCTATTAGTTTGGTAACAAAACAAAACCAGTTGAGATTGGGAGTCATAACATCAAATTCAGCTTGTTATCCACCAGTGTCTAGTTGCTGCAATGCGCTACAGCGAGACCGGATTGTTACAATACCTTGTTCTGTCTCACAAGCCACAAGAGCTATCTGCGAACGATGACCGCCAACTCCTCGATAGAACGTATGGTTTAATGTTATTGCAATCGATTTTATTTCTTTTTTTCTCAGTCCTAGGGGCTTTTATTACTTGTGAATTATTTATATGGTGGTCGTGTCAACGTTGGACTAAAGTTTAAAGTGTAAAGAAGGCTGGTTTTAGATGTATTTTTTTTTGTTATTATAGAATTTAGTTTTCTTTATTTTTGGAGTATAAATCATGTATTTTTAATGCATTAGGTCTTGTTTTTGGATATTCACCATTCTGTACTCACAGTGCCGCACTGTAATTTGATTTTTATGTAGTTGCTTTATATTCTAAGTACTGGATATTTTATTTTGTTACCGTACGTTCGGGTAACGCAACGGGTAAATGAGCGTTGTGCTGTGGGTCTCCATAGCACAGCATTATGCTGAGTGCAAGCCTTCTTGTCACAGTCATGACGTGCAGGTGTCCACTATTTATGTTTTGTGTTCGTAATTTAAGATCTATTTTGTTTTTATTTTTCTTGTGTATGCACATGTTTCTGTGAAAAATTAACCAATTGTTATTTCTTTATAACTCTAGTCTGCGTGGTCAGAACAAAACAATCGAGTAATATTGATTTTTTAATCGATTTGCGGCGTAACTTTGCTTTGCAATACCTTTGGCCCACCCCAAGGTTTACTTAAGCTTAACTACTTTTCTATTTAATTAAAAGTCGGAAGAGTAGCGCATCTAAAATTAGCAGCACCTTTATTATTTTTTGTTTAGAATTTTATGTTAACTCATTTACATTGACAACTTTTGTAATAAGCAAAAACAAAATATCAACCGATATCTACTTGATAGAATCCGTTAAATAAAATGAGCTTTTGTGTACGAAATCGATACGCCTACACAAAAAGGTTCTATTAAATTCGACGGTAACTACTACGTTACCGTTGTCATATCCCCTCTATTTCTCTATGGTCCTCTGACCTCAAAGTAATTTGTTATATTGGCATAAATCCTGCGATCCATTTCGGTCACATCTTCACTATCTGCTCAAATCTTTAAAATGTCCAGTTTGTCTTACCTTAGCTTGGAAAGTGATGCCATAGGTGAAGGCTTCGTCGGGATGCAAAGGGATCCTGGTGTCATACTCATCGTTGGGCACGAGATTGTACTGTTTGGTGGACGGCATCTTCCTCCCCCACTTTAACAGCTTCATCGGCACGCGTTTCCAGGACCTGGCCTTGAGCACCACTCGAAAGTAACGCGTCTTGTAGCCTCTCCTAAACATTTAGGAGGATTAATGCACTGCCACCATGATAAACTGTGCCCGAACTTGAATGAAGCCGCGTCACCTAAAACAAAAGAAATGCGTGGTTAAAGCAGGAGATACATTACGATACGTTTTGTTTAGTTTTATTATGTGAATTATTTTTAGATTTTATGTATAATTTTTTTGGTCTCCTACTCTTTCACACGCTGTCTACATCTCTCTATTTATTGTCCTATCGCAGATACGCTGGAAAAGATTTCTTATGAAAAAAGCATCACCTTTGTGACTATTTTTCTGTTCTGTTATTTTCTTGTCTGTTTATACTTATATGTGTGTACATACCTAAATAGTAAGATAAATAAATACAATTTATAATAATGTAGGTAGGTAGGTACTAAGTGCTCATTATTCAACATTAAAATCTTTACATTCGTTACTATTTTGGGTCAAAAACATAGTTAAGAAGTTCGATGCAAATCACAAAAGTTTGTTTCCCCATATCCTGGTTATTTATTATAATGATACAAGAATGGCTGTCACAATTACCGTTGTTCAATTGTAATAAGTCGCTAACAAAATCCACTGCGAGAACACGTTGACATTACACAGTAACACACGTACCTATGATCGCTTTGTGTTTTTCACAAAGCTACTTTTACTAATGGCAACTATTAGGGTCAACGATGTGGACGAGACTCCAGCGAGCCAATCAATGCTAACTGACGACTGGGAGCACTTCACCAATTCTGCCCCCTCTGCAAACTTCAACTGGCGTCACTCTACTCCACACGTTCCTGACTGGTCATATTGACACAAATGTGCAATATTTACACGGCTAATCCCTAGAAAACGTTGATGTAGACAGAATGGAATGTTACCACCAAACCAACCTGGAATTCCATTTAACATTCTGGATATCAATACCACCAAACCAATGGCAGCACCCAATTATTTGTGAAATATCTAGTCGACTATCGAAAGGCTAACGGAGTGTGATGACATTGTTCGCTAATTACGTTTAGGGCTCGCTCTGATGAATAAACACTGCTTAGTCACCTGTATGTGGTCAGTGTGGTGCAAAGGAAATTGCATTATTGAGATCATTGATATAGACAATATAAATAATCGTTTCCATTTATTTTTAAATTCATCAATAGTTTTAAAATCTCATGGCGGGTTGAAAAACAACATCATTAGGTAGAAACTTTCTCAAAAGCTAGGTACAATGGCGGTAACTCAAATGACTTCAAATTCGTTTTTTTTTTTTTAAGTTTAAATAACTTCGGAGTCGTTTTTCAATTAGAACATTTTACCCGTGTTTGCCTAATTAATCCAGATCGAAAGTATTGATATTATAAAAACGAAACTTTTTTAATTCCGTCTGTCAATCCAAGCCGAGGGCTTTCGGGATCAGTTTGTAATTCGCTTTAGACTAACTTGTGGACACAGTGAAAATATATTTATGGTTCGGTGGTTCGAATAATATTTAGTCCATTGTATACAATCTAAACTTTAATTATCATTAGTAAATTGGATTAATTAGTTGTGATTACAGTTTATGTTTGCGTAACTAACAAATCTACTAATTGTTTATATCAAAACTTATCACAAAGTTTTGATATAAACAATTAGTAGATTTAATTTCGCGACAAGGGTAGCTTTACCATTATTTCAATCTAAGCCCACGTTCACACGGACGTAAACATATCACGGCGGGATTTTTTCGCGCACTGGTCTCTCAACTTTCGGTGTTTGAGAATCCTACAGAGCACATGCCAGCCCGTCAATAAAACACACTATTCGATTTTCAACTCTCACCCTGTCGCTTGCGGGGTTAAAAATCTAGTGAGAAAAACACGCCCGTGCGAACCTGGGCTTAAACATCACTACGTCTGTGTCTAACGTAGGTACTTAATGTCCAAATAGCAACCCTGAAACACAATAAACTTTCCGTGTCTTCCTAAGAATAATCGATTAGATCTAAAACAGCGAAAGGTAACTCCTTAATTGTGCCATCCGCGCGTCAATAAATTGAAGTTGTTACCAAGTCAAGTGTCGAACATTTAACCAACCAGAACGTTTGAGAAGTTACAGCGAGCGTCTTAATCATGGCGAGGAATATTAATTAGTTAAGCTTCGGCTTGCTATTTGTAAATTGAGTCCCTACCATCACAAGTAAGTACAAGTCGGATACACCTATTAAAGAGGTTGGCGTTACACGTGGGTGTATTTCATATGTTTTCCAAGATTTAGTTACTTTGAATTGATGTCTTGACTTTAAGTGAATTGATTAAATCTTGGATAAGGAAAATCGTTGGAAATGTGGCTTCGGAACCAATAAACCGTCGATTAAGGTTTGGATTAGAAGATCGGAAAAGTATTAAGAGTTAGATTGTGTAGTAGTGGGTTGAGCCATTACACGTACCCAGTTTGCGTTGAAAACATATAAACTTTTGAATTTCATGCTCTTTCTAAGTTTAAAACTTAGACATAACTGACTGACGGTGAAGGACAGCATCGTAAGAAAACCTAGTATAACTAAGTACTAACTTTTATACCTAGTACCTACATCTATGGAAGCTCTCCCGCTACTCGCCAACTTCCTAACGATTCATATTTCCTGCCACGTGAAGGCATTATCGACGTTTCCATCAAACAACACCTACTCAATTCCATATAATAAAGTTTTTCTGGAGTCAATGCTCATTTTCCCTCATTTTACCGTATCGTATCGTTAAGGGGGAAGCGCTAAGGTAGCCCGCGAAATTCAAATTTTCTTACGTTTTTTGCATTTTGCTGGTCAGTATTACGTTGATTAATATATGAATCGCGGCCGTAAAAAATATGTGTTTACAGAATTTTAATCATTAAAGTCATCAACACGACTCTTTAAGACCACGTAAGTCCAAAGAATGATGATTTCATGAAACAGTTATTCTTTGGACTTACGTGGTCTTAGAGAGCTGTTTTGATGACTTTAATGATTATAATTCTGTAAACACATATTTCTTACGGCCGCGATTCATATATTAATCAACGTACAACTTAATACTGACCAGCAAATTCCAAAAAACCAAAAAAAAATGAATTTCGCGGGCTACCCTGGCGCTTTCGCCTTAAACGATAATGTCAAAGCTTTCATTACATTTTTCTTTACTGAAGCAATATTATCGCTTGTATACATTAATACTGTAGGAATGTCTTGACTACTTCGTTGGTCCACCTACGGTAGCCGCAACCGCTACTGCTAAGCATGACATTTTTGACAGCCGATTTTGAGCCGCTTTTAGAGGTAGCTTCCGTTACGCGGCTTCCAAAGTGTGGAATAATCTGCCACCACCTATTCGAGCAATTAACACGACCGACCCATTTAGAAGACGCCTGCGGCAGTACCTCATCACAGATGCGCAATGGACGCTAGACATGATCAATGTGAACATTTCATTGATACGAATTTATGTTACGGTTATTTATTATTATTTATTGACCACTGTCTTTCATTTCTTGGGCTACCACAGCATTTTATTTCTTTCTTTAAACACCACTATATTACTATCTATAACTACTCGGTCACTTCGTCTTGGTCACTTTAATAAAGAAAATTCTATTCTATTCTATAATTAATTTAAACAAATATATATTAGATTTTTTTATTATTTGCTACACATATCTATCCATTTTTCTAATGAAAAATTTACACACATCATAAAACTGATTGTCATCCGTAAGACGTCCCCGTAACATAGGGTCCAGTTGAAAACCAGTGTCAGGCATTAGTTATCTGACAGTTATGCTGAACCGTGAGGGCAAACACAATACTATTTTATTTATTTTTTTGGTGTGTGAATATTGTGTGCCTTACTTATTCTGGGTCAAATAAACTTATTTTCTTTCTTTCTTTCTTAGATTCTGGGTTCGAATTTAGTTCCCGGGTCGAGCAAAGTGTTATTGGGCTTTTCATTTCTCAGTAGCAGCCCTTTTTTTTTCAGGGTGGGTAGTCATCAAATGACCCCTTCCGCTCTGGGTGGAGCGGAAGGGAGTGTCAGACTCTTACTGACTAAAACCCACCCGTGTTCCCTCCTTAGCCCTTTATGTTCCGGGCCAGCGGTAACCCTTTCGGACAATCTCGCTGACCCCGCTGTGATCAGTAGCCCTGCCCAGCCCTGAGTCTGGATTTGAACCCGGCTGATGGAAATAGGCTTGCCCTATTCCATGGGACTTAAACATAACTATCGAAATGTGGGTGTACCTGGGTGTACTATATAATAGGTGCACATCTGCCTACCCTTTCGGGGAATACAGTCGTGATGTTATAATGTTATGTAGGAATGTTTATTACACAAACCATTTTATTATACTGTCGATAAACTTAACCCGCTGTAAATCAGTAGAATCCAGTACTACTCCAGATATAGCGGAACTTTATTTAAGAGAAATATGAACGGAATCATTCCCTACAGAAAATAGCTTTATCTCTACCGAAGAAGATTGCCATTATTTCTGCTATATACCCTAAGAATTGAGTCAGATGGATTTTATTTCTATTTGTAACGTAACATTGTGTTATTGGCGTTTTTCTTGACAGTGATATTTTTTTTTAATTAGGTTGTACCTACTCTACAAGTTATCGATGTTTTTGGGGCTGACTTCTCTGATAAAGCTTTAATCACAGTACCATCTATGTTTTATGTTATGGGTTTGTTTTCCGCACTTAGTCCTTCAAGTTGACCATTGTGCGTGATCATAGTAGCATTTTTTTTTTAAAAGGAACCTTTATTTATTCTTCCTCGCAAGTGTGTTGAAAAACCCGTGGACATTAGTTATTGAACATTTACATCACTTTGAACCAATTATGCTTTACCGATAAAGTTGAAAATCTATTAAAGAAATTTGACAGATTGTAATAGATTGATGTGCTGGCGTCTGTACCAATTTGATGTAAATGTTCAATAACTAATGCCGCCGGGTTTTTCAACACACTTGCGAGTAAAAATAAGTAAAGTTTCCTTTAATTTTTTGTTCAATAAGTAGTTTTAAGGGTGGTAAGTTATCAAAAAGAAAATCAGCTGTTTCATAGACCTACGTGGTCAAAATGTAAACAGCAATTTTTTTTAAAATAAGTGACGAAATATTCGTACTTTCAGAATTATGTACAGAATCCATGGTGACATGGTGCGCGTCGATGGCCCGCCACCCTGTATAATACAATACTCTCAAATATATACATATTTTATCTGGAACTTTGCCTGTTTCTAAATTAGTAACCCCCTTTCTAATAAACGTTGTATAGCATCTGTACCTATAGTTACACAACGCTTTGTCTTCTTCTTTTGAAAGTCAAATTACTGACGACTGAAAGAGAGAAATCGATGTGTAACTATTCATCTGTTACAAGTAAGGGGCATAAGTATTACCGCTCATATTTTGTTCCTTTCAAATAAAACAAGTAGCTAATGTCTCAAAGAAATTAGATCTAAGCTAATATCATAGAATAACTTACTAAGTTACGGAACGATAACAAAATCAGGTATTTATTATACATAATATTTACCGCAACACCAATTTTAGAGAGAAAATACCTATATTTAGATCACTTTTATCTTTCCAAACAAGTATATAAGTAGAAACCAGGGAGGTAGACTTGTAGGACATCGACGCGCAAATTGTAACCGTGAATTCAGCACATAATTCTAGACCCAGATAAACAGCTGCCGTTGCTGTTTTGGGATGCAGGAAGAAGCCTCCTCGTGTAGCGCAGTCTGTTCTGCCAGTTACTCAACTGAACCGAGCGCTTGGCGCATCCTGGACAGTCAAACCCAACACCTTTTTTGACTGACTAATTCTTTCCTTGCGGTGGTAGGGCTAACGCCCGCCTGGTTTGCGACCACCCTCCCATCGGAATCCGGCGTCAAGCCATCCATCATAGACTTCATCTAACTTTTTCCATCAGGCGTGATCAAGGTCAAGAGAGGGCCCATTCAGCAATAAAAAAGTGACGCTCCAGGAGTGCCGACAGAAGTGAAAACAAAACACAAACAGAATACTTTTCCATCACTCACTGACATATCGGATATACATTGGAACCGAGTACATCCCGAGGGCAGCCGAACACATCCGAAGCGTTGACGGTTACGGTAACAGTGGCGTGAGTTCAATAGTTTTTCCCCATCTCAAAAATGCCCAACGCACGTAAAGAAGTTCTCACTTCAATAAAAAAGTGTAATAGCTACGCGGTTTAATTAATAAACGATGAAAAATTTCTACGCATTGGGTTCTGCACAGGTTGCTGAAAAAAAAAAGAAAAAAAATCATTGTAACAGAGGTTGCCCGTATAAAAAAATATTTGCCTTTGTACACACACGTTTTTCTTGCCGTGAAAAACTCTGCTTATTCAATAAGCACGATCGTCAGTGTTCTATGGATCACTATAGAAGCTCGTTGACATACGCGTTTATTCTACGGCGCGGTTTATACACAGTACTAAAGCTCAAGCCTTAGACAGTTCAACCAACCAAGTGCAATTAACATTATTAATCCAATAAAAAAACTAATTTATCACAGAAAGCCAAAGTTTCAGTTGCAATTTGTCTCCCTACACTAAGCCAAGAACTTTGCTTTGCTTTTCTTGGCTTCAAATAAAACTTTAATTGCACTTCTTTAACGCTGGCTCATAGCGAGAAGTTTACGTGGATGCAGGCTCACTTTACACTACGTACATACATTATGCAGTTAGACTATTAACTTTGTTGGATAACGATACGGATTTCGCGACTTTCACATTTATACTGTCTGTGCTAACATTTGTTTCGTATTTACTAACGCCTGCAGTAATTAGTTAAACACTTTTGATAACGTACCTAATAACAGCGTCTATAAGACCCTAATGTAATTTTGACTTTCAAAAGTGCCTTTAATGTGCCTATTTGAAATAAATAATTTGACTTTGACTTTATACAATCAGGGAAATTGATCTTCTATAAATACATACAAACAAATAAAATTTAAGTGTCTCTTTGTAATCTTAAAATAAAAGCGTTTTAGTAAATGCATATGAACCGTATATACCTACTGGTATATAGGGTAATTATAACAAAAAGAAAATGTCTGTTTGTTCTGGGTAATCTCCGAAACGGCTGGACCGATTTTGAAGGAACTTTTACTGGCAGATAGCTGATGTTATAAGGAGTCTAATTTACTACGTCAATTTGCTGTGTTTAAGCCATTTCATACAACTGACAAAGAATGACAGTTGTGTTTTTAATATCGAAAAATTTTAGTTGTTAGTCAAATTGATAAATCACGTAATCAGGTAGCACGTTAAACCGTTGGTCCCGGCTGTCAATCGTGGATCTTTGGCATTCGTTACGGGTCTGACAACCAGTCTTACTATGGGGTATCGTATAACCCAGTAACTGGGTTATGAAGGTCAGTTAGGTAATCGCTTCATGTTAAATACTTTTATTCAGCTGCATCTGGTTAGACTGGAAGCCGACCCCAACATAGTTGGGAGAGGCTAGACAGATGATGGTGAGTCAAATTGAAAAATCAATAAATTTACCTGACAACACTCTATAAGTCTACAGTAATTGGTTGCACCACGTTTGATAAGGTATTTGTACAAGAAAGCAATTAATTCAAGCGTCTGTAATTTTTTTTAAATAAACTAGAGTTATGAATATAAGTCTAGTTTATTTCTACAATTTTTTCAATAAATCGTCGAAGCTTTAAAAGTGGGAAGTAAAGATATGGTATGGAATAATACTAAAATAAACAGATTATAATATAAAATATCTACTATTACACGTGGCCCGTACTTTAACGAAGACTAATAAGTGTCGTCTCAATTTTTAAAGTGAATATTTGTATGTGCCATCATTTGCGTTAAAAACTCACAGTGACTTTATCTGATGGAAATAATTCTTGATAGTAACTAAGTTAACATGATTGTTTACTATATCGCGGTGTTTGCAATTAAGCTACTCCTCTAGAAACACGATTTGTTCCGTGGAATCAGCAAACATAGCGAAGCACGTACAAATAACATTTTGAATTAAATTTACAGTATCGCGCGCACAGAAAGTTTCAACTCGACTCTTTGCATTACTTGTAGTGACCCTAACTAAAACTATTTTAACGACGACTACACTACTTGTTTTTATTTCATACAATATAAACTATGTCACCCATTTAAATTGTTGTAGTGTTAAATAAATTCTACAGCTTTATTGTCATTACATTATACAGGATGACTTTGAATAGCAAAATCAGCCTATAACGTTCCCAGTGTTCTTTCTTTGGTATTTTTCATCGAATCGTTCAGCTCCTTAAATTTTGAGTTGAGCTGCACGATATCTGATAAATGCGTTCACTGACGGGACAGGTCCACTCAATATGTATGGTACTTTCCAGACATCGATCTACATGGTCTTCACATGATCTGACCAAGATTATGTCTGGACTTTAAAAGAGACTGTGGCGTCTGAGTTTGCTTCGGCCTTTCTTCTCAGAGTAGGAAACGACGACCTCATGTAGTTTTTAAAATATGATTGACTTGTAAAAGTGTTCGTGCAAACCTACTTACAGAAATAAAATAATTTATACATCACAGGCACACATAGACACAGGCCTTCTCTCTGTGAGAGGGTCGAGTGGCCGTAATCCACCACGCAGGCCCAGTGCGGGTTAGTAGATGTCATATGTCTTTGAATTTTGGTTCTAGGCCGGTTTTCTTACGATGTTTGCCTTCACCGTTTTGAGAGTAGTGGTGATGAAATTATTTACACAAAGTAAAGCGTGCATGAAAGGAAGAACAGAGTGCAAATAAATATTGTATGGAAAGTTTTCGTGAACATTCATGAAAGCTTTTTAGCAATATTAAAAAAAAAAACTATTTGATACTGTCAAAATAACCAACCGATAATAAAAGTGTTTGCAATCAATGGGTATAAGTTTTAAATGCCGGTATACGAATTTCTGGTTGGAACATTTCCAACTAAAATGCAGTTATTTTAGACGATATCGTTGATGTCTTTTACCTGAATAATCATCTTTTCCCTTATGTTACTTGGACTAAAGAGTAATTTTTCATAATTATTTTCAATTAGCTGTGTCCGCGACTTCGTTCGCGTGGATTTCGGAAAACAATAACGTGTCTCTTTAGTAATTCTTTTTCGAAAATAAAAGTAGCCTAAGTCTACTCCTTATAACATCAGAAATCTGCCAGTGAAAGTCCGGTCAAAATCGGTTCAGCAGTTTCGAAGGTTATCCTGAACAATCAGACAGACAAAGTTTTATAAATTATTTTTGTTTTATAAATACCGTAAGTGTATACTATCATATGCATTCAGTAAAAATCTTTTATTTTGACGTTACAAACAGGCAATTCAATTTTATTTATATATTTGTGTAGACACATAATTATAGATGTATCACTCGCTCCATCAGCTTAAGATTTACCTCTAAGTAATTATAAACATTTCATAATTTAATACAATAACAAGTTGGACAATGAGCCAGTTCTTTTTTATAACGGAACATCCTTGATCAACGCTCACTGATGATGCGACCTAAGATGCGCAATCATTTGCATTCGATGATTATCTCAGCCGCTTCTGTGATAGGTGACTCACAGGCTCTGTGAGTGATGCAACTTGATACATAATTACTTAGACGGTTATCACACTGCACCGGACACCGCTCCGGTGTGTGGTTTAACTTTGACTGTAAAATCTTGATTTGCATACAAAAACCGCAGGGTATATCACACTGGTACCGCATCTCCGCGCGGTCTACAGTCACGGACTCGAGCGATGCGACATGCGACGCGATACGCGTCAAACAACGTACGAGCGTCACCTGTTTCCGTCCGTCGTCGATCCGCAAGTCGCGTCGCGGTGACTCGTGCCACACACACAACACTTCTTTCATTTGTCGCTGTCGTAATACAGGCTTTACACAGATGACTATAGCGGCACGATTTTCGACGAACAGTGAAACACGACTGTCTAAATGGCAATGCGGCTATCACTAGCCGCTTGCGGGTCACTAAAATCGCAACTTCAAAAGTAGGTTTCGACTTATATCGTGCAGCAACAGCGCCTGTTTGCAGGAGCATTTAATGGGGTGGCGGTTCGGCTTGTGAATTGATTTGATAAGCGACCAGCACGGCGAAAACCGACCTAGTGTACATCCCCCATTACGCTCCGTTTACTGCCTCTAGCAATACGATTTGCGATGCTACAGGCTTCACTTGTTTCCGTCCGTTGCTTGGCAAGTCATGTCGCGGTGACTCGTGCGACAGTGAAAGTCCGGTCAAAATCGGTTCAGCAGTTTCGAAGGTTATCCTGAACAATCAGACAGACAAAATTAAACAACAACAACAACAACACAACACTTCTTTCATTTGTTTTCTCCGCAGAAGCTGTCGCAAGACGAGTGTCGATTGTGCGTGTAGCTCGTGGCCATGCAATTTAGTAGGTACAAACTTACACATACATTGTTTCCTGGGGATTTTAATCTTGAGGATATTGCAGTTGCAGCTTTAGCTTCGAGATAGTGACAAAACTTTCTAAAATAATTTAAGCAAGAAAACAATATGTTTTTGTTATATCTAAATACAATATTGGTACCGAAGCCGGCCAAGGAAAAGGTGGCGAGAAGACCTAGACGCCTACTGCAATTGTTGGAGCGAGGTGTTCTAGAAAATGATGCCTGGAAGGATTTGGGAGATGCCTTTGCTCAGCTGTGGGGCGGAGTAGGCGACCTATAAAAAAAGACAATATTGCTTCTCTGCAAGACGAAGTGATTTTTGTGCAAAGAAGGAACTGACATGACCATGCTTGCTTGGTGATTTTAGCCTATTATAAGATAAAGTTTCACAAACGCCTCCTTAACAGAAAGTTAATTTCAATTAAAAACCGAAGATGGAAAAGTCACATTGCATTGGTACAGTTTGCCGACTTCCTGACTACCCACCAAGATTTCTTAAGTTCTTTAATCCGCTACAAATGACCGTTTTATTGTAGTCTCAATTACCAGCAATAATATATTATTTCACTTCATGTAATATCGTATGGAATATGGAAATAACCGACGATAATTCAATTTCTCAAGCTAATATTTGCTAAGAAAACTCACTTTGGCAAACAGAACGTTGTTTTAGTGAAGATTGAGCATGTGATTGGGGAACAAGCTCGACGAAGCCACATTTTTTTTTCATTTTTGCTTTTAAACTTTTGCTAAGTGAAAATCTACTTTCTTTTAATATTTTTTTTTGCCATAAAACCTTTTATAAATATAAGTACTTATAAATATAAGTGCTTGTGGTCTTCCTGCACTTCATGTCATCATCATCATATCAGCCGAAAGCACCGCCACATCGACTGGTTCTATGCTTTTTGCATCCATCGGATTCCTGCGGCCTTCACCAAGTCATCGGTCTGCCTTGTAGAAGCTTTCCAACGCTTCGTCTTCCGGTACGCGGTCGTCATTCCTGAACCTTTCGGGCCGATCGGCCATCAGCAGTGCGATTCTGTAACCACCATCTCTAATCACCGTGACAACTTGGGTGAAGTGAGCGTGGAGTGAGCGTGAGTGTAGTGTCAATTCTTAGCAAAAACAAACTCACATCAAGTTTTCACGGTGAGATTATTACAGAATCGGCCGGCTGTTCTGCGAGCAATGAGCCCTATCCACTGCCACATAAGTTTGGCAATTCTTCGGGCTATTTCGGTTACACCCAGGTAACCGAAATAGCTTCCTACCAATCGTGCAGTATGGTATCTACCTGGTACCTATATTAATTAATTACTAACTGCTTTGATTTTCAACAAGCCAACGATCCCGTTTAATTACATAAACATTAAATATATTTCAAATTCAAACTGTGTTCATTCATGTTCATAGACACGATAACTATTCGTGGGAGTCACATTATCTACAAAACTAACTTCAGACGCAAAACAACAATTAAATTGGGTATATCTGTGAAGCCCGAGTTAACGTCAAAAGGCAGTCTTTGAGGCGAATAGATACATAGATGTTATGTGATTACATACTGGCTGAATTGACATTGGACAAAAACTACTCCCACAGTTGGCTGATAACGTGGCTGTTCACTTAATTCAAGAACATGAAAGAAAGAAAGAAAGAAAGAATGATATGTTACCACTGAGGGAGGAGTGGGCTACAATCTACCACGCGGGCCCAGTGCGGGTTAGTAGATGTCACATGTGTTCGAATTTGTTTGGTTCTAGGACATGCAGGTTACCTCACGATGTTTTCATTCACCGTTTCGAGAGCAGTGCTGATGAAATTATTTACAGAAAGTATAGCTCCTGGGTTCGAAGCCACAACCTACAATTTGTGAGTCGTGAAGTAAGTCAGTCAATCTCACCGTAGGTACTAAAATGAAAATCAACACCTGTAAGGTGGTCTAATTAAAAATCAAAAGTGTACCTGGAAATATAGAAACTCTATATATAATTCATTTTTCAAACAAACTGAAAATACCTTCCAAAGCCTTCTTTAAAAAAAAAAATAATAAGTACCTACCTGCTTATAGCAACTTTACTCGAAAGTATGTTGTGAAGTGTGTTATTGACAAATGCGTGCACTGCACTGACTGTATAGGTCCACTCAAATCAGTGTCGTTCTTTCCTCAACAGACCATTTCAGACAACAATCTACATGGTCTTCATATTATGATCTGACCAAGATTATATCTATCAGATATACTTTAAAAGAGACTGTGACCTCTGAGTTTGTTTCGGGATTTCTTCTCAGAGTAGTCAGATAAGAAAACGCAGACCTCATCTAGTTTTTAAACATATGATTGACGTATAAAAGTGTAGTGTTTGTACAAACCTACTTACAGAAATAAAATCATTTATCATAACAGCTACTGTATGCTTACCGGAGTTATATCAAAGCACTTGACTTTGAGGAGTGAAACAAATTCTCCGCATCCAATTCAAAGTTACGAATCACATTAATAAGTCAGCAACAAAATGATTTTTCTCATTTTTATGTCCAGAAACCTTCATTTTTATAGTGATTGGAAATAGTGTATAAAGTAGGAAAGTTTTCGGTTAAGATCATTATAACGCTATTTATTTCCATGTGTCAGCACATTCCACATTTACAACATACTATAATCGGCTTTCAGCAAATTGTGGAAAGGCTCCTCAGCTCTACAGACCCAGTGCTTTGTTACAAAAATTTTGTGATTTATGCGCGATAAAAGCCTGCATGCGCGACCAAGCTGCGGCCCTTTTCTAATAATTTTACAACTTTTCCCCTTTGAGAAGAAAACGACCAGTCTGAACGGAACCCGCATTATATGTACCCGGAACCAGTTTTTCAGGGCCTCAGTTCTTTTGGTCGAATTGTTTTCTCGAAAGTAAGTTTGTAAAACAAAGTTTTCACATCGGCGCAAATTGTGAGGAGTATTTGATAGTTTTCCTGTAATTGAGACTTGTTGTATTTGTACCTAACACGCTTATTTTGTTTTCTTACTTCTACTTTTTTACTGAAAGCAAGGGAATGCGAATCTGGGTATACTTTACAGCCAACAAGTTTAAATTAACATCGTCGCAACGATAAACCAATTGCGGACTATCTCATCGCGACACGTAACTTATCCTGAAAGTTATTCAACTCGTCGGGATTAAGGGGGATGGGGAGATGGCTCATTATTCTGGAATTAGACAAGCTTTTAACGATACTACGACCACATAAGACTATTCGGTGCACTAACTAACGACCGACCTCGTCCCCACAATGAAGAAAACACGATCATTGTAAGTTCAGACAGTGTACTCGAATCCAAGGGACGGTCACAAATCACACTCGGATTTATTAACTTTACTTAGTTTGAAACATAATAAACGTCTGTTGTGTAATGATAGTTACAATTTATTTTTAGAAATCGTATGGCTTAACTTCGTCGTACATTTTTTCCACGACAATCCACACGTTACACTAAAAATATAGTTCTTGTTAGTGTTTTATAATCACGGGCTAAAAATTACTCCAAAGACTATCCTTGCTAGACTTAATTAAAAAGCTTGTGTCAAGGATTTGCTAAAAATAGATTTATTCTGCGTGCTATTAGATAAGAGATTTTACTTTATCACGGCTCCTTCGAACAGGCGCGACACGCGATGAAATCGCGCGCGACTCAAAGGTAGCGTAAGTCGCGCAACGAGCGGTGCCTTTGTGTAGCGCGCGATTCGCGTCGCGCGTCGCGCCTGTTTCCAGGAGCCTTCAGTCTAGACGATTTACGTATGAAAATAATAAGCTCAGGAGTATAATCAGCCTAAAGTTCCCACTGCTGGGACAGGCCTCCTGTCAGTGGGAGGGAGTGGACCACGCGGGCCCAGTGCGGGTTGCTAGATGTCACACGTCTTCTTTGTCTACGAACACTACCTTTTCGAAGAGGCGACTAGAATCAATTCAATTTTACTGTAAGTTTTGACGTTCAAAATTGCTTTTAATGTGCCTATTTGAAATAAATGATTTGACTTTGACTTCGATTTTATATTCTAGGGTACCTTTGCCGGTGGACGTCTTTCGGCTGAATGAATGAGTGATTTCCAAGCAAAGCAAGTTTAAAAAAATATATAATTCCTGAAAAACTAGAATGCCTGTAGGTACCTGCAATAGATATGTTTTATATTGTCTTTGTAGGAAACCAATTTAACGTATTTTTTGATTAATTGATTACAATACTTGAAGTCGTTTAATCATATAACATTAACCTACAGATCTAGATCATAAGACATTGCTACTAGGTATATACATAACTAGCTGCGCCAGGCGGTTTTACTCGCATAAGTGTCGATCCCGTGGGAATATCGGGATAAAAAACCGATGTGTTAATCCAGGGGGTCAGCTACCTCCATACCAAATTTTATCAAAATTGGTCCAGCCGTTTGTGCGTGAAGAAGTAACAAACATACAAACACACTCACAATCTTACGCCTTTAGAATATTAAGTGTGATACATTGTTGAGCTTGATTTGATATCGTCTAGAATAAGTGGCCACTTTCAGATTACGTTCAGAATTTATGTCAAATTCAAGTGTTCGACCGGCTCAAATAGTCCACTGTATCGCAAAAAGACCTACCACACAACAACAACAACAACAACAATTAAAATTGATTATTTGAATTTCATGGCAACACTGAGCCGGCCGGAACAGAGGTGGCCCAGTGGTAATGGCTTCGACTTACGTGGGTTCGAACCCAGAAAGGCGCTTTACTTTACTAAACAAATGTATTTTCTTTCTTTCTTTTCTTTTCTTTCTTTGTGTAAATAATTTCAACACCACTGCTCCCAAAACGGTGAAGGAAAACATCATCAGGAAACGTTCTAAAACCAACATTCGAAGGAATGTGACATCTACCAACCCGCACTGGGCTCGCGTGGCAGACAACCCACTCCTCTCGAAGAGAGGAGGTCTGTGTCCCAGCAGTGGGAATACTATAGGCTGATTTTGAAAGAAAGAAAGAATGAAAAAGTATTTAGTAGTAGTGTTTTGTATTTTTTTTTGCTCCTTTTACCATGCGCATTCTAGCGCGTCACAGGTATTTGCTCACCAATCACTTGGACCATTACTTTTCAGCTTAAAACTGCGAAACAAGATAATCTATAGTTAGAATAATCTTTTTTACATTTACTAAGGCTTTGCCCAACATAATAACTGTCGAGACATTTTAGCATTTAGCGTCTCGTAAACTCTGGGCAAGTACGAGACGAGCGCAGCCCGTAATGGATTTGGAAACATTTTCCCAAGTCGATTTGCATTTGGAGATGATTTTCGTAAATTACTTTTCAAATTATTTCCTTTCGTTTCAGTAACCTTTGAGTCATTCCAACCTTTTTTATAAATAGAGTGCCGTAGTTTTATGATACTTTTTAAAAATAATTCGAGAACAAAATTGTTAAACTTATCAGCTTTCAACTTTGAGATTCACTTGATGTTTATTTTAACGCAAATATTAAAACAGTGTTTGAACTCCGAAAGCTAAAATATTAGAATGTTAAAATGAATCAGCTGGATATCTCAAGAACTACTAATGCTATCAACTTGAAATTGGAATAGTTTTAGATGACGTTTGCCCGACTATTTTGCAATTATGAAAGAAATAAAAATACAGGTATATTTTTTGCAACAGGGACCGAAAGGGGTCTGAAAAATTCGAAGTGGGGCTACTAGGACATGTGGGGTATCATAATGAAAGAGCGCAGTTTGCACATTCTCAAATATTTTTCTTTTTTTAGGCCGCATAGTTCTCGACTTTTGGTGAAAAATGTAAAAACATACCGTTCCCCCCCCCCCCCTTTATATCCGAAGTTTGCAAAGAGAAAAATTTGAAATTATCCTATGTGATAGAAGTTTATATAAAACTTACAGGTAAAATAAAAAGAAGTCTCTAAATAGCACACTTTTTCAGAAATCATCAACAACAATTACATTAGTTCTACCATCGATCAAGAGTTGGCGCTGACATAAAAGTGCAATATTCTACACCGCAGTGCACAGTGTTAAAATTCTCTGATGAATATAGGCCTCGCCGATTAAAATTTAAAAACATGATGGTACGGAACCCTCGGTGCGCGAGTCCGACTCGCTCTTGACCGATTTTTATTTTTAAATGATACAAGATATGTCTGCCGCATGCCGGACAAACTGTGGGCCCAAATAGCGCAGAATTGGTGCCCTGAGACAGTGAGGCGGGGTCGCGGCAGACCACGTAGGAGATGGCGGGACGAGCTGGATAGGTTCCATCAAAACTGGAAGGAAGACGCGCGGGCTCGCGAAAGATGGAAGGTGTGGACGGAGGCCTTTGCCCAGGAGTGGGACAGAGCAGGCTAAATAAAAAAAAAATTAAAAAAAATATTACGGATAAGTAGCGTCTGCATGTGCTGTCATTTGATCTGATACTATGGGGCAATTCAGTTGAAGTTTTAATGGCATTTCGGGTACAAAAGAAGTGTGCTACCTAGGGCAATATCTGGCTTCTGGTTTTTGGACAGCTGCAAACCTTTTAAAAAAAAAATCTCATTTTACCGTTACCCTGCATGATCATCAAGGAACTATATATGATATCTAGTAAAGCAAATTCCACAACATTTTCGCATGCAATCAGAAGAGAGCCACAAAAAGGCTTCTGCTCGAAATAAATACAAACACGAATTAAATGTACAGGCGCCAGCACATCAAGCTACTACCTATCTGTCAAATTTCTTTAATAGATTTTCAATTTATCGTTAAAGCATAAGGTTCAAAATTGATTGGGAAAATTTTACAGTTTCGGGTAGCTTGATGTGCTGTCTGTACAATGTATAGAACTTAAAAAATAATAACACCATACTATGTAAAACTACATTCAACACAAAAAACACATTCTTTGTAATTGACAAGGGGAACTTCTCAGAATTCTAAAATTTTTAATTAAAAATCTGATAACTCACAAACAAGATTACGTTTACGAATACGTACCAAATATTGTCATCATTTTAATTTGGTGACGTTATGACACCTCACATTGTATGGTAATACAGTAAGGCGCGTAGCTCGCGTAGCAATGGATTTTAAGAGCCTTATGAATATAATATTATGTAATAAGATGGCAATGTGTCATTTAACAGGCCGATAGGTGTTTTGTATGCACATATAAAACGGCTTCTGAGCCTCGGGAGCCAGCGCTGACCTTCGACTTGTCTAGTTTAAATTCAACAGGCGGAAACGCGACCTTAATGCCTCTAGATATTATAACTTGTTCGTGTCAATTTGCTATTTTTAGATTTGACTTATATGAATTAGTTTTACGTGTTATTTTTTTATAATTATTCTCCCTGACAGCCTGCAGGCATGGAAGACGGTGAAACGTACCTACTTTCTGTGCAAATAAAGTTTTAAAATTCTATTCTGGACAAAACCAAAAATCCATGAGAGCTCTACCCCCTCCGTGGGATGAAGGACTGACGGTAACTTACAGTACTTTTGAAACAAGAAAGGAGCAAAATTCCCTCAAATTCGTCAACGGACGAGCAATGTAAAGTTAGGAAATTAATTGTTTAGCAAATTGACTACCAACTTAAAATGTCTGTGTATTTAAATCACATAATTAAATGTAATTTTTTGATAGTTGTATTATTTTAAGAACACTGCAAATTGACGCAGTGTGTCAATTCGATACACAATATCCCTGACTGTACCTACGAGTATCAAAATTCACAACAAAAAGAAAACACAGCAACTGCTCCACGAATTGGATTTGCTTGTTTCAAGAACTTTTATTAACTTTTTGAACAAAAGATTGTTTTTGGGTTAACGTGTTACCGAATTTTTGTGCATACCTACATGTCCTCGCTCTAATGAAAAAGTAAGCATAACTTTTTTAAAGTTTAATTACAAAACCAAGGCTCATAATAACATTTCTCAAATCAGGGAAACATGAACTCCAAAACAGATACAAGAAATTGCCTAATTTGTTACGGTTTAATCATTTCAAGTAATGTGCGTACGCGTTCAAGACAGTCTCATTATGTATTCTTACAATAAAGTATCAGCTTGTGTTTGACTTCTAATTAGTAACACTATGGGCTTTTTTAGATCAGTACGTCAGTGAACGCAGTTGTGCAAGTACCGGGCAGTGGCCATCCGCCCGCGCCGGCGGGCGGCGCACGCGCACCGAATCGCCTACAAAATTACACTAATTACCGTTTTCACCGCGTATGAGCAATTATTTCAGCTACGTGTTGTATGAATGTTGTTTAAATGTATGCTCATGCTCATTTGCATACACTTAAGACAAGACTAGAAAAGTACTTTTGCCGTGTTTCCGTAAGGAACACACGTACCACAACCACAACAAAACACCTCGTGGACGGGCGCTAATTTGTATGAAAATGAACAGTCTATTCACACCGACCACATTTGTCCGTCTAAATCAACCGTGTGGGATACCGACCATATCAAGACGACGTCGCAGCCACAATGCAACCACAACGCGACGACACTGTGACAGCCGCAGTCCATCTGTCAGCAAACACTATACCATAGAAAAAGCAAATAAGAAAGCCAACTCGAGCTCCGAGCGAGCGATAATAGCCTAACCACGTAGGGCTGTCATTTAAAGTTTATTCAATCGTCAAAAATGCATAGTCAATCTCTATACAAAACAATTTTCCCCTGTAGGGTAAGCATCAGGGATCTTTAATACAGTTTATATAATTATTTTTTTCTATATAGACCAGGAGCTGACTACATTTTTTTCATTACCTACGTCATGTTATCTGTTTAGTTATTTGAAAAATTACTATCGAAATATGATTAATTAAAATGTGGTTTTACTGAATCATGAATTTATTCAAATAAAATAAAATGATTATGAAATTGTATTTTTACACTATAAAGTATTTTTTACTTTTTTATTTACCATGAAAATTACAATCTTTAAATTCGGAATGTGAATATATTTTTACAATAACCTCAAATAATAGGCATTAATTAAAGTGGTTATTAAAATTTACTATCGTTAAGAGTCGCATCTCAAACTGTGGGTTGATGCCCACCTTATAGACAATTCGATTTTTTCATTTTATCGCGGGCGGTATTACGTACGGCCGGACGGCGCGCGGCGCGGCGGCGGCGGCGGCGGCGTAGCCACCACCGGGCGCGCACCTTTAGCAGTGATTAATTTTGTCAGTGTGTGCGTGCGACGATGCATACGTACGAGTGCAATCACGTAAACCGTGTTCGGTGCGTATGTTTGAAGATATCCTACTCATTTGTATTTATTCTGACTATACTTACCACAACGTAACCACATCGCAACTACTTACTAGCGACCACACAACCACAACACAACTGCAAAAAGTTGCAGCAAAAGCTTTCACACGTAACCACTGCTTGCCCACATTTTGTGATGTGGTGTGGCTGTGGTACGTGTGAATGGGCCCTTACAATTTGCACAAAAAGCCTAAACAAGGAAATAATGTAAATTTTGTGAAGAAATTGATTTTATTTCCATGAGATCGTCATAAATCATTTTGTGGAATGATTGAAATAACTTTAAAATAAAATAATGATTTCGTCTATCAAGTCGAGAAGCGTTAAAAAATGCAATTCGCGAAGCAAATTGCTATGCCATCATTCCGAAAAATTAGCTCCGTAATAACATCCGATGAGCTATGTCAAAAAAGCTCAACATTTTTTTGTTAAAAGGAGACAGAGCGAAGATAGCAGGTGTCTGCGTTCGTAAGTTCATTCACCTTAGACATCGAAGGTCAAACATGAAAGTGCGCTACGATGCTGCACCATTCAAGAATTGACATCTTAGTGTTATTACTGGCACATCGCTTTACACACAAATACATGTTCATAAATCATAATATATCCTATCATAGTGTGCGTGTCTCTATTTGCGTTGCTAACTTTTCTCAATCATAAAGACTAACCTAGTTATGCACGTACCTATGTACCTGTATATGTTAGTTTTACGGTAGTAATTTCAGTAAATTTAGTGCTTAGCTGTTTACACAGTCAGGATATCCTTAGTTTAAGATAAAGAAATTCAAGCAACAACTATCTGGCTAAGAAAAGAGACGTTGAAACTTGAAGCAATGTATGGAAAGATATCAAAGCTCACGTCCTTAGCTTGGTAGCTCACGTGATATCATAGAAATCTTTAGGTGATTCATATTTTTAATGCAAATAACTAAACAGTCTGGGTCTATTTACGTGATACGAGATATTTTGATGTTATCTCAAACCATTGCTGACTATCAACCTAATATGTTCATAAAGGGCGAGGAATTGAAGCCTTAAGACAGCAGTTCTTGGGCATAACTTCGGATGCTAAGCTTCAGTGGGATCCACATATACAGGGTCTCATTAAAATAGATGGACAAATTTTAACACAGCTATCAGTACTTCTAACTAAAGATATCCAAGCAAAAAAACCACTGATTAAAGTGATTTTATTTTGACTTAAAATAATAAATTGCCGGCACATTAGTGTATTTTCGTTAGCTGATTATTTTTGTTGAAAGTAACTATGCGTTTTTATTATATATTTTTTTACCATCGTCCTTATTTTGGTTGTCTGAATGATTTCTAAAAGTTTGTCCATCTATTTTAATGGGACCATAAGGTCAAATTGTCAAAAAGCTAAGTTCCGCAGCATACGCTGTTAGAAAAATTCGTAATTTAACTGATATAAAGACTGCCCGTTTAGTGGACTTTAGCTATTTTTATAGTGTAATGTCGTACGCGCGTACGGTATTCTATTGTGGGGAAATGCCGCCGAAATTCAGACTATCTTTGTTTTGCAGAAGCGAGCTGTTCGATCAATTTATAAATTAAGTCCGAGACACTCTTAGAGACAAATATAAAGAGATTAATGTAATGACTGTGCCTTCTCAGTATATTTATGAAAATCTTTTATATGCCCATTAAAATATAAAATTGTTTAAAAAATACAGTGATATCCATAATATAAATACTAGAAACAAACACAAATTTGTTGTACAGGCGCCAACACATCATGTTACTACAAGCTGTCAAATTTCTTTAAAAGATTTTCAACTTTATCGCTAAAGCATAAGGGAAACGCCGACCACATCTAGTTTAAAAAAATATGATTGACGTGCAAAAGTTTTTGTGCAAACTCTGTTACAAAAGTATAATAATATCATTTATCATTATAATTATTCCACTGCTGGGACACAGGCCTCCTCTTTTCCAGAGGGAGTGGGCTGTAATCTACCACGCGGGCCCAGTGCGGGTTGGGAGATGTCACAAATCTTTGATCTTTTGGTTCTAGGGCATGCCGGTTTCCTCACGATGTTTTCCTTCACCTTTTGAGAACAGTGGTGATGAAATTAAATACACAAAGTAAAGTGCCTGACTGGGTTCGAACCTACAAACGACAGCTCGTATGTCGCGGCCAATACCACTGCGCCACCACCTGCTCACTTTGTGAGTGAGTGGGATGTAATCTACCACGCGGGCCCAATGCGGGTTGGTAGATATCACATAATATAGCAAAAAGCTTTTATAAAAATATCAGGCTTTAGAGTTCTACAGCCTGATATATTTTAGTGAATAAAACGAAATTTTATTTTACAAAAACAAAACTTGGTCCATGAATATAATATTTTTTAAATTTTAACGCGATAAAGTACTAAAAAGCCAGTCACGATAATCAATTATAGCCATTCACTGGGCAGCGAATATCGCGTTTTAATAGGGTTTCAATGAATAATGAAAAGCAGCCTATTGTTTATTCTGAACAATATAAATAAAAAGTTTTATTTGTAGCGAAGCCTGCAAGCTAGGCGGGGGTAAAACTAGACCAGACGACCTATACTTATCTCGAACATAATATAACTTAAAGGCATTTTAGTTCTGCTTTCAAAACGGTGAAGGAAAACATCGTGAGGAAACTCGGAACCATTCATTAAAATTATTATTATTATACAATGAAATTCTGCATCGAGTTTTCTGTCAAAGGAAAGACATATAAAGTAACTATTCGAAGCCTTTGTCAACCATGAACAGCATTTTGCGAATGTAGTTCAATCAGCTAAAGGAAATTCAGCAAAAATGCTGTAAAATTTACTGACCGGCAGTCAGACAAATGTAGGTATGTAAACTATATAGACTGGGCTGACTGTCCTCGAAGATAAATCATAAAGGCTCCTACAAACAGGCGCGACACGCGATATAATCGCGCGCGACACAAAGGCACCGCTCGTTGCGCGACTTGCGGTGCCTTTGTGTCGCGTGTCGTGTCGCGCCTGTTTGAAGGAGTCTTAACGCTTTAGTCAGTCGCGTCATGTCTGGACTACCATAGTTCTGTGGCATTCTGCCTGCTCATTTGTTATTTGAGTTTGTAACACCTTACTTTTGAGTAGCGTCATGGACGATGCCTTAGGGGCTGGTGGGACGAATTTATCAGCAGTGACTATTACAAATCTTTTCGACTTCAACTCAGTCTTGACCATCTTCAATGATTACCAATTCAAATATAAATTAACTTGTTAAAAACATAATAAATTGGATAAAGTGCACTTGGCAGCGGGGCTCTATGGGGAATTCTGACCTAAGAGAATGCTACTGCTGTTGGCGACCGGGCCATGGGACGGAATGAACGTCATGGGTGGAAGTTTTGAATGATGTTACATTATTTTTGTATAAATCTCATATCAATAGCCCTTTAGTAACAAAAAAATAAACGTAGATTTGCATAAAAGGGTCCATTGGATTCCATTGGGCAATTTACTTTACAAAAACAAGCCCAAATAATTGTTACAATTTTAGAATTCGAATGGCCATGATCGCCAACTGCCTAAATCATACCATTATTCTATTCGGGTGAGGAAACCATAAACATTTCAGTTCAATTCACCAAGTAATTACATGTCAATTTCTTGTCGAATGAAGCAATACAAGCGTTATCTATTCTCTGTTCAATACTTATCACTATTTACTGCCCGATTAGGCACTCAACTCCGGTAAAGAATTGCTGTTAACCTTAAATACTATTATCATAATAGTTCTCTAGACCGAATTTTGTCATGGCAGCCAATCTCAACAGAGACTAGCGGATCTACGCGGGGTATATTATAGTGTTCAAATGTGTGCGCGACACAGGTGCATTCTCCCTTCCGTCACTCTCATAGTCCGATGGGACGGCAATCCGACACGACCGGGCAAAGATCAGGCGCAGGACCAACGGCTTAATGAACTTTCCGAGGAACTTCCAAACTCTGGGCAGTTACTGAAAAATTCGTAATAGAAAAAGCCAATAATACTTTGCTCGACGTGGGCACCGAACCCAGCACCCCATGCTTAGCAGCCGCGCTTGCTTCTACGAGACCAACGGGCACTTAAGGCGCTTATAGGACCTAAACACAAAAAACGCAAGTTTTAGAAACAATAAAAGTATTATGATCGACTACAGTAAACAAAATCAGAAAAATATATGATATTCTTCAGGATATATATGCTAGGTAGATAGTGTGTTGAAAACATAATACGACTAACTTGATACGATAGAAAAAAAAATCATGAACATACCTCTAAAAACTTTCTTTTTACAATAAAAACTTTAAAATAAAAAGTTTTTACAATACAACCATTCTGATTTTTTGTCAGATTATTCTACAAGCAACATACTACTCGTAAAATACTATTGTTTTAATTTTTTTGTCCAAACAATAGATTTTTTTGTAATTAAATAATTGCTTCATATTTTGCAATAAATTACCAGCGCGCAGCGTTGTGTCATCGCACTTCTATTTCTTATCTATGCAGTCCGACAGTGACCGCGCTTTGGGTCATGTAAGCCCCTTAAATACTATTATGAGTAGGTATCGGAGAAACGGACTCGTTCTGCCAATCGAAAAATGGGAAAATAATATTCCACGAAAGTTATCAGTATTCAATATTGTTGTGACTCGTTTTCTCTGTCGCCATTGATCAGAATATTTAATCTCTTAGCACAAATAATCCAGCCATAACAAATGTATCTAACATCGTACCTACAGAGCTTTCTCGTTAATTACGTCTAGCACGAATATTTTCATTAAATTAACTTTTCATAAGTTTGATTAGCGGAGTGGAATTACTTAAAAGACAGAAAGACGAATCAACTCAGCTGATAGCGGCTGGTCACTGTATAAGTTATTTAAAATTTAGAGATTTATAGACCGAATTGTTCCATTGACCAGGGGACCAGGGGGGTGCTTCATAATGTTATCCTTTTACAATTCTGCCAAAGGAACAGGGGGCCTAAAAAGGCCACTTTGGCACCTTGGTTTTGGCACCACTTTGGCTTTGAGTTTACAAAACTGGTAAAGGTAAATAATACATCATTTTATGATGGTGGCGAAGGATTTCATAGTGATGAAGGAAATTATGTTGATTAACGGCAGTCGGCAGCCGCCTGGCTCTGTGGAAAAGTGGCTTTACAGGAAATGAATCAACAGACCAACGGACGTGCCATCAACTTTTCGTGCAGATTACGCAAAGTTAGTTTTGCAGATTAGGTATGGATGACCCATATACTTCACCACTGATTTAATTTTGGCCTTTAGCCTCGCAAAATATTTTAAATTATTGTTATAGAGCTACATTTAACAGATATGTGTGATTATTAAATAAACTCCCATTAGTCAACACATTTATTTGTGACCCAAAATATTCTTCCCCAGACAAGCCAAAGAAATAACGGAAGCTAGATAAGGCGTGATGGAGACAAGTGCAGACGCCAGCATATCAAGCTACTCAAATCTGTCAAATTTCTTCAATACATTTTCAACTTTATCGCTAAATTATAAGGTTCAAAGCTGATTGGGAAAATTTGACATTTTCGGGTAGCTTGATGTGCTGGCGTCTGTACCTACCTGAAGTCCATAAACTTAAGTCACTCTGGAGAATCCTTATTTGACACAAGCACGAGACCGACTGTAGACATTTTCAAAATAATCCAGAAATCTTATACAAGGATTCTTCCTCGTACGAGGCTCGTATGTAGCGGTACGAGGCTAAGGTAGCCCACAACCCGGTATATAAAAAATGTCAAGACATATCGAGATTACTCGGGTGCGAGCCTCGCTTCCTTGTCAACTAAGCCGGTCTTTCTAAAACAGAACAGCCAATAGTCATTGCTGTCAGGGCGAGCATTGAGTGAAATTATTTTTGAAACTGCCATCTCAAACTGGATAAATATTTAGGATACCTGCCATGAAAAGGAAATGTAAACGTTATGAAAATCAAATGCCTTGTTATTTGTTCCGTGAGCTTTTATTTCCCTTTGAACATTATACAAATTGTGCCGCGAAGATAGAATACAGCTGAATCGTTTGTTTCCGCTTCCTTCCCTCCCTTTTGTAAGAAAAGGGTGAAGGAGATAAAACTATCTCCTTCACCTGCAATATTGTTTATATTCGTCTCATGCCATTTATTTTTCACTTAACGTATCTTTTTGAAAACGTCAACTAGATTTTTCAATTATGTGAAATTGGAACTGAAGTCTTTTGAGACTTCAATTATAAAGGGCTAAGAAAGAAACACGGGTGGGTTTTAGTCAGTAAGAGTCTGACACTCTAATAAGAAGTCTGAAGCCTAATAATTTGAAGAAAAAAATTTTTAAACAAAAAAACCGACTTCCAAAAACACTACAAAGTGAAAAATAACTTTAATTTCGGAAGTCAGTGTCTTTAGATCTGTATTTTTGTTTCTTGCCACCGTCTTTCCGAAATTTGTAGTTAAAGTTTTTTCACTTTGTAGTGTTTTTCGGAAGTTGTTTTTTTTTTTTGTTAAAACGTTTTTATTTCTCGCTTTTAAGTGGGTCTGTTTATAATGTATCTTAGTTGCAATAGTCAACTAAGATATGTAATGTCAACTTGCCCATCGCCTTTTACAAAATATTGCTTTTCCCGATGCAGGGACGTTAATTGTTGAGGAGTTCTCCTGGTATTCCACGATCAGTTCCATTTCACCATTCGCATTGTGACGAGCATAAATCGCTTAGCAACCATATTAAAGTAATCGAATCGCAACCCGTGAATTACTATTAGGTATTGAGTAGTTCCGGTGGTCATCAGTGGTCATCTCTCTTCATCATCAGTTCCATTTCACCAAATGGTGCTTTCCGAGAGCAAATGCACGAGTTACTATAAAAAGTATACCCAAATCGCTATAGGTGTGCCTATAATATTTGAAGAGTTCCTTCGATTTCTCCAGGATCCCATCATCAGATCCTGATCTGATGACATTAGGACCACCTGGAAAGTATACCATATCAAACAAAAAAAGAATTTTTGAACCGATCCAGCCGTCTTTGACTTAATCGGGGAAAATAAATATAAAAAAAAGTTTCCGACGAACCGAGAACCTCCTCCTTTGTTTGAAGTCGGTTAAAAATGAAACCATTCACCCTCTATAATGACGCCGTACAAATGCCGTAGAACTCGTAGTGGAAGCCAACGTAGTGCAACGCTCTTTAGTACTCGAATACGTCCGTCAAGACGTGCTCAATATCGGTCACATGATAAAGCGTGTTCACTTCCTCAATGCCAAGAATGAACGCACCATTTGTTCGTGTTGTGTAAGCGCGTGGTAAGTGCTCCACCGACGACCGAACGCGATACGGCACGTGGGACCCCACCTTTATATGCAAAAGCACTCACTCTCCAATACAATGGTCTGCCATTGAACCTAGTCTACTTTAATGGCTACTGTTTCTATTATTCGGTATACCTTTAATTATTTATTAGCTATATTTAAGTACCTACCTAATTATTATTGTTTCAAGCTCATTTATATGCATAGCCAACATTGTTTAATTTTAATTCAGTTTTGGTTAGTGTTAAAATAACTATGAGTTCATAAGTTTTGATTTTAGTTGTTTACTTTGTCGCTATTTTCGGTACTTTGGGGAGCACCACTATATCTTCGGTAAGAGCTCCCAGCGTGCGATATTGTCTAGACCCTTGATGTAAATGGAAAATTCTTGCTACAAATAAATTAGGCGTTTGGGAGGTTCAGAGAGGCGCTCAGTGTGGGCCCTACAGCCTAAAGTGGACAGACTAAAGACAGTTTACGAGTTTTAATGTAATAAACACGTTTTTTGTACGCCTACATTAGCACGTAATCGTCTTTACAAATGTAAGAAACTTTATAACGATATCGTGAAGCTTTAGGAAAATGAGCTCACGATATTACCGCGAGAAGGCAAGTCTACATAACTCTGACTTAACATTTTAGAATCTCATTATAGATGGAACGCAAGCCCAATAAATTATTTATAATTTATGAATATAGGAAGATGCTTAGGCTGCGTTTATACACCTTCATTGCTTACTGATAAGCCTATTATAATTACAAAGGGAAGCCAACTTGTGACGTTTGAAGGTACTTCAATTAGAATATTGTAACTTCTATTTTAAGCATCACTGACCACAAAAGGACCAACCAAACACATTTATTCAACAAAAAATGCAATTTACGCTTGTTATGAAAACCACAATTTGAAAATTACTTTCATTATAGACCTTCTTTATTTCTACAGGGATTTTTTGCAGTTTTGTACCAAAAAACAATTTATTCCTAACATTTTGCAAAGTTGTTAAACAAAGCTTATTTCTCTATGCATATTATAGCATCTGTTATTCGATAACCCACGTAATGGGCTTATCAAACTAAGACCACCAATTTCACTTTCAAAATACAACTTCGCCAACAAAATCTGAAACAAACACTTGTTTCATTCTTGTTCAAACCAAAATTACACATAAAGAAAACATTTATTTAAGAAGTATTTCCTTTCAGAAAGTGGCAACATTCTCGAAATAGACGGAGAAAATTGCGCTAACAAGGTTCTAATCCTATTAATCCCCGAGGAATGCGCGCGGGAAATGATGCTTTGTGGGACGGAATAAAATATGAAAAGCAGTTCACAAAGAAAGATTACGTACATGAAACTGAACATGTCTGTTTACTAGCCCTGTGTGTAATTCTGTCATGTGCGCCTCGTATAAGACACCCCTGCTATAAAAACCCATTTTACCTGTCCCCCTGTCTCTGTAACCCTGGCTTACCAATTCATCTGCCAAAAATATCGCCATGTTCACTTCTATCAAAGCGAACTTTATTGTCACAAGCGTGTGTGTAGAGACTTTCAAATAATCTTTTGTAAATCAAGTAAACCTCGTGTTGAATAGTGAGGTTTAAGACCCGAATTGATATTGCTGAAAGTATGAGTAAATAAATAGATTAAAAATCTTTCTTGGAGTAGATAAACTTTGTTCGGGTTTTAGCGTAGACGCGTAGAAAGAACAAGGTGGCATCGATGCACAACCTATAACCTGGATTCAGTACACTATTCTGGACCGCGTTGAAATTGCTGTTTCATACATTTTGACCGCGTAGGAATTGCACTTTTCTAAGAAACAGCTGTTTTTTTCTGAGACAAAAATTTCTAAGCTGTCTAGAATCATGTGCTGAATTCATGATTACAGTTTGCGCATCGATGTCCCTGCGACCCTGTATACCTACTTATAAAATAGGTAAGTATTATGTATTTAGCGCAAACAATACAGGTATATTTCCAACTAGCTGTGCCCGCGACTTCGTCCGCATGTAATAGTGACTTTTCGGGCGGCATATTTTGAATTACATATACCGTCTTTTTCGTAGCTAAAAATTTACTTTACAGTAATGCTCCTCTGTATACGATATTTGACGTATGGCTATCGGGCATGAAAGCATACAGGCTCCTAGGATTGCTAACCCGTGACAGAGCCACATACAACTGAGCGTGCGAGAAACAGCTGATACTTAGATCTACACCCACAACTTTCAGCGTCTGACCGTGGGCTTTATTAATTGTCATCGCAAAACATAGGCTGACTGGAAACTGGACTCGTTTAAAACTAAATGGAAAATTGTTTGGAATGAGAGGAATCCGAGGAATGAAAACACTTTCACCTTTTCCACACCCTGTTAAAATCTCTGCTTCTATCAGATTTCGTTGTAAATTGGTCACTTTTAACCTGGTGCCATTGCAAAGTTTTGGGGGGCTTAAATTTCTAAGAAGCATTATGGGTACGCCTACTTTTAATTTTATTTTATGTGCTGGTAGTCCAGGAGCATTGAGGGATTCTAAAAATTCTACTGGGTAGCTTGTAGATTCTCCTTCTTCCATGACTCTGTTAATGGAGATATACTCAACATAATCCCCCGGAACATAGCTCAAAATTTCAGCGTTTATTTTTGCTGCTTGGTCGTTATACGTGCGTTCGCTACGAATAACTGAATCCTTATGGAAGCAGCGTGTTTTTTTTTTTTTTAACTATGGCGTCTCTTAGTTGACCTTGAGAGGTCGTGACTACTTAACCGGACTATCCTGTGGCTGCCTTGAGAGAACTCAAAGCCTCCAGCCAGGGGCTTAAATTGACTAAGTATACTAAGTGACTACACGCTAAGGGCACCCCCTGTGGGGTACGAACCTCGGCTTAGGGCATCGCTGGGGAGAGGGCAGCAAGTTGAGATAGGCTGGATCGATTTTTGATTATTTAAGAACGATGGGGTCGGCTTTTCCTAATTGACTACTCTGAGAAGAAAGGCCGAAACAAACTCAGAGGTCACAGTCGGGAATTTAAATCTACAGGCTCAGCTGCGTCGCGGGCTGGCACTACATCGAGCAAGGGTCGGTGGGGAGGGCACGCCACGATAGCGGCGGTAAGACCCCTCTTTGAGGAGTGGCTAGAGAGGCGTCATGGCGCCCTCACCTACGGCCTGACGCAGGTCCTTACCGTACACGGAAGTTTTGGGAGGTTCTTGCACATAATCAGGCGGGAGGAAACGCCCGGGTATCACCATTGCCAGGATCGCCCAGAAGACACGGTGAAGCATACGGTGGAGGTGTGCTTAGCTTGGGCGGAGCACCACCGTGTCCTCGTTGGGCCGATCGGCAGCGGCAGCGACCTCTCCCGTCCGGGCCTGTTTCAAGCACTGGTCCGGGGCGAGAGGGAGTGGGGGGCAGTCGCCTCCTTCTGCGAAGCAGTCATGCTAGCGAAGGAGGCGGCGGGACGGCTGAGGGAGAGAGCCTCCCGTTCCACCACCGCGGAAGACGCTCCGGGCGTCGGGAGCCGCGCGACGACTCCCGGCCACCGTAGGCGCGGGCCTGCGGGCAGTGAGTAATGGGTAGCTCACCGTCCGATCAGGACCAGGCCCGTGCCGGATGGCGCGTACGTGTTCCACGCGCGCCTCAAAGAGATGTCAGCATCGTTCGAAGGGGCCCGTGAGGGCCGAAGCCTGCCGGGTCAGCGGCATTGTCCGAAAGGGTTACCGCTGGCCCGTAACATAAAGGGCTAAGGAAGGAACACGGGTGGGTTTTAGTCAGTAAGAGTCTGACACTCCCTTCCGCTCCACCCAGAGCGGGAGGGGTCATTTGATGATTTCCCAAACTGAAAAAAAAAAGCGTCGGTGGGGCGGGCAGCGGCGTGGCTCTCAGCGCGCTTTATATAGCCACGGACGCGCAGGCGCGAGGCGTGTTGTGTACGTACTCTGATAGAATACCTTAACAAATGTTCGCCGTGATTCTTTAAATTGACATAACTTTTTTATTTATGAACCGATTGACATGAAATAAACACTAAATGTTAAGTGAAGCGTACTACAATATATTAGTGAAAATTACATCTGAATCGAATAAGCCGTTTCTGATATTAGCGTGCACAAACACACAGACAAACAGACAAACAGACAAAAAAAAATGTAGTTACAATTTCGGATTCGGCATCGATATAATAACAACTCCTGCTACTTTTTTATATATATTTCTATTGTACAGACCACTTTTCTACAATTTTATTATATGTATAGATTATACAGAGCTTTATCTGGCAGGTTTTACCACAGCTCTATAAAACACTAGCTTCTGCCCGCGACTTCGTCCGCGTGAAATTTCTTGTTACTCCGACCCACCCCGTCGCATCGCATCGCCTGCCCGCGCTACTTCGTTTTTGCTTAGCGTTCTTTCTGACTTTTTTTTTTGCTCGGCTCCTAAAGGTCATAGCGTAATGTTAAATAGCCTATAGCCTTCCTCAAGAATTGGGCTATCAAATGCAAAAAGAATTTTTCAAATCCGACTGGTAGTTCCAGAGTTAACGCGTACAACCAAACAAACTCTTCAGCTTTATAATATTAGTATAGATAATCGCCACTTAATTTTCACTGTTGCTAACTAAAACTGCATACAAATACAAAGCAGTCATACAATTTTTATAGAACAATATTGCCACGTTCCATCCAGCCAATCGATTTATAAGTATTGCCCACACAATTGTTCGAGAGGCCATAACAATAGTTTATGTACCCGCAGTCGATTTTAACCATTATTTCCTTTAATAAATTACTGCTTTACACCTGCACAAGGTGTAAGGTTTCGCATTCCTTCAGTTTCCTGGTAAATACGTGGCGTTACTGCAAACAAAGACATTTCAAACTTGTAACATTCCCACTTCGCTGAAACTGTTTAATAGTACGAATCAGGAGTAGAGTGGCTACAACACTACTCTTGCATTAAACTAAATGATTCGCTCTTCTCCACGGACTCGATCGTAATTGATAACAGGCTAAATTGCTTAGTTAAGTTATAAGTGAAAATCGAAGGCGATTGAGTTTTATATATTTTAAGCTTAGATAGAAGATGGCGTCACGTATTGAATAAGCTCGGAGCCAGAGACAGCACTCGATATGGCGAGGCGTGGCGGATTTGCGCTGCCAGCGATAAATGATCGGTTACTTGCGAACCTGAATGGCAAGGTTACACGACAACACTTACAAGATCGCATATCATAATTCTGGGCTTCCTTGGAAATATTTCTGCTTTAAAATGAACTGGATTTAAATCAGCGGTAAGCGCTGCAGTAATTCAGTGCAATTTAATCGTAATTCCTGTATTTAAATGTCGCTCACATCAGTAACTTAACCGCAGCCAGTAGACATAATATAGATTGTGAAGCGTGTACGCATTTATTTAATGTTTAAAATAGATTAAGTTATGTACTGGCTTTACCTAAGAGAAGCCTTGATTAAAAGCCAGCATAATTTCAAATTGGAAAACGTAATCAATGCTTTCAAAATTAAAGCCTCATTAATTTCTGAAACTCATTGAAACATTAATAGCAGTAGGTACTTAATGCTATTTCACCAAGCCGTCGTCATCGTTAGCATGAATGAAATAATTTATTTCAATATAATCCCACTCAAAGGGCTTACAGGGTATTTCGGTCTTTTAATCCAGTCATGCGCAACGTGCACTTTGGGCTATATTAAATTTGACCCCCTTGATGGCTTTTCCTTATGTTGCAATTTAGGAAATCTATGAATATTGAATAAGCCGACTAATATTAATATTGTCTACTAATATTACTTCTTTATTTTAACAAGTATCTAAAGTGTTCTATGTTTGTTATTTTTCAGACTATTAATCTACCAGTAATTAAACTCTAGTCACAAAAGTTTCTTTTAACTTGTTATTGAGGTAACGCTCTTGAATTAAATTGCGTCACTTTTCTACAGCGGCAATCCAAGATAGCGAATCTTAATCCTTGTTTATAGATTTATAATCTGCACATACAATAAAATAGTAATGAAGTGAAAACTGTACTGTGTTTTTACATGGATTAATACATCGAGTATATTGAATCCCGGTAGAACGTGTCCGTGGGATGTTTTCCGATGTCCACGTGAGTAGAGCCGCGGACGAAAGACGAAATATTAGGTATAAAATACGCTTATTCGTGAACAGAAAAAGGCTCCTACAAACAGGCGCGACACGCGATATAATTGCGCGCGACACAAAGGCACCGCTCGTTGTGTGACTTGCGGTGCCTTTGTGTCGCGTGTCGTGTCGCGCCTGTTTGAAGGAGCCTAAAAGCTTAACCTGAACTTGTTAGGTAGGTATATTAGGTTTATTTACATTACTGTTTAGTATCATATTTCGGACTGACCAACTCCTTGACAATTCAAAAGTGCTTGTAAATGGTTTAATTGGAATAAATGCTTTTAAGTTACTAATTATTTTTCAACGAATGTTCCCGTTAATGATGGCTTTGATATCTAAAATAAGGTTACCTATGGCTAAAGATACAATGTTCATTTCCTCTTTGTTCGTAGGCATTTCTCTCGGCTGCCGTAAATTGCCGGGAATAAGGTACCTACCTAATACCAAGTGTGATTATCAAGCCACCTGTGTGATAACCACGTCTTTAAAAATTCTCTCATTTACATTTGTTCTTTCATAAAAAGTAATTTTATTAAGGTTGTTTATTCAGTATACATAATTCATTATTATCTATTTAACTTTTTCCCAACTTACGTACCCGTTGACCAGAATATTGTCACATCACTGCTAAATATTGTCTCTGTGACAGTTACTGTGGCAAGACGCGACACATGTCGCATGGGACAAGATTGTGTCAATGTTCATGTGTGAGATTCGACAAAATCCGTGACACGGTTGTAAGCAAGTAAATGAATTACATGTTTCAAATAATAGACAGCGTTGTTTAAATAAACCGCCATGTCCTAGAACCAAAAAATTGAAGACACGTGACATCTACCAACCCGCACTGGGCCCGCGTGATGGATTACTGCCCTCTCCCTCTCACAGCGAGGAGGCCTGTGTCCCAACAGTGGGAACAGTATAGGCTGATAATGTTATGTAAATACTAAAAAAATTTAAACAGAAATAAATAAACTTTTATGTTTACAAATAACAACAATAATTGTGCCAAGGACAAACCAATATAATTCATATTCATATCATTTTTTTTTAATGTACATAAATAGGAAATCCCGTTATATTTTTTCAACGGACCTTTATATGCAAGAACTTTTCAAACCACTGGTACCTACAACATTTTAAAATAAAAGGAATGTGTCATAGAAAACGTCTAACGATAATGTCACTAGATATGTCAATAAATACAGTTCTTGATAATGCTTCAAATAGTGAAATATTTAACTCGAAAACGGAGTATACTTATTCCCATGGTTTTACAACATTCCAAAGCGAGGACAATGTGTGAAATTGAGAGACCGAAGGTCCGCTCTGCACCAAAAGGGACGAAAGAAAGTCCCTTAGGCATCAATCACGGTCCAGTATGCCCAAATCTAACAGGCCTAACGAGTGGAGGTAGCAAAGACGACGACGGAGGAAAAGTTTTGAAAAGAGCTAAAAGGCCTGGAAAATGTCGCATGGGTTTCATTCCTGAAGAATGGTTTCTTTTCCTCAAACCAATGACTGGCGTATCTGGCCCTTACATATTGATGATAGGTCTCGGCAATTATTTAATTAGCAAAGAAATCTTTGTAATGGAACATGAATACTATATTGGCTTATCACACTTTACAGTGGCATATTTAATTACAACTAGATTTGGACCATCAATTGGCGTTGCTCTAGATAAGGAAGTAGATGCAATAGCCAATGAGTTAGAAGAAGGTAGACAGGCGCAGGTGACTGCATTGACAACACAAATAAAAGATGCTCAAACCACAATCTGGAGAGCGGAAGGACAAAAAGAATTGATTGATGCTAAAAAAGAAAATGTTGCGATTCAGTTAGAATCTGTGTACAGGGAGCGACAGATGACGGTATACAGAGGTGTCCTACGACAAATGGAATATCACGTAAAGCGGCACTGGGTCTCAAGACGTATAAAACATAAATGGATGGTACAGTGGATTTTGCAAAACGTTCACAAAGGGATTACTCCAGAATTTAAAAAGCACGTGATGGAAATTGCTATTAGAGATTTGACAGTTTTAGCAGACAAATATGAAGCTAGCCAAGCCAAGAAATAACTGACTATAGCTTAGCTAACTCTTTTTATGATTTTCGCCGACGAAAATATGGCAGTTTTATGTCTCATAGTAATTAATATACTAGTTTTTACGACACTGTATTATTAAAATTTCACGCTATGGTTACCGTATCAGTTTCGATATTGTGGGTATAATACACAGCATCGTATTAAGGCGCAACATGGAATAACGGTTGTGGTCTAAATATGTATTCAAAACTTCATTTGATTTATGTCTTATTGTTTGTGGGTATGTTAGAGCTGCCCACTGTGGTGAGGGCCTTGGTTGAAAACGTTGATTCGTGTAAGTTTACGATTTTGTTCATGACTACAATAGTGTCAATGTTTATTATCAATTTATAAATATCTTAATATATATAATTCTTCTGTACGTGTTTGTCACCTAACTCCTCCTAAATGGCTGGACCGATTTGTATGAAAATTTGTGTGTATATTTCAATGGGTTCCTGGATGGTTTGAAAATAAAATTGGACTAGGGGCGCTGCTGTCGGTATGTCACCAAATACAAGAAATTTCGAAGGAGGAGAAATTTCCAAGGACGAAGTCGCGTGGAGAAGCCAGTATATCACAAAATCGTAGTGGAGTGAAAACTGTACATTGTTTTGTTTTTAAGTAATTTTTACGAGGTCTGGGAACGATTCTTATGTAGTTGTCCTATAGTTTTTAGATTTTTTGTATGTTTGTCTGAATGTATATTCCAGCATCACGCAAATAAATACTCCTGGATAAATTCTGTAAAAATTTTGCTTTTTGATATTCCCTATAAGTCTGGTCAGTCTGTGGGCTATAAACTGTCACAATATTTGCTATTTTATATGCATATTGTGTTGTCTTACGACTTCCACGTGAATGAAAGTCGCGGGCAGAAGCTAGTAATATTGAAATAAAATATTAGTTACATTTAGTTGTGCATGGTAGATGATAATATAATTACATTTTTATTTCACACGAAAAAATTTCGTATTATTTGAACCTTTTCGAACTGTCATTTTCATATTCAATTTTCATTTTTTGCCTATACGTAGTCGGAAAAGCCAATGTTGTAAGTCAAAATTAACCCATTTCTTGACTGTCCATGAATGGAACATGGTAAATGGTGACGTGTGCAGAAAAATATTAAAGCGCATCGTCGATGGAATCAATGAGAATGTACACATTACGTTAGCCTTAAAAGTAGCAACAGTTTTCAGTTCCCTAAGTCATCATCTGCCTAACCTTTTCCCAACTATGTTGGGGTCGGCTTCCAGTCTAACCGGATACAGCGGAGTACCAGTATTTTACATGGAGCGACTGCCTATCTGACCTCCACACCATAATTAATTACAGGGTAATACTATACGCCTTGGTAAGACTGGTGGTCTTCTTCTTCTTTCAGTTTCCTAAGTAAACTACTTGACTATATACTGCTAAATATATTTTTTTTAGTTGAATTCCGTCAGGTTGGCAATGAAGTTCGCTGTAAACTTCAGCCAAACAGTTGGGATTGTTTTCGCAACCGGACCGTTTTACACAGGTATGGTACTGTGTAAATAAATATATAACAAACCAGCAGCCGAACTATTCTGTAAAAACTTCACCGTGAACACTTAATCTGCATTCGTAAATTATTTGCCAAAAATGTAAACAGATATGAATCAATGGATAAATAACTTTAATTCCTACACAATTAAGTTCAGTTTATGCTACAACTTCAAACATTTTTATAACTTTTTCAATAGTGCTAGTCACTCTGAAATTAACTTAATTGTCATTGAAATTAAGTTTATAAATTGTTTAACTCGAAATAGGGTGGAGTGCAGCAGTGCGCACTTTTACTATAGGTGAAGTGAGCTGTCATTCCACATGCTAGGAATTGACACTATTGTAGTAGTATTGTGTATTACGAGTATATAGCTTTCACTGTGAGATTTTTGATTTTTACAGAATAGGTCGGCAGTTATGACAATTTTGTAGTCAATAGGAAGGTATAGATAATTTAAGACAAAACAGAAGTACTTTATATAACTTTATATCTCACGCACACAGACTTTTTTTTACATTGCTAGCGACAAATTGGCTGTCAAAATCTGGGCGTGGTCGCGAGATTTCGAAATCGTCAGCGAGTCTTACGAAAAGTATTTATTTCGATCAAGATTTCTTATTTTCTTTTTGTTGTTGTAGATTTTATTACGACATTACCATGCAATCCTGCAAAACATACCAATACGGCGGCTGCGACTTAAATTTAAATGGTTTTACTACACTTGAAGACTGTAGTTCTATATGTCATAGTAAGTACCTACTTAATGTTCAAAGTGGAAATAAGAATATATTGATTATCAAATTAACCTCTCAAACGTCGCCGTTACACCATTGGATAATAATAACAATAAAATTATATTGTGTCTGCTAATTGGACGCGCGAAGGATTAAATTGTCCGTAAATTCAAATCACAACCTGAGAATATCTGTCATTGTTTGTCAGTTGTAGGGATGAAACGAAAGCTGTGTATTCTGTAAAAATCTCACCGTGAACATTTAAGAGAAGTGAGCTTCAAGTGAGCCGTCAATAGTCTCAATCCCGAGCAACAGCCGGTCTATTCGACTCTTAGCTCACTTCACCTAAATTTTCACGGTGTTTTTTTTTACAGAATAGCAGCCGGTTGATTCTGTAAAAATCTCACCGTGAAAACTTAGGTGATGTGAGTTTGTTTTTGCTAAGAATTTACACTATTGACAGCTCACTCCACGCTCATTTCACCTAAGTTTTCACGGTGAGATGGTTACAGAATCGTAATCAGTAGTGCGGTTCTGTAACCATGTCACCGTGAAAACTTAGGTGAAGTGAGCGTGGAGTGAGCTGTCAATAGTGTCAATTCCTAGCAAAAACAAACTCACATCACCTAAGTTTTCACGGTGAGATTTTTACAGAATCGACCTGCTGATAGAGACTTGTTGGCGCGTATCGGCGACGTATGAAAACTGCGCTAACCAGCGTTGAGAACAAGCGCCGAAGAGCGCTGGCTTATCGACGCCGGTTACCAGCGTTCTATATGAATACTCGGCAAACACGTAACGAAATTATTTTCTCAAAAAAAAAAGGTGCAAAAGAGGGTGCAATTTAAAATGTAAAAAAAATTGTATCTTTGTAGTCAAGCGGGTCATATTTTGTGCATGATCAAATGGTCATTTATGCGTGACAGGCTCAAGACAAACTAAACTGAGTTCATTATTTAGTAGGTGATGGTGCTCAAGCATTGACTAATGAGAAAATGGAAGAATTAGCAACGGGTGTTGCATGCAGTCTTCAACACGACTTCGGAACGTGCTTCAACTATTATCCAATGTAAGTTTTGTAATAATAGTACATTACTTCAGAGGGAAGAAAGTGACAGTTCCATACCGAGATTATGGCATTTGCGCCACGAGCTTGCGAGGGGCGCAAACCATTTGAGGTATGGAACTGTACTTTATCCTGAGGAATGTATAGTGCTTTTTATTACACCTACGAGGAAAATTATGGACATAAATGCATAGAAATGTTTATATTTAGTTAAAAGTACAATTATTAAAAGTGCAGCTATTTTTTACACGACGCCTTAGTAACAAAAAATACTTAGGTACACGTTGAAGTGTATCAAAATCATACATAATCAGTCTATAATGTTCCCACTGGTGAGACACAGGCCTCCTTTCTGTTCTCAAACTCAAACCATTTATTTTCAATTAAACCATTTACAGGCACTTTTGAATTGTTAAGAAGTCCGCGTTTTATATACAAAAATAATTTCGTTTTTAATTTTCTGTATGCACCAAGGAGGTTGGTAACTGGTAAAAAAAAACTGTATGTGGCCAGTAACAATTTACTTGAAATTTAATTAGTAGACAGTTAAAGTCTCTTGGCAGTACTTATGACTGCTGACAAATTAAAAAAAAAAAGAAAAACCGGGTATGTAATGGAATTTCATACATACTTCCCACCCTTGGGTCGGAAGGATTTTCATACAAACTTCCATACCATGGGATGAAAGGATTTGAAGGGCGGGATAAAGGCGTTTCTTCCCTCTAATTGGTATAATTAGTATGTATTTTCAGAGCAGGTGTGATAAAAATATAATAACGTAATGTCCCTATACGGATCGCTAAGGTTGCACCCAGACAGCGGTTGATCGACGACATTTTCTTATTCATCTTATCGACGGTTTCACATGTATACAGGGTGGAAAACCACATAAAGAAGGCGTTCTGTGGTTTCGTACTCCTTACATACTCTTTTTGACTCGTTTACGTTCATAAATACATCTGGTCATACACGCGATTACTTACACTGCGATTACTACGCACCTGACCTTTCCAACAAATATTACCTTAGTTCTTGTAATGTTCTAAAAACTGGACTGACCGGTGCCTACAAGGTAAAAATATTCTTTAACCTGCACGGGAACCTGAGCGCTTTACCTTTAACATGAGGATATTTATCTGTGTAAATAAATTGTGCAATAAATTAATAATAAATAAGAGCAACGGTGGCCCAGTGGTTTCCAGACTTAAGAGTTAAGGCTCCTTCAAACAGGCGCGACACGCGATAAAATCGCGCGCGACACAAAGGCACCACAAGTCGCGCAACGAGCGGTGCCTTTGTGTCGCGCACGATTATATCGCGTGTCGCGCTTGTTTGTAGGAGCCTTTAAGGTAGTGAGTTTGAACCCAGGCAGGTGCTTTACTTTGTGTATTTAATTTCATCACCGCTGCTCTCAAAACGGCGAAGGAAAATATCGTGTGGAAACCGGCATGTTCCATTACCAAAAATTCGAAGACGTGTAACATCCGCCAATCCGCACTGAGCCCGCGTGGCCCACTGCCTCTCACAGACAGAAGGCCTGTGTCCCAGCAGTGGGGATATTATATAGACTAATTAATATGCTAGTGCAATAAATGATTAAATCTGCAGGTATTACTTCGACACTTCAAGTCGCTCGTGCAAGGGCTTCTCGTACAGCGGCTGCGGCGGCAATCGCAACAGATTCACAAACGCGCACGAATGCATGGATGTCTGCGGATCAGCCATTCCAAATTATCATTTAGTACGAAGAAAAAAAGTTTAAAATTAATATTCTGGTCATGGGTTTTTTATTTGTAAATAGTAGGTAATTATTGCACATAATTATTTAACATTGAATTATTTCAATGTTAAATAATTATATGCACTTGTGCAATTGATTTATATCAATCAATCAATCCAATATATTTATTTCGGATTAAAAAAAATTGTATCCATAGTTGTTAGTAACAATAAACTTAGCCTAGTGTTAGTACAGTTTATTCATAATTAGGTAATTTAATTTAAGCATCGCATGAACACTCATCCACTGCTTCAACAGTGGAGAATCCCACCTGTTTGCCAACGCGTCCACGATGCCGTTTGCAGTGCCACGCACGCGTCTGAGCAGCGAAGCGCTTCGCTTACGGCGTCTGAGCAGCGAAGCGCTTCGCTTACGGATGACTGCATAAAAGCAATCAGTGTGAATCAATAAAACCTTCATTATGAATTTTTTAAAATATGACCCTTTTTTAGTCTAAGAGCTCTGGCCAAGCCGAAGTGAATCTTGCGCGGGATTCGCTCACGACGATAGGTGCGGATAGTCACTTGAAGGGTGCAAGACACAGTCATGTTCGAGTTTGCACATTCGATGCGGCAGTGGTGGTGGTTGAAAATCAAAGCCGACCCGAAGCAATTACTAAGTAAACTATACACATATTCGGCTTTCATTGGGCTTGTGTCGATTGGTAAACTTTGTTGGCATCATCATCGTCATCAGCTTACAACAATTCACTGCTGGACTGGTGACGCCGCGCTCTCCTATTGCACGCCATTCAACTCGACTTTCGGCAATTCTCATCCAGCTGTTACCGGCCACCCTGTGAAGAACGACGCTCCACCTATCCTGAAGGCGTACTACTTTACCGACTTTTGCCGATTTGCGGTCGCCACTCAAGAACACCTTTAGGGGTAAAGGTATTCTTGAGTGGAGACCGCGGATCGGTCATCGGTTCTACGGCTAATATAGCCGGCCCTTTGCCACTTCTTTGCTTATTCTGTGAGCTCTGTCGACAACTTTGGTACTCTAACGGATCTCCTCGTTGGTGATTCGATCCCTTAGAAAGAGTCCAAGCATAGTCCGTTTCATAGCTCGCTGAGTGACCTTGGGTTTATGGACCAGCGTCCCGTGAGTAAGTATTAATTAGTAATTTAGATGCCGAACGACATCTAAATTTGGTTAATCATGTTCGGACCGGCTCGCCACAATTCGAGTTATGCCAAACGGTTTTTTTCCGAACATAATTGAGGAGTGTTTTCACAAAGCGATACATCAAACAAAAACTCAAATTTGTTTTTTATTTCGTTTTGTACTCAATTCCTATAGGGTTCCATGACGGGCATAAATAAATTACATTATTGAAAAAATATATTATTTTATGATGTATCGTTTTGTAAAAACGCTCCTTAATTTTGTCTAGGTACCTAGATATAATATTCGGGAAGTAGCCGTCAAAATCGAATTTATATACCTAATTATCTACAATTTTGCCAGCTTTCCCGGATCATGCCGACCCAAACATGCGTGTAGCATCCCTTACTCCCTAAGCGCGCAGTCATGTCCCACGTCCCGCACGGAATTTGCCTCAGTGTGGCCAGAGGTTAAAAGAAAAAAATCAAAGGAAATGGAAAGCACTACTATGAAAAGCGAGTGAATTATCAATTGCGGTCAACAATGATTGACCTCAACGAGCCGCTTGGCCGGTCTTCGTAGCACCGCGTCACGATTCAATGAAAGTATTTGAGCCCACACGGCTTCATCTCCGTAGCCGACAGTAGATACATTGCTACCAACTAACATTACTATGAGATTTACTTCGCAACCGCGACGGAACTTTTAGAATCACTTTACAGGCCAAGACAAGTTCCGACCTATTCTGTAAACATCTCACTGTGAAGGTGAAATGAGCTATCCATATAATGTCAATCCCTAGCTTAAGGTGGAATAACAGCTCACTTCACCTATGTTTTCACGGTAGTTTTTTTACAGATGAGACCTGCTGGTCCTGCAGTCCAAATGTTTTAGTAGTCGTCCTTCTGCCATGACTTACTGAAATACTTCAACAAATTCTTGGTTGAGCTCAAAAGAGAATAAATGAACATCAAATACAATTTCCTCTTCATAATATTAACAAACCACCACGCCTCAGTCACACTTACAACTTACATTAAATTCGTATCATCCTCATCTTACTTTCCGAGCTGTCATTAAAGAATCCCGTTAAGGTCACGCTCACGACTGAAGGGTGGGCTGAACGCGAGAATGCAGGAGGTTTGTGAGCGAGGTCGTAGAATCGGACCGCGACGACGCGCGCGCGGGCGCAAGATGCGGTGACAGCTGCGGCCGCGCGCCGGCTTCCTTCAATAATTACATTGGGCCATCGCCCTCAATTAGAGACGCTCACGATCGAATGACTAGCTCCGAGCGATCCAGCGAAGCAACTGAGTTCGCTCGCACTTAACACTAGTGTAATACGTACTCGTGCACTCACGGAACCGGTCGGGCGGGCGAGCCGGTCGGAATCCTGAGAAGAGGTGCACTCGGACCTAATAAGTATGTGGACTTGCCTTTGATGACTAAGCATGCTGCTATATCCGATTTAATGCAGCCACAGGTCCCAGTCTTGGCATTTTTCATTAAAGAAAATATAAAAAGCAGTCAGACGTACGCCCGTGCGCATGGCAGATCTCTGCTTTAAGATACTGGAAGTAAGCACGCAAAGGCCAGTGAAATTAAAGTCACTTTAAAAGTGACAATGACAATTCTAGAGATATTATTAGGTATGTTGAACATGCGTAGCAGATACTTAATGCTACTGTCAGGGAACTTGGTTGATAAGCAGATTAACACACTGTGTCATGTGCGTGTTACTTACCTATAGTAATTTAAAAGGATTGACAAAGAATGTCAGTTGTACTACATAGAATTCAAGTATAGACAGTTATTTTGTTGATCAATCAAGTTCCCTGACTTTACGACGATTTGGTATTCAATGTCATTTGAAATAAAGTATAAGAAAGAAAATTACCTATTTAAACCCAAACAACAAAAATCAACAACAAACGGTACATGAACTATCCTAAAGAAATCTCGATACCTACCTATTTTAAGATATTACCTAACTTCCTAGTTATTTCGGTCAGACAAATCTGTTTTCTCAACCTTAGGAATCGACATTCCCTGTAATGTTTTGTATTTACAAAAATATTAAAAGTTAAGGCTCCTTCCAAGGCTCCTTCAAAATGGGGTGACACGACACGCGACACAAAGGCACCGCAAGTCGCGCAACGAGCGATGCCTTTGTGTCACGCGCGATTATATCGCGTGTCGCGCCTGTTTGTAGGAGCCTTTAAAATTTGCTGCCAAAAGTGGATAAATAGAATACTCCAGATTCTGAATACAATGAATAGGTACCTACGTCTGTTATCACAGAGACCCTTCCTGCATCTAATTATCTAAGTGTCATTACAACGGGGCTAGGGAACAAAGATCTTTGTATGGTAATGAAAGATGAGTGGACCGTAATTATATACGTTTTCATGAGTCAGGAGTGCTAAGTAATCGGGTTAGTGGTAATCTGGGGGCGAGAAAAAAGCCTGACATAGCGGCTACCCCAAAATAAATTAAATTAATGCGGCCCCTTTATGTTTGTCGCTAAGTCTGCGAATGTTGGCTGCTTATCTTAAAGGAATTTCTTCGTAAAATGCCCACATTTTCAATACTTTTCATTTAAAATAATTTTAAGCAATATACTCGTAAGTAGGTACTTTTAAAGGTTATAAGCTCGTCGGAATTCGGATCATAATGTGGTAATTATAAAATATAATTATCATTAATCAATTTTATAGATTCTTACACTCTTTTCTTTTATTACTAAATAAAACAATTGATGAAACCAAGTGTATGTAATCTACAATTAAATCAAAATTGATACCTCTATCGTTAAGTGTTTTGTCGCAGTTCTAATTGTTTCCAGTAGGTATCAAGCTAAAAATGATTAAACTCTATTTAGTAGATACCTATCTTCATAACGGCCCATTAGCAGCTGAATATGGACCCTATCTTATAGTTCAGTACCTAATGAACCAATCTCGAGAAAATGGTTCCTTTAATCGTCAGTATCGCACTTGCCAAAGAGAATGGCGGTCGTAAAATGATTGATGATATTGAGATTTTTATGATTGAGAAAAAGGTTATTTCGAATTAATATGGAAGACGACAGGTGGTTAAACCGCATTGGTGTACCGTTAAGTAATCTGTTTGGCGCAGTCCGGGCCCTTGAGAAAACTACCTGCGAAGCCGCGCGGGCAATTATAGGCAACCAGCTGATATACTTGAACTCGTTATAATCTTTATAACCCTAACATAATACTTAACTATGAATGTTATCGCTTTATTGAAGGAAGTAGGTAATTCGCTTTTATTCCAGGATAAAATGTGAGTTCAGCCACCGAAGTTTAATATGTTTATATGTGTACTTTAACCACTGTTAAAGCAACTTATAGGACCTAGGAGGACTAGGGGTTAAGGGACTTCGGTCACTCCCATGGTCCCTTTTTGTTTTTCACAATTATCGATTACTTATAGGTAGATTCATTTGTTTTAAGTATTAAGGCTCCTTCAAACAGGCGCGACACGACACGCGACACAAAGGCACCGTAAGTCGCGCAACGAGCGATGCTTTTAGGAGCCTTTAAACTTAGCTGCCGAAAGTGGATAAATTGAATACTCCAGATTCTGAATACAATGAATAGGTAGGTACCTACTTCTGTTATGGCCCAGTGGTTTCCAGACTTACGAGTTAAGGCTCCTTCAAACAGGCGCGACACGCGATAAAATCGCGCGCAACACAAAGGCACCGCAAGTCGCGCAACGAGCGGTGACTTTGTGTCGCGCGCGATTATATCGCGTGTCGCGCCTGTTTGTAGGACCCTTACATCGTCATCCTGTGGCTAGTAATAACAGCCACACGGTTCGATCGATCAGGTTAAGCTAAGCTTGCCGCGGTTGGTCCGTGGATGGGTGACCATCTTCATATACCGAGACCCCTTCGTGCATCGGAAAGCACGTTAAGCCGTTAGTCCCGGCTGGCAATCGTGGATCTTAGACAGTCGTTACGGGTCGTCAGAAGCCCGAAAGTCTGACAACCAGTCTTACCAAGGTACCCGCATTACCCAGTAACTTGGTTGTGTGATGAACTATTGATTAAGTTAATCATCATCTGCCTAGCCTTCCCCAACTAATTTGGGGTCGGCTTCCAGTCTAACCGGTGCAGCTGAATACCAGTATTTTACATGCAGCGACTGCTTATCTGACCTCCAGAATCCAGTTACTGGGTAATCATTATCATTTACTATATTTGTTTTGGTTTTGATGCTCAAAACCAAAACAAATATAGTTTATTATGAATACTTACCTACTATTAAAAAAATGTTACCTTGCAATGTTTTCGTAGTGAAGTAGCCAAGGCCTTGTTGACCGCGAACTTGATACAAATAAACTTCTGACACGCAAACAAGACCCAAGAGCATACCAAGAAATTAACCTAACAACATTTATCAAGTTTCTACTTCTACATCTAACTAATGTGGCAAACTAAAACACAAAGATTTTTTTTTTCTCTGATCTGTCGGTACTTAAACCCATAGCAGATACTAGAGAAAACTGGAACATTAAACAGCGGTGCTATTCTGTAAAAATCTCACCGTGAAATGAGCGTGGAGTTGTCAATAGTGCCAATTCCTAACAAAAACAAACTCACTTCACCTAAGTTTTAACGGTGAGATTTTTACAGAATCAACCGGCTGAAACAGTACATTCAATTCAAATCCAGATTATGCTCATATTATAAATGCGAAAGTAACTCGTGTCTCTACCTGACTGTTTCTATCACCTTTATTGATGAAAGGACATCATCCAGTTCGTACCCAAAACTAAAAATGAAAGTCAGAAAAATGAAAGTACTGTTTTCATATGGGAAATAACATCTTGAGCATTTTTACTATTACAGCGAAAGTCTACAATTAACCCCCCGGCTGCTATTTGAGATTGAAAATGCCAAAAATCAATTTTTTTATAACTAGTTTTTAAGCATAACGTTGAAAATATACGTACCTACTTTTAATTGAATATAATAACCCGAACATGTTTTAACTATTACAAAATAGATCTACATTTAACCTCCTGACTGCTATTCGGGTCTGAAAGTACCAAAAATCATATTTTTGCTTTGTTTAAAGACGCAAACAGTTGTTAATTCGCTGGTTTTCAGTCCCAAGCCTGTTACTCCATGGTAAAAATGGATATGAGCGTTAGTTATACATTATAAGTATTAATTTGGTTGATGAAAATTAAACTGAAAACTGAAGATGAAATTCTAATCCAGAATATGCTAATGTAACTCGTGTCTAGACAGACACGAGTTACTTTACTTGACTGGCAGATGCCAGTCTGTGTCTCTATTACCTTTGTTCGTGATATTTGGCACATGGTTAAGACAAAAGATACTTTTGATCCCGATATTTCCGACCTACATGCGGGCGAAGCCACGAGCAAAAGTAAGTTAACCACATAACTTATCTTAAGGCAAACAAACAAAACTACCAAAAACATTCCATACAGGCATAAACTAAAGTCAAGACATCACACGCCCACAGCGCGGCAGCTAGAGGTCAACGTAGTTGTCGTTTGACGCTACTGATCAGCTGGCGTGACGTTGAATGAACGATAACCGTTCAGAGGTACCCGCGGACGGTTCTGCCGTGGATAAGCAAGCACTCCGAATCTTAGAAAAAGTTTCGTAAAGCATCGTCTGTGTGACTCATAGGACCTGCGGGATAATTGCGTAACACACTAACAATGGCTTTCGACAGTTTAGCAACACTCATTGTGTTATTTACATTGTTGGGCAGACAATATTTCGAACACATTTCAAATTTATTTATGTTGAACATATGAACCAATAGATAAGCAATATCCATCAAAATGATTCAGATAGCGATTGAAGGCTCCTACAAACAAGCGCGACGCGCGACGCTCGCGCGCGACCCAAAGGGACCGCTCGTTGCGCGACTTGCGGTGCCTTTCTGTCGCGCGCGATTTTATCGCGTGTCGCGCCTGTTTGAAGGAGCCTTGATAGTTTGTTACGCGATTAGGTTGCAGTGTGATAGTCTCTTTCTAAAACCTAATTTACACCGTGCGATTTTATTGCCTGTGAGGCTGTGACATACATACAAGTAACAATAAAAGTTGCACCGTCTAAACGGTGTCTATACGATGCAAGTCATTTGTTGCCACAGGCAAGACACTTCCATCGTGTAAATGGTGCTTCAAACTCTATGTATCATTGTTAGATACACCCGGGCACTGTGCAGAATAGAAACCGAGTTCTAACGTCACAACAGTCGTAGCAACGCAGTTCGATCAAAACTTAACGAGTTTGTTCAATTGACAATAGTTCTATTTGAGATGAAGATAAAGCTCACAACCAAATTCAGGTCAGAGTTATTGGACGAATGTGACCTCGTCAAAGTTTTAGAAGCACTTTGGGTAGTTCTGCACCTGTGCATAACTATGACCACTGCAGGGATGGTGTGCGATGTTTTCTTTGCACGTTGCTTAGGAAGAATAACTTTAAAAGATTAAGATAAAAATTATTCTTGCATAAGTTTAATGTACGTGATGTGACTGAGCTTTTTTAAATAATTAAATAAAGATTTTAGGACTAAAAATCATAATTATGATCATTCAGGCTTTGAGGGCATCAATAGCTAATTAAGCATCCAGTTTTGTCTCCCACAACATTATACACAGGCCTCCTCTCAGCGAGAGGGAGTGGGCCGTAATCCACCACGCGGGCCCAGTGCGGGTTGGTAGATGTCACATGTCTTCGAATTTTTGGTTCTAGGACATGCCGGTTTCCTCACGATGTTTTCCTTCACCGTTTTGTGAGCAGTGGTGATGAAATAATTTACACAGAGTAAAGCGCCTGTCTGGGTTCGAACCTACGACCTACATCTCGTAAAGGCTCGTACACACTGGCGCGACGCGACACGCGACACAAAGGCACCGCAAGTCGCGCGACGAGCGGTGCCTTTGTGTCGCGCGCGATTCGCGTCGCGCGTCGCGCCTTTGTGTAGGAGCCGTAAGTCGCGGCCGTTACCACTTGGCCACCACTGCCCACTAATAAAATAATTGGATATTGATGACAATTAAATTTAATTAGTTGCATGTGTTAATAACTAGCTGCGCCCCTGCCACCAGTGTCACCCGCATAAGTCTCGCTCCCGAGGGAATATCGGGATGAAAAGTAGCCTTTGTCCTTTGTCAGGTCATATCATGTCCCATGTGCCAAGTGTCAACCAATTCCGTTCAGTCGTCATAGCGTAAAACGAACAGACAAACTCGCATTTATATTATGAGTACAGGCAATACAGGCGCGACACGACACGCGACTCAAAGGCACCGCAAGTCGCGGAAAAGCGGTGCCTCTGTGTCGCGCGCGATTATATCGCGTGTCGTGCCTGTTTGTAGGAGCCTTTAGGAAGCTAGCCAATAGAAAGCAACAAGCTTAAACAAACTACATTGCGAAATCAAACAAGGGCAGAGGTGGAAAAGTATTAATATCGAGAGTAACCTCGCTGATAGAACTAAAACTTCAATTCTATAGAACTGCAGTCTATTCAGGATTCTAGTTTTATTAAAAGGTACTTGTATTTATTTTCAAGAAAGTTTCCCTTGGTTCATTTAAAGATTATTCTTAGAATAAACCAAGGAAAACTTTTTTCTTTTTGATAAATGCGATTTAAATAATTATCTACAAAATCTTAAGACACAGAAAGAGAACAATTCGTTCAACTTTAATGGACGTAGGCAAGAAGGCTGCCAGGTTCAAATGGAATTGGGCGGATCAGGTCAGCCGCATGCACGATGAGCGCTGGGCAAAAGTCTCTACACAGTGGGTACCTGAAGATGGACGGCGCCGCAGAGGCCGGCCCAACAAGAGACGACGAAATGACCTGGACGCATACCGTATTGGCTGGTTTGAGGTGGTGTGGGAAAAGAGTTCCTGCAAGGACTTGGCCTAGCAGTGGAACAGTTTAGCATAGATAAAAAAAATTATGGGTTTAAGTATCTCTGTTTATTCCTTCTAAAATGATTTTATGATATTGCAATGTCATACTAGAACAAAAAAAACTGAGATTTACAATCATTTTGAAAGCCTTTCCTCCAACCCACCATAAATTCACATTTAGGTACATTTCTATTCCAATAATTTACTTTTAGTACCTCCAGGAACCTCCCATGCCCTCCGGCTTCTTAATTGAATGGATTCCTATCCCGAATAGTTTCTCATTGGTGTATTATTGTTTAATAACCCAAAGCGGTTGACTGCGTTTATTTCCTCAATTTACGGTTACGACTTCTAATTGTTCCTTGGTTATATTTAAATGGTTATTATCTGTTTTTATTTTGTTGGTAACAGTAATGGTTGTGATTAGATGCGAGATAAAGCCTATATTGAGATCTTTCGCATGATAGCAGCTATGATTGTAGTCACGGATAGGGATATGTCCCGTACGCAAAATACGCGCATTGACGTGGAGTTGCGGACACCAGCCCGTATTACCTATTACCTAGGGATATGTCATGGAGGCTTGGCACATGTCGCCTCCATCCGATCAAACTGACCAAAAATTAAATTGCATACACACAATCAGTAGCCATGGGTTTTGTCAGTTCAACAACATTCATTGCGTTATTTAAGTTGGTGAGTAGACATATTTTTCGAACATATGAAGCAATGGATTAGCAATCTATACTATATATCTATACTAATATTATAAAGCTGAAGAGTTTGTTTGTTTGTTTTTTGTTTGTTTGTTTGAACGCGCTAATCTCAGGAACTACTGGTTCGAATTAAAAAAATATATTTGTGTTGGATAGTCCATTTATCGAGGAAGGCTATATAACATCACGCTACGACCAATAGGAGCGGAGCATCAATGAAAAATGATGCAAAAACGGGAAAAAAAAATATTCCTATTGAGAGCTTTCGTTGCGTACGCTGCGTAATCGGTTAAAGTTACGCAAAAATCATGTATGACGGAATTGTTTCCCTTTAAAAGTTCTAAAAAAAAGTCCGCGACAGCATGTCTATCTTTTAAGGTTTACTCACTATAACCTTTTTTATGGTAATCAAATTTCTTCTAAACTAATGCATTATTTGCGAAGGTTTTTTTACTAATATTATAAAGCTGAAGAGTTTGTTTGTTTGTTTGTTTGTTTTTTGTTTGTTTGTTTGAACGCGCTAATCTCAGGAACTACTGGTTCGAATTAAAAAAATATTTTTGTGTTGGATAGTCCATTTATCGAGGAAGGCTATAGGCTATTTAACATCACGCTATGACCTTTAGGAGCCGAGCAAAAAGAAAAAAGTCAGAAAGAACGCTAAGCAAAAACGAAGTAATAGCGCGGGCAGGCGATGCGATACGACGGGGTGGGTCGGAGTAACAAGAAATTTCACGCGGACGAAGTCACGGGCAAAAGCTAGTATCTATATATCTTGATAGTGTGTTACCCAGTGCAGAGTTGCATGTGTGCATTCAGTGACAAAAAAGCACAATCATGTGAGCCGTATCTAATTTTTTCTTTTTTTTTTTAGGCCGCCTAGTTTTCGACTTATAATGAAACATTTTAAAAAAATACTTACGCTTATAAGCTTACTTTACAAACAACAAGAATGGCAATTTAGGTCTACTGTGGTTTGGTGAGACTGGTGAGAGGGCCATGTAAATAATGTTATTTACAAAAAGTCTTATGAGACTGTGGGGAGCTAAGAGTTGAGGCAGAAAATGTTATTAGGACCATACACCACAACACTTTGCAGAAGGCTACACGAAGTAAATTTCAAAGAAGATTAAATTTGTGTATCCGTAACGAGGGGTCTCATTTCGAACAACTTGTCAGATACATTATTAAAGTGTAACAAAATGGTAATTTTAAACACTTAAAGTAAAAGTCAAAGCATTTATTTCAAATAGGCATATAAAAGGCACTTTTGAACGTCAAAAGTTCTTAGTTCAAGTATCAATGTCTTGCTAGGTAATCATTTTCTTTGTGATTACGTGTCCTTCGCAATACAATTGAATTGATGATAAAATAAAATTAATGCTAGATTTTATGATCTTTTTTATTTCTAAGACCAAATCTTTATTATAGAGATTTTATCCTGAACAATGATCCTATCGATTAGTAGAATAAAATAGCCAGTATTTATTTTTGTTCCCGATTCAAGTAAGCTTATCGAAAAGCCTGTGATTACAGTTTCTTTTTTTTTATTTATTTGTTAAAGTAAAATAATCTACTTTAGGGATTTAAAGTGGTTTCCTTTCAGATTGATTTTTTCCACGCTAAGTCTGAAATTGCCAACCCGTCTTGAGTAAGAGTGATGAATTGATGATTAATGTCAGAGCCTTCCCTGTTTGAGATGAGCCCTTTGATCAGCAGTGAGATAGTACTGTAGTTGAAAGCGCTTTGCAAGGCTAGTTAGATCGATGATATCGAGAAACCCATCTAAGAAACAAAGTGCTCTTAAAATGAAACAAGACCCAACTTGATTTCAATGAAATTGAAATGTTCATTAGTAGGTAGCTATTTATTATAAAAGTAGATTTATTATAAGAATATAGTAAAAACCACCCCACGCTTTAATTGCGCGTTTTATTATTTTGTTCGGCTTGTTATTTATTATTTTTTTTTTTTAACTATAATGTATTTTCTTATTTTTCTATTATCCTGGTGAGGATACTCGTATAAGGCCAAAGTTATGAAACTATTGTATTGTTATCGGTCCTTGATACGTGTGCAAATTTTCAAGTTAATCGGACGTCTTGAAGTTGGTGAAAATCACGTTGAAAGATTCTGTTACATAGATAGATACAGGGCAGGCTAATAAAAGCGTTTTAAAAATAGAGAAATCAGGTGGTCAAGCTTAGCAAGTTCTTCTTCAGATCCATATGAGAGGAATATTCCTTTGTATTACAATGTCAGATGTGTCATTCGAAATAGTTCCGTCAAAGAATGTATTGTACAAATTTCTATTGGAACTATGAAGAATACAATAAAATATATCAAATAAGACTTTCCGAGAGATTTGTTTGATAGATCAGATAGATGTAGTATAACAATTATTACTGGATTTCTAGTAATCGTTCCACTCTATAAATGTCACGACACAACTCATGTGTTTGAAATGGCTTGTTATACACGAATGTATACTGAAATTCTGAATACCAATATCCACCAGATTTGCTCCACTCAACGATCACCAAATCAAACAGTTCGATTGACAATCACAATATTGGCAAACTGATCTCTTGTCGGCGTTTGCCAGTTTATTGGCAAAGGCACCTAATTTATTTCCAACGAAAGTGCTCATTGGAAAAATGATCTCGATCCTCGATCACACTCCTAACGAAATTGATTTTTATTGAACCGTTAGGAAAATTCATGAGGTTAACGACTGTTAATCGGATTTTTTATTTTCACGTTGATTAGAACGAGCTCTTTGCTTTAGGTTTCAACGATTTCGAAGGTGCAATTTACAATTCTGCATCTGATTAAATCAATGGGATTAGATATTTAATTCGAGTTCTGTTTTTTTTATGTTCACAAGACCTGTGCCCGATGGTATTTGGAAAAAAATCATCGAGCCCAGGGATACTTTAACAGGGATACTTTAAAAACGGTATTTTTCTGGTTTATCTATCTTTTTAATCAACAATTAAATGGTATTTTCACATTAGCGTAATTTTCTATTCCTTCCTATTTTAGCCTTGCACTATGTAGTTAAATAAACCAGCTAATATTAATCAGCATTTTTGTTATAAAACAAGGATTAGGATAAAGTTCGGGTAAGACCAACTTTTGACTCGAAAATTGTTCACGCGTTGAAACCGGTTCCATAAAAATACTAGTCGATACGCTGTACCACATACCTAGACATAAGTTTTAAGAATATAATATATGCTATGTTCTATCTATCATAAGGTTATTTAACTCCCGTGTGATTTTCGGAGGTATAAACGTTTAGACTTTGGTCCATTGCATTGTGGGCATATCATGTTAAAGAGGTTTTATTTCATAGAATATAGTCTTAACTCTCTTGTAATCTTAAAATCGCCCGAATAATTTGTTTAATCTGATATCTTTAAGCAAAAATCTCAGCCTAAAGAAAAAGGTAGAAAAACAAATACTATAGAATTTGTTCATTTACTTACGAATTACAAAAGCACTTCAAAGAAACAATACACTCTTTGAAAATCACGGCCGATTTGTTTTTGTAAGATGAAGTCAAACAATTTGTAATTTAAACGAATTCCTTTTGATATGATCTAGAGAAATAAAAAAAAATACCGAAGCGTAGATACGTCTATCAAAAAAAAAAAGGCTGAGAATCCAAGCACATAAAACTATAGCGAAAAAACATAAACGTAAAGTTTTATTCCGGTGCATGCCATTTCCAGGAATCCCTTTAAATAAAATCGACGTTTGTGAGGTGAGTAATGTGTGGCCCGGTGCCATCATTTATACCGCGAGCGCAGTGATAGCTAAACACCATAAATAATGACGACAATCGATTCTACGTCAGCCCGGAAGTCCACTATCTATTCAAGATTCCCCTGTAACCGCTGCACCGAGCAACTCTGAACAATATTGTCACCTGGATAGTTGATTGCATAGTAATTTAATCAACACGAAATACACGAAATTTAATTAAAACGGACTACTCCGGTATATTATATCTTGGAATAAACCTTGATATAATAACTTGTCTGACACAATAACGCCTCAATAATTCCGATATTATAAGATTAGATATTCCATCACTGATCTGTTCGTCACGCTTATTAATTACGTCACTAAAGGAGAGTATTAATTACGGCAGTAAAGGAACGCGTTCAATATAATCCGTCAAAGGAAAAGGGGAGGTAAAAAGAAGGGAACCAAAGTTCATTTGCCTTTTCGTTGTGGTAACTTGTGGTAACGGTACCCTTCCGCTCATTACGTATTCACAACCCACACGTAAAAATGCATACGACGGAACTGCAGGTCAACACAGACATTCATTAATAGAGTAGTAAAGAAACGAACAATAAAAACAATATAAAACCGTCAAATAAAAATTGTATCTACATACAAAGGTGGAGTAACGTTTGTATAGTAAATTCAATTTAAGATTACTTTGTCCAACTTAGCAAAGGTATGTTTGCTTAATTCTACTTCAATAATACATTGCAAACAGACTGAAGAGTAACTAAAATCTATAGCATCTCTATAAAAAGTTGAAGTTCGGTCAGCCTGGAATCAATTCTGAGAATCGATTTTTGTGCCCAAGAATCAACGGATTTTATCCATGTAAATTTCTGACGGCCCATTCCGAAGGAAATGAATTGTATCAGATTTCGCATTTAAAAAGGGCAAGCCGCACGCGCCTTTGAACTTTTTGTGGAAATCAACGTGACCTGTTTCTTTCAGTTTTTTTTTTCTCAATAGAAATATGAAGCCATACTTTCATTGTTATTGATATTCGAGTATTAGTGTGTTCTAGTATAATATTTTATTGATCAAGTGAGTAACTTGGTTTAAGGTTCTATTTAATATTTTATATACTATACTTCAATTTTTAATCTCAGATAATTTACGTCCATTGCCACTTACTCAACTTTCTACTTTACGGTTGTTTATTCAAAGGTTGATTTTTGAGTGACCATTCATACTAATATTCTAATGCGGAAATGTGTCTGTCTGTTACCTCTTCACGCTTAAACCGCTGAACCGATTTAGATGAAATTTGGTACAGAGATAGTTTGAAAAGGTCATAGGATAGTTTTTAACCCGATATTCCCACGGGATTGAAACTAATGCGAGTGTAACCGCGGGGCACAGCTAGTTTCAAATAAACCAATTACATGCCTTTCTGAATTTTCAAGGGGTCGGTCAGTTAGAAAGATGAAGCTAGTTTGTAATAAAAAGGTCCTAAATAAATGGTTGCAATGGAATTTCAACTTTGTTTTGTTTGACATGGAGCTTATTGTTTCAAAACTTAATAATTAATCTGAGATTCTTAATAAAAATACATATCGCTCCCCCCACCGAATAACATGGTAATGTGGTACTACGACAGTTTTCGTTTTATTGCATATTCGGTGTCTAAAGCATTAATTACCATCTTGTATTTTTTTTTGTATTTTTTCTATGTATATTTATAAAAGTACAATAATTTCAATGGTACCGTAATGAACATAACAACATTATTCCCTTAAAATCTAAACACACTTTTTGCACGAATAATACCATAACATGTTATTACAGATCATGCAATCGTTAACTTTTTCGGTAAGCGACGATTACCATTATATTCGCGTAAGAAATGCATGCCTTTTTCCACGTAAAGTATAAAACAATTATATTTGTGTATTATTTTTGTTTACAATATAATAGAAACGGCTTATTCGATTTAGATGCGGTTTTCACTAATATATTGTAGTAAGCTTCACTTAACATTTAGTGTTTATTTCATGTCAATCGGTTCATAAATAAAAAAGTTATATCAATTTAAAGAATCACGGCGGACATTTTTAAGGTATACTATCAGAGTACGTACATGGACGCGCACTCTCGAGGCTAACTGATGAACAGCGTTTGATATTTGATCTGGTGAGCGTTGATAGTACTTTGGAAGAAATGCTATTTGTAGATGCACCCGGTGGAACGGTTAAAACATTTCTTACGAAAGTTATTTTGGCGAAGGTACGAAGCCAAGGTAAAATGGCGCTTGCTGTCGCTTCATCAGGCATAGCAGCCACATTGTTGCCAAAGTGGGAAAACTGCTCATACAATGTTCAAAATTCCGATCGATTTAGACCGCACAGAAAGCCCTGTTTGTAATATTTCAAGAAACAGCGATAAAGCTAAGGTTCTTCGTGATTGTAGCCTTATTATATGGGATGAGTCCACAATGGCCAATCGAAAAGCAGTAGAAGCAGTAGACAGAACGTTGCGTGATGTCAAGCAAAGTGATCAACCCATGGATGGCATTACTATGCTTTTTTGTGGCGATTTTCGTCAGACTCTCCCTGTAATACCACGTGGAATAAGGGCTGTTGAAGTTAGAGCCTGCCTAAAGAGTTCTCGACTGTGGCATTACATTATACCTTTGCATTTGACATTAAATATGCGTGCGCAAATTAGAGGCAACGAAAATGCTCAAGAATTTTCAGATTTGCTACTTGAGATTGGACGGTGTGTTACCGCAGGAACAAGGAAAAGTTTTTCTTAATGAAAACCTATGCAACATAGTTTCATCAATGCGAGACCTCATATCATCTGTGTATGGAAACGCAACGCAAATACCAACTTGCGAAAATTTCTGGCTTTGCGAAAGAGCTATTTTGACGCCACGAAACGACCAAGCAGCAACAATAAACGCTGAAATTTCGAGCTATGTTCCGGGGGATTATGTTGAGTATATCTCCATTAACAGAGTCATGGAAAAAGGAAAATCTACAAGCTACCCAGTAGAATTTTTAGAATCCCTCAATGCTCCTGGACTACCAGCACATAAAATAAAATTAAAAGTAGCAGTACCGATAATGCTTCTTAGAAATTTAAGCCCCCCAAAACTTAGCAATGGCACCAGGTTAAAAGTGACCAATTTACAAAGAAATCTGATAGAAGCAGAGATTTTAACAAGGTGTGGAAAAGGTAAAAGTGTTTTCATTCCTCGGATTCCTCTCATTCCAAACAATTTTCCATTTAGTTTTAAACGAGTCCAGTTTCCAGTCAGCCTATGTTTTGCGATGACAATTAATAAAGCCCAAGGTCAGACGCTGAAAGTTGTAGGTGTAGATCTAAGTATCAGCTGTTTCTCGCACGCTCAGTTATATGTGGCTCTGTCACGGGTTAGCAATCCTAGGAGCCTGTATGCTTTCATCCCCGATGGCCATACGTCAAATATCGTATATAGAGAAGCATTACTGTAAAATAAATTTTTAGCTACCCAAACGACGGTATATGTAATTCAAAATATGCTGCCCGAAAAGTCACTATTCCACGCTGACGAAGTCGCGGGCACAGCTAGTTAATAAATAAAAGGACTGATTATGATAAATAATAAAACCTTTGTTTTATTTCATAAATTTTAATAAAACGCTATTATAAATTATCCAGTATTAATATCAACTTCCTCTATTATTGTTATTTTTCTGCCAAATCAAATAATAAGTACTGGATTATTTAATAAAACATGTATTTGCAACATTATATTACTGTTAATCTTTTGACACCACACATCGACGAATATAACTGTAATGTAATATTACATTATACACTATCGCTTGGATTTCACACGAATAATATCGTAATATCATATTGCCGTTAGGTTTTTTGACACTGTATTACAACGAATAATACTATAATGCATTAATATTGACTACGATATTGTTGCGTTTACACGCGAATAATATGGTAATGATGCGTTGCATACTATACTTTTGCCATTTAATTTCAGTAACATTATTTTTGTGAATAACTTAATTTTATTAAAGTATTACAAAAAAATCATAATATAAATTAGATTGTAAAAAAATTAGCTTTGTTTTGACGTTTAAATGTCTACCTTACGATCTACCCGTGCCGAGATATACGCATAAAACAGTTTTTTATTTTTCCTGTAAAATTTTGATTTATCGATTACCATATTATTCGGTGGGGGGAGCGATATTACTTAATTTTTTGGGATACCATCCCTCCAAGTTCTCTCTGTAGGTACAAACTATTAGATACTCAAGGCAGGATGCAGTAAAATAAAATCGGGTTATTCGATCAAAGCTGATTCATTGCTAATATCTATTCTTTCGTTCGTTCACTATGTTTCTAGTAGTGTTAGTTAGACAGGTAAAAGTGTGATTTTGCATGCACATGTCTTTAGGTCATTATTAAGTGTGTCGAGAAAGTTTGCAAGAGAATGCAAGTTTGTTTGCAAATGTGTGCCAGAATATCCGTCCAAATTTTAAGTGTTATTGATTTTATTCTGTTTATCTTTCACATCTGCGCTTTTGTACGCTTTGTTTCCAACATAGTCTTGACTAATCAACGAATTGCAATTTACACAGGTTATCTGGTAGATACCGATACAATTGCGCACCTATCTGTAGGCCGTTATCTAGTACTGGGTATTGGCGTTGGTAGGAAACAGTTTCTTAGGGCTATTCCTTTATCTAATTTTAGTACCGATACAAAATGTATTTCCACAAATGCAGCCGACGCATTAAGTTAGAGAAAGCTCTCTATACTAAGATTAGAATAGGTAAACGGGAACTATTTAGATTTCGCGAGCAAATCGTGGAGGTATGTGTATTGTAGTAGTAAATACACCCGCCCATGGTAATACGAATCAGATGCGAAGTTAATTTAACTTACAACTGAAATCAACAGGAGGATTTAAAAGGCACGCGAGCGCCATATATTCTGCTATATAGATTACATCTAAAGATGTCATGTCATTGGTTTGCTATTACGTAATTATGCAAATTCTTTATAAATTTGAGAGTTGTTTGTTCGAACTCGTAAATGCTCTTTGAGAAATAACTTCTGGCTTAGGCACACAGCGGGAGGGTGAAGCAAGGAAAAATGTCGGGTCAGATGATATCACATTTACATATTATTTTACAGTAAACTGCTTGCAGGAGTCTTTGCCAACAACGGTCAACAACGTTAAGGTAAATTCACCTTTAATCGTTGCGAGATAAATTTTCACTTTAACAAAGTATGACAGTAACTACCGAAGAGCAATATTGCCCAGATACCAAGCTATCCTGCGACAAACTGCTCTTATCACCGCGCCTGAAAGAGCTCTTGGAAACAGCAAATACATTGCCATTTCTAAGGACCAAACTGCTTACTACCCTCTCATTCCTTACTCAAGTTGTCTCCAACACATGTGGCTGACATTTTTCCTTTACGTCACTCGACGAGAGCGATATTATTATTATTCATCATATTCATGACCGATTAAAGGGTAAACCAGCAATCAGTAAACTATTATAAACTTCCATAGTTTAAACTCCCGTTAATTGCTTATCCAAAAGTAGCTACGGTATATCAAAATGAACTTAGGGCCGCTCATGACGAGGGATGACAGCTAACTGAAAATTCTGAATCATCAAAGCAACTTCATTTATTTTAATATTCTAAAATTCAGATTGAAAAACAACAAAGTTTTATGACGAAGTACAGAAATATTCAACATTCATATGTAATTCTCTAAGAACGAAGTTCAAAGAATGGCCTACAATGGGGTCGACGCTACCGTCCTGACGCTGCTACCTGGCTATCAAAGCAAAGGAAATAAGCAATTTTTTTCAACTCGACTGCGCCTGGTAGTGACCTCTAACAAAGCCAACGAAAATAAAAGCATTCCATCACATTGTGCTCCGAGTACACACGGCGCAGGTTTAAGGTCAACAGAACGAAACGAAAAGTTAATAAAAGTTATGTAAGACGTTACAGTAATCTACTAGACAGGACAAGATAATCTGAAAATTGCAGCTGTAAACACTCTCTAGTAGTTTTCGGCTGCCTGTTATAAGTTGGAGTTGTTTGTAGCAGGCAGAGGAGTTAAAAACTTTCTAGAATTCAAGCCGGTGGGTGCTGACATTTAGCCCGTTTGTCCAGTTATGTCATCCATTATACATATTTAAACTCTGCTCTCATTCGAAAAGAGCATGATTGTTTTCCGGATTCATGCAAACGGGAAGCGCCGTGTCGAGAGACAGGCTAAATAGCCAGCAAAATGAGGCTGCTCCGAGACAAAAGGTCTATTCAAAATCTCAAAGCGACGGAAAATATTTTTCCGGATTCACAAAAATGTGTACAGTTTTAAGACTTCTTGGCATTTAGGCGGAACCACTGACAGACTTGAACAAGGTTTTGCATACTGTTTTAAAAATAACGACATTGCAGTGAAAAATATCAAAGGCTATCAGCATTTAAGGCAAACCGTAGTTTTGACTAGATGAACGTGGAAACAAAATATAACCCGAGTAGCTATGAAAGAATAGAAGTCTGTGTAAAAAAGTTTGATTTAATATAATGTGTTTTAATTATAATTTCACTTAGTGCACCTTTGATCCCGCGCAAAGGTTCCATGTGTTAAGGTTTACAGTCTTTTTCATTCAGTAATAAGAAGGTGGTATAAGACTTATGCTTCTGTTTTAATTAGCTGGTTCCTTGTTGATAGGCAATTATGTAGGTCGGTTAAGCTTGAAATATGTAGCCAATCATTAACAATCGTGTTGAGTATTGAAATGGACATCGGACATCGGAATCGGACAAATAAATGAATTTGAAAAAAGAAATGAATTGAAATTATTCCTAAAACTGCTTAGGTATCTTTTTGTTGGAATTCAAAATATGGTTTACCGAGCTAACTCTTTCTAGATAGCACATAATCAGCCTATAATGTTCCCACTGCTGGGACACAGGCTTCCGCGCTTCGAGAAGGAGTGGGCTGTTATCTACCACGCGGGCACTGTCCGGGTTGGTAGATGTCACATGTCTTTGATTTTTTGGTTCTAGGTCAGGCCGGTTTCCTCACGATGTTTACCTTTTATTATTCATGTATACCTTATAATATATTTCTGTAAATTAAAATAATAAATAAGCAAATAACAACGTATACCTAATTCATTAAAAAAAATAACAAAATTAAATCCTAACTTAACTAAATCTATATTCAAACTAAAATATAGCGTCGAAAAATTCTTGTATACTTACTATACCTTTTATTTTTATTTCTGACCATTTTTTTACCCTTATCTAAGGAGCTCCAGGAAAGACATTCAGACTTTTACATATTAATAATTTATTTAATCGTTTGCCAATATGTCTGGTAAAAATCGGAGCCCCCAACTTTGACGAGAAAATAAATCGGCGTAAAAGAAATTAACATTTTACCGAAGTTTGTTGAAGGTTGCCGTTGAGACGAATCAAAATATCGGAGTAATCTCCAATATTGATTCCCTTATAAAAATATCCGCACAGGCAAATATCGGTGAGCTTATACATATATTGTGAGTGGAAGAAGCTAGCGGGGAAGAAAATGTTATTTATTGTCTTATTGGATGTAATATGGTATCGATAGCGATCCATCACAATATTGGAGTAAGGGAAACAAACTTAGTTATCCACTCTTGCTAGTGCGAGTAATTTGTGAACTTTCTGTACATTGCTAGTAGACTAACAAATCTGACCGTTAGCAATGTCTCTAATTGGGTTCCTGTTTTATATTGGATTATTTAATGTAGGTTTGAAGGAATTTTTGACTGTATGCATTTGGGTGAAGTGTCAATTGTTACTATAGTATTATGTATACTCGTGTAGTATACTTGTGTAGTGGAGAGATATTCCACGGCTGTCATATATAAAACTAATAATACACGAAGCCAGGATTCTAGGAATTTAGGCAAGTGAATTACTGTCGACAGTGAGGTTAGTTAAAAATAGTGTGTCAGCTGAAAATATTTATTTTTCTAATTCATTTTTGATTATATGTGATGTGGGTCCATTGATTTCTTTAAACGTTGCTGTTTAAATGAAGTTTAGACCAATGAAATCGAGTCTTTGTCGAATGACAATGAAAGCGTACAAGTGGATTGCCGTTGTTCATCCTTGTTCTGAAGCAGAGCCTTTTAAAACGTCACAAAGCCTATTTTTAGCGGACCACAAGGCTTCCAGCTGTAAGCTTATTTTCAACTTTAACACGGAATGTGTTAAAGTCCCATGAATCACATAGGATTCATGTTGATTGTTTAACTATTGTGTCTACTTTATGGACAGTGAACCTGTTAATTTTGGTTAATACTTATTCTCTAGGTCTTTGAAATTTACTGAACAATTGGAATTTGTGAAGATGAAATGCCCAGGTGGCATTTATTGACACATTTATTCACCCACTCGCTTTCATCAAATTAATTATTACATAACATGTTAGTTTTGGTTTTTACCAAAAAATCAATGATTTAAAATAATGTTTCTTTTCTGTTCCAGACTAAAATTATTTTTAGTCTTTAATTTACTTTCTCAGAGAATCCTTCGTGTAGTTTCTGCCTCACCGCATCCCAAAGTGCTAGGATTAGTAAAATTGTAATGGTGGCTTATCTTGACTAAGATGGATAAATTGGTTTATCTTTGAAAGCTTAGTGTGGTACCAAGAAGCTCATAATGCTTGTACCATTTAATAAATATCACTTCCAGAATGGCATCTCCATTCTTATAAAGTTACTTGTTGAGTGTCGGATAAATGTAGGAACTCCAAATGATTAAGCAACTCATGCATAGCTGCAGTCATTTAAATTTCAATATTTAAATACCCAATTAGAAGTCGAGTCAACTAATCATTGTTTGCTCTCAATATCACAGTGGCACTAACAGAAAAGTTGACTCTTTGTTTAAACCGGTGGAGAGTTGGAATTTGTTGCACCCAATTGATGACTAATCTCATTGATATTAGCTGCTGGATGTCTCATATTTTATATTAGGAAAAATACAACAAAGTGATGAAATAATTACCTCTAATTCCATTCTGTTTGACTCTTCTTACAAGACAATTGTCAGCAACTCGACACTAAGAAAACAGCGGCAGACAATAAGTGGTGTTAATAATCGAACAGTGAAACACTTCGTAGAAATGATGAGTCGTAAACAAAACCTTTGTGGACGGCATGCCACCGAGTCTTGTGGAGCCCACGGGAATGCAGCTTGACTGGCTGACATGACGGCCTGACGCCCACATCATAGTAGTTCCCTAACGTACGCCGGACACTGATTAGCATTTTGGTACCACACAATCCAAACAGACAAACCCTAACGACATGCTTTGTACAAACGCATTGCATACGCGCGATATCATACTTTGCTCGATGCGTTCAAATTCAAAATACGTTTCCAGTAAAGTTCGTTTTACTTACCGGTTTAGTGAGGACTACGTCCAGCCATGACTTTACAGCTTACACATGCACACCGCAGCCAATCGCCAGCTTCAAAACAAACTTTGTAAAGTTTTTCAAAGTTGTCGCACGGAAATGCGTTAAAGTTCACTTAAAAGTATGATGGAATCTATTAATGGAGTCGGGAGTGAATATAGTGTGGTGGTTATGCTGTAACAAGAGGTTTTTGTAGACGAAACAGGTTTCCGACGGCGGAAAGTGAGTTTGTAAGTTTGTTTGAAAAGGCGACGCGGAGCGCGCGCGGCTCGGACACGGACGCTCGGTCGGAGGTACCACGCGGTATGACAGGCATCGCGCGCGAGGCAGCGCTGCAAGCCGCTGCGGTCGGAGCGGCAACGTCGCGCAGACCTACCCCGCGCGGGGGGTTTGATACCTCCATCCATGGCCCACCTAACATGATGGCGTCATTGTTTCATCATTTGTTATCTCACAGCTCCCGAAGGCATAAGAATTTTCTGTGTAGCAGGCTCCTCCGTAATTCGAACAGGTGCTGGACTTACGGCGAAACTTGCCGCGACTTACAAAGTTTCAAAAGTTGTGCCTTCCTTATTAGTTTGCTGGCAAGTAGAAGGACTAATTTCAACTATTTTAAAACCAACTTTAATCATAATAAGTCTTGGGGTTTGAATATTGAATAGAAAAACTACGGAATATACAATAAAAATTCCAACATGCATGAATAACATTTTTAGAGGTAAAACGCGCCAAATATGCAATTAAGCACAATCTATGGTGCATGCACGGTAATGTTATCTAACATTATCGTGGTGCGGTATATTCTCCACGGTAACAAAAGATTCAAAATGAATAGTTAAGTGCTTTGGTCATTAAACTGGGAAGCCAGAACACGGTACACTATAATATTCATGAATGCATTCACTAAAGTTCCGGTGACTCACGCGCAGATAATGCACGCGTGTTGGTCAGCCAATAGATCGAGTCAGCAGGTGACAAATCTAATAATCACTACCTCTGTCCTATTCTGTGGCCCTATTCCAACATTCCAGGGATCCGTGTGAACACCGTAACCGAACTAATGGAAATAGGTTTTATAAATACTACTTTATAAATATGTAGATAGATCCACCACAGATTAAATTGACGTCTGACAGATTTTGTATGGACGATCTGTCAACAATTTAAAATTATTCCTCGGATAAAATTACATGGCGTTGGAAAAATTAGACCTTAGGGCTGATTTCTCAGTAGTCAGATAACATTTATCTGAGGAATAAATATTGAGGTTCGAAAGCTTTTGTATAGAGAATATGTCAAACTGTCAGATTTATTCTTCAGATAAAAGTATCTGACTATTGCAAAATCATAGAAATCAATACAAAAACTAAAGTACATGCACAAAGGCGTAGAAGTGCTCGTTGCTCGTCCGCATCGCTGTCATCAGGCAACGACCCCAAAAGACTAGATAGCATTGCCACGATGAATGGTAATGCTAATGAATGCAAAAGAACAACCCAGCCCTGTGGTGATATATCCTATGGTGATTTTTAGGAACAATTGCCAACTGGAAATCTTTAAAAGTATGCAAAAACGAACTTAACCCGATGTGTTATTCAGTTGCCTGATCTTACTCAAGCCAAATCGAAGAAATAGAGAATCGACTGACCAAATAAAAGATGGCTAAATAGTGTGAAAGATGATATACATAGTTAGAAAACAAGTGAACCTTAGACGAATACTGATAGAGATATAAGAAAGATAAATCACACAACTAAAGCTGAGGCCGCCTATTGTATATTTTGTAGTGTTTGATGTAATTTTCTCATGTTATGTATTTTTGTGGTGTACAATTAAGTATATATAAATAAATAAATATATTCTATATTCCAGATGTATGAACGTAAACGAGGCAAAAGATAAAGCATTAAGTTCCAGGTTGAATGAAAAAATTTGACAGTTTCGGGTAGCTTGATGTGCTGGCGTCTGTACAATACAAGTGAAATAATAGGAAGGACGATGATGATGATGATTTTCAATCGAAGGAGTCTGTTCATCATGAGTTTTCGAAATTAGACACTAAACCGACATTTGTGCTGCTGGGGAGTATGTTGCGCCACTTCTTCCCAGCTACCGCACTACAAAGCGGTGAAGGGAGGTCGTTTCGGCCCTAATTTGAATAAATTCATTTTGATTTTGACCTAATTTGAGTTTGTTTGTAAGTGTAGTTAAGTTAGGA